>CM077589.1:15000000-16250000 GCA_039657365.1 Stephania yunnanensis | reverse complement strand
ACTTTGATAATAAATATGGACCCAGCACGTAGGAGCCCTTAGCACGCTCCCTGTCTACAATTGCCCGTTCCTTAGGAAACACACCCACAGTCTTTGAAAGTGCAGCCATTGCCGTGTTTATTGCAGCAACCTTGGTCAATCCAAAGACAATGTTCAAAAGGAAACTCGTTTCGCAAGATAATAATTATATTGAAGGCGCTATGTACCAGGGAAAATGGAAGCACAATTATTGACTACCATTGATACCTAAAGACAGATACAAATATGGACTTCTTTCCCTATCAGAAGTTCCAAAACGGCCATATAAAATACCTACTACAAACTCATGTCAAGAAGTGAACCAATGCAAGCACAACAATCATTGGGGGTACAGGGAGACTACGAAGAAGTATCGCAATTTCCTACCTGAAGTAATCCCATTCTGTCTTGTATCGATGTCTGAGATCTGCCCATACGCCAGAAGACAGATCCAAATATTACAGCTGACGCGATTGACATTCTAGCCCGAACTTTGTTAGTAGGCCCATCACGAGAAGCCTACACACAATCTCTTTTATCAGTCAGTCATAACATAATAAAACCATCTAGAAAGTTAAAATAACTTCTCAATAACCAACAACCATAGGCTAAAACAGAGTTATTTCATATTTCATTTGTTTTCTTCCTGTAAGAGCAATTTAAAAGAGTTTCCCAATGAGCCATGGTGTTCTCCTGTATGAGCTTTTGTTAGTAGCAGTTAAATGACTTGGTTACGTTTTCTTTTTGTTCCTTCTTTCTTCTATTTTCCTTTGATGTTCTGTTAATCACAAATTCACAATCCATGGCTTCATATTGTGAGTACATTTCTCATTTTAAAAGAAAATTAGCATGTTCTTATTTTAAAAGAAAACCAATAAAGCAAATAGGTGGCATAAAATGTGATGGCATGCCTTGAGTCTTAATTACTTCATATTTTTCAGAAAAGGAAGCTCATCCGACAGAAAGTGGCAGGATCTGCCAAGTACCAGCTTGGCAAGGATGAACATGTAGGTGCCACGAAACAGCACTAGGACCAGACATGAACCACATTATATGAAGAAAACCAAGGAGCCAGAGGATATAGAAACTTATTTATGAAGATCAAACTATTGGAAGATGTGGACGGTGATTCCCAAACACAATAGTACACACTGTGATGCAATCATTAATTGGTAACTAGTTAGTATTTGAGTCCAATTAGAAGTTATTAAGTGCTTGAACTTTTGTATCGTTTATTTGCCATGAAATTGTAAGTTTGTGTTAGGATTGTTGATAGTTACATACATCATTATGATTAGGAATCAGTTATTTAATTCGTTATTAAATTCTTATCAAAAAAATTTAAGTCGTTATTAAATTAGGATTGGGAATTTTAGTTCTACTTTAAGTCTACGTTGTTTGACATTATAGCCTATAAAAGGCTTTAATGAGATGTTATTACAAGATGGATTTTTTTGATTAATGAAATTTGTGATTTGAGAGAGAGTATCTCTTTGTGTGTTTTTGGTTTCTTGAACTTTGTGTGTTCGATCACAAGTTAGAAATGAGTTTCTTCAATTAGGAAGAAAATATATATAAATATATATATATATATATATATATATATTTATATTTTTTTTTTTTTTTTTTTCTTGTAGCGAGCAATTCGTGAAATCATCGCTACATCACTTATAATAGAGGAAATCTTAAATCTAGAAATTATGCTAACTCATTTAATCTTATCATGTTAGTAGTCAGCTCAAAAAGATCCTGCTTGATTGCTTGGCGTAGACAACCAAGTCTATGAGACTAGCAAATATTTTCTGCATGTTTTGTATTGAGTGTGTATTTATTTCTTGTATAAATAGTCTTACTTACACTCCTAACCATATTTTACTTTTCATTACATTACTACAAATAAGATTTTATATTACACATTTAGTAAGAGAGCCCTCTGTTTTGTAAATCATTTCTACTACATCACCAGTTGGTTTAAACAAAAATGTTAAATAGGGGCCTAACATTGAATATCAATCTATCAGAAGCTTTCAAATGTCGTTTACCCAATATTGCTGAACCTCCCCTATCGATTCACATTTCTTAAAATAAGAAAGCATTTATGGATTATTCCTCTATAACGGTTGAACTTCTCCCCCTATCAAAAAACAGTTGACCTTCTTCGAAATAGTAGGGATAGTAAACTAAACAAAACATAGTGGGAGCTAAAGTGTTAAACCTTTAAAAATCTTTCATCTGAAAAAATTCTTTTAGAAACTGGAGGCAGAAAAAAAAGCGTCAAAGGAAAAAAAAAAAAAAAAACCTGCATCCATGCACGTCTAAGGAGTAACCAGAACTGCCTCCACCAACTCCCTTTTTTCTCTACAAGAGAATTCCTGCTAACAGCAGTCCTTTTCTTAAATCCCATCTCTTTGATCAGAGGAGTTGCATAAGGAATAAATGATGTACTTTTTTGGAATGCCTCAACGAGGCCATTGATTCTCTTCTGAGAAGAGTACACACTATCAGCAGAGCTATAATCAATTGATATGAGATCTGCCAAAAACTCAGCAGGATTCACATGATCCGGGCAAAGGTATCTGTTTAGTTAACAATCAAAATAGTTAAAATCACAGGAAATAATGGAATTCGACCTGATTATATGCAGAAAAAATATTACACTCAGGAAGAATTCATATAAAAAGTACTGGAAAATTTATGTAATCAGCACGCTAAAACCTACCAAAGTTTGTATCTCTCTGTCAAGTTCTTCCTTAATCTTCGAGACAGAGATCCTTAAAAATGCGTTTTTCATAGAAATAATGCTAAATCTACACAGTAAAAAGCATAAGATTAAGCCAATTGCATTAGGTGCTAGATATTTGGTTAGCAATCTGGTCATTATATGGGTCTGAACTTGAGCTAAAAGAACAAAAGTTTTTACTGCACCATTGAAAACAATGGAATGGGTCACGAGTCATGACTACAATGGGTGGACTAAGAAGATAGTAGAGCTCGCTAGAATGAAATCTGGGCTAGAGTGCTAAATCTAAAATGGAAAACTTAGCCTAACCCACATGCATGATCTGATAAAAAATTGGTCAATTATATTACAGACGAAGTCTTTAATATGGTAGAGCTTCTCTTTTATAAACTTATTCTCATATAGTAAACCTTTTATCTATTTCCTTGCCAACCAAAAAAAAAAAAAACTTTTATCTATAGACTTCAAACTCGCCCCCTTTTTATTTTAGTAATAAACAAAGCTACTCAATTGAAAATACTAGAAAATAAAAAGCAAAAAGAAAATTGCATCCATCCAATAATTGAAAATATACCAGATTATAATAATCTCTTTGAGTAAGACTGCAATTAACACAGGAAGGTCCTCAATCAGTTTGCCATTCTATATTATAAGGGACAAACTAATAATACTTTGTTTTACTTTGGGTGTTTCATGAGAAGGTTTTTTTGATATAGGTATCATTTCGAATTGACGCATCTCATGTAGCTCCTGAGTAACAAATTGAGAAAGTTACGCTTATTTGTGACTGGATTTTCCTTTGAAGATAAATTTAAAAGCTCCCTACTTACCTAAAAGCAAAAGTGAATGGGAAACAAATAATGCAAGCCAAAGGATTACAAAATTATGTTACACGCACACATACACAAGAAGAATAAAGCACACGAAGAAAATGAATTAGAGAGTAAAGGTTTAGCTGGCTACCCAAATTTTGAGAAGTAAGTCAGCGGTTCTTCTTTGGCAGGTCCAGCATAAACAAGCGAACCTTGTGCCAGTAACAAAATGTCGTCAAATTTCATGTAAACTGAACCTCTAGGCTGATGTATGGAGCAAATCACAGTATGTCCATCTTCTGAAAGCTGCCAAAGAGTCTCCATAACCTTCTCTGCCTGAAATGCATCAAGTCCTGCGCCCACCAATTAATGTTCATATTTTTATCTTTTTATCTTTTTTGACCTTAATTATAGGTTTAACAAATCATCACTAGCAACCACTTGAACATCGTGTTTGAATGTATGGTAGTCAAATTTCATTCCAACCCATCTGGAGTTGAATGCATCATGACTAAGACTTTTAAGAGTAATACAAGAGAAAAAGAAGGGAAAAAGCATTTAAATATGATCACGCAATGGTATGACTTCAGATAAGAAACTGACTTCTAACCAATGAGCCAAAACTTCAGCTTCATGTTCACATAAATGCATAGAAAACCATATGACAAAAGATGGTTCTCACTGCCCAGTAACATTTACATAATAGATGTATGTTAAGAAGAAATGTATTCTCAAATCAAGTCTTCAAAGATTCCCACAAAACCTGATACTAGGAAGCACAAGAATGTAGCTTAAAAAGCTGAGAAGGTCCAAAATGAAAGAGAACTAGAGAGACGAGAAGAAAAAGTTTCAACTACAAAAAAGAAAAAGAAAAAAAGATAGCAGACATATAAACAGTGAATGCAACTCACTATCTCATCCTTTCACTTTTGTACTAGTGTGTTCTTCCAGGCAATACATTGGAGCTAAATACATGCGAAAATACAGTAGTCTCCTCCGTATATATCTTACATATTATAATAAGAACGGAACTGAAGCACTACCACCGACTCCTTGGCTTCTTAGTAGAGAGGGAACCTTTTAAATTTATGATTGAGGATTTAAAACCACTCCCAACTTTAAAGAGGTAGTTAATTAGTTTAGAACATAGAATGGAATCAGTTTAGGACATTGGGACCCACGTTAGCTAATAGAGATTTTTTATAGAAAAAAAAGGAGCAATACCGAGCATGGGTAGACACGAAAAAAAGACATCAACTTCAATTCCTTTTGAGATTATTTAATATGGTATAGATACCTGCACTTGGGAGCTGGAATAAAATAAAGCACTGCGTAAACCAAAATTAAATAAATAAATAACAAGGTGAGAAGAATACCAGTTGTTGGCTCATCGGCGAATATAACTGAAGGACTTGCTATAAGTTCACAGGCAAGTGAGAGACGCTTTTTTTCTCCGCCACTGATTCCTCGGACTTTCGCATCACCAACATTAGAATCTGCACAGTTCACCTTTGAACCCCAAAAAAGATGATATAAATAATGAAAGTTACCCCTAACTTCAATCATACAACAAATACTTTAAGAACTAAAAAACTAACCAATGCAAATCAAACTCACCAGACCCAAGCGGTAAATAATATTGTCGACATACTCATCCCTCTCTTCCATTGAAAGCCTATCAGAGAGTTGAAGCTCAACAGCAAGCGAGAGCATTTCGCGCACTGTCAACTGCGAGAAGAAAAGGTCCTCCTGTCTCACATAAGCAAACCTGCAAAAATACCAAATAATTCAATCCATTACATACAAACACAGCAAAACTAAAACTTTCACCAAACAATTCAAATTGCCCAAACAGAATTTACTTCAAATCCCTCTTTGCACTCTTCCTCCCATTAATCTCCAACAGCCCGGACAAATGCAGTCGCGGCGAAGCCCCGAGCTGCCCAGCAAGAACGTTAAGCAACGTCGTCTTCCCCGACCCCGAAGGCCCCATTATAGCAAGTAATCGTCCCGGTTTCGCCTCTCCACACACATTTTGCAGCAAAAACCTCACCTTTACATCAAATCAGCCACTTAAAACCCTAAATTACAGTCAAACGTACCAAACCGACCAAATTTCCGCATGAATTCTCTATAAAAACAACAATCAACCTAGTTTATCAAATCAAACACATTTGTAACCCTAAAATGATGATCAAACTATCAAAATTAAACAAAATTCCAGGTAGTTCACCGTTTTTCCGGATTTATCGGAGAGAGAGCAAGTGATGTTGCTCCACCGAATGGTCACCGGAACGACCTCCCCGGAGCCGGGGACTTCGGTTCCGGCATCTTCTCCGGCGGACTTTTCGACTTCGGCATCGTCGTCGTAGTCGCCGGTTTCCGGCAAAAGCGCAGGGCCCGGGCCGGAGAAGAGGCGGACGAGGAGAGCTACGGCTACGGCGGTGAGAAGCTGGCCCACGCCGTTCCCACCAAAACTGACGAGCTTGCCCATTCCCGCGCCCACATTCTTCCCGCCAAAATTCACCATTTTATCTCTGCTGTGGTTGTTGGTTTCGGTTTTCAATATCTATGTCACGGACACAGGTGGTGTTGGTGGTTCTGTCATGGATGAGATGAACAGATATTTAATCACTGAGAAATGGAGTGGTGAAAGTAACAGGGAGGCTGACAGAATCAGTAGAATTCATCAGAATCCTTCGATATGCCTAGAGATACAAACAATTCAAGAAGAGTCGTAGGTTTTTTTATTTTATTTTTAATTTTTGGGTGAGGACGAAGGAGGTGTTGCAAATTCAAGAGATTGTTTGAGAAAATGCTTTTGTAACCAACTGCACACCAATTTATTAGAGTCTCTTGATTTTTTCATCAATATTTGTGCACGTTATATTGATATGTATTGAAGGGACGCCGACAACTACGTGTTTGTGCTACGCATCCGTGTTGGCAAAGCGAGCCCCAAGCTAGGCAATGAGTTATTTGCTATGTGTAGCGAAGGTTGGACCTGTATCACGATATCACCCCTGTAACCTCGCGACATGTCATTAAGGCATGCTAAACATTTTTGCAGTACATTGAATATATACGACCGTATCATCTTAGGGACAATAATATACAAGATTGTGCACAATGCAATGGTGAAATCACCTGTTGGACGAAATGAGCAGCTCAAAAAGAAAAATTATCGGTTGACTCACTTTGGCCACCAAGTACGGTGCACTCACCTGTGGGCACTGTTCGATGCGAGCGCGACTCTTATTTTCAAGGTGCATCATGAGGTTTTCACTTAATAATTGTGCTTAATAACTAGGTGCCCACAATGGGTTAACGTAGCAATATTTGCTTAAAAAATCACCTCAAAACTAAATTTATATCCTCAACTGATTCAGTTCTTAACTTATTTTATTAGAGTAATTAAAGAATCATATCCGTGTTTTGTAAAAAATTTGGCAGCACCTCTACTAAAAATGATCTACCGAAAAACTTCCGCCTAATAAACAACAGAATTGGGTAGAGACTCATAACTCCCGCTAGTTCACAATATATATCGAATTTAATTTATAACATAACTTAGAGTCTCCAATAGCTTAATTACAATTTAACAATCCAAATATACCAAAATTGAAATATAAACCCCTCAACTTAATTTAAAATAACCTAAGAGACTCTCATAACAATTCAACCAAACTTTACGTCCTACACTCACCCCAAAAATCCCAATATATATATATATATATATATATATATATATATATATATATATATATATATATATAATAAGAATTTACTTTAAATCTTGAAAAAAAATCACCACAATCTTTTAGCCTTGTCCGTTCATCCCTTGTCTTCATATACAATCTAACACCATAAAAAACAACTAGAAGATATCAGGTAAGTAAATTCTTATATTGATATGTACTCCTGCAATTGTTAGTCTACATGGAAGCATGTAATTGCATTTTCAAATAAAAATAAGATATATACGTCAACATGACATGCAATCCACGTTATCCCTGTCTCCCAACTATAATCAAACGTCGACTTCCAAAAATAGTACATAGATAGTATTAAAAGATCATGAGATGCAGAGATAACTTGTCAGCATTAAACTTCGCTAGTCTCACTAGACGGCGTAGAGGTAGGATTGAAACCAAGTTTCAAGCAAACCATACTCCGAAACAAGCTTATCCCCCTCACTCTCTATGTATGCATGACCAAGAATGATAAAATGCAATGCAGACTATGATACAATTACAGGTACAAAGATAAATTTCATAAATAGTAAAGATCACTGTAAGGTTTATTTACTACCGAACCAACTTAAGTTGGTTGCGAAGCCTCAAACAATGTTTCTCTGACTTTCACGTACTTTGAACCAATTCCTCGAGCTTCTGTCTGAATGATTCCGAGATCCTCAATATTACCTAAAACCATTGAGAAATCCGAATAAATTCCATATTCGAATTTCTTAAGTTTTCGACCAATATTTTAGTTATTTTGGTATTTTCAAGTCCGAAAAACTCGAAATCACTCCAAATTAACTCATCGAATGTTCGGATCCCCATTTTGACTGCACGTTGTGGATCAGAATGAGAAATTAACCTTGACTAGGCTTTTAACAATTTTTTAAATTTTGAACTTTTTTGGGTATCGTAGCACGCATTACTAGGAAATCTCGGTATAAATCTTCGAGAAAATATCAAAATCTTCATTTTTCATAAAAATCCACAATTTTAATTTATTAGGCTAAAAATATAGTTTTTCTGATTTTTTCTCATATTCGGGAATTTTTCAAAAATTCCAATACATTTATTTTTTTCTTTTTATTTAAGAAAGGGTGGTTTGACCCTTGAACTGGATTGGTCCGGTTCAATTGAACCGAACTCGGTTCAGTTCGGTCTGGGTCAAACCCCCCTTTCTTTTTCCTCACTGTAAATAGTTTGGTTTGGTTTTTTTTTCTCTTTTTCATTAGGGTTGGGCTCCCAACCCCAACCCTAGGTTGGGTTTGGGCAGGGGAGACCACTATCCTGCCATCATCTTCCTCATCGATACGAACCTCCCTCTCCCATCCGCCATTAACAATAGCAACAACACAACAGTACAACAAATTACAACACAACGTCAACAACTTAACATCAACGCAACCACACACTCACCTTCTCATTGCCTTTGTCTCGAGATTTCTTTCTCCCTTCCTCTCGGTCTCTCTTTGGTTCGAAATCTTATTGTGAAAACACAAAGTTGAGGAGGCAGCGTATATGCTTAAAGATAATTATTAAGATTTCATCGAGATTCGTAATGCATGAATCTTGAGGCAGATCTAATTGTTACATTTCATTTCATATTTTGCTCTTCCTCAAGATACACGTTGTGTATCTCGATCTTGGTGGATATTAGCCAACTCATCATCCTCTTAACTGACTTACTCTATATCAATTATATTGATCTTCTCGAGATACGTATCATGTATCTCGAGGTAGATCAAATGGTTTTATAACTACTTTACACCACTTGATTCTTCCTTGAGATGTGGTTACATGCATCTTGAGGCATGGACACACCTTTAACAACCAACGTTCAATCCACTTCCTTGACTCACGCTACGTATATCTCGAGGCGAATCCAATGTATAATTTTTAATTTAAATTAAACTATAGGATTCATATATATACATCTATGTATTTTCACGACTATAAATTTGCCACGCGCGCCAACGACCATCCTCGAGGGTGCACACTATTGTACATCCTACGCGTGTCACCCTCGACCCCGCGTGTCACTAGGCGCCCACCAATTTATTTATTATTTATTTAATTTCATGATTATCTCTTATTTTAAGTCTAAATTAAATCTAAAAAAATACCCCAATTTTGTCGAAAATTGAGAAATATTTCCAACGCGCTTTGAAACTCACGAACACCGCGTATACATTTCAACTTAACCCTATTTCGCGTTGAAATAGTGTGTAATACACCAATTAGTCATGCGACACATAAAAATAATATTATATTTATGATCTTCGGTCCGTAATGCGTGAATCACACCTCAGATACTTAAATCTCAAATTAAATTCGAAAATAATAAATTAGCCGCGTAATCAAGTTTACGAAATTCTCGGATGTCACAATCTTCCCAACTAATTAAAGATTTCATCCTCGAAATCTAAACATACAGATTACTGAACTAAAAGAGATATGAGAAAATTATACTTCATATATAACTCTTTCAATACAAATCTGCAAAAATAATCATTTGCAAGGTGCACCGTTAAGTGGACTCAATCACTTTTGTTGTATTCAACAACTCTATGGCAAAGATCATAAACATTTTGAGTTTTCATTTCCAAACTTTTGGTTTAATGAAAAGTTATCTCCGTCGCTTTGTCAATCTTGGCAATTTGTGAATTTATGACGAGTTAAACATTTAACTTTGTGGAATATCCGACAAACTTTACTTTACTTCTCATCTCATGCCTTAAATCCCATTTAAGCATCAATACATAGAAATACCTAATCTATCTTGCTTTTCATAACACCATTTGCATTCGTAATTGATAACAATTCTATAAATCGTCGATAATTCTTTCCATATCCACCAAAAATTTGGTACATATCTCAGTTTGTTTTCTCATCATTAATCATTTTTTTATCAAAATTGTCAGTCGATCGATTTTTGGACTTATATCAGTCTAAATATAAGTGATGCAAATAATATTTGAGCATGACATTGAATATAAAGTAGAGTTGTGTGTCTACCTGATCCATCACGATTCCACTATTTCTCAACAGAAAACTGGAATTAAAAAAGTCATCTCATGATTATAGATCTCAAATTACATTTGCCATCCCATGACAAGAGATCTCTATTAAAAATATGATCTAGAAAAAGAAAACTTGACACATTGTGCAACTTTGACTCATTCTCTAAATGTCTACTCATAATATCATTTATATTGTGGACTATAAAACAATTACCAATTACAACTCGTCAAACGATTCACACAACTTTTTATTTGACTGGTTAGAAAAATTCACGACTTCTTTAACTTCGTCAAATTATCTATATATGAGTTCACCAAGAAACACATTTCATTCATTTAATTACCGAATTAATGAGATTTCACATCTCGATTATTATTGTTTACTAACTTCTTTTATTGCCTAAATAGAGACAGTTGTCCTTAATTTGAGTAGACATACATATTTAAACAGAGATATCAACATATTTCATGATCATACTCTCATAGTATAACTTTTAACTTGTATCTCATAGAAGTTATAAATATGTTCTCTTTTTGCCTTTACTAAATACATTTCTGACTTCTCTTAATTACAATGGAAGAATACTCAATTCTTCCAACATATCTAGTCAGATATACTGTTATCTACTCAATATTCTCAACCAATACGAATAATAAAAACTAACCGAGTTGTAAGTCAGGCATTTCTTTTCCTTTCATTTATATCTTCACCATCATATATATATATATAACTCCAACTTAAGATAACATAGTGCTTTAAACTTCACCACTGACTAGTCACGTGGTCCATCAAACTTATAGTTTGACATCCTAAGTCTTATCGGGACACATAACCTGATATTTCTTGTTTCATAATAATGTGAGAATGTCTTGACCATTTTGTTGCCTATTCTCCACCTTCCAATTGACTCCAACGAAACTTCATAGACTTTTTTATTCCGACTGTCACCAATTCATTTGATTATTCAAAGACTAGTGTTGCGATCACCAGTCTTCTACGTTGCGAATGAATTATGATTATGAAACGAAGTTACTCAGACATTTGGTCATGCACAACTACTTCAGTGTCTGGCCTTGACTAAAGGAGTATGTTTGTGTCACTTCTAATAGTCACAAGTCATCTCTATGTTTTATTTTATTTTAGACAAATTCTATTACGTTCGCTGTAACGAACCGAAAATTTGACTTGTGCCATGTGTCAGGTCAGGGTCGTTTGTGGGATCCACTCGTCGAAATGCGTATGTCTGAATCTCGAGCGGAGATGCTAATTGTTGAGAAACGTATACGCGGAGAATTCGGGGAGCCGAAACATGAACGGGGACGTGCCTCGAGTCACGTATCGACGTGAGATACACATCGTGATGCGTGTAGTGCGAGTATCGAGATTTTAAAATGAGGCGGATTGGTGCCTAGAGATGCGCGTTACACGGTTGTTGAGTTGCCTCGAGATTCGTGTTGTACGAATTTCGAGGACACTTTTGATTTGAAATAAAAAATAAAATAAAAAGGAAATGTATATAAATACGTATATATATATATAAAGAAAAAAAAAAGATTGAGGGAGATAAGAATCGGGAGGTGAGAAAGAGGAGAGAGAAAGCTAGAGAGAGAGAGAAATGGCGATCGGATGGCGGCTCCCGGCACCAGCACGACGAGGGCAGCGGACGGCGGTTCCGCACCCAGAGGTGGCGCGGTGCGGAGCGGCGACCGGCAAGCAATGCGGGGTGGTGGTGATCGCGCAAGGCAGCAGCAGGGTCGCGCGGCGGTGGCGCGCGGCGCAGCTGCGTGATGGGGATGGCGGCGGCACGGAGGTCGACAGCGGCAAGACTAACCCGGCGGCGAGACGGCGGCGGCCAGAAGCAATGCGATGGTGCAAAGATGACGCATGGCCGGTTAGCAGCGCGAATGGACGAACCAGCGGCGACGCGACGAGGAGAAACTTACCTGCGGCGGCCGGCGAGCGACGGCGCTGACGGCCGGCGAGAGACGGTCCGGTGACGCATTGTCGACCGGTCGGATGCGTGATTTCGACGAAATCGCGACGACGCGATGGAGGAGTCGGGTGTCGGGTGCGCAAATCGAGACGCGAGCGACGTTTTGAGGTTCGCGTTTTCTCTAGGTAAGTAAACTAGCTAGGGCCTTATACAGTATTTCATGTCTCTCCATTGGCTGTTATTGTTTACTATTTTGTGATAGCTTTATTGTTGTTCACTGCTTTGTGATGATAGCTATCGTTGAAATTGTTGTCGATTGAGTGGGTCCATTAGCAAGCGAGTCATGGTTACTATTTATCTGCGATATGAGCTCTTATCTGGGCACTGTCGATATCTCCCAATTGAGTGTACGTTGGGGGCTGTTATCCGGGTCCATGGATATCTCGTAGTCGCAAGGGATTAGGGCTGGGAGGCATGGGACTCGTCCTAAACCCGAGTCTACTGGGATTTTTCCACGACTTAACGACCTTTTGGTCGGGACTCCTTGTTATTTGGCCTCACTCATTGATGGATTGTTTACAGTCTTTTATATTCATTCGTTCTGTATTCCTTTCGTTCTATTTGCATGAATTTGACTGCTTTTGGATATTGTGAAATGTTGTGTATATGTCCTATTGGATTTACTTACCTGGGCTCATCATTCTTATGTTTGACTGAGTGCAGAGCCGCATACGAGTAGCAGAGGGAAAGCTTCATAGCTAGGTGAATTTTTGTATATTTTGTATTTACTCTCCTCTGATGATATTTACTGGGTTCCACAATTAGGTTACCTAACTCCCTGATCTTTTTGTTGAGTTATTTAATGTATTAGTTGCTTCCGCTAAATTTTTGAATCTTGAAATAATATTAATAACTCAACTTAAAACTTTTAATTTACTGATAAATGATGGAATGGAAGGCTGACTAGGCTCTCATTGACCTTGCGAGATTGGCTCGGGGGTTCACGTGGGCTTAGGCCGGGCGGGGCCCAATTTGTGGAAAATTGGGGCCGTCACTGTTGATATCAGAGCCTAAATTTTAAAAATCTCATGGCGTAAGACATTGTGATACCAACGTCATAGTTGGTATCAGAGTCGAAGTTGTAAATACTCGACTCTTGAAATTAGCACACAAAACCAGCGGAAGTTAGGAATGGTTGAACTTAGAGTGGAACCCTATGATCCTGGCTTAAGTCATCGTTGGGAAGTGAGGAGAATTACGATGTATCCGATATGGTATATTTGTTGTGTTATAATATATATACGATATCGAGGATTTCGTGGCTATGGAAAATGCGACGACGTTTCGGAAATATGATCGTGAGGCTGCTGTTTGCGAGTGCTGATGATCCCATGACCTCGAGACGCGCAATTTGCGAGATTCGAGACAGGCGATGCCTCAAGATTTGTGTCACACGAATCTCGAGGATACATTTACTTTGAAAGTCAAAAAGTGAACGTGTTCGAGTGAACGTGTTGAACTCGTACTTACATGAGGAGATGCTGAGCGCGCCAACTGATACGAAAATTAGAGTGACGACTCAGGCGAGGCAGTTCCACGAGTTTTAGCGCATCACTCAGAAAAGTTTCACGGTGGTACGAATCTCGGAGCAGCAAATATTCATCACGTCTTAGCCACGCCAAATCATATGAGGTCGAGCATCAGTTTCGTTGTTCGGCGAGGCCGATGTTTGGTTGTGCACTACGGTGGCATCGATGTGGACGCTCTGGAGTGCAGTCGGTGTTATGGTGAGTGAGAGCGTGGGAGCACACGCGTCGGAGTACCAGTCGCATTCTCGGCATCGTTACATTCGGTGCGAGGGTCTGGAGATGATCAAAGTATAACGAGGGTTAGACGGTCGTGACAAAGAGAGCAACCTCATAACGTATTGCGTTTCCACCATATGTGGCGTATATGGCACTAGTGTTAGGTGGTGCAGCGCAGAGTTACGCTAGTGGATTACAGCAGCTAGCACCGTCAGATCCTTAGCATAAGTACCATTAGAGGGTTGATGGTAGAGGCAGTGGCCAGAGACAGGGTTAGAGATCCAGTCGAGTGCACAGACAGGGACAACGATCTAGTCATGCACAAGGACAAGGATATGGACATGTTCCAGTTGGAGCGGGATTTCAACGTACCTGTATGGGCGCGTGGACAGCTAGAAACAAATTCATGCTACTGCACGTCAGGTCCGACTATTATCCATTGTAACCTGATAGAGGGTACGAGTTGGGTTGAAACTCACTCGATGAGTGAGACTGGTTTACATTTCTCGCGGGCATACATCAGATATACGTATGTTAGTGACGGTGGATCATGAAATTAAAATATTCATTTGTATTCATTTGTATTCCAATATATGTTGTGAGGATGTTGCCATGACATATATTGATGGGATGAGACAGATGGTGTGTTCTTTGCTTGGAGGTCGCGAAGGAGCCCAGCTCGTCACGGAGGAGCCCAGCCCTACAAAGTAAGATGGGGGTATGGCCTTGGGCGAGTATGGCCTTGGGCGGGTATGGCCTTGGGTCTTCATTCATAAAACACCATTGTCCTGTGAGACTTGCTTCAATTTTGAGGATGAAATTCTAATTCGTTGGGAAGACCGTAACGACCCGAAAATTTGTTATGCCACGTGTCAGGTCAGGGTCGTTTGTGAGATCCACTCGTCGAAATGCGTATGTCCGAATCTTGAGTGGAGATGCTAATTGTTGAGAAACGTATACGCGGAGAATTTGGGGAGCCGAAACATGAAGGGGGACATGCCTCGAGTCGAGTGTCGACGTGGGATACGCATCATGATGCGTGTAGCGCGAGTATCGAGATTTTGAAATGAGGCGGGTTGGTGGCTCGAGATGCGCGCTGCGCGGTTGTTGAGTTGCCTCTAGATTCGTGTTGCACGAATTTCGAGGACACTTTTGATTTGAAATCAAAATGAAGATAAAAAGGAAATGTATATATATATGTATATGTATATATATATATAAAGAAAAAAAAGATTGAGGGAGATAAGAATCGGGAGGTGAGAAAGAGGAGAGAGAAAGTTAGAGAGAGAGAGAGATGGCGATCGAATGGCAGCTCTCAACACCAGCACGACAAGGGCAGCGGACGGCGGTTCCGCGCTCGGAGGTGGCGCGGTGCGGAGCGGCGACCGACAGCAGTGCATGGTGGCGGTGATCGTGCAAGGCAACAGCGGGTCGCGGCAGCGGGGCGCGCGGTGGGGACGACGTCCAGCGGTGGTCGACAATGGCGCGCACCGGCCGGCCGGCGAGATCGGGCGACTAGACGCGGCGCGGCCGGCAGCAATGCGCAAAGTGCAGCGATGACGCGACCGGTTAACGCGCGAATGGACGAACCAGCGGCGACGCGACGCGGAGAAACTCACCAGCGGCGGCTGACGCCGACGACCGGCGAGCAACGGCGCGGTGGCGCATTGTCGACCAGTCGGATGTGTGATTTTGACGAAATCGCGACGACGCGATGGAGGAGTCGGGTGTCGGGTGCGCAAATCGAGACGCGAGCGACGTTTTCAGGTTCGCGTTTTCTCGAGGTAAGTAAACCAGCTAGGGCCTTATACAGTATTTCATGTCTCTCCATTGGCTGTTATTGTTTACTATTTTGTGATAGCTTTATTGTTGTTCACTGCTTTGTGATGATAGCTATCGTTGAAATTGTTGTCGATTGAGTGGGTCCATTAGCAAGCGAGTCATGGTTACTATTTATCTGCGATATGAGCACTTATATGGACGCCGTCGATATCTCCCAATTGAGTGTACATTGGGGGCTCTTATCCGGGTTTCATGGATATCTCGTAGTCGCAAGGGATTAGGGCTGGGAGGCATGAGACTCGTCCTAAACCCGAGTCTGCTGGGATTTTTCCGCGACTCAACGACCTTTTGGTCGGGACTCCTTGTTATTTGGCCTCACTCATTGATGGATTGTTTACAGTCTTTTATATTCATGTGTTTTGTATTCCTTTCGTTCTATTTGCATGAATTCGACTGCTTTCGGATATTGTGAAATGTTGTGTATATGTCCTACTGGATTTACTTACCTGGGCTCGTCATTCTTATGTTTGACTGAGTGCAGAGCCGCGGACGAGTAGCAGAGGGAAAGCTTCATAGCTAGGTGAATTTTTATATATTTTGTATTTACTCTCCTCTAATGATATTTACTGGTTTTCACAATTAGGTTGCCTAACTCCCTGATCTTTTTGTTGAGTTATTTAATGTATTAGTTGCTTCCGCTAAATTTTTAAATCTTGAAATAATATTAATAACTCAACTTAAAACTTTTAATTTAGTGATAAATGATGGAATGGAAGGCTGACTAGGCTCTCGTTGACCTTGCGAGACTGGCTCGGGGGTCCATGTGGGCTTAGGCCGAGCGGGGCCCAATTTGTGGAAAATTGGAGCCGTCACATTCGGTTTTTGCTAATTTTAGCTATTCTCACATTAATCTTGCTCTTAGTCCATTTACAAACTTATTATGACTTTCACTTAACAATAAGGCCACCTACAACTCCTTAATCTTGACTTCGAAAGACAATTTATATCTCTTCTCTTTTCGAAAACTTAGCTAAGGATAATACAACTTCTTATGATCATTCAATCAATTGAAGTCTTCTTTGGCTAACTTTTATTCGAAATAGAGAAATTTTGGGACTCAAACAATTCTGCCATGTTGGGGTATGTGCCCTAGGTTAATCTACAAACATTGTTTATCTTATAATTTTAGTTAATAAAACTGAGGTTTTCATCTACTATTTTATTATAAGTGATTGCATGTGTTGGATTCTTGGGATTCATACAAAGCAAAAAACTCAAAATAATTTTTGAAAAACTCCAACAGGATCGAAAATAAGTTCCATTAAACTAGATCTATAAAAATAAACCATACATTAATCTGTGATTTCCTTCTCTAATTGTTTGATCTTTAAGTTGTTCAAGCAACTGTCTTCTATCGAAAATTCACATACGAATGGTGACCACAATTTGGAGTGCTAGCCCTAAGAGAGATAAAAAATATTTTTCTTTCTCTCCCAAAATTCAGAGAAATCGAAAATAGCAAAAATGAAAATCATATATCGTTTCAAGGTTTCAACCTCTATTTATATGTGTAGATAAGGTCTCACTTAAAATCATATTCGTAATGCAACTGTTGTATTTAGCAGTTTAAGCAAATTACACATTTGCCCATATTAATAAGTTATTATATAACAAATCGTAAGGGCTTTTATGCCATGAATTTTATCATATAAAATTCATTACTCTTGACCAATTGAAATTATGCAAAGCCATTATTTGTGTGCCACCTAATAGGTTCATGTAACGTTGACAGTGAACCAAAAACATTTTGGTACACAAATCATAAGCGGTCTCTAGCAAGACATTATGACTACCCAAGTAGCAAGAATATAGAAATCGATACAATATAATGAATAACATATATCATATCATTTGGTCGTGTGATATCCTTTGATTAAACATGCGACATTGAAAGTCACTCTTAATGTTCAATCGTACTAGTCTCGGTCTTTAAGTAAACTGAAACATCCAAGTGACATTGATCATATCAATTCACATGGACTTGGCTGTCCATCGCCAAAATGATACACATCATCAGCATCCTCTTTCACAAGATCTTCGGCAAACTGCCTCAGATAGCTATATCTGTCTCGGTAGCTCATCCCTATCTCTTCGGCTCCCTGTCTCAGATTCATGAATTCCTTCCTCAACCTCTTCATCACCGCAGGTGGGAAGTACTGCTGATATAACTTAGTCTTGAAGGCATTCCCATGACTCAAACTTTCCCTCAGCACCTATCGTTGCACGCCACCACACATCGGCGTCTCGCTGTAAGGTGTACGACGAGATCTCTGCTCTGAGTCTATCATCAATCTGCAAGACTCTATGTGATTTTTCCTACGACATGACCCACTTCTCGATTTTCTCAAAATCTCTCTGATCATCGAAGTATACCGGTTTCAGCCTGATGAAATCTTTCACCAGCTGAACTACCGGTGTCGAACTAGCTAATGGGGGTGTGGAAAACGGTGTAGACACTATCTCTACTACTGGAGCTGCAATCATTGGTGTTGCAAGTATGACCGACACTACGATCGGTACTATAGTCACAGTAGGATCCGATGTCTGAGATGGTTGTGCTGGTGGAGCAAATTGGGAAGTCATCAATGCGATGAAATCCGCCAACTGCTGCCCCTGAGCAGCTACTCGATCGAAAAAGCCTCTGGAAATCCTCCGCTGATGGTATCGAAGGCTGGCTACCGCTGGCATCGGCATCATCACTATCGCGTGAATCCGCTATCTCTGACTGCAAATGGATAATGAACGCGAATCAACTACTACGTGAATAAGGCATATATACACATAACAAAATTAACATGTATATAGATATATCAAATCCCCAACTCAAGTTCACTCACTTCCCAACTAATATTTTCTAGGCGATGATCATCTGGTTTTCAACATCTAACTAAGATTTTCTAGCTTCTACAGTTTCTTAAATCTTTTAGTTTTTTCTGGCTGAACAAGGTAAGTCGTTCACTACATAATGTAGTTGTGGTTTCATATTCTAGAAACTCTATATTCTACAATCTTAGAGCCATGTTTTCTCAAAACCATGGCGCTGATACTAACTGTGTTGGTATCATATGCCTGAAACCATATAAGTAAGCCAAACTCTATAAACCTTGGCTTTGATACCACCTGTGACCGCCCCAACTACAAATAAGGGCACCGCCCGACCTAATCCCTCATTAAGCCCTAATCTCCCATATAAGACCTAACAAGGAACTAGTCAGCCTTTTTTAAACACCTAAAAACCTACCAATTATGACAAGTTATCAATTTAGATTCACACAACAATTCCTAAGCTATCCAGCTTTTCATCGCATCGATGTATGCACCCAAACCCCGTAATAGCTCCTTTACGGTCCTAACATTTGACAAGTTATCAATTCAGATTCACAATTCATTATTTAAAATTCATAAATTGGTCATAATCGAATTCGAGACCAATTTCTCAATTTTACACTTTTCGAGGTAAAAAACCCTAAAAGTCGCATTCGAAATTTCAAATCTTGTATTTTTCATAGAAACTTATCAATTTCTATTTATTTTATCGAAATATAATTTTTTGGAATTTTTTCTATTTTTTTTTTGGAATTTCCCTGAATTTCTCCATACTTTTTATCTATTTTCTAGAATTTCTTTTATTAAAATCAGTTTAATTTAATTTAATAATTAAATATATATTATTATTTTTTTATTGGGGCGGGTTCGGGTTAACCCGACTCGGTCCTGCCGAACTCGGGTCGATCTGACCCGGTCCTCCTCGGGTTAAGGTCGGCCCGATCTGGCCATATGGTCGGGCTACCCATCTTCTTCCTCTCGTAAACCGAGCTCTTGCTTTTTTTTTTTTTTTTTTTTTTTTTTCTCATTGGGTTTGGAGATCAAAGTGAGATAAGGTTAATTGACCAAACATATATATATATATATATATATATATATATATATATATATATATATATATATATATATATATATATATATATATATATTAAGTGATGTGGCCATTTATGGTCCACTAATCACATATCAATTTTTATTTTCATTCATTTTTCATTCTTTTTATAATGCAATATAATTTAACTAGTTACGCTTATCCCACGAGCTGCTACCTCGGGCCCATGTCGTTACGCGACTCGAGGTGCGTCTCCGCTCGTCTCGGTATCTGCATTACAAAAATATAACATTAACCCTGACCACCATGCCTCGGTAGTGACATGTATCTCGCTGCGGGTCCCACGTCACAGGTATTATGTCATAATTAACGAATTAAACGTGTATTAATTATTTGGGCCTTGACAATACTTCCTAACTAATAGGAAGTTCGTCCTCGAACTCAAACTAAACGAATATTAAAATATACCTGACTCGAAGAGGTACGGAAATCTGTCTCTCATATAGTCTTCCCGTTCCCAAGTGAGTTCTGATTCTCCATGAAGCTGCCATTTGACTAACACATTCGGGATAGACTTGCTTTTTAACTGTTGTACCTTTCGGTCAAGAATCTAAATTGGTTGCTCTTCATATGAGATATCCTCACTCAAATCAATATGACTCAAATCCAATGTCGGTCTTGCGCATGCCTTTGACTTAGCTAGTCGAAGCATCGATATACGAAACACCAGATGAATTCCCAACATCTATGGATGTAACTAACTCATATGCAACCTTTCCAACCCGTTTCTCGATCTTGAAAGGCCCGATGAATCTCGGTGCTAATTTGCCTTTCAAACCAAATCGATGATGACCCTTACGAGGAGAAAGTTTTAGATACACTGAAGCGCCCTCATCGTACAAGAGATCGTTGCGATACATGTCAGCATATTTTTTCTGCCTCTCTTGGGCTCCCTTAAGTTTCTGGCGAATCTTTCTTACCTTTTCTATGTGATCGACAACAATTTCAGGCCCTAACAAATTTCGATCTTCTAGCTCAGCCTAACAAGATGGTGAGCGACACGGTCTGCCATATAACGCCTCAGATGGCGCCATTTCAATGCTCGCCTGATAATTGTTGTTGTATGCAAATTCACACAACGGTAAATACTGTTCCCACGATCTGCCAAACTCAAGTATACACGCCCTGAGCATATCTTCAAGAGTTTGCATCGACCTCTCAGTCTGCCCATCAGCCTGAGGGCGAAAGGTTGTGCTAAACTGTAAGAGTGTACCATACTACTCCTGCATACTCTGCCACATCCTGGACGTATACATAACATCTTTGTCTGACGTAATTGTTAAAGGTACTCCATGCAGCCTGATAATCTCTCTCTCGAACAATACACTCAGTTGGTCAAATGTGTAATGAGCTGCAACTGGTATGAAATGGGTAGATTTCGTCAGTTTGTCCATAATTACCCAGATGGAATCATGTCGATGAACAGTCCTCGGCAGTCCTCGAACAAAATCCATGGCTATGTCTTCCCACTTCCATCATGGAATGGGAAGCGATTGTAGTAATCCTTCAGGTCTCCGATGCTCTACCTTTACCTACTGGCAGATCCCATAGTTCTTGATAAACTCTGATATGTCCGCTTTCATTCCAGGCTACCAAAAATGTCTTTTTATATCATGGTACATTTTGGTCATTCCTGGATGAACAGTGAACCGGGAAAGATGTGAATACTGAAGAATCTCATCTCTTAACTTTGCCACTGCCGGTATCCACAATTTGCCTCGAAATCTGAGACAATAATATGTCGTCTCAGTCCAGTTAGTACACCCAGGACTCTAGGCTAACTCACTGAATCTCGGATATAGAATGTCAGTTTTTTTTATCCTGTAACACTCTTTGAGTCGATACTGCCTGAAGTCTCACCTGAGCACAAATCAATACCTCCATGTAATTAGCAATATCTGATTGACTCAGCCACACCGCCGTCTCGAGTAAACCATACTCGTGCGTCATATAACATCGAATAGTCTCAGCATCTCCAGTCGGAATCCTACCCAACGCATCAGCAACGACATTTACTTTTCCTGGATGATATTCTAGAGAAAAGTCATAGTCTTTTAGAAATTCTAACCATCCGCGCTGTCTCATATTCAACTCTTTTTATGTGAAGAGATATTTCAAACTCTTATGTTCAGTATAGAATGTGAACTTCTCTCCATACATATAATGTCTTCATATCTTCAGAGCAAACACTACCGCTGCCAACTCTAAGTCATGAGATGGATAATTCTTCTCATGTATCTTCAATTGTCTTGATGCATATGTCACTGTGCATTTCTCTTGCATCAACACACAACCCCATATGAGAAGCATCTGTATACACCATGAAACTTTTTCCACCCTCTGGCAATATTAGCACTGGTGCAATAGTCAACAAGTTCTTCAGTTGGGCAAATGCCTCATCGCATTCCTCAGACCACTGAAACTTCACATCTTTTTGGGTTAACTTAGTTATTGGTGAAGCGATCTTCGAAAAATCCTTCACGAACCTTCGGTAATAGCCTGCTAACCTCAGAAAACTTCTAATCTCAGTTATCGACGTCAGTGCTGGCCAATCCAAAATCGCCTGAATCTTTGCTAGACCTACAACAATACTTGCTGCTCCAACTACATGACCCAAAAATTTGACATCGGACAACCAAAATTCACACTACCCCGTAATACCCCGTTCGAGGCACGTTACCCCATGTGTCATGCAAGGTAGTGGAGAAACTCCCTAACATCCCGGAAAGTCTAGTGACTCCCGTATGCAAGCTGCATTTCTATCCTCAAATGACCTTAACCACAAGAACCACTTTTATTTTTACTAATGACTTGGTAATGGAATCCAAGAGATGAAATTGCATACTAATGCACAAAGGATTAGAGCCAAAATAAAAAAACTATCCTAATAGCATGTTATATCACTGAACAATGACATACACAACAATCAACATGATAAAGTATAAGAATTAGAATCAATGATATACACAACAGAGTATGCTATGAACAACATCACAAAATGAGAACTGAACAAGTCATAGCATATGGATTTCAAAGGCAATTCAGTTTGAATAACTGAGAATCTCGCTAAGGGTCCCATGTCACGGGTCATTATATCATAATTAACGAATTAAACGTGTATTAATTATTTGGGCCATGACAGCTTAATCACCAATTAGGACGTCCTACCTAGCCGCAACTAGGGTTTATGCCTAGCCTCAACTAGGACTTCCCTTCGACTTAGATCCCATTAAGTCTTACAATCATCCAATTACAAAGAATGGATGAAAATAATCAAATTCACTTTACAAAGTAAAACGACACTAAATTCAAATACAAGCAAGTCTCCTAGAGCCCAACCACTCTAATGCATGCAAGTATGAGAACAAATAAGAAATGCAAGTATGTCACTGATTTTGTGCAAATCTCAAATATGAAACAGTTTCAAACGAATCGATTAAAACAAATCTAGTTTCAAATCCAATGAACAAGAAGTTTGATAAAAATCAAGTTTAAGTGCAAACTCTTGTCCAAACTAGTCCTAAGGTTTAGTAAATCAAGTTTAAGTGTAAAACCAAAGACAAATTTGTTTAAGAACACAACAAACGATTTCCATAAGTTAAGTACACAAAAATATGAAATTTAAGTACAAAGCTTGGAAATCGGACTTTCTTATAATGCCGAGAGAGTGATTTGAAAATCAGTTCTAGAGTGTATGTTGTAAGCTTTAGAATACCTCAATAATGCTGGTTTCGAGATTGATTCAGTTGTCTTGAAAGATTACAAGTGATAGCACACAAAAATCCAAGCTTCTTCTTTGAAAACTATGAGCACTCTTTGGTTTTCTTGCTTAACAAGACAATAAAATGTTCTTGGTGGTTTGATAATGTTCTACATTCCTTTTTAACAATTTTTGACCGTTCTAGAGATCCAAGGGCTCAGATTTGATCATCTATTCAAATTACAGTGTGATTTTCAGCTTTTAAAAAAAGCTGTCAGAAAAGCAATTAGCACGCTAATGTAATTATTAGCACGCTAACTATCAGGGGCCTCAAAATAAATATTTTTGACCCTAGAGTTAGCGACCCCTTATCGCATCTGAGACCCTACCAAACCTCTTATAACATGTTATACATGTTTGTTAAGGGTCATACAACCTGTTTAGGTGGTCTAGATGTTTTGACAAATCTCAAAAAGGGAAAATCCTAGTTTCAGGACTTACATAGGGGTTTTTATGCAAATACATAGTTTTTCTTTTCAAAAACCTTTCAAAACAAGTTTTTCATTTCCAAAAACTTCCATAATGGTTTTTAAAGTACGATGTGAATATAAAAATATGATTTCAGTGGGTGGAGGACTCCCCCTTAGTACATGCATATTACGAGACATAAACATGTATATCAATGAAAGTCATTCACATGCAACCAACATAAGGCAGTGAACAAAAGTATAATAGTAACTAAAAGATACGCAAATTTTTTTATGATATTAAATGTTGAAAATGAACATTAACATAGTTGTGGCTTAAATAGCTGGGTCTACAATCAAAACACTTAAGACTAACATAGGTGAGCCTAGTGCTCCCTAACTATGCTATGCCTAGATAATCCTCCTAATGAGACGATGTTCGACGCGCAGAACTGGAGACAGAGTCATCTCGCACTGGCTTGGCTGGTAGTAGATGGCCCTCTATGCGACGAAGTCGATTACCCTGATGCTCAAGGTGGGTGTCGATGGCTTTGAAGGTCTGAGTCATGTATTCATGCATATAACCCAATTGCGTGGAAAGGTACGCTGTGGATGGAGACATCTCGAGAGGAGGGGCAACGCCATAAAATGTCAGATAGGATGGAGGCTATTGCTGGTGCTGTGACTACTGTTGTGGAGGTGGTGGAGCTGTAAAGTCCTGGTGAATCTCATCATCACCATCAACACCATGAGAGAACATAAAGCTGTAGTCCGGGTAGTCTCTCTCATCAAAAGCAACTAGAGGATCAGTGGGAAGTATAGAATCGTATCCTCTTAGTGCTAACCATCTGGGATATCTTCCTCTCGAATCCATATATGCGCGCGACGAATATATTGATACTTCATGGCCTTCAGAGTGGCCATGCCAATGGTGTCATAGGCAGAGAGTGGACGACCGCCTAAACTGATATCCACCTGGGTTGACTCCAGATAAGAAGTGATGATATGGGTGTAGGGGAGATGACGACCGGAGGTACATGTAATAGTCACGTAGCCGATGATAAGGTGGGCATACTAAGAGGGATCTCACGAAGTAGGTGCTTGAGGACAAACATGTCAAGTAAAGTGACGTAGTTCTTACTACCGCCACGTGGAAGAATAACCTTGTGCAAAACTCTATGAAGTAGGTGAGGCACAAGCTTGAAGTCAGTGTTAGTGACTTCAGATGGATACATGGTGAGTTTCGTATCAGACTGTGTGAAAGAGTTTAACACCTCAAGCCGATTAAATGACCAACTAAGAAACTTACACCTAATGATAGTGGTGGGAAGGTGCAAAGAAAGGTCAAACCATTGAGCGAAGCTCTCTAGTGTAATCTCAATAGACCGACCATAGATAAACGATCGAATGATGAAGGTATTCACCGTGGTGAGGTTGGAATAAAAGACTCGAACTAAAGGTGGATTATATTCATCCTTATATTGATAGAAAGTAGCCCACCCCTATTTGGAGAACACCTCTCGTATTAGGAGATAAACCTTATCGAATAATGCGAGATTGACAATGGCGGGCTTAAAGATTTTGGCATCCGTAAGTCATGGGCTGACTAATGCCAAAATGGACTTAGACTTGTGTATGGATTTGGACCGACCCTCTTTTTGAGGGCCATTGGTAGGAACGGTGGCTGAGGTGTCGCTACGGTGACTAGAAGACCTAATCTCATGACAGGATGATGATTGGGAGGTGGTGCGGGACTGTACTGATGAATGGGTAGAATCAGACTCATTACTAGAAGACTCGACAACATGATGCGTGGGGGGACATCGGAAGGACGACGCAGGGGCGGTATGGGCAACGGGACGGGTAGTGGAACAGGCGGAGGTTCGACGAGTTGACAAACAGTGATATATTGGTCCTGGTCGAAAGACATTAGCACGTTAATGACAAAATTAGCGCGCTAATGATGGTTATAAGTGATCTGGGCCAAGGACGATTAGCACGCTAGGTCCTTAAATTAGCACACTAATTGCTCTCTGGAATTTGAAATTATATTTTTTGAGTTTTTGACGGACAACTCCGATTCACCTCATACTTCATGGATACTTCGCTAACAACATATAAAAAGGATTGGAACAACTAAAACATGTGTAGAAGGTCTGATTCACGAAACATGCCTAATTCACGTCGAATCTTAGAAAATTAGTCTTTAGGCAATGGCTTGGTGAAAATCAGATTTCAGCTAGTTGACATGTGGATTAGTTTAACATCGCCCTTTTGGATGTGATCATGAAGGAAATGGTACCTAATCTTAATGTGCTTGATGCAGGAGTGTAACACTGGATTTTTTGATATGTTGATTGCACTTGTGTTATCACAATAAATTTAAACACAACCAACTTGGATTTGGTAATCCTCAAGTTGTTGTTTCATGTACAAGACTTGATCACAACAACTTTCGGCAGCCACATACTCGGCTTCATCCGTAGTCAAATCAACAGAATTTTACTTTTTGCTAAACCATGATATAAGTGAATTTCCCAGCAAATGACAAACCCGAAAGTAATTTTCGTATCCATTAGACTCCCCGCATAGTAGGAATCAATAAAGCTTTGGAGTTCGAAACTCTTGGCTTTGTTGAACCACAATCCCAAATCTTGTGTCCCACTAAGATAACGAGATATACGCTTGACACATTTCAAGTGAGATTCTTTAGGTTCAGATTGAAATCTAGCACATAAACACACACAAACATAATATCGAGTCTACTAGTGGTCAAGTATAGGAGACTACCAATCATGTCACGGTAAAGTTTAGGATTTATGGATTTTCCAAGTTGGTATTTATCCATTTTGACGGTGGAGCTACTAGGAGTGTCACATGCTTTCAAATTATCAAATTTGAATTTCTTTAGCATGTCCCTCACATACTTCACTTTGTTTATGAAAATGACATGTTTTGATTGCTTAATTTGTAAGCCTATGAAGTATGTTGGTTCACCCATCATGCCCATTTCAAATTCATTGGTCATCAATAATAAGAATTCATCACATAAGTGTGTATTGGATGACCCAAAGATAATATCATCAACGTAAATTTGAACAAGTAGCATGTCACACTTTTTAATCAAAATGAATAAAGTAGGATCTAGCGTTCCTTTCTTGAACCCTTTGGCAAGTAAAAATGCACTAAGTCGGTCATACCAAGCTCGAGGACCTTTTCTCAATCCATACAAAGCTTTTTGAAGATGATAGACATAACTTGGATGATCATGATCTTCACAACCCAGTGGTTGTTCTACATATACCTCTTCATTGATGAAGCCATTTAAGAATGCACTTTTAACATCCATTTGGTATACTAGAAACCCATTGTAGCAAGCATAAGCAAGCAACATCTGAATTGCTTCTAGTCTTTCTACCGGTGCAAAGGTTTCCACATAGTCAATTCCTTCCTCTTGATTATAGCCTTGTGCAACCAACCTAGCCTTGTTCCTTACAATCTCACCCTTCTCGTTCTTTTTGTTTTTAAAGACCCATTTGATGCTTATGATAGTATTTTCTTTAGGTCTAGGTACTAGTGTACATACCTTATTCCTAACTAAATGACCTAGCTCCTCTTGCGATATAAAAGCTATGTGTCCCTCATCTCGGTGCAATGATGACCTAGTAGTTATTCCTTTGTTTGGATCACCTATAATTTGTTGGGAGGGATGACCTATAAGAAGTCTAGAGTTCTTAGGTGCACTAAGTGTAGGTTCCACTCTCACCTCAACCTTTTGATTATTGGATGTTTGGCCTAGGGTGACATCATCATCATCATCATCATTATCATCATCATCAATCCTTAATTTCTCCAAGGTATGCATCATTTTCACTTTGGGATCTACTTCATCAAATCCGACATGAATAGACTCTTCTATGGTTTTGGTTGATCTGTTGGACACCCTATATGCTTTTCTATGCATGGAGTAGCCTAGAAAAGTGCACGTATTTGACTTTGGGTCAAATTTGTCTAAATGATCCTTATCATTTAGAACATAGCAAGTGCAAACGAACACCTTGAAGTAACTTATGTTAGGCTTTCGGCGTTTCCATAGTTCATAAGGAGTCCTTTTCATTTCCTTTAAGACATTTACCCTATTAAGAACATAGCACGCCGTGTTAATGGCTTCGGCTCAAAAGTGCTTTGCTATTTTGTACTCATTTAGCATGGTCCTACACATCTCTTGGAGGATCATATTCTTTCTTTCTACAACTCTTTTTTATTGTGGTGTCCTAGGAGAAGATAGTTGGTGTGTGTATCCATGTTTAGCACAAAACTCCTCTAAGTTCCTATTGACAAACTCACTACCCCGATCACTCCTAATGATGGTAATTTTATACCCATTCTCATTCTCAACCAAAGCACAAAATTTCATAAACACGTCAAATACTTCATGCTTATGAGCTAGAAAATAAACCCTTGTATACCTAGTAAAATCATTAACAATGACAAAAATAATATGATTTACCCCTAAACTTTGTGTTTGGGTGGTTCCGAACAAATCCATATTTATAAGTTCCAATGCTCTAGTCACATCACTTTTTATTTTTGTCTTAAATGCCGATTTCACTTGCTTACTAAGGATCTAAGGTTCACATTCCTTGTCTTTCTTATAAGTGCATGTAGGTAGACCCTTAACAATATCATGTTTGGTCAATTTGGACAAGTTTTTCATGCAGGAATGTCCTTGTCTACCGTACCACAACCATGCGTCATATTCATTTTGAGCACTCAAACATGAAATATTTTGCATATACATCTCATAAAAGTTAATGGCATAAACATTCTTATTTCTATATGCAACAAATAGAGTTCCATGCTTCTCATTCCTAACAATGCATTTTGATGATTCAAACATGACATGAAATCATTTGTCACACAATTGACTAATGCTAAGTAAGTTATGTTTCAAACCATTAACAAGATAAATATTAGAAATGGAAAGTCAATCGTTACCAACTGTTCCAAGGCCTATAACCTTTCCTTTGTTGTTGTTCCCAAATTTGACTTTTCCACCATCATGCCGCTTTAATCCAATGAATTGATGTGCATATCCGGTCACGTGTCTTGAGCACCCACTATCCAAGTACCATGGGGTGCTTTTCCTCCCATTCTACACAATGGGAAAAACACTAGATTTTGGTACCCAAACACCTTTGGGTCCGAGAAAGTTAGTATCATAAACATTCTACCTATGCTAGTCTATCCATTTTGGCCTTTCGTAAGGCACATTTCCCAGCCGCATGAGACTTATTGCATTTTGAGCATCTAGGGCATCATCTAGCAATTTCTTGTAACTCAACAAGTTTGCTCCATAGCCTATGCCTCTCTTGTTGAGTGCATGTCGTTATGCTCCCAACATCATGTCAAACATCTCTCTACCATTGGTGAACTTGTGCACTGTGCTAGTCAAGTCCTCTATTTCCTTGACTAAAGAATCTCGATCCTTTAGGACTTCATTCAAGTCTCTTTGGAGATCATTAATGGTCTCATTTTGTGACTTAATCTCACTAATTGCTATGGTCAAGCTCTTTTTGAGTTGTTTGGTCTTTTTGACCTCCTTTTGCAACTCTTTCCTAAGCTCATCAACATTGGGAGCATCATCCGAATCATCAGCATCATCAAAATTGAAATCATTAGAGTTTACCTCACTTTGTGCCATGAGACAAAACATTGCTTTCTCACTTTCCGATTTGGATTCAAAACTTGATGAAGATGAATCGTCCCATGTCGCCCTGAAGCTTTTCTTTCCTTTATTATTATCTAACACCTTCTTGGACTTGAATTCCGCCTTGATGTGACCCGATTTCCCATACCATAAGCATATGGTATCATTTGACTTTCCTCCCTTGCTTCCACTCTCGTACTTCTTCTTGTACTTGTCTCGCTTGTACATTGCTTTGTTAAGCTTTCTTGAGAGCATGACTACTTCTTCCTCAAGATCATTGTCATCACTAGATTTCTCATCTTCAATGATCTCAACCAATGGAGCAGGTGGGCTATTTGCCTTCAAAGCAATCTCTTTTCTTGAACTCTTAGAACCTCCACTCAATGCTTCCAATCTAGCTCGGTCCTTTAGTTCAAATTCATAAACTGTTAGCTCTCCACAAAAGGCATCAAAAGTGTACTCTCTAAGGTCTTACACCGATTGGATAGTATATTTCTTGGCATCTCATTCCTTAGGCAAGCTTCTAAGGAATTTGCACACCAAAGTCTATTGATCATAATTCTTTCCAAGGTTCTTGATCTCATTCAAGAGCCTAGTGAACCGAGTGATGGCGGTGGCCATCTTCATCAGAACCAACTGGAGAAGTCTCATAGTGCTCCTCAAGGATTCTCAACTTTGTCTTCTTAACTTGAAGTGTACCTTCGTAGTGTACCTCAAGCTTCTCCCACACTTCCTTGGTCTTTTGACAAGCACTAACTCGGTTGAATTCGTTCTCACTTTGCGCATAAAACAAATAATTCATGGCTTGATCATTTGAGAGCTTAATCTTGGTATCCTCGGCTGTTTATTCTCTCACAGGCTTGTCCAGTGGGTTGTACCCATTCTCAATTGAGTCCCACAAAAGTCTACTTTGCGCCCTAATGTAGAACTTCATCCTTACTTTCCAATGAGCATAGCCTACTCAAGGAGTTGCCTTCCCTAAGACGAGCAACATCTAAAGTTTGCATCCTCACTAAAAAACACTCAAAGATACGTTAGTAACAGTTCGAGCAATAACCCACTCTGATACCAATCAAAACCACATCCAAGAGGGTGTGAATTGGGTGTATCGAGAAGTTATCGCCTTTTTCAAATAATTCAACAATAAAGATGTTATATGCTCATTCAAACGCAAGTATGAATGCAATGCAAGATGAAGGAGATAGAAAAAATGGAAAGACACATGCGATTTATAGTGATTCAATCCAATGATATATATCCACTATCTAACCTCCCCAGTTAGGATTTTCAAACCCCCACTTCTATTGCCAATAAGTGTTACAACCTAAGCGTACAAGCCTAGAATGCACAATCACCAATTATGACTTCCTACCTAGCCGCAACTAGGGTTTATGCCTAGCCTCAACTATGTCTTCCCTTCAACTTAGATCCCATTAAGTCTTACAATCAGCCACTTACAAAGAATAGATGAAAATAATCAAACTCACTTTACAAAGTAAAACGACAACAAATTCAAATACAAGTAAGCCTTCTAGAGCCTAACCACTATAATGCATGAAAATATGAGAACAAATGAGAAATGCAAGTATATCACTGATTTTGTGCAAATCTCAAATATGAAATCGTTTCAAACGAATCGATTAAAACAAATCCGACTTCAAATCCAAAGAATAGAAGTTTGATAAAAATCAAGTTCAAGTGTAAACTCTTGTCCAAACCAATCTTAAGGTTTAGTAAATCAAGTTTAAGTATAAAACCCAAGACAAATGTGTTCAAAAACACAAAAAATGATTTCTACAAGTCAAGCACACAAAAATATAAAATTTATGCACAAGAAAAGCAAGGAAATCGAACGTTCTTACAACCCCGAGAGAGGATTTGAGAATCAGTTCTGGAGTTGATGTTGTAAACTTTAGAACGCCTCAATAACGCTTGTTTTGAGAGTGATTCAGTAGCCTTGAAAGATTACAAATGATACCACATAAAAATCCAAGCTTCTTATTTGAAAACGATGAGCACTCTTTGGTTTTCTTGCTTGAAAAGACAATTAAATGTTCTTGGTGGTTTGAGAATATTATACATTCTTTTTTAACAATTTTTGACCATTCTAGAGATCCAAGGGCTCAAATTTGATCATCTATTCAAATTAAAGTGTGATTTTCAGCTTTTAAAAAAAGATGTTAGAAAACCAATTAGCGCGCTAATAGTTGGACCTAGCACGCTAATGCTAAACATTAGCGACCCCTTATCACATTCGGGACCATACCAAACCTCTTATAACATGTTATACATGTTTGTTAAGGGTCATAGAACCTGTTTAGGTGGTCTAGATGTTTTGATAAATCTCGAAAATGGAAAATCCTAGTTTCAGGAGTTACATAGGGGTTTTTCTGTAAATACATATTTTTTCTTTTCAAAAACCTTTTAAAACAAGTTTTTCATTTCCAAAAACTTCCATAATGGTTTTTAAAGTATGATGTGAATATAAAAACATGATTTCACATAGTTTAAGCTTATAAGACTGATTCAAGTGGTGAGTTTCATTTAAAACTCCAAATGATCACTTGAAATTTGAAAAGCGATTTGAAAAACATGATATGCATGAACTAATGCATTAGGCTTGCATAAATGAACCTGTGTACCTTACATCAATGTTGCAATATGTAATATGATCTTTTGTCTTCATTTCCTCGTGTGGAACGAATCTTGAGCTTGCATGGCTTGAACACTTGAGATGTGATATTCCACAAATTTTGACTAACTGAAACATACTTGATAAACATATTAGTATACTTTCACTTTGTTTGTTTCCATCAAAATCCCAGGTGGAGTAAAAGTGACTAACCACTTGGTCCAACAGTCTCCCCCCTTTTTTATGATAACAAATAATGTGAACTTGACAATCAAAAAATGGAATTCACGTGTATTCATATCCATAGTGCAATCTCAAATAAACTTAAGTTCAACACACACATTTCTCCCCCTTTTGATAACATCAAAAAGTGGGGCCAAGCTCCCCTTCACAATAAGCATAACCGAAAATAAGCCACAAATATAACAACAACACGGTGGGTGGAGGATTCCCCCTTACTACATGCATATTACAAGACAAATAGGTATATCAATGAAAGTCATTCACATGCATGTCCCCAGACACGCCACCAGGTCACGTTACGTCACTTGCAAACATGTCCATGACGGCCCGCGAACTAACCATCTAATAATCCAACTTAGTCATTTTTTATGTTTAAACGATTATTTTGTCGAAATATACTAAGTTATGAAGTTTTACAAATTAATTTGTTTGTTTTGATTCATTTAAATCATTTTAACAAAGGAAGTCTTAATAATATGCAATAAGTAATGTAAATAAATTTTGCATTGATTAACAAACATATGAGGTGAAAACTTGGCAAAAAAATATCATGTATATCAATAAAGGTGATAAAATTATAGTAAGTGTTAATATACATGTATCAAGTAATAAGTCTCCCAAAGTCATCCCAAAAATTAATATATACATAAATACGGTCACCTACAAAGTGAAGCTCCTGATGGCTCTTTAGATCCGTCTCGTCATATGATCTGCAATTTGCCAACAAAAATAATGACAAGTTCCAGTAAGTAAATCCCAGAGTTAGTATCTACATGAAATCCAAGAAAAATGGCTACAATTCATACAATAATGTAAATAAATGGAAATATAAAGCACGAATATAAATCGCTAAGATAATAAAAAATATTGAACACGAGAGTGGTGTATAACTGTCGAGCCCTATGATGCAAATACTACACAAGAAGGCCCTGGTGGTGAGGTATCCCCACTTCCTCTTCATGGCCGAAACGAAGAACTCTGTCGGTTAGAAGGTAGACTTCCGCCTAACGACTCAACGGAGAGAAACTTTGTGACGGAGGCGAGCCTCACATCAACCCACTCTCAAGATCATCGACTCACAAATAGAGATCTTATGTGTAGTCTAAGGTATTAACAACATCGTAGCAACAATCATATCGTCATCTACGAGAGAGTCAAAAAAGGGTCATACCGTCCCTTCGACCATACACGGACACACACGGGAATAAAATAACTATGCAAGCCAAAATAGATAAAACTAGTAGTGAAATAAGTAAATTTCAAAAGAAATAAGTAAATCCTTAGTTGATTTTCTCGTTGGTTTACTTACCTCGACGCTTCTGAACTCGCTCTTAAATAATCTGCTGACATCTCAAACTGCTCACTCGACACTTGATTAGTCTCCTAATCCTTTGGTATCTAATTTTATCATTTTAAAAAGTTTGTGTCACATTTAATGATTTTTATAATGTAAACCCAAAAATTAGAATTTACTCCAAATTTTAGTTGTGACACGTTTTTTGAGTTACACAAGGTGCCAAACGCTAGAAAATGCCTCGAAACATATTTTCTTTCTTTTTTTAGTTTTTCATGTTTTATCTAATTTTTTGGGGTTTCCCATAATTTTCTACCTATTTTTTCTATTTTTCTGTAAATTAGTTTATTTAAAACTAATTTAATTTGAATTTTTTTAATTATTGTGTTATTTAGGGGGTTGGGCCCCTGAATCGGGCCCAACCTAGGCTGGGCCCAACTAGCTTTGCCCAGCCGAAGGGATTGCTTGCACGCACCTCGTATGCATGCATACGAAGCCCCTCCTCTTGGCAGAGACGAATCCCCAATCTAACTTTCTTTTTTTTTAAAATTTTTTTTATTATTATTATTAGTATTTCTTTCTAAACAACAACAACTACTATATCAACAACCAACACAACACCAACATTAAAGCCTCTAAATTACTAAAAAAATTTAACCACAATCACCATTACTTATCCCAGTCTAGGAAAGTCGCCGACGAATGTCGTTGAGATGGGAGAATGCACGAGAGAGGTGAGAGACTGAGTTGAGGTGGTAGGAGAGCTTAGTGTGGGTGAGAACAAATGAGTGGGGAATGAGAGTTGGAGAAGAAGCAAAAATAAAATGGGAGGAGGAGAATCGGTTAGAGAGAGAAAGTGAAATAGAGATTTTTTTTATTTATAGATAAAAGAGAGAGAAAAGTGAGGATGGTGATGTGATGTGATAGGTAATGTGATGGGTGATGTGACCTTTAAACCTCGACTACCCATACATTCGTGTTACGTGCACCCGCAGCGACCTGCTCTCTCGTAAATATCTGCGCACAAAGCGACCATTAAAAATATTAACGCTAGTGCGACACAAATACTTAAAAATAATACATTAATTTAATACATATCTGTCCTAAACATTTTCGCAACATCCATGTAGATCCGAGCTTAAGCTCTTAATTGTAATTAACCTATTAATTGAGATTAATTAAGGTGGGTCGTTACAAAGGATGCCTTAAAGGAAAGTTGAAGTATAGTTTGACTACAATATTTGCTTGATTTATACCTAATTGTAAAAGAAGCTAGAGGTTCATCCTAAGACTTCTTATTTTGATAAGTATGTGTGTTGACACAATAAAGCAAGATTGTTGCTTATACTTCTATATATAGTTCAAGATATGTGAGAAGAGTTATTAGGGATTGATAATTTGTAGCTATTTTATTAATTTTACCAAATATGTAAAGGCATCACTTGTAAATCAAGAGGATAATAAAGTATTTTGAACGATAGGAGTTTGAAATACGAATGTATTCAAGAGGAAAGGTTCATTGATGATCTTTTAATCATCCTAAAGATTTGATAATCTTAGATGGATCGTCAAATGAGAACTTGGAATATAAAAACCAATGCATCAGTGTAAAGTTAAGTACCGAGTTTCAAACTATGGAAGTTTGAAGAATTTAGTTTTCAGGGTGAAACAAATTTAAGGTGAGATAATCGAAGTTTCTTAAATATTAGGAATTCACTCTAACACGTCACTCATTAAAGGTGATTATGTTAGCAATGCCTTGAATAGAAGAAAGGACAGTGGACGTAGTTACAATAAAATCTACTCAGTAGTATCTCTTAAGTGAGATGTGTAATAGTGATCACTTGAAGTCCTGCATAGGTACATCATCAGCTGAGTTTTCTAGACTGGTAATTTCAAGTTTTTCCTTTGTAGGTCATATTGGAGCTGAGCTAATGATAATTAAGTGAGTCATGAGTTATTGAAGAAATTGATTGAGATTATCTAGTAGGTCAAGGTTTGACTATTAATCATTGGTATTTTGTATGGATAATCTCATATCAGAATATTGAGCATGTAAAGAAAGTTTTTGGAACTTCAATAAAAAAGTGAGGCAAAAATGTAATGAGAATCTCACAGATTTCTTTAAGATATTCATTCAGGCGAAACTTAAAATTATTGTGATAAGAATGAGTTGTTGGTCACCTGAAATGAAAGTTGACTCTGTTAAGTTTATAAAGAAATACGAGATACATCGGCAAGTGGAAGCCGAGTGGTATTAACCCGGAGGGTTATATTCTTCTTGCCCTATAGCTTGGAGGGACCTTTCTTAAACTTAACACAATATATATGCAGCTAATCTTAGTTTCATAGAATATAAATTCTAAACTTGTGACTTGGAATATAGTAGTTACTGGAACAAATATGTTACTACGCGAGTTCTCTGGTATTGATATTATCAAGTTATAAATGATAGGGATGTTGCCCTTTAAAAGCTTGTATGCTTAACTTCATCATCAACTAGGTTAGACGAGAAATAAAGATAAAGTTAATTAGAGCCTGAGTAATTTAGAACTACATGGAAAGATGTTATAAAACTGTCAATATGCAACTACAACTTAGATGAATGGAAATAATATGTTGACAAGCATCATAGGTGGAAATATCCAAAATATGTGTGTATTCTTTTGAACTTCTCACCAGTGAAAGGGAAATGTAGATTTAGAAATTTTAAGGTTAAGGGATTAACTTGGGAAATGAGGCAATAACTCCCCTATATCTTCAAAGTTATAGTTAGTTGATAAAATTTAATTTCGAGGATGAAATTTCTTAAGTTGGGGAGAATGTTATGACTCGTGTCCTTAACATAATGATTAATGTTAATTTGAAAGTTAATTAACTCGAGTTAGGCTCATAATTAAGCCCGACTTGTCTCAATTACTATGTAAGTGTGATTGTTGAGATGTTTTATGTTTGGTTGGTGTGAGAAATAATCAATGTATTATAAGTGATTAATGTGAATTAATATAAAACCTATAGTTGGAAAATAAATGATGAATAAGTTGATTGTACGCCTAGAGTGACACATGTGAATTATGAAAGATCACATGGGGAGACATGGAAGTAATGTATATGCTCGGGTTTATTTGTTGGGGTACGTGGAAAATGAATAAGTCGTAAAATATATAGGTGTATATAATTAATATATAAATATATATAAATAAAACCTATAGTTGAAAAGAAAATAATTAATAAATTGATGGGCGCCTAGTGACACGCGGGGTTGAAGGTGACACGCATGAGATGTATAATAGTGTGCACACCCAAGGGAGCTTGTTGGGGCGCATAGTGAGTTTATAGGAGCATAAATACATGGTTATCCATATATTTTTATATATATACATAAGAAAGGAATCATATAGTTTTGAGTTTGAGTTGTTTGAACCATTGGATGACATCGATATACGAGTAATGAGGATCTCGAGGAGGTGAATAGTGCCAGGAGGTGAGGGACATTGATGATTTTGGGGAAGTTTGTTCACGCCACAAGATGCATGCCTTCCCATCTTAAGAACAATCAATGGTGCAAGTTTATGAAGGTGTTAAACTTGGTGTCACCTCAAGGATTGTTACCTTAACCTCATACTCTTTAGATCTTTCTCGAGATTTGTGTGTACAAATCTGAAAGAAAGTTTATATTTAAACTTATGTTCTTTGGATCGGCCTCAAGATTCGCACGTGCAAATCTCGAGAAAATCTCATATTTATCTTTGAAACTGAACCGCCTCATCTATATTCATTTGGATAGTGAGGTTGAATGAGGAAGAGAAGAAAAGACTAAGAAAGGTTTCGAAACAGTGGGAGAGCAAGATCAAGACTGAGGAGATCAAACAAAGGGAGAGGCAATGAAAAGGGTAAGTTCTTATGACTGTTGTTGTCGTTAATGGTTGTTGTTGTGTTGTTGTTACGTTAGAGATGATGAGTTCTCTGTTGATTTTGGTTGTTGTTGATATGAAATGGGTTTATACCTCACTAGAGGTCCTCCCTTATGCGTTAAGGGAGTGTTTGATGTAATAATTGAGAGTTGGGAATCGAACATGGGCTGTTGCCCTGTTATTTGTCTAGATGCTCGACAATGGAACGCACACCATATAGCAGGGAAGCGTGCTCCCATCAAGAACTTAGAAAAGGCCAATTGGTAGAGCGCACCACACTAAATGAGTGAGCGTGCTCCTATCTCAAAAAACAACAATTGTATTGTGTTTTGATTAGATTTTCTTGAGGTCTTATGGACTGAATTAAAGGTTCTAAATATAAGGCATTAAACATATATTAACCACAAATGATTTTTGATAGGTATTGGAACACCGGGAAAGATCAAGTGACCCAAAAAGTTAGGAAATTGGAAGCGGGACCTAATCGATGTAAGTGTAGATTCGTTTAATTATCAACTTTGTTTAGCTATTTAGTATATTTAGTTCATATAGTTTATGGACTTGATTGGGAGCAATGTAAACTGTGATGTGTTTTCATGAAAAAGGAAAATAATGTATGATGTGATCAATGAGAATAAACCCTGGAGTTAATAATCATTGTATATGATATAGGTTGGTTCCCCGGTTATAAGTTAAATCCTACTCAACTAAATAGGTTGTGAAGATTACACATTCACTGAGAAGGTTTAAGTAGAACTATCTAGACAATGACAAGGGGTCAAACTACACATATGCGCAATGTGTTGGTCAGGTTTTGGGGTTACAATAGATGATGGGTAATTAATCCTAGTTTTATAAAATGGGGAAAATAGTGTAATAGAGATTGATTATATAACTTTCATTTGTTTATCTATTAGATTATATGATTTTCATATAACCTAGTAGCTATGATTGGTTCATATTATTATTGCATTTCATTCTTGGTTGTTATACGAATTGTTGATAGTTCTATGAATATGTACTTACTGAGCAAGTTGAAACACTCACCCCAATTAATATTTCAAGATAACTAACCAGCGCTACGACTATGGTATAGAGAAGGTTTGGGTGTCTTGATCTTCTCTTTGATGTAATGATTCTTCCCTTATTTATATGCTTTTATTGAATTATAGTTTTGTAATATTACAAGGGTTGGGAGCTTTTGAATACCTGATGTTTTTTCATTTTAATCTGGTTTTGTATATAATATTATATCGTGAAAAGTTTTTAATTTCCACTTCGTGTATTATTTGTTTTACGTCGATATTCAATATACAATTGTGTTTATCAGGTGAAGATGGTGAGGTTGTTGGCTCTAGTTAAGTCTGACTGGTGTATCGGGGCTTATTTAAGGTTTCAGGCCAAATGATTCCTTAATGAGGATAAAAGGTCACTACTGGAGCAACGCCTGATGCAGAGCCAAACTGGATTTGTAGAGTAAAGGAGGCAGCCGATGTGTTTTAGATGTGGTCATGTTGGACACATCATTCGTTAATACGCGCAGCCTGCGAGTTATTAGCAGGTGGCAGCGCAGCCACAAACTAGAGAGAGCCCATGTTGCGGTAGAGTCAGACCCAGTCGCAGCAGGCGACCGTATTGAGGGTAAGTTATGATTTATTTTATTTTCGCACGTTGCATGTAATGTTTAGTTTAAATACAACAATAGCTTGCATTAGATGATTATGTTAAAGTTGATGATAGGACATGCGAGAGTGACTCACCTAGGTTCGTGATTTTTAAGTTAGAGATAGTGATGAGATATGGAAGTAGTGTTACCAAAATAAGCACACTTAGGCTTCCTAGAAAGTTTACACTAAGCGAGATTTCTCTTGAGTACTATGACCAAAGTACCGCATAGAGTAGTGGTACATGTGTGGTTGCTGAGCATGGACTTGCCCACGATGACATGTGAACCTAGGTTGAAGTTGTAAGCGGCTAATTGAGGTGGTTAAAAAATATGGACTTTAGGGCTAGTATCATTTGAAATTTATGCATAAGTAATTATGATTGAAAGTTGTGAAAGGATGAGCATGGAGAATTAAGTGAAAATTAGTTTTGAGGAGGAAGTTCCTACTAGTCAAGAAAACTGTAACGACCCAAATCACTAATAGTAAATTTATCCCTAAATCGAGGGTCACCGACTTGTGACATGCCACGAAGGCGAGTACACAGTCCGACATTTGGCGCGGAGTCCGAGATGTATTCTATTTTTTGTGATGGATGCCTAGTATATGTATATGTGTAGATTATTAAATCATTTTCATACACTATATATAGGCGTCTAGACGCAAGTGGGGACATGCCTCGAGATACGTGCAGGCATGGAAAGTAGGTAAAGAGTGATTTGGTGAGTTTTTATTAAGGTGTACATACATTAATGAGAATAATCAATGTGAATAAATATTAGGGACTATAGTTGATAAATAAAACCAAATCAAACACCTAAGTTGCGAAAACAAAAAACAAAAAAACCAAAACATAGGCATGGATGTACCTCGAGATACTCATTTGGGTGTAATTTATGACATTTAAGTCAAACATTTGTGTTAAAGGGGATGTAAAATTGAAGATAATTGGGCGATTTAGAGTCATAGATTTACATCTAGATACACAATAAAAAATGAGATGTATGACTAGAAATAAATCATATGATGATATATAAATGAGTTGATCTTCATTTTAATGCAAATCAAGTTGTGTTTTTAGGTGATAACTCTGGAGTTCATTGAAGAATCATGGGTTTGGGATATCATTTGATGAATTAGAGTTGAAGAATCATGGGTTTGGGATATCATTTGATGAATCAGAGGAAAAATCAAGAACATAGGACTTCATCACAAATATAGGTAATAAGTTTAAAGTTGCTATTATTTTATAATTTTTAAAATTCAGTGAACAATTGAAATTGTATTTGTAAAATAATTTTAGATTTAGATTCTACAATAGATTTCACTCAATCTACTATATTGAATTTATATTTGTTTTGGTAAGGAATGGATTTTTTATGAATTTTTAAAGTTAATGAGGTTCTTGAAAACAAAAGCTGGAATTTGGATGTTTTCATTCTGAACCTATCTAAGTAATTTTGTCATAACTTTCTCATTTTAAATCCAAATTAACCCATTCTGTTGGCTTCGTAAAGCTTAACCATAATGATAACACTTTGATCTTACGCACCATTTGAAGATTTGGACTCCTTCATATTCAAAAATGCTCTACAACTTTGATGATGAATCTAAGTTTTTTGGGTTTCATAGTTTTGATAATGTCCTGATGTTTTGAGCATAACTCTCTCATTTTTATTTTATTGAGTTCATCTTTGAGTATAACATTGCAGGATATGTTTGTAGTCTTCGGCAAGAAAATCATGATTTTTGAAGCTACGATTTAAGAGAAATGAAATTTTCAAGTTTGCAGGTCAGAATATAAAATTGTTTTGAGTCATTGTGGTAGATTTTCCATATCTACCTCGTTTCTTATCAAAATTGTGCAAACCTTCTAGTTCTGGAAAGCTAAGAAATACCTCTAAAAATTCTCTTTGAACTATAATGCTTAATTTAAATGTTTTATTAATCGAAATCAACTAACAAGATGTTGCACCAAAAATGTATTTATTTAATAAAATAGATTTCAACATAAACAAATTATTAAGGGGGCTGATTGTGAAAGATTAGAATTTAAAACACTTAACCAACCTAAAACTAGTTAAATTCAATTTTTTAGGATACCTCAAGAGCTTAGAGAGGAGTTACGGGGTGAGAAACACGAGTTTGAAATGGTTGGAGGCCGATTTAGGCTAAAAATTGCGTGCATTTGAGGTAAGTAAACATGTCATGCATTCATTTCCATTTCAGTTTCGATTTTACCTTGGAAATACAGTCACTTGGACTGATTTGGTTGTCTTGAATTCTTAATGTCATGGTACTTTTATAGGTGTTCCCTATGTTTAGTTTAAGTAACTAAAATCTATGTTTGGTTTAATTCATGACAATTCGTTCTACTTGGTTTCTTATCTTGATTTGGGTTCTTAAATGTTATTGACATCCGAGCTTGTATGTTGTGGTATAGCATGCTACTATATTATTTTCTGGTGTTGTTTAACTCCATGTTTCATATGTTGGTCTTATTTGAGTTTATAAGGTAGGTTAATTTATAATGGTTGTAAGGTAATCCATACGTTTGGGTTCCCTGATTCTGATTTACGTGTGAGCGAGGCACACAGGGGTTAGAGTTTTTGGGGATGTCGGCACTCTTGATTGGCTAATGTGACGTAGCTCACGGCTGACCGAACCTCTATTTGTGTGACTACCTTATCTATTCTTTTAGCTTACCTAGTACATGCTTGCATACATTTCTTTCAGCTTTTCTTTCATGGCTATCGTATACTTTTATTTATTGTTTCTTTTATATTTGGAAATGTGAATGAATGGCCGCAGGATTTATTCACTGGAATTGTCATCTTCGGTGACAATTGCAGATCCATTGAGTAGTAGACCGAGGAAGGAGAAGATTAGCGACTACCTCTGAGCCCTCGACGACTATCTGCTACCATCTTTTGTAGGCCTCACTTGTTTATATTTATTACATAGTTATTTTATATGTTTTGGGTAGTATATTAGGTTGAGGGACTACATTCCTAGATTGATGCATGAGTTTACATTGTTACTCGCCCCTTTTGATATACATACATGTGATATATTTCCTGGTTTCCACATTTATGTGATTTATAATTGCTTATGCAATATTATTAAGACTTCCACTAATTCGTTAAAATTTATAAAAATTTTATTAACTTTGAAAATCACTGATAATGAGAAATGAGAAATACTTATCCCGAACATAAGTTACGAGGATAATAAGACAAAAGGCTGATTAATACATTATTAAGTCCAACGCGGCTAGGATTAAGGCTTAATGGCGGGATTAGGCCAGACAGTACGCTGATTAGAAGATAAGGTCGTCATAATATATGTCTTTTAGGAGGTTAATAATATTTTGGTCAACACTAGACCAGACATTGCATTTATTGTAAATAGGTTGAGTCAGTTTCAACAATCTCCAACTGTCGCTCATTGGCAACGTAACGGCCCATTTTCCAAATGGATCGCCACGGGGGCCCATGCAGGCCCACAACCTGGCCTACCAGCGCCCGCTGTGTCCCACATGCTATCTCATCCACCAAATAATCATTAATAACCTCAATAACAACAATTTACTATTTAAATTGTTAATAAACTCAAGTCATCTGTTAAGATAGTTTTAGACCATAATAAATATCCATAGCAAAAGTACTTTATCATGACAATTAAAAGATTAAAAACTCTAGTCATGCATTTAACTCTGATACCTAGTGTGGAAAACTCATATATCATCATAGACCAAAAATGCACCTCAATGTATTAAAATATCAAAAGTATAGAGCTTGAAATGTCTCCCAATCCCAAATCCCCAAAATCAAAACAATGTATATATATAATACAAACGAACAAGTCTGGTTCAATATCTCTGAATCACAAGTATTTTGGTAACTTGCCCTTGCTACAAATCGTACTAGGATCTGCACTCAAGCCATCACAAAAAGGCAGATGACGAGTCCAAAGTGAGTATTCCCAAGCAAATTAAGTGAGCAATACAGAAAGTAAATACTGAAATTTAAACAACAACAACAACAACAACAACAACAACAACAACAACAACATAGCCTCAGTCCCAAATTAACTGGGGTCGGCTACATGGATCAAACTTTTCCATTGTGCTCGATTAAGTGCAATTGATGGTGAGCTTTGCAAACCATTCAAATCCCTTATAATTAATGCATCCCATGTTAACTTTGGTCTGCCCCTACCTCGTCGAATTTCTACAGTTTCTATTGAGTCGAGTTTTCTAGTTGGAGCATTTGTAGGTCGTCTTTGCAGGTGACCAAACCATCGCAACCGCCCTTCCCTAATATTTGTATCAATTGGTGCTACTCCTACTTGTCTTTGAATTTCTATATTTCTTATTCTATCTATACGAGTTTTACCACACATCAACCTAAACATCCTCATTTCTGCTATGTTCATTTTATGTAATTGTTGTTGCTTTACCGCCCAACATTCACTTCCATAAAGCATAGCTGGCCTAATTGCAGTCCTATAAAGTTTTTCTTTTAACTTAGTAGGAACATTTCGATCACAAATCACCCCTGTTGCACTCCGCCATTTTTTTCATCCAGCTCGAATTCTATGTGTGACATCATTCTCAATGTTACCATCATTTTGTATGATTGATCTTAAGTATCTAAAGTGGTTTACCTTAGGAACTTCTATTTCCCCTAATTTTACCACTTCGTCATCTCGATGTCTAGTATTTCTAAACTCACAGTGCATGTATTTGGTTTTCGTCTTACTCAACTTAAAGCCTTTAGATTCTAATGTATTCCTCCAGAGTTCTAATTTCCTATTCACTTCATCTTTAGTTTTATCCACTAAGCGGACTATCATCAAAAAAGCGGCGAAATCAAGCAAGGCCAAAATTTAGATCTCGCTACCACTACAAAAAACAAACAAACGGAATTAGAAACGGAACTTATTTCCGTTTCTAAATCGAAAACGGAATTAGAAACGGAATAAGTTCCGTTTCTAAATGTAACTGATTAGCGACAGGCCCGACGGGGAAATATTCGAGAGACGGATTTGAGACGGATCGAGAGACGGAATTAGAGACGGAATTAGAGACGGAAATAAATTCGTCTCTCGAAAATTGGCGCCACCATTCCGCCAAATTCTTCATTTCTTATGGCCGTTCATCATTCCTCGAGATTTGTATTTTTAGATCTGGCGGCGTCTTCTCCTTCCCCCCACCCCCCCCCCCCCCCCGCGCAACAAAACACGAAATCCCCAAAGCATTCCCACGAAAAAACCCCAAAAACCTAATTCGTCTCTCGTCGTCTCGTCGCGCCGGTCGATCGTCTCGTCCCCAGGACGTCCATCCCGTTCGATCGTCTCGTCTCTCCGTCCGTCGTGCGAGCTGGTCGCTACGGTGCTCTGCTCGGACGTACTGTTCCGGTGGTCTTGGTTTTGCCGTCGGTCTCTGGTGCTCTCTGTCTCTGGTCTCTGGTCTTGCCGTCTCTCGGTCTCTCTCCGTCTCGTCGCGCCGGTCTCGTCATCGCCGAGATCTCTCGCTCTCTCTACGGTCTCGATTCGGATCGGGTTAGCAAGGAATTTTTGTTTTGGAGTCTTACTACAATCTTCATTTCTTATTTGTTTTTTAATGTTCATTATAATGATAGGATTTATCATGATAGGATTTCCTATTGCTCCTTCTAAAAAATCAAATTTCTTCTCTTTGTAGATCTTGAATTTTGAAATGTGTTTCTTGTCCCTTATGTTACAACCAAGTTTGTGGTGGTTTTATCATGATAGGATTTGCAATATGACCGTTTATAGCCGTGTTAGGAATCCGGAAATCAAAAATTCAAATGTGAAGCTTGATTTGCAAAAGTAAAAAATATACGCGAGAGGGTAATTAGCGCGCTAATCTTTGGAATTAGCGCGCTAGCTGAGGGAAATCAAAAAAAGTTTTTTCTCCCTTTGTGTTAGCGACCCTTAAACTCGTCCGGGGCCTAACCAACCCTTATTAAACATGTTATACATGTTTATTATGAGTCATTTACAACAATCCTTTTGATAATGCCCAACTTCTTACATAAAGAACATAACTCAATCAATTCCTTCTCTTTAGATTGTGATGACTCATTAATGACTTCCTAACTTTGTCAATTTATTCTCTATTCATGAGTTTAATGTGGGAACCTCGTTCTTTCACTTAGCTATCAATTTGTTCTCTTTAGATGGTGTAGACTCTTATATTCCTTTCAAAGCCTCAAAGGTCTTTGGATTTGAGGACTTAACAACGACCACAAAGATCTCCTATTGCTCCTTCTAACAAATTCTAACAAATCAAATTTCTTCTCTTTGTAGATCTTGAATTTTGAAATGTGTTCATTCTCCTTTATGTTACAACCAAGTTTGTGGTGGTTTTATCATTATAGGATTTCCAATATGACCTTTTATAGCCGTGTTAGGAATCCAGGAAATCAAAAATTCAAATGTGAAGCTTGATTTCCAAAAGTCAAAAAAATATCGCGAGAGGCTAATTAGCGCTAATACGCCAAATTAGCGCGCTAGCTGGGGACCTCAAAAAAATGGTTTTTCTCCCTTTGTGTTAGCGACCCTTAAACTCGTCCGGGGCCTAACCAACCCTTATTAAACATGTTATACATGTTTATTATGAGTCATTTACAACAATCCTTTTGATAATGCCCAACTTCTTACATAAAGAACATAACTCAATCAATTCCTTCTCTTTAGATTGTGATGACTCATTAATGACTTCCTAACTTTGTCAATTTATTCTCTATTCATGAGTTTAATGTGGGAACCTCGTTCTTTCACTTAGCTATCAATTTGTTCTCTTTAGATGGTGTAGACTCTTATATTCCTTTCAAAGCCTCAAAGGTCTTTGGATTTGAGGACTTAACAACGACCACAAAGATCTCCTATTGCTCCTTCTAACAAATTCTAACAAATCAAATTTCTTCTCTTTGTAGATCTTGAATTTTGAAATGTGTTCATTCTCCTTTATGTTACAACCAAGTTTGTGGTGGTTTTATCATTATAGGATTTCCAATATGACCTTTTATAGTAGTGTTAGGAATCCAGGAAATCAAAAATTCAAATGTGAAGCTTGATTTCCAAAAGTCAAAAATATCAGCGAGAGGCTAATTAGCGCGCTAATACGCCAAATTAGCGCGCTAGCTGGGGACCTCAAAAAAATGGTTTTTCTCCCTTTGTGTTAGCGACCCTTAAACTCGTCCGGGGCCTAACCAACCCTTATTAAACATGTTATACATGTTTATTATGAGTCATTTACAACAATCCTTTTGATAATGCCCAACTTCTTACATAAAGAACATAACTCAATCAATTCCTTCTCTTTAGATTCGATGACTCATTAATGTGGGAACCTCGTTCTTTCACTTAGCTATCAATTTGTTCTCTTTAGATGGTGTAGATCGCATTTCCGATTTACAATATTCTCCATTTTGGAGGCTTCTTATCATCTTAATCATTATTATTTCATTTCTTGAATAGACAATAGGGTCGACAAGGGTTACGTTCGACTAGGAATGTCGTCTACAAACAATTTGGATGTACAACCAGGCTCGACAACGGTTATGTTCGAATTGAATTCGCGGCGAAGGTTAAAGAATTTATATCATTTGCAAAACAACATTGTCCTACATACCAAAGTGAACGGAAGATTAGATGTCAGTGCAATTTTAAGAAATGTCGACTTGTTCGTACTGGACGTCGAAACGGTTGAGCACCACCTATGTAGGTATGGATTTGTCGGGGATATCACGGTTTAGTACGAACATGGTGAGAACGGAGATGAAGGGCCGCAAAATTTTCACGCAATGGATTGCCATATTGATGATGCTTGATGTTCGAGGCTACGATCAGACACCTTACCGCGAGATGCTACACAACGTGGCGGGTCCAAGTTTCAATTGGAATGTCGTGGAAGAATCACCAAACCCCAAGCACGCCAACTATATGACATGATTGATGCAAGTAGGGAACAATTGTGGCACTGGTTGCGAAACCATGACAACGTTGTCATGCAATGGCAAGATTACTTGCGATCAAGTCGAACATCATATATACGAACGAGGGTATAATGAAATCATTAAACTCATGAAGGATTGTTTGCCAAATGACAACTCGATGGTTGAGAATTTTTATGCCACTAAAAGACTAATGCGAGGTCTAGGTCTACTGTTGAGAAAATAGATTGTTGTGAGGACCAATGTATGATTTATTGGGGAGTGGACTACGAGTTGACGTCATGTAAATTTTGCGGGAAATCACGATACGTTGCACATCGACGAGGTCGTGGTCGGAACACAAAAAACCGCCCTTGCAAAAGAATGTACTACTTCCCTTTGGGCCCTCGGTTGCAACGATTGTATGCGTACGAGTCAACCGCAAAACATATGCGATGGCATGCGAGATCATTCATCGCTTTGAAGATGTTATGCAACAACTTGTTACGATTCGATTGCTTGGAGACATTTTAATGACGTCAATAAAGACTTTTTGTAGAGGTTCGGAATGTTCGTTTAGGATTGTGCCTTGATGGTTTTCAAGTATTTGGGATTTCAGGAAATCGTACTCTTCGTGGCCGTGATTTTGACTCCTTACAACCTTCCACCGTCGATGTGCATGAAATCGAGTTTATGTTCTTAACGGTTATCGTTCTGGGCCCGACCCGCCCAAAGCGAGAAAATCGACGTGTTCCTTGGCCGCTTGTGAAAGAGTTGCAAGATTTATGGAACATTGGGGTGGTTACATACGACGTTTCCACCAAGACAAATTTTGTCATGCGAGTTGCCCTTTTATGAATTTGTTAGTGATTTCCCCGCATATAGCATGTTGTCGGTTGGAGCACACACGGTAAGTACGCTTGTCCATATTGTATGGAGGATACAAATGCATTTCAATTGCGAAATGGAGGTAAGACATCGTGGTTTATTTGTCATCGTCGTTTCTTGGAGAAGTCATCACCATTAAGGAAAGACAAAAAAATTTCCTTAGAGGCAAAATGGTCATAGCGATGATCGCCGCTTTTGCGATCTGGTGAAGAAATTTTGGCGAGAAATTGAATCGTTTGGCTTGATGAAGGTGACGAAATCGGCGAGAATACGTGAATGGGCGGATAGCTAAGAATTCGGGATGGAGGAAGAAGAGCATATTACGGGACTTGCCGTATTGGAAGACAAACTTGATCCGCCACAACTTAGATGTCATGCACATCGAGAAAAATGTTTTTGACAACATTTTCAACACTATTATGTGTGTAGGGCAAGAGTAAGGACAATGCAAAATCGAGGCAAGATATTCGTGAATATTGTCACCGACCTTCTCAACACATTGATTCGGCGACAAATACTTACGTCTTGGGTGCTATGCTCTTGATACATCAAGAAGACAAAAATTGTGCGAGTGGGTTGAAAAGTTGCGTTTTCTGATGGTTACGCATCGAATCTTGGTCGATGTGTAGATCAAAAAGCTGCGAATGTTCGGCATGAAGAGCCATGATTGTCATATATTCATGCAACGGTTGATACCAATTGCATTGAGAGAACTTCTCCCAAACCCGGTTTGGGTTGCAATTAGCGAATTAAGCCTATTTTTAGGTCCCTTCTTTGCGAAATGTGTAAGTATCCAAGATATGGAGGTCTTAGAGTCGAAATTCCAAAAATCATTTGCAAGTTGGAAAAAATTTTCCCTCAAGCTTATTTGACTCTATGGAACACCTACCAATCCACTTGGCCTACGAGGCCGTCTGGGCGGTCCGTTCAATTTCGATGGATGTATCCATTTGAGAGGTACTATCTTGAGCCCTTGATATTATTTTCCCATTCAATAGGTTTTATATCAACATTTCCTATAACATTCATATAGGTACCTTAAACATTTGAAGAACAATGTGCGAAACAAAGCGAAGGTTGAGGGCTCCATGTGTAATGCTTATTTGGTCGAAGAGGTCACATCCTTTTGTTCTTACTACTTGAAGATCACGTCTTTACGTTGCATGACAAAGTGCCACGTAACGACGATGGCGATATCGGGCCCACACCGAACTTCGTTGGCAATTTCTCAATTTTCACTTATCCGGTCGACCCATGGGCAAGTCGAAGGAGCGGTACTTAATGAGCGGGAGTATAATGCCGCTCATTCGTACATCTTGCTCAATTGTCCGAGAGATCGCTCCTTACGTTCGTATGTCCATCAATTTCTTTCATTAATGCGGTACATTCATTGTTCATACATTATTAATACATCAGACTTACACGTTCGTTTCTTCTAGGATATTCGTCGATGAAATCACTCAAGCAATGGGGGAGTCGCAAGTTGATAGTAGTCTAGAGCACAACTTCCCCATTTGGTTTCAAACATATGTAAGGGCATTACTTTTGTACGTTATAGATTCAAATGTTTCTCCCATAACTAATGTGTCATATTGCATCTCAAATTTTGTCGAATAGGCTCGGAATTCTATAGTTGACGAGACGCTCGTTGATCTTTCTGTTGGTCCTAGTCGATCATGTCTTGTCTACCCTGGTTACCTTGTTAATGGGTATAAGTTCCACTCCGCAACATATGACGTTAATAGATCGCGCTTGAAGCGGCGGTGTTTTGGTGAAGGGTTCAAACTACGCTGATGTTTCCCATAACTATTATGGAGTGCTTGCAAGAGGTTGTGGAGATTGAGTATCCGGCCTCAAACGTGTGGTCTTGTTTAAGTGCGAATGGTATGACCCTACACCAAATCATGGTGTGAGGACTCACCCAACACTTCAATTGGTAGAGGTTCAACGAAGTCGACGATATAACAACTACGAGCCATTTGTCTGGCAATGCAAGCCACTCAAGTCTACTACCTTTCGTACCCTTCTATGCGGAACGATCGACAAGAATGGCTAGCGGTTTGTTCTTTGTCGACCAAAATTCGGCGGCGACGAGGAAACTAGCAAAGACGATAATGACCAGGGCTCGGCGAGATATTGCTTTCCAAGATGGGATGCCCACCACGTGCGTAGTCGATGATGCGAGACGCCGATATCAACAATCTGGATGTTCGGCGGGACTCGATTTATTGTTGAAGCGGGACCAAGCGATGAAGTTTATAGTGGAGACGAATCGAGAAGAAGAATCATCACCTTCTACTCATGAGAGTGAATTTGAAACGGATGATAGCGAATAAAGTTTGTATATGATATGTCAACGACCAATAATGTAGTTACTTTTATTTGCATGGATTTTGTTCTTATTAAGTCCAATAATATAGTGAATTTCTTCTAATTTTTTTCTTATGCCCTTTTTTCTGATCTTTTACTCGTGAATATTGTTAATTAGGTATCATGGCGGACGTGGTCGTAGGGGATGTCGAGGTTTGCCATTAGGAGGCCATCGTGGCGGTGGAGGTCGTGGTTCGATACCTCCATCATCGATCCGACTTCTCGGTCTCTCGAGCACGATACGGCCCCGGCTGCGTCGCCTTCCCCTTCCATGCCGTCGGGGTCGTCTGTACCATCTTCTTCGTCATCAAGGACTATGCCTACTACACACTTCCCCGCACCTTCTCAGGCATCAATGACTCCTCTACCCACGAGGCTGCACCCCCGGCCCACGGCATCACCGGCGGCATCCAGACGGGAAGACGTAAGAGCGGGGTTGGAGGTGACGGCCCTCGCGGCCACCTCGAGGCCGGGGATGGAGGCCCCTCGCGTGCGGGGATCCCTATCACTACGATTGCCAATGATACGTAAGTTTGCGTTTAACTTTTATATGTCAATTTCAATATGGATGTCAAATATTGAATAAGTAGTTTTGTCGAATATGCATGTTCATGAAACACGGGGAGTTGCATCCTTCGCACTTTTGTGCACGGAGGATGACAAAAGTTTTTAAACGATGGATGATTCTGAAGGGTATTGTTGGAAGTCGGTACCGCTCATCATAAAGACCAATGCGGCGACAATGGAAGGTAAACAAAACTACCATGTGCCTTATGATATATACTAATTTCTCAAATAAGTGCTAACAATAGCAATCGCCAATTTGTAGATATTTTTTAGATGGGATGATGCGCTTCCCAGGATCTCGTGCGGCGGCGTACGACGAGGCTTGCGAGCTGAGGTACACCGCGTTGATGCACAAGTTGAAGAAGAATCGGGTGCGACGGTTTATGTTACGAGATGAGGCATGGAGGAGATACTTGCGATCTTGGGAGAGCGAGGACTTCGAGGCTAGGTCTAGGCAAGCGACGGAGAATAGGAACAACGAGGTCGAAGGCCCTGGGGTGGACCCTCGAAGCACGGTGGTGGTTCGTGTCATTTGCGACTACCCAAGAAAGATTGGTTAGTATTTATTAACATTTTGGATATTTTGTACATTTATACTCTTGTTCACTATGCTTGGTCTGCACTTGCAGCAGTGATTCATCAGAGACGCCACCAGTCGGTGAATGATTTGTACTTGCATCTCCACACCGTTAATCACGACGGGACGACATTCATCGATACTAGATCGGAGCGGTTCTATGTAAGTATAGAAATGAAATGTAAAATATTATTAAGTCTATCACTTACCCCATTTCATGTACTTTGTTTGTTGTGCATATATGCGGGAAAGGCTCCAGAGCGGACGTCGGGAGGCGACCCGAGCTACACCGGAGCAATCGGTGGATGATGAGGCGGTGTACCTCAATGTGGCGGGTGAGTCTTCCAAAGGACGTGTCTACGGACTCGGGTCCGTAGGGAGAAAAAGAGGAGATACGGAACTCCTGGTGCTAGCACGTCGCAGACGCCGGATGTGGTGCGCGGGCGAGTTCGATGTCGTTGCGGAGCAACTACGAAAGGTTATGCACTTCATGCAACGGCGTCTTGGGATGGACTTGGACGAAATAGACCTAGGCGAGCACCAACCACCACCACCGCCACCACCACCGCCACCTCATGACCCAGCAACGGCCGCCGCAAATAGATCGGTCGATCCACCCCAACAAGGGGACAATGTTGGGCGTGAGACGTAAGCGTGGCTCTCGAGAGATGAGCGGGTTGGTGATACATAGGTACTTCACTTGTTGTTTGTTTCAAATGCTTAGATTAAAAGTTTTATAGTGTAGACAACTTTAGAAATTCATCGAATTACTTTATGATTCACACTTCTTTTTGTGCATTTTTAGGTCGATGTTCCATATTTTATCGTGGATTTTTTTTTTTCGCTTTTGCTCCCCCAATTCTTTTTTATGTGCACTTAAGTAAAATATACTATAAGTAGCGAATGTTAGCGAATTAATCCATGGGAGAAGAAAACATCTTTGTTTGTTGTGTGCAAATCTTATGCGTTGCGGAGTTCTCTCGAGTGCTATGATGAAGAAAGTGGTAGAATCGACGGGGAGCGACATCTTCATGCAATAGCAAATGAATTTGGGAAGTCGATAAAGGGTCGTTTTTCGGTCATCGGTGTTCGGCACATGTAGGCTCTTCTTCTTCTATTATGGCATGTCCGTATAAGAAGAATAGCCTACGTGTTCTGTTTCTGAGATGACCGGGAAAAGGACCACTTTATCATTTCCCAAATTCATTTGCTATGGCATGAAGATGTTGCTCCCTGTCGATTCTACCACTTTCTTCATCATAGCACTCGAGAGAACTACGCAACGCATAAGATTTGCACACATTGACCAACATGTTTTCTTCTCCCATGGATTAATTATTCTGCTAACATTCGCTACTTATAGTATATTTTACTTAAAGCTGAGGTAAAAAAATTTATTTTGGGGAGGATAATGTATGAAAAATAAAATCCATGATAACTATATGCATCAAGCAGGCGTCGAAAGCGGGTTTGTTGAAGCTTTGATGTAGTAGAAGGTTCGATGATGAAGTTCCTTTACTTTTATTTTTTTCTGTTTTCGGAAAGGCGGGTTTTAGTTTTTCCTATCGTTCTCGAGAGGAATGGGTTCATTGCTTTTGACGATGAGCATGTTGTAGACGATTTGTTTCATTTGCATGTTAAACTCATTTTTTTTTTTTGGTGGTGGTGGTGATTTTGGTCCTTATAGGACTCCGGGTGTCGGAGGTAGGCGTGGTGGGTATAGTGGAGGCGGTGAGCTTGGTGGGGGTTATGGAGGCTTTGGGGGCGTGGCTTAGGTGCTTATCGAGGTGAATCTTCTCTTGCCAATTCTATTGTAATTATATTGAATCACTTCCTTTCAATAGTTTGTCGTGTAGACTTTTTAAGTTACTTGAATGAGTTTATTGTTGGTGGTTTACTTTGTTTCAAACACGGTTGTATATTATAGTTAAAACCAAGTTTTTGGTGGTTTTATAGTGATCTCCTATTGCTCCTTCAAAAAAATCAAATTTCTTCTTTTTGTAGATCTTGAATTTTGGAATGTGTTTCTTCTTCCTTATGTTAAAACCAAGTTATTGGTGGTTTTATGTGATAGGAATTCCAATATGACCGGTTATAGCCGTTGTAGGAATCTAGGAAATCAAAAATTCAAATTGAAAGCTTGATTTCCAAAAGTCAAAAATCCCTGGCAGTGGCTAATTAGCGCGCTAATTTGGAATTAGCGCGCTAGCTGCGAGGACCTCAAACTAATTAATTTATCCCTTTGTGTTAGCGACCCTTAAACTAGGCCGGGACGTAACCATCACTTATAAAACATGTTATACATGTTTTACAACTCAACTTACATGATAGGTCCAACTTATAGAAACATTGTTCGCCATCTCCTATGCGTAGGAAAATAGCAACATTGACACCAACTTCAGTCTGTGACTGCATTTGCTTGATGATCATGTTTTTTTTTTGGAAGCATTCTTATTCAACATTGTATGGTTTTTATGTTCTTCAATGCTTTTCTTGAACCCCATTTGGTTGTTTTTTTTTATTTTTGAGTAGGAACACATGGCTTGTCGCCTTTGGAGCACACAAGAGTTTAGATTGGGTGAGAGGATGAGTTCTAGAATCATACTAACATGATAGGTTTGTGCTTAACTTTCCTCTTTTCCCTTTTAGCATTCTTGCACTTATGCCATTCTTCTCTTTGTAGATCTTGCAGTTTTGAATGTGTTTTGTCTTCCTTATGTTAAAACCAAGTTTGTGGTGGTTTTATCATGATAGAAAATTCCCATATGACCGTTTATAGCCGTGTTAGGAAGCGGGAAATCAAAAATTACAAATTTAAAGCTTGATTTCCAAAATGGAAAAAAATATCGCGAGTGGCTAATTAGCGCGCTAATCTTTGGAATTAGCGCGCTAGCTGCGGGGACCTCAAACTAATTAATCTCTCCTTTGCCTACTTCTTTCGAGTGCATACTCACTTTGGTTGTTGCCCTCGAGATGGAGATTCGAAATGCTTCAAAGCTGCGTTTTACTTATTAAATGAAGTCCTTTTTGTGTATACTTCCAAATTTTGGACCTTTTGTGAGTGTTCTTTTTTTTTTTTGCTTGTTGAACGATAGGTGTGGTTGGTTTTTGTGTATACTTCCAAATTTAACAATCCTTTTGTAATACATTACAACTTTCGGTGGATATATAAATATTTGGGCTAATTTTGAGTTTCACATTTTTTCCTTCTCTTTTGAATTTTTGTTGATATATATTTTTGATGTATGGATGTGCAATTTGACTTCTTTGGGGGATGTTAGCACCCTCGAGGAGTTGTTGGAGGGTGCGGCGATGGAGTATGTATGTCATATCGGGTTGTATTTTGATTTTTAGGTTGGAGAATCGATTGGCTTATGTATCGGTGCCATATTTAAACAAAACGAGAAAATTAGAGACGGATTAGCCACGGAATTCAAATTTTAGTTGCTATTAAAGTCTCTAATTTTTCGAAATATTTTTAACAATCACAAACGGATCGAGAGACGGAAATATTAATTCGTCTCGATTCGTCTCTAATTAGAAACGGAATCGAGAGACGGAATCGAAACGGAATAATCCGTCTCGATTCGTTTCTAATTAGAGACGGATCGGAGACGGAATATTTGCATTCGAGTCTCGATTCGTCTCGATTAAATTTATTGCGATTACAAACGGAATCGAGAGACGAATTCATAAATTTATTAATTAAAGTCTCGATTCTAGTTGCTAATCGTTTCTAATCGAAACGGAATCGAGACGGAATGCTAAAAAACAAATATACCATTTCGAAATAAAATCCATTTTACATTAAAGTCTCATTCGTTTCTAATTTCGAAAGTCTCAAATTCGTTTCTAATCGAAACGGATATTTTCCGTCTCTATTAGTCTCTAATCGAAACGGAATCCATTTCCGTTCCGATCGTATCAAGAATAGAGCGACGAAACGTTTATGAATTCAAAAGCGGAACGTGTGGGATACTACACACCTCAAACCGTTCCATGTTCCCGATTTAATTCGAGAGACGGAAATTTATCCCGGATATCCAAATCGAAACGGAAAATTCCGTTTAATTGATTTTTAGTCGATGTATTTTTGTAGTGCGTCGGGAAGAACATTAATGCGCTATATTTTTGCCTAGCGTGCTAGATGATGCCATTAGCGCGCTAATCATGTTCTGGACAACAGTTTTGCTGAATATTCTGGGTTTTAAACCCCTCCACCAACAACAACATCAACCACAACACCAGCCACTGAACTTCATAGCACTTCAAACCCACCAAAACAACTACTTAACAACCACTTAACAATCTCTATTGGATTCAGACCAGCACCTCAAAAACTGAGATCAAAAGATAAAGAAAGTTGAGATGTTTGTGAATCTCGCTTAACTTTGATGATTCCACCACTCCAAGCTCCTCAAATCACCAATTTTAAAGCTCTAAACCCCTTGCTTTTACTCTTCAAGTCTCATATTAGAGATAAGGAGAGAGAAAAGGTGGTGGAAAATTAAAGTCAATTGACTTTTTATAGTTGAAATGGCATCTCTCATCACTTGTTCATCTCAAGGCAATCCAATGAACTCCATTTTCTCCATCTCCAAACTCTAATGACTCCAGAAATAACTCCAATGGCACACTTGCCCTGTTTTTAACCCAAAAAGTGATATTTCGGGTGTTCTGACGCCTGGTTTTGAGTCCCGAATCGCGGCATACGCATACTACCATATCCCTAACCACTATATATGCATTACATATTATTATTTAACCCATTTTATTCATTTTATGTGTGTATCATTTCCCCTTACCTAGTATTAAGTCTTTTAGACTACCCGATACCCGCGTCAATACGTATATCGAGGTGAATACTTAACATACAGTCTCGCATGTCAAATGTAATATAAATACGCACAATACGATGTTGTTTAATTTATTTCAATGTTGAACAATTCAACACACAAAATAACATTTACCTAGCTCCAGACGCGCATTAGCCTACCTGCGGGTCCCACGAGCGTCTGAGCTGTCAGCCACGTCTACAACCACGTCAGGGGTAGGCCACTGAAAAAGTCCATGGCCACGTGTTCCCACTTCCACTTAGGAATGGGCAGCGGTTGTGGCAACTCAGCTGGTCTCATATGCTCAGCTTTCACCTATTGGCATATATGACAACTCCGGACATATCTACCCACGTCAGCCTTCATTCCTGACCACCAAAATAATCTTCGTAGATCGAGATACATCTTGGTCCGACCAGGATGAACTGTATATCGCGATTGGTGCGCGTCCTCAAGAATGATGTCCCTAAGCTTTGATACCCCTAGTATCCACAAATGATCCATGTGTCTCAAGCACCCGTCTGAACCCTCAGACTACTCACTGCACCCCGGGACCTGAGCCAGGCCACTGATCTACAAATATCAGTCGTCAACTCTCTGCAACTCAGCAACCCGCTCAAGAAACAATATGGGAACAAACATCTGACAGCAAATATGTAGCTCAACAATAGCCTATGTCACACACAACACTAACGTTGCCTCGAGCAACCCGTGCTCATGTGTCATATGCCGCAGTACCATTTGGCTCTCGATGCCGCTCTTGCTCAGGGCATCAACTACGTCATTCGCCTTACACGGATGATACTCAATTGTGAGTCATAGTCATTCAGTAACTCGAGCCATTGCCATTGTCACATGTTCAACTCCCTCTGAGTGAACAGGTACCTCAAACTCTGGTGGTCGGTGAATAGCACGAACCTTTCACCATACAAGTAGTGCTTCCAGGCCTTCACTGCAAATACGACCGCAGCAAGCTCCAAGTCGTGCACTGGATAGTTTACCTCGTGAGGTCTCAACCGTCGAGATAAATAGGCCACTGAGTGTCCATCTTGCATTAACACGCAACCCAACCCAGTGCCTAATACATCAGTATAAACTGAAAAACCACTACCTGTAGTAGGTAATGTCAAAACTGGCGTCGAAGTCAACCACTTATTCAACTCCCAAAAAGCATCCTCATACTCCTGTGACCAATCAAATCTAACATCTTTCTTGGTCAACCTCGTCATCATCCCTGCAATCATCGAAAAATCCTACACAAAGCACTTGTAATATCTTGCCAAACCCAAGAAACTCCGAATGTCAGATATAGACTCGAGTGTCTTCCAATCAATAATCGCCCGAATCTTGTCACCATCAACAGATATGCCCTGATCACTGATGACATGCCCCAAAAACTTCACCTCACTCAGCCATAATGCACACTTGCTGAACTTGGCATAAAGTCTATGCTCTCTCAGCATCGCCCTCATCTCTGAGATGCCTCTCATGCTCCACAAGAGTCTTACTATACATCAAGATGTCATCAATAAACACAATGACATATTGATCAAGAAATGGCATCAGCACCCTGTGCATCAAATCCATGAAGATCGTTGGTGCGTTAGTCAGCCTAAACAACATGACTGTAAACTCAAATAGTCCATATCGTGTACTAAAAGCGATCTTCTCCACGTCCTCATCTCGAATCCTCAACTGATGGTATCCTGAACGTAAGTCGATCTTCCAGAAGAACTTGGCCCTAGCCAATTGATCGAATAAGTCATCAATCTTCGGAAGTGGGTAGCGATTCTGAATCATCACCTGATTCAGCTTCAGGTAGTCCAAAGACATACGCATCGAGCCGTCCTTCTTCTCTACAAAAAGAACTGGAGCTCTCTAAGGTGACATGCTAGGTTAAGGAAACCCTTCTACAATAAGTCCTCTAATTGGGTCCTCAACCCCTCGTACTCCGATGCTGACATCCTATATGGCCTGTTATAGACTGGTTGAGTCCTCGGAATTAGCTCAATGATAAACTCAATAGCTCTCGGTGGTGGAAATCTTGGCAAATCATCAGGGAACACGTCTGGAAACTCGTAGACAATAAGGACATCCTCAACCTTAATCACCATCTTAAGCTCTGGCTCAACTATAGCTGCGTACGCCTCCATCTCCTGTGATGTTGCTAATCTGCCTCGAGTGATAGGTAATGCAGTCGCAACTCCGGCAAATGTAAACTTTGGAATCCCATCGATGTTAAAATCACAGTCTTGCTGAAATAGTCGATATGTGTCTGATAAGACGATAACCAATTCTTACCGAACATAGCATCGAATTCCAAATACTCCAACACTCTCAAATCAGCCGGTAGTTGATGTCCCTCAATCTCCACAATACAATTTCGAAAAATTCGGTTAAGGTAAATTTTATCTCAGTTGTTGTGCTGAGAACAAGATGTGTATCTAAGATCTGTACAGGTAACCCTAACTCTCATATCATGCTTCCATAAATAAAAGACAGTGTACTACCAGAATCCATCATAATATGCATGGAAATACCACAAATAGATTACGTACCCTCAACCAGCTGTCTGGTCGCCTCCCTATTTGGTTGTGCAACCCCAAAGGTTGTAGTCTGAGCCTTATCTCTGGCTTGCTTCGTTTATGGTGTCGGTCTGGTACAATCTACCACAATATGCTCAACCAGACCGCATCTGTAACATGTACGAGTCTTTAATCTGCCAGAACTCCTCTGACTTTGTGCCTGACTTTGGCCTCTCTGACCTCTATCCTGCTTATAATGTTGTCTAGGATGATCAGCTGGTGCAGAAACTATAGAATATGTCGCCTAACGATCATCACGTCTATCCCGATCATCCGGACGATCTTTGTCGCCTCTGTGATCCTGATCAGACTGCCAATCTCCTTAACGAGGTCTCTAGCCCTATCTATGTCGATCCTGGTCTCTTCTCTATCTCCACCCTCAACGAGCTATCTAGTCGCCTCCCTGTTTGATTGTGCAGCCCTAAAGGCTATAGTCTGAGCCTTATCTCTGGCCTGCTCCGTCTGTGGTGTCGGTATGGTACAATCTACCACAATATGCTCAATCAGACCGCATCGGTAACATGTACGAGTCTTTAATCTGCCAGAACTCATCTGACTCTATGTCTGACTTTGGCCTATTTGACCTCTATCCTGCTTATACTATAGTCTAGGATGATCAACTGGTGCAGAAACTGTAGAATATGTCGCTTGACGCTCATCACTTATATCCCGGTCATCAGGAAGATCTTTGTCGCCTCTGCGATCCTGATCAGATTGCCAATCTCCTCAACGAGGTCTCTAGCCCTATCTATGTCGATTCTGGTCTCTCCTCTATCTCTTCGGTCTTTGATCAGACCGAGAACTCAAAGCTGGCTAACTCTACTGACCCTACAGCATAGTCTGAATCGCTAATCAACTAGCCCTTTGAACCAGGTATGTCTCATGTGCGAGAGACATATCATAGATCTCTGCCAGAGTACGAGCTCCACTGGATAAAACCTGCTCGCAATCCTTTCATCCAGACCTCAGACAAAATAGTATATCTTTAGTCGATCGATAGCTGTTATGTCCATAGAGTACTACAATAGATATCAGTACCTCTCTATGTATACTGTGACATACATATCACCCTGAACCAATAATAAAAACTCATCTCTAAATCGGGCCCTAGCCTCCATAAGCATTTACTCATCCATGAACAACGCTCAGAACTCTGCCCAAGTAGTCACAACAAGATGAGTCGCGATGTAGATAGTCCACCAAATCGCAGCATCGCCTCTCAAGCAGAAACTCGATAATCTCGGTCGATTAATCTCCTCAACCCGATGTAATTCATGTAGTTGCCTATGAGATAATAGCCACCTCCCGGCTATCTCTGGGTCCCCGGCTCTATAAAAGTATCATCGCGAGAACTTGATGAAGTCTTTCATCTTCTTAGCCTCAACTGTCATCAGACTCCTTGAAGTAGATGCCCCTGTTGGCTGCTCAGTAGTCGTAGGTGTAAGAACCACTGTAGTATCCACTGGTACCGCTATTGGTGCAGCCCTCTCGACAATTGTATCAGATATTGTTACCTGCACCTGAGTTTCAGCTGTAGTAGGAGCTACAACTGTCTGAGTAGTAGTCATCGGTGCAACCGACTTGGTAGTATTCTCCCGAGCATCCCGAGCTCTCATCATGTCTATTAGTAATGCGAATCTATCATCCATAGTCCGCGCCAATGACTTCAATGTCAAATTCGGCCTAGTCGGATCACTGGTATCCCCGACCTCAGGCTGAGTAGTATCTGAAGGTTGTCCGTCCATCGGTATCTGCATCGAGGAACGTACGTCTAATCAGCCTTAATACATATATACGCATATCATATGTATTATACAACTAAAAATATAATACGTCTATCCCCTTATTTTTACCCATCTCACCTCACTTCCCAACTAGGACTTTAGGCAATTTCTTTGGCTTTCCACATCTAAATTTTATTCATCAGGTTTATCCTCAAATTATTCCATAAATGTAATCATATCAGAGGTAACTTTCAATTCCTCGAGGTCCACCAACCTTTGCTCTTATACCAAAATGTAACGACCCATTTTCTAAATGGACCGCCACGAGGGCCAATGCGAACCCACAACTTGGCCTACCAGCGCCAGCTATGTCTCACATGCTATCTCATCCACCAAGTAATCATTACTAACCTCAATAGATAACAATTTACTATTTAAATTGTTAATGAACTCAAGTCATATGTAAAGATAGTTTTAAACCATAATAAATAACCACAACGGAAGTATTTTATCATGACAATTAAAAGATTAAAAATCTTAGTCATACATTTAACTCTGATACCTAGTGTGAAAAACCCATATATCATCATAGACCAAAAATACACCTCAATGTACCAAAATATCAAAAGTATAGAGTCCTGAAGTGTCTCACAATCCCAAATCTCCAAAATAAAAACAAATTATATATATAATACAAACGTACAAGCTGGCTCAATATCTATGAATCACAGGTATTTTGGTAACTTGCCCTTGCCACGACTCATACTAGGATTTGCACTCAAGCCATCACAAAAGGCAGATGATAAATTCAGAGTGAGTATTCCCAATGAAATTAAGTGAGCAATACGGAAAGTAAATACTTGAATTCAAACAAACTATTAAATAAACATGCGAAAATAAATACAGGCAACTATGTTCATCGCATGCATAAGTAATAGTGCAAGCTCAGAGTGTGTTCTTAAAGCCTAGGGTCAAACTAGCGTCATACTTCACATGCATAGGTAATAGTGGCACTCAAGCAAGGCAAGTATCTGGATCTGCTAGGTGGTCGACGTGGAACCTATGACGTACCCACACGTGCCTCGACGCAACTCTCAGGTCGACTTATTCACCGAGATCCCTGGCACACGTGCTATGGCATAGTGGACATACACACAGAAATGGCACGGAGTGAGAGCCTCAACATCTGTCCATTAAATCACACCAAGAATAGAGTATTGAAAGACATAATATGAATTCAAAAGCAAAATAAAGTATTGCTCAAGAAATTTCAGTTGGGATACTACATACCTCAAACCGCATTCCATGTCCCGTAAATAACCCTCGTTTCGACTTTGTTGAATCTCAGATATCCAAATTACTGCCCGAGATGACCTATTTCCATTTATAATTGATTTTTAGTTAATTGAATGTATTTTATGTCACTTAGCAAAAATATTCTCAAATCTGCAATATCTAGCAGCTAGATCTGGGAATTAGCGAGCTAGATTCCCAGGCAATTATACGTTCTTCCTCAGGAAGAACATTAGCCCGCTATATTTTTGCATAAAGCGTTAGATGAGGCCATTAGTGCTCCAATCGCGTTCTGGACAGCAGTTTTGTTGAAACCTCCACTACCAACAACAACAACAACAACCACAACACCAGCCACTGAACTTCTAGCATTCAAAACCCACCGAAACAACTACTTAACAACCACTTAACAATCTCTATTGGATTCACATCAATACCTCAAAAATTGAGATCAAAAGATAAAAAAAGTTGAGGTGTTATCTCACCTTGCTTTAATGATTCCACCACTCCAAGCTCCTCAAATCACCAATTTTGAAGCTCCAAACCCCTTGCTTTTGCTCTTCAAGTCTCAGATTGGAGATAAGGAGAAAGAAAATGTGGTGGAAAAGAAAGTCAATTGACATTTTATAGTTGAAATGGCATTTCTCCTTACTTGTGCATCTCAAGGCAATCCAATGAACTCCATTTGTTCCATTTCCAACCTTTAATGAATTTGAAAATAACTCCAATGGCACACTTGCCCTTGTTCTTCACCCAAAAAGTGATATTTCGAGTGCTCCGACGCCCGATTTCACGTCTCGAACCGCGACATTCATGTACTACCATGTCCCTAACCACCATATATGCATTACATATTATTATTTAACTCATTTTATTCATTTTATATGTGTATTATCTCCCCGGCCTAGTATTAAGTCTTTTAGACTATCCGGTACCCGCATTGACACGCATGTCGAGGCGAATACTTAACACACAGTCTCACACGTCAAATGTAATATAAATACACACATTACGATGTCGTTTAATCTATTTTAACGTAAACATCGTAAATTAAATAATTCAGCAGACAAAATAACTATTTACCTAGCTTCAGGAGCGCATTAGCCTAGTTGTGGGTCTCACGAGCGTCTGAGCTGTCAGCCACATCTATAACCACATCATTAATAATGACGAATTAAATTCAGGCCGTTACAGGTAAGGTCTCAATAGGGTTCTTAGATATCTGAAAAGCATTATGGATATGAGTATTTTCTTCAAATCAGGGTTTTAAATGTTTGTCATAGGTTTTTAGATTCTGATTGGGCCTCTTCTCCTGGTGTCAATGGCTAGTTATACTTTGTTTTTAAGGCCAAACTTGGTTTCTTGGCAATCTAAGAAATAACCAGTTGTCTTTAAATCCAGTACTGAATCTGAATACAAGGCTCTAGCCCAGGTAACTCCTGAACTCTCTTGGCTTCAATCTCTTCTTCGTGAACCTCATGTTCCCCTTTCTACTCCTCCTACTATTTGGTGTGATAACTTGAGTGTTGCAGTCCTTGCAAAGAATATTGTTTATCATGCTAGAACCAAACATATTGAATTGGATATTCATTATGTAAGAGATAAGGTTCTTTCTAGAAAAATCTCAGTCCATTATGTACCCACTGCTAATTAGATTGCTGATGTATTTACAAAAGGGTTCATTATAGCCAGATTTACATTTTTTTATGGACAAACTTAATGTCATTTCTCTCCCCCTTCATTTGAGGGGGGATATTAGAGTGAACCATTGGTGTTGTAATGTGTTCATGTTTGCATTATGTTATACTGTAACATTGAGTGTCAAGTGAGGAAGAGTATGCTTGTATTGAGTGATTGGATGGCCAAGATGTTATGTAATGTGAATCCATGTAATAGAGATCAAATGGCTATCTTGTATTCTTCACTTTAGCATAAATACAAATATATATATATATATGTTAAGAGAATGAGCTTTCTCTCTAGTTTGATCTTCTTTGTGAAAACCTAGCATGTGTTCTCCGTGTGAGATATGATATTGTATGTGTAGCGAAAACCAAGATTATACGCTTCTTTATCTACTGAGAAACATTGTTAAGTAACAATTTGTAAAATTCACTATTTTTTTACTAACTTTAAATTGGTTATATAAGCAGTTGTTGTAAAAGTATCAGAGTCTAGTTTCATTAGAATTTCATGAAATTCACTTCCAAATTGTGGTTAGAAAGTTATGGCTAACATACTCAGTTAATTAATAATGAAACCTAAATTTAATTGACCTCAAAAAAAATTATATTTAATTACGATATGTTCTTATTAAAATAACTCTAAAATTTTTTTTTCTTTTTGTTTCTACATGGTGTGATTGATGTATGAATGTTCGACGTCAACCGCATCGACTAATCCATGATCAACACTATCAAACTCCATTTGAAGGGCGATCTCCAAACTTGATGTGTGTAATATACCTCGGGATGTGTATCACGCGAATGTGCATTTTAATGTGCACATAGAATTTTCCTTCTATTGTTAAAAACATATATAAAATAAAATAAAATAACTAAAAGACAGTAATGAGATCAACATATCAAAAACCATTATGTTATGATGGATTATATTGCTTTGTTGATTGATCAATGTTTACACATGCAAATACTCAAATACTTGGTCATCTCACTTAAATAACTACTTATCCACTGCACAAGCATTACAACTCAAATAACTCTAAACATGGTATGTCACAGTATCACTTGACTCAACTATCCATTGCTTTGACCCACTATAATTGCACTTACAATGTATGCCTTTGATCCGTGGAGCCACTCCACACTAACACTCTGCACTCCCCCATACATCAGTGCATTAGCGCTGAGCCAAGAGCTCCACGCGCAAAAAAGCGGCCCAGATAGATTTTTAAAAAAATTGATTTCAAATTTTTTTGAGTTAGTGAAAGGTGTGATGTGTTTTTTTTTTTTTTTTTTTAAAGTGATGTGAGTTGCGAAATAAATAGTTGTTAAAATGTGTCATGTGATCATAAGTCCCAAAAAAAAAAAGTGTGCAGTTATAGAGGATAAACATAAACTACACACTTTATTACACATAAAAAATGTGTAACCATTGCTCATGCCTAACAGCAATTCATGATGCAGATTTTCATCTCATGACATAAATTGACACACATATTAATTAAGACTAATAAAACAGCAATGCCATGCATATTAATTTGAATATATTTTAACAGTTATTTTTTTTTATATAGGACATATTCTAACAGTTATTACGTTACAATTTTTTGCATATATTAGATTAGGGTGTTCTAAGGCTTTACCAATTATTCTCCAATGGGATTTATCAGATACGTCACTCGCTCACAAACAACTAAATCAACACTACTACGCACCCAAAATCTCTCTCCATTCCCATCTCCTCCTCAAACCCCCTTCTGGGCACCCAAAAATCACCTCCACAGACCCCCATTTCTGCCCGAACTTCACTCCGCATCGATTCACACCAAATCATTAAGTACCCAATTTGAAAACCCAACCAATGTCATTGATTCAGTATCTGAGGACTCCGAAAAGATCTGCAAAATCCTCTCAAACTCATCCGGGTTTCAGGGTATTGATCAGTTTGTTGATGGGTCTGGTCTCAAAGTTTCTTCTAAGCTAGTTGAACAGGTCTTGAAGAAGCTCAGCAATGCGGGGGCTCTGGCGCTCTCCTTCTTCCGGTGGGCGGAGAAGCGCCCGGAGTTCAAACCCACCTCTGAATGCTACAATGCCCTCATTGATGGACTGGGCAAGATCAAACAGTTCAAGTTGATATGGAAATTAGTCAGTGATATGAGGAGTAGAGGATTAGTGAGTAGGGACACTTTTGGATTGATAATTCGGCGGTACGCGCGGGCGAGGAAGGTTAAGGAGGCTGTGGAAGCGTTTGAATCAATGGAGAGATTTGGGTTTAAGCCGGAATTGCCGGATTTCAATCGGTTGATCGATACGCTTAGCAAGTCTAGACAGGTGAAGAAGGCACACCAGGTGTTCGATGAAATGAAGAATAAAAGATTTGTGCCTGACCTTAAGAGCTATACGATTCTGTTGGAAGGGTGGGGGCAAGAGCAGAACATTGTTATGGTGAAGGAGATTTATAGGGAGATGAGAGACGATGGATTCGAACCAGATGTTGTTACCTATGGAATTATGATCAATGCGTTTTGCAAGTCGAAGAAATTTGATGAGGCGATTGCACTGTTTCGCGAAATGGAAGCTACGAAATGCGAGCCTACGCAGCATGTATATTGCACGTTGATTAACGGGTTAGGCTCCGAAAACAGACTGAGTGAAGCATTGGAGTTCTTTGAGAGATCCAAGTCAAGTGGTCTTGTTCCTGAAGTTCCAACATACAACGCAGTTGTGGGATCATATTGTTGGGCAAAGAGATTCGACGATGCTTATAGGGTGGTCGACGAGATGAGGAAAACTGGGTTCGGCCCGAATTCAAGGACCTTCGATATAATCCTTCATCACCTGATAAGAGCAAGAAGGACAAAACAAGTCTACTTCATTTTTCAGAAAATGAGGAGTGAGTTCAAGTGTGAGCCTACTATAAGTACTTACACTATAATGGTGAACATGTTCTGCAAGGAAGAGCGAGTCGACATGGCGTTGAAGATGTGGGAGCAGATGAAGGCCAGTGGAATTCTGCCCGGCTTGCACATGTTTTCTTCATTAATCAATGGTTTCTGCGCGGAAAATAGGCTCGATGATGCCTGTATGTACTTCCAAGAAATGCTTGCATTGGGTATTAGACCTCCTGCCAACTTGTATAGTAATCTTAAACAAGCTCTTATAGATGCTGGAAAGAATGATGTTGCCTTGAGTCTTGGCCTGAAACTAGATAAAGTAAGGAAGACTCCATTGGCTGGGTGACTCATGAAGCCATTTTGCATCTAATCAACATGAAGATACCAGGGTTCTTGGTGAAATTTAATTTATGAATCTTAGAGGGGCTGTTCAGTTGGGGGGGAGTGCGCCTCTGATCCTGGGAGAGGGCCTGTTTGGTTGGGGATTCAGGGATGTAGGGATTCTCGAATCCGACTTCTAGCAGTGGCGAAAACTATGGGGCCTCTACTCTTTAGGTGTTTTTGTGAGATCATGTGTTTTGCCAGTTTTCAGTGAAGCTACTAAGATGTGGTATCTGTCACTAACGTGGGCCGCTTACTGACCATAAGAACCATCAAAATGGTTCATCAGTTTTTGTTGTTTCTCAAAGGAATTATATATTGAATGGTTACATGCATGAATTTAAGTTGGATTCTCCGATTTTGATGCTGAAGACCTACTTTCATGCAGCTTGGATTGTTACAATAGAAAGAGTTGATTATCAAAATTTGATTACAGAAGAACCATAAATTGTAAAATAGATATCTTTTATTGAACAGCACACACACTCCGAAACTACTGTGTTGACACAATTGAATCTAATTATGCTTTCTACTAATGTTACAGAAATAAGTATGAAGCAACCCTCTTTGTTTTACTCTAATTTGATCTGGACCTTCAGCCAAAGCAGTTCTCCATCCAAACACTTGAAATGGTACCTTCCCTTGCAGTTAGTAAAACTGAGGAGAGCTTTCGTTGCATGCTCGCGTCAGCTTCTTACACCGGCGTAGGTGCTTGCTGTTCTTGTGTTGTACTTCCTCGTTCATCATCATTCCCTTTGGAACCTTTGAATCCATTCTGCAGAAGGCTCTCCTCTGAAGGTAAATTCTTCTTGGCTTTTCTGCTGCCCTCGACTTTCCAAAGATCCCATACCCGAGTTTTAGGTGGTGGCGTCGTTGCATCTCCAATTGGAGCAACCAGTCCTGGCTTGCCATCATCGATGACTGCATCGACCAACCCATACTCCTTTGCCTCCCAAGGATTCATAAAATTATCGCGATCAGTGTCTACTTCAATCTGCAAACCCAGGGACGAAGTAAAAGGAGAAATGATTTACATTCAAGGAACATTCAAGGACGTGTTCAATAAGCACAAATCAAAGATGTAGCTTATACTCAACCTGATCCTCAGACTTCCCTGTAATTCGCGACAGTATCTTGTTTAGTTTGATTTTATGGTACATCATTTCTCTTATACGAATCCCCATCTCTGTTGCCTGGAGTCACAAAACTTTGATAAGCTACCAAATAAAGTAAAGACTGTTGATTATAAAAATTAAAAATGACAACATGGAGACCAATACGGTTGAAAGTGAAGTTGATCAGTCTCAAGATTTTGTTAAAGATCAGGGTCTCTAGCTCAATCGTAATTTGGATTCAGAAATCCAACATTAGCCAAGACAAAAATGAAAGAACAAGAAAAGGAAAGACCTACATGAAATGAAGGAGACCAGAAATCTCAATGTTAACATGAAATCAACCTAAATGTACTTCTTGATAAATAAACATCAATTTCATGGTTCCATTCAGGAAAACATATATCAATCCTTAAGTTGATTGCACATGAAAAAATCAACATAGATCGAAACTTACTTTCCCCCCTGCAGTTCCAAGAGGCTGATGGATCATCACTCTTGAATTCGGCATGCAGTACCTCTTCCCTTTTGCACCAGATGCAAGCAAGAAAGCACCCATAGATGCTGCAAGTCCCAGGCACACAGTAGAAACATCTGCTTTGCACAACTTCATTGCATCATATATTCCCATCCCTGCATCATTAGTAAATCATTAACAAACTTAATCATCAAGATCATAAGCTTGAATCAGTATAGCACTTAAGAATATAGTCTGATTAAGAGAGATGGGACAAAGACCAACTGTATCCATACATCTATATGCAGATTATTCTTGTGAAACAGATGATGAATAGGGGGGACCAAATAGGAGTACTCATTACGCTTTTTGTATGACTGTATCACAGTCAAGGATCGGCTGAATGATTGAATTAATAAAACTATCATGGCTTATGAAGCACAATGCCCATACTTCCCCAATTGGTTCTTTGTAGCAATTGGAATAATTTTTTAAAATTAATTGCTTTTTTCTTGGATAACAAACTGAAGAACTACAAACAAATGAAGATTGATCCAATGTTTTCAATGCGGCTAGGCAGTGTTAGGCGGTTTAGCCCTACCTAGTTGAAGCGGCCTAGGCGGTGCCCAGGCGGGCAAAAAATATTTAGTTAGACCTCCCTAGGAAATAATTTACTGTATTTAAAGACCCCTCAACAATAATGAGCATACTTTCTCACCTACACATTCTCACCACCATATTTTCGACTCTATACTTTTCCACACATTTTGAAATAAAAATATTTTTTATAAAAAAATAAATAATATTTTCAAGAAAATAAAATAAATTAATAATATTTTCAATAAAAAAAATTTAATACTTATTTTCAAGCCCATCGTCTGCCTTATTAAGGGCTAGGCGGTGGAAACCCCAAAGGCCTAAGGCAGTGCCTGGGCGGTGCCTTGAAAACACTGGATTGATCAAAACCAAAGTACATTAACAAATACCCATTCCAATCTTCCAAACTACAATATCCCAAATCTTAACAAATCAAACATAGAGGAACCATAAGGTTTCTTCGGAGCAACCATCTGCAACGCTGCCTTTAATGTCACAATCACCCAAACCTCCAATCCTTTGACAGTTAATATTACTGGCCACAACACAGCTAACACAGAGATCTGGATGTCTCTAGCCTTCTTCATTGTCATATGACTGTCAGTCTTGCTACATTCAGCACATATTTAAACAACATGGAGACTCTCACATTCAAGTACTTGCAAATATAGACCCCAAGACTAAACAGTGAAACTTGAGGCTTCAAATGTATCAGCATTATTATTTTTTTTAAGTGAAAGTATCAGCATTATTTTCAACACAGATAGAGTTAAGGTAGAATGAATGAAGAGATGACTACAGTATCATCATCATTTTTGCAAGTAGTGCACCAACTAGGAGAAATGCTTATGAAAGGCAACCTTATTTGGTAGCATGTTACTGGTGTTAAGCTTCTGTAGGAATTGCAAACAAGGAAAAAATTTAATTCTAGGAGGGATAAGTTCCCTCCATACAAACATGAGGAGGGCAATATGATGGGACAAGGGACTGAGGGAGAACAATAGAGTTGTCGGAACAGACATTTGCAAGTATGGTTATTAATAAGTGGACACAATTTTTTGTCTCCTAACCCATGCTGTGAAAGGAAACCAACGCATCTTTTTTTTTTTTGAAACCTAAACCAATGCATCTTGATGAACAAGTAACTTCACCATATAACTAGATCCTCTATTTGACAGTTCTCAAGGTGAATTGGAAGTTCTAAGTCAATCAAGCACGTTTTTTCTTTTCTTTTTTTTTGAAGAAATAGAAATTTCATTAGCCATCAATGGCTCTCAATACATTCAATGGAACAAGATGAGACATAGAACCAATACAACAACAACAACATAGCCTCAGTCCCAAATTAAATGGGGTCAGCTACACGGATCAAACTCTTCCACTGTGCTCAATTAAGAGACATAGGACCAATCACCTTGGCAAATTGATTCGCTAATCATAATTGTTCAAAAGAACATTCAACTGCCATAAAGTTGATTTTCAAGAACTGCAACTGTAACAATAGAACAATTTGGCAATCAGTGATTATTCTCTTGCCAAACGTCTATAACAAAACAATACACAGATACATTATTCGAACCATAACAAAAAATAAAGCTTCCAATAAGGGAAGTAAACGCAAAAGTAAACGCAAAACTTCCAATGAGGGAAGGTAATCTAAACCTTCCTACAGGGGAAGATAACAACTACCTATGAAATAAAACCTAGTGACGGCAAAACCAAGCACGCATTGGTTATAGAGTAGACAATAATGTTCAAATAGTTCATGAATTAGTTATTTAAGTTTAGCAGTGTCATAGGATGAAGGTGAGAGTTTCCACTAAATAAAAGATCGTGATCAATTTATGACTATCAACATATGAAAAGACTCATTCATGAAAATTAAATAGGTCAATGAATTGTTTCTATGTATTTAGCAAGGTAGTTTTATATGTTTTACAAACACCCTATGTCGCAGTCATAATTCCACAGAAGAAAAAGAAGACATAAATTACAGCGACATCCTAAGAAATTATGAAATAAATGGCTTTTCTTGCTGCCCAATTGAGGAAGCATTCGAACTCCTAAGATACTCATGTTGTTGTGTCCATAGCCCACATGTAGGGATGAACAACGGAATTTGCAAAGAGTCAAAGACAAATAACCCTAGCCAGCATACACGACCACTTCAAGGGGGAAGCCATTCATAACTAGGAGTTGGTCTACACAATCTATGATCATGCTTCTTCAACAAACGGTTAGTATAATCTTCAGATTCTACTACGTAAGATATTGCATTATTTGAAGGTTAAGGTATTCCTACTCTGGAGGAATACATTAGAATTAAAGCCTTTAGATTCCAATGTATTCCTCCAGAATAGGAAATTAGAACTCTGGAGGAATACGTTAGAATCTAAAGGCTTTAAGTTGAGTAGGACGAAAACTGAATACATGCACTGTGAGTTTGGAAACACTAGACATCGAGATGACGGAGTGGTAAAATTAGGAGAAGTAGAAGTTCCTAAGGTAAACCACTTTAGATACCTAGGATCAATCATACAAAATGATGGTAACATTGAAAATGATGTCACACATAGAATTCAAGCTGGATGGAAGAAATGGCGGAGTGCAACAGGGGTGATTTGTGATCGACATGTTCCTACTAAGTTAAAAGGAAGATTTTATAGGACCGCAATTAGGCCAGCTATGCTCTATGAAAGTGAATGTTGGGCGGTAAAGCAACAACAATTACATAAAGTGAACGTAGCAGAAATGAGGATGCTTAGGTGGATGTGTGGTAAAACTCGTAAAGATAGAATAAGAAATATAGAAATTCAAAGACAAGTAGGAGTAGCACCAATTGATACAAAGATTAGGGAAGGGCGGTTGCGATGGTTTGGTCACCTGCAAAGACGGCCTACAAATGCCCCAACTAAAAAACTTGACTCAATAGAAACTGTAGAAATTCGACGAGGTAAGGGCAGACCAAAGTTAACATGGGATGCATTAATTAAAAGGGATTTGAATGGTTTGCAAAGCTCACCATCAATTGCACTTAATCGAGCGCAATGGAAAAGTTTGATCCATGTAGCCGACCCCAGTTAATTTGGGACTGAGGCTATGTTGTTGTTGTTGTTGTTGAAGGTTAAGGTATACAACATAGAAGCCTAAAACAAGATGACCTTACAAATGATGAAAATGATCAGGTCTTAAAATTTTGTTCTGCCATGATTCTAAAGGAATATAGCCTATATAGGTACATGGAATGCAAATGATACTGTTTGAGCAGCAAATATTTTATTCCCAGTAAGGGAGAACATCATTCACAAGTAGAGCTGGCGGAAGTTCAACATGATCAAGGCAATTGCCTTATTGTTTTTATAGAAAAAGAGATTTTTTTTTCATCTCCATTTCATACATAAAACAAATGCGTTTAGGCGAGATGGAGAAAAATACAAATGGTTTATGGAAAATTTGCATACGAAGGAGAACTCCATCATCTCATTTGCAATTTACTGATTTTGAAAATAAAATCTATGTGACAAGGAAAGAAGTCTAATACATGAAAGTTCTCATGCCATTAAACGAAATCTTGAATGAAGAAATAAATTTGAAAGGGCAAGGCCATTCCACAGGAGTGGATGAAGGGCGTTGAAGAAAACTTCAGGTTGTTCTTAAGATTTTCATGATGGAAATAGAAGTATTTCCACAAGAATTCTTCCCATTGTCCGAAACTAAGCCTATAATATTAATTGATTCTTTGTCATTCTTGTTCAAAATCAAGGCAAGTTGCCTTTAGTGGTGGCAAGTCAGGTTATTTAGCCCATCCCATAACTATCAGGCTCAAAAATACTACAATTCGCGTTTCTAAACAACAAATAATCTATCAGAATCCAGCTCTTTCCAAATGCACGCCAGTTAAACAAGGAAAAAGTTCAAATTTGCAAGTAATTCATTTTCCTCCCACGTACTGTTTTTCTTCCCTAAATCTTGAACTTAAGATTCAGCAAATTCATGCCCACCACATTGTAACTTCGCAATTCATTAATAATTTACACTTTGTCCAAATTCATTCATAGCTTCATGACCTTGTAATGATATATTCTATCCATCCTAAAATATAAGACACTCCATTCTTGTATATTTAAGGGGTTAATTTCACAAAGAATTATTCGACTTTACAATTGATTCACACTTAAAAGGAACAATGACAATTATCACCCTATAGAAGTTAATTACTCATTTTCCAAAAGGATATCCAATTTGATGATCATGTCATCCTCTTCGTTAGGGATTGAGGTTGGCCGCAAGTAGTTAATCCATCAGAGTCTACCACTCTTGCCGCCTCGGAGAAGAACTGCAACTTTGGGGGGAGACCGCCAGGAGCCTTCGCCACACACTCTAATGTATGTGATTAGCCAATCATCTTCTTCTTTGGACATAGATGGAGTCCTCTTCGTCCCTCTCCTTACCCCCACCACTCCTCCCTCCCCTCCAACTCCGGTGTCGTCCAAGGACCCAAACCCAAGTCTATCTCTCTTCCAAGAGAAAGGGCAAATTCGTTCAATAATTAAATTAACTATCAAAATATTAATAGAGATTTTATTAAAACAATTTATAAAGATGGGTGATTTATTTGATACAAAGGCAAGTTTAGTTACCAAAGTGTTAAAAATTGTAAAGTTGGATGATTGTCTATAAAATTAACCCTACATTTAAGCAATAAGTCTTTCTATATTGAGTTCCCTTATTAAGCTGTTACATATGGTTCATCTTCAAATTCAAACTACACCCAGTCAAATACAATGTATCCTGTTTGTAGCAGAAGGAACAAAAGGTGAAGAACTTCTCCTGAATGATATAATACCCTGAAAAAATGGATATTAACTGGATTTCTTTAGCTCTAAAGCATTGCTTTGCTACACAAATCCAGACCCATAGAATGCCTTTTGACTGAATTCTTGTGATTTCAGCAAAAACAGAGGTATGAATAACTGGAAAATAATTCCGTAACGTCATAGGAATCCATAAGTGCCGAATACTGCCCAATTAGATAATATCATGCGAGACATATATTAGAGGCCTAAGGATTATGTGAAAAGCACTAGGTAGTAGGTAAGCTAATTAACCATGTGTAGAAAGGGGTTTCTGTGCTCCATGTACAGATTAGTTTGATGGATCCATGGTTCTTTAAAAGACAAAACTACATGTAAAAATGAACTCGAATACATACCAGCTGTAACTGAACCACCAGGAGAATTTATAAATAACTTGATATCCTTTTGCGAGTCCTCAGCATCAAGGAACAACAGCTGACTAATAAGAAAATCTGCAGTCACATCGTCCACCTAAGAATTTATCAAATTCATTAGCACGGCCATATATTTTCAACGTAAACCTCTCATTATCAACAAAAAATCAAACAAACAAGTCCCATCCTCACTGACAGACCAAAAACCTCATAAGAACAATTTCAATCAATCCACTTTCACAAGCTACAAACTTTATCATAAGCTCACCCATCTCATCCCAAACTGAACTGTTAACTTTCAAGAACCGAACAATTAACCAGTTTGATCCATTTCATAAAGAGCGATTTACGTTGGCTGTCAACCTATTGCAACCCTCCCATATTTTCCAGGTATGACCCCTCCACCTTTATCTAGAGCATACAGTATTCTACATAGGTTGAGTTTAACTAATCAACAGTAAAAACCCACTTCAGAAACCCAACAATCCAATCAAAAACCACACTTCCAAGACCAAACAAGACCAAACCACCCCCAAAACCCTTAATTTTTCCGATACCCAACACCAACCAACCATAAAAATCCAATCTTTAGCCCTAGAAATTGAGCAACCACAAAAGGGTATTGAAATCCGAACCTGAGAGCCCAGAAAAATTATTCTTTGGCGCAGAAGCATGTTGGTTGCGTCGAGTTCTTCGAATCGCGGCAACAAAGGCGATGGAGAGGCGGAGGTGGAGACGGCCCAGTCTGCTGAGAGGGTCCTTTTGGAGCTCTTGACGGCTTTAATGGAGATGGGTCTTCTCTTTTGTGTTGAAAGAGTGGTGTTGTGGAGGTGAAATTTGGGTAAAACGCCATTGCAGAGTGGGCTTGAAGAAGCAGTGCCGAACATTAACGCTGTCTCCATGTTCGCTTGCTTGTTTTTTCCGCTCAGAAGAGTGGATTTGAGAGATGGGGTTAAGTGGAAAATCGATTAGAAATTGTTGTTGATGCGTTGGTTATGAGACGCCTTTGAAATTGTGAATTTGTAATTCTATTTGGAACAAAGGAAACCCTATCTAGAACCAATAAGAATTGGAAGCAAGGGATTCCAAGAAAACGATTTTTCGACCGTCCTAGAACTCACGCCTCTAAGTAACATAAGTCATCCATGTGCACCTCTTATACACACCCATCATGTTATGTATTGAAAACTATGTATGCATATTTCTCCAGGCGCACACGGACGACTTTGTGAGTGTTCGAAGAGTGAGTTGAGTGACGTCAGATGTCAATGTATCCTCTCTTAGGGATTTCGATTTTTGTAATCAAGTGCTAACACCATCTCCAATTATATAGTCTTTCCTTTGACAAAAAAAAAATGAAAAAAAAAATAAAAATCTAATTTTTCCTCTATTTTATCGTTTCTGTCACATCAAATCAGTTCTGTCAATTTTTTGGGTCTGGACAGGTCCAAGTGCAGGCCGCCCTGGATACAAATGAGCATTTGCGTTGTCCAGACCCAACCCAGTTTTAAATTCAGACAAGTGTGCTTTGCCCAAACCTAAATTACTTTACATTTGAGTTATCCAAGTGTCTGAATTTATTGAGTTTTTTTTTAAATTATGTTTAAAAGCTTTTTTATTAATAAAATTATTGTAAATTCCTCGAAAAATAATCTTCTCTAACGTAATTTTAAAAATATAATTTTCAAGTTGTATTCATTATTTGAAATTACAAGACGTAATAATAATTTTTTTAAAAGGCAAAACGCATAATGTTGTCTTAAGTAATCTAGCTAAGTATCAAAACTAAAATAGTATATGTCTATACAAGCTATATAATTTCTTTATATTGTTATTTTTGTAAATTATATAATATATAGAAGTATATTTTAAAATAAAATAAGTATCTTTTGAAATTCAGATCTGGTCGTGGCTCAAAGGGTCTTGTTTGACCTTGCCCTATGTTAACTTAAACATCTAATTCTTGCCCAAATCCAGTCCGAAAAATATTCTCCAAACTCTTTTTTTCAGGTCGAACAAAATTGGGCTAGCTGACCAAACAAAAAATTGACACATCTACATCAAACTATATTTCTTTTCAAGCGAACCACGTATGTAGTGCAATAGAAAGTGCATCCTTCCACCTCTGTGAGGTCAAGTAATTGATAAAAAAAAGAAAGAAAAAGAAAAATTTTATTTCTTCTCCGATCACAAACTATATTTCTTCTTCAAAACTCTTTTTTATTTCTATTCATTTTATTATTTATTCATATAATTATAATATAACCAATAAAAATAAAAAATACATTTTGTTTTTACTACCTTAGAATGAATATAAAATATCTTAAAATGTTTAAAACATAAAATCGAAAAAAAAAATAAAAAAACCAAAAACGCTCCAACAACATTTGTTGCTTTAGAACATCAAATACCACATTCCACTGTAGAAAAAAGCTATTTTAGCGTTCGATTTGGCGTTAGGTTGGAGTGACTCAACACCAAATCTTAAAGCATCTCTAATGGTCAATGTGGATTGTGGTTGTGGATTATTGTCACGTCATCAAGTGGAGGGGATCTCCACTCTTTATGATATAAATACATATTCAACCTTAAAAAGTGTCTCGAATAGGCAATGTGAATTGCACCTTCTATTCAAGAGATGGCATCTCTTTTTTTTTTTCAAATTTTGTCACATTATTAATAATTATTAAACAATTACTATAAATAAAAAAGTATTAAATTTATAAAAAAATGAATGTTATTATATTTATTTTCAGTTATATTTATATCTACTATACTTAATAAGTACGAATAATCAATCTTTCATCTATCACTTGAATTTAATATTCTACCATTAATTAAGTTTTTCAGCCGTCACTTAAATTTACTATCATACCCTTAGTTAATGGCATAATCAATCTTTCAATCATCAATTGAATTAACTATTTTACCTTTGATTAAGTTTTTCAACCTTCACTTAAATTTACTATTCTACCCTTAATTGGCTCTGTTTGGCAAGGCTAGTTGACTAGCTGATAGCTGATAATCTACTAGCGAGTAGCGGAAAGCTGATAATCTAGCTGATCAACTAAAAATTGTTTGGAATGATAGCTGATTGATTAGCCGATAAATGCAAAATGACAATAAAGGACATATGACACAATTAAGTATATTAATTATATAATCATATAATTAATTGTTATAAATAACTCTATATTTTATTTACAAAATACAAATTAATACCATAAAATAATTTATATTATTTAGAAAACTAAATTATTTATGTCCATAAATGCTTACATGAAAATAACTATATATTAATTTATAAGAATTCACAAAAAATAAGCACATGTAAATAAAATACAATAAACGACTTGGATAACTATACATATACCTAACACATCATCCATAATTGAAAAGCAATGTTATTGCGAATATTCTTCATTTCTAGAGAATAATATTTTTTTAAAATATGTAGGATAGCCTGCTACTCAAACACTACATTAAAAAATATTTTTATAACATCTAAAAATATTTTTATACTCGACGTTGTTAAAACTTATTTAATATATAATAAATATCTAACAAGATTATCTATTATTAAGAAATTAATGTGTAATGATTTTTAATTTTAGTGAAATTCTTTGTTTTATAATATTTAATTAATTATTAATCACTATTTTTTTCATTAACAAAGAAAAAAAAGCAATGCGATTGAGAGATAGCCAACTCCCAAAGAAAAAAAAAAGCAATGCTGAAAATCCCTAACGTGATATAGCAAATTTGTTTGTATTTATCCCTATTTGGTTTCTAATTTCGCGTGCTACTAATATTCGCGGGGTTTGTTTAAGTATTTGTGTATTTTGTTTCCACTAATTTGCAAGGGCATTAATTTAATATGGTAAAAATAAGGGTATAATTGCGAGAAAAAATCCAAACGATGGATTTTCGATTCAAACGTTACTAAGGGTGTGTTTGATAGCAAAGAGAATTTTCAATGAGAAAAAAAGTATTTACTTAGGCAAATTTTCTGTAGAAAATTTTTTTAAAAGAATTTTCTCATTGCTGTTTGATTGCACGTGAGAATTTTTTTTTTCAATTTTCTGCTGTTTGATAACTAATGTAATTTTTTTCATTTTTTTTTTGCAGTATCACGAATTCATACTAAAATTAAATCAAGTGGACAATTAATCAAGGTTATGCACCAAAATTGAATCGGCAACAACTATCTTCACAACCATTAATGAACTCAAAAAAAATCATTCAATAATTAATTGATAAGTAACATAAATGAAAGAAAATAAACAATGTATTAAAATTTATTAAAAAAAAAACTTATGGTTTAACTTCTAAAAGTAATCTAAAATTTCCTCTGCAAATATAAAATCACCCAATCTTTCTTCAAGTCTTCATCCAAGTGAAAAAATATATTTGCATCCTTAACTTCACCTCCCAATAAAAGCATGGCACGCATTACGTCTTCTCGACTTAGTTCAGGAATGTTATGAAGTTCTTTATGAAGACGTGCACAGTCTGTATGCGCAAATGCATCCGCTAGTCTATTGGCAGCTGCTGTTAATCCTTGCTCAGTAGCATCAATGTTACTACTATTTTTCCTTTTAGTTCTCTGACCATTTGATCCCGTACGAGTTGCACTAGATGACGAGTGATTGACCTCATCTTTTTCTTCTTTAGTTGGGAGTGACTTATCTGCATTGCCTACAAAAAATAATAACATTACTTATAAGACATGGATTATTTCTACTACAATTTCACAAATTGGGCACGATAGTAACCAGAATCCCATAGCAGAACAATTAGTTTCTTATATTGCATTTCTTTCAAATTGGACCTAGTTGTTTACATCAAACTCTACAAAAGAATTGATCATTCAAAGTCAATGAAAAAGAATGTACAAAAAAAAAATTGTAAATTAAATAATCAACTACTTATTCTACAAAATTTACTCACACATTTCTTCAGAAGAAGGTTATTCTATGTTTGCCTCGTTACCAGTAATTGCATTCCCTCCGGTAGCTTGATCATCTCCAAATATGACACATAGCTCATCGTAGTATCTTCTTGCACACACTTCTGCGCGATATGATTCCTTTTACGGATGTTTTCGTTACATATAAACATACACACCAACACACAAAGAAATATAGTTAGTTAATATACATCACTAATACAATTGTATATTCCAACAAAACCTAAAATGTACCTGAAGATATTCTTTCCATGTCAAAACATCTGCTGTGACAAGCTGTGTATCTGGATCCCATCCGAACCCACTTTGAGATATTATCTCCCTTGCAGAGAAGTAATTGGCTTTCAATGTTTTGATTCTAGCCTTCACATTAGCTGGGTGTACTTGTTGTTTTAATTGCTTTAGCAACTCTAGAAAAACTCGAGTATACACCTCAGGTTTCCATGAATTATCTGAAGCATTGCCAAATCCGTACTCTTCCAAAATAATTTCAATCATGATCTTATCCATGCGGTCATTCCATTTCACTTGCCCCTTTGATACTACTTTCACGCTCCCAATTGATTCTTCCATCTCTGTTTTACATGATACTAAAATTGTATATATTTTTAACGAAAAAATGAAAAACTATATATTTAACATAAGACTTGATATAACAATGCACTAATTAAGGAAAATTTCAAAGAAATCAAATTTAAAGTGATAAAAAATTCATACAAACTAGGTACCAATTCATATGCTCAACATTATGGAACATTTCATCTAAAACTAGTCAGTAACCTTGTCTAAGCTAGTTGTACTCATTCCACATTAACTCGGCCAATGCATCTCATTTAGCTATCCAAATTGGAGATTGATGTATGGAAATATTATCTTCTTGTAGGCTATCATCATCTTCTTCATCTTCATAAATATCTTCATCATCTTCACATAGATCTTCGGGATCTTCTTCTATCAAAAAATTGTGTATCGCACAACATGCTAAAATGACATTTGATTGAGTTTTAACGTCATAAAATGGTTCGTGCTGCAAAAATGCAAATCGTTTCTTTAGAAGCCCTATTGTTCTTTCTACAACATTACGCAAGGACGAATGTCGAAAGTTGAACAACTCTCTTCCATTTCTAGGTGTACGACCAACTTGATCTTTTAAGTGATACTTTGTACCGCGATAAGGTGCTAAAAATCCAAGAACATTAGGGAACCCAGCATCAACCAAATAATACTTTCCTACATTAAAATGATATCATAGTAGTTGTAATTAGTTAAAATAATCACAAAAAATAACAATAGTACTTATACAAATGTTACACAAAATGTTTTTAACCTGGTGGTATAGTTAGTCTATCCACTCGATTTGGCCTAACAACATCTCTTAATATACGACCATCGTGAGCTGAGCCCTCCCAACCAGCAAGTACGTATGTAAATCTCATATCGAATGTACATGCCACTAAGACATTTTGGGAAGTAAAACCTTTTCTATTGCGGTACTTTCGCTGCTCTTCAATCGGTATCGTGCATGAGAAATGAGTTCCATCTAATGCTCCGACCGAATCCTAATATTTTAATATTTATTTAGTTTATATCCACAAATTTTTATAATGTATTATTATGCTATTTACCTGACAAACTTTAAAAATATCTTAAATAAATCCATTACCTCAAAATAGTGATACCAAATACTTGGGTTTGATTCTTTGTCTTGTGGAGAATTATTTATATTTGCAGGCTTGACTACGCCTTTGTACATACTGATTAGAGCTCTTGTAACAACGTGGAAGTAGCGGCTAGCTGTCTCACCGGAACGAATAAATTCAAAATTTGTTCGTCTATTTTGATTATCGTGTCCAACTATCAGCAAAAACATAGCTACTTGTCTTTTACTTTTACACTGCGCCCGTCAACTAGCCCATGCATACGAAGAATTCCGCAAAGCTCTTTGAATGGACCTCGTTTCAATCGTAATTGTTCCTTACAGTTTTTGTCAGATTCTTTGTAAAAACGCTTTAATATTAGTTTCCTTTCTTCATTTCTATTAACTCGAGGTTGTATGTTAAACGAGTTACGACGTTGTACGTAATCGAGCAATAACATCATCATCATTATAGCTTCTGTTTTTTTTTTCTATCTTCTTCAGTAGGCATCTAAGTAAATGCATGTAAACGTAATAAATGAGTGAATGATAGTAAATCAATTTTTATAAAACAAATACATACTTAAAAGTTGATAAAAACTGTAAAACTTAAACAACAAGAAATTATATAAAGAAAGTCCATATAAAGAAAGTCCGACGGAAAGTTAATTAAATTGCATATAAACTACAAGATCATCAAGTTAGGTAACAATGTAAATGCAGCACGACAAACAATATATTCATAGAAGACAGTTGTTATAAAAAAAAAATTCAAGCTTTTTTAGCATAACCATTATTCAGTCAAGGAAAATAACAAGATTTTTACTACATTTCTACTACTAAGTATCAGCTACCAACACTCAATCCAAAACCGACAATGAATTTCATAGATTCTCCACCCATTGCCAGAGTAGTTAACCACTTTACCATACAAAACATGATATGGCTGACAATATCATGAATCAAAATCAAACTTCAAATTATTGAGGTGTTCGAAGAATCAAAACAAGTATAAAGTTCAAATTATTGAGGTGTTCAAAATCAAACTTCAAATTATTGAGGTGTTCGAAGAATCAAAACAAGTATAAAGTTCAAATTATTGAGGTGTTCAAATTATTGAGGTGTTCAATTATTGAGAGAGATATATATAAGGACATCTAGAAAGAAAGAACTCTTTAAGAAACATAACACAGGCATTATCCATCACCCCTAACAGTTCCATCGCCGCAGTTGAAGCTAACAACGCATATCAAATCAAGGTATAATTAATAGGTGAAGAAACAAAGTATACGGGATCCAAACTAATGAAACGATACAACTAACCAGAACTAACAGTTTCATTTTTTTTTTCTTTAACTATTTTTTTTTCTTCATTAATCGGTCCCTTAACTCCTTTGTCACACAATCAACAACAAACAACAACAACAACCTCATATTCGATTCACATATACATACCCCAACAGTCCCTAACAATTTCATTTTTTTCTTCTTTAATGGAAAAAAAAATCTATCGATAACTTAAAAGAATCTTCTTCGCTCCCGCCATGAGAGATCTCTGCGATCCGAAACCAGATTGAGTGATTTCGGATCTAGGCTTTACTTGCTTGGATTGATCGATCGATAGATCAGCTAACTCACGATGGAGCTGTTCATGGTGGATCTAGAGCCGTATTTGGAGTTCTCTGAATTCAGTGAAATCGATCCCAAAATCAAGCGTGCATGCTCGGATGTGAGCAGAACATTAATCGATCCCTTATCTCATTTGTCACACAATCAATAACAAACAACAATAAGAACCTCATATTCGAGTGTCACATATACACACCCCAACAGTCCCTAAATTAAAAATCAAATTGGAAACACTCACCTTCCAACGCCCCACAGTCGAACCAATACCCAAGGCTCCTCCTTAATCAATTCAGAACTGTGAAGATGAAGAGAGGAATAGAGAGACAAAAGGAGAAGAACCAGAGATCGCGGAGAGAAGAACCAGAGATCACAGAGAGAAGAACCAGAGATCGCAGAGAGAACAACCAGAGATCGCAGATGAAAGAGGAGAGAACGGAGAGATCGCAGAGTCGAAAGAGAACGAAGAGATCGCAGAGAGAACAACCAGAGATGCAGAGAACGGAGATCAAACAACCAGAGATCGCAGAGAGAAATCGTATGAGAGATCAAACAACCAGAGATCGCAGAGAGAAGAGCCAGAACAAATGAATTGAGAGGAGTATGTTGGTGGAAGAGTTCTTGTAGAAGAAGGAGTCCAAGTTTCGGTCAAAAATAGATTCGTTAGACCCCAAAAATATCGAATTTCCATCCCAAAATAAGAGAAAATAAATGAGGAAAATTGGGAGGGTGGGTTTTTTTTCTCTATGCGGTTACAAGTGTATCAAACACAAAAAAAAACGGTTATACTAAAAAACAAAATAAATTTCCATGATTTTTTTTCATTTTCTTTGCTATCAAACACACCCTAAGAGTAGTGTTTCAATTGGGAGCTTATCATCTAGATTATTTTTAAAATAAGCTACAAACCAAACACAGCTTAACAAATAAACTAGCTTATCAGCTAGCTGATAAGCTAGCTGGTAAGCTAGTTTGTGCTTACTAAACAGAGCCAATAAATATAAAAAATAGTTAGGCAGTTCTATGTGCACCTCACAGTTTTGTGATGGCAAGCCAAAATTATTTTGACACTCTAATTCTGTATTCGCCATCAAACGAAGTGACCTAGTTACCCTTCACAACCCCCACAATCTTCCACATGTTACTCTCACTATCTCGTTATGTCTCCACACAAGTCAACGACCTTCGACTCTAACGATCCATTTTGACCAACAACAACGCAAACTTGCAATTTTTCAGGTCCACTACCATCGTAAGAGTCGATTTGTTCATGCTTTGTGATGAAAATATATCATTTCTAATGTTTTGTGTCCATTTATGGGTTTGAATAATTTTTTAGTTTGACTAAGGCATTGCCTGTTTGGGTTGTTTAGTGGCTAATGACCTTACAAAATAGAGGATGAAAGTGTAAGGAGCGCAGATGTGCAAGATAGAGAGGTATTTCTCGAGTTTTCCTTCGATTTGTTCCTTTATTTTCATATTTAAAACATGAATTTCGCCTCTGGTTTAGCCACGCAGGGTTGAACCACATGTTGTACGTCAATTCTAATGGGCTCGACATAAGCGGCCTTGGATGGTCACACGAGACCGAACAATGAAGCTTTGATCGGTCCATTATGCCCAAACCTTGGAGCATTGATCGGTTCATTAAACCCGAATATATGTTTTTAGTTCCATCTTTCCTAGCCGAACCTACTATTTTTCTGAGTTATTCTTGTATTTATTTTGGTTTTTGATTGAAGGTCGAAATATAATGTTGTGATTACTATTTTGCAGGGAATATTATGTTTTACTGACTTTTTTTTACTACACCAATTACTTAATCCCCAACGCGCCATTTGGAAGTAGACTGAGTCGGTCAAATGGCTTCAAAGTCGGGGATCTAGTATTAGATTCGTTATTATCACGAAGAATCCTGATGCATGGGTGATGGCCATCATTAAGGAAGGGTGAACATGGCGTGTGAGAGGTCTGGTTGTTATAGGGGTGATGCCCAAATAGTTGGGAAAATGAAAGTTAGTGACTATTTGAAAATTGTTAAGAAAAAAGTTGTGAAGGATGACAAGGAGAAGGGGAAATCAAAGAGAAAATCGGTACCAAAAAGTGTGGTTGTCCATTTGCAATAAATGCAAAGGAATATGAAGATCATTTATGGCATGTGACAGAGGTGTGTGAGCTTCATAATCATGACATTGGATGTTATATGGAAGGTCACTCATACGCCAGTTGATAAGATATGAAAGAACAAGTTGTGTTAGTACAGATAATGAAAGGCAACATCAAGCCCCAAGAGATTTTAGATACATTAAAGAAAATGGATGAAGATAATACATCAACATTGCGCACGATATACAATACAAGGCAAAAGCAAAGGTTGGTTAAGGATGGAGGGTGTAACGACGCGCTTTAATTAATCCCGATTAACTGGCGAATTACATATTAGGACCCTAAGCTCAGACCCACGTAGATATCGCGGAAAAGTCTAGGGCACGTCTAACGAGGTAAATTCATTATTTTTTGTTTGGCCCGTAATTATTTATTTTATTATTATTTAATAATTTTCATCGCACTAGTTAAGAATTAAGTTCGGTCACTTTGTGCGCATGTAGTGACGATAGTGTATGACGTGCAGTGTGCGCGTAACGCGTATAGGGTAGTCAAGGGTTAGTTGTCGCATCACCCATCAAATCACCTTACTCACACCTTTACCTCACTTTCTCTCTCCTCTTTTATTTAAATCAAAAAATAAAAAGAAAAGTCTCTCTTTCTTCCTCCATAAAGGAACTCCCTCTTCCCTCCTCCATGTTTTTCTTCTTTTCCAACTCACCATCACCAAGCTCTCCATCACTCCCTCAACTCGGTCTCACATCTCTCGCGGCGTTCTATCCTCTCGGTAGCGCTCGCGACAATTTCCAAATCGATGTAAGTTTTTGTTGATTTAGTAATTTTTTTGTGGAGGAATTAAAACTTTAATGATGATTTTGTTGTAGTTGTGTTTGTTGGTGATGTAGTAGTAGTTGTTGTTGATTTAAAAATAAAAATAAAAAATTAAAGTCTCTAGAGAGGCAAATGGAGGGGTGGATGGGTGGGCTAGGCTTGGCTACCCCCAGCCGGGCCGGGCTTGGTTGCCCAAGCCAGGGTAGGTCGGGCCTAGCGGACCTGACCCCCAAACTGTTCGGTTGAGCTGAATTGGGCCAACCCATAATAAATTATAAAAAAATGTAAAAACTAAATAAAAATGATTTTTAAATGAAAATAAATTACATAAAATGGAAAAAAAATAGTAGAAAAATATAAAAAATTCTAGAAAAAATCGAAAAAAATTAGAAAAATTAGAAAAAGCTAGGAAAAAAATTTTCGAGGTTTTTTCGGACGTTTAGCACCTCGATATAACCTGAAAAATGTGCCAAAACTAAATTTTTTGGAATAAAATTTAAAAATGTTAGTCCCACATTATAAACCCACTTAATGTGACTCTAAAATAATTAAAGTGGTTTAATTGGACACTAAGGACATAGGAGACCATAGTCGGGTGTTGAGTGCACATCTCGAGGTGTGAGCGAGACATTTCGGATGAAAATTTGCGATTGCTTGAGGTAAGTAAACCCACGAGAAAGTCGGCTTAGAATTTCTTATTTCCTTCATAAATTTATTTATTTCACATTACTTTTTGCCAACTTGGCTTGCATGCTTACTCTATTCTCGCGTGTGTCTCTGTATGGTTGAAGGGACGGTATGACCCCTTTCAGGCTCTCTCATCGTTGACAATCCAATTGTTGCTACGGTGTTGGTCATGTCTTAGACTATGCGTGAGATTTCTCTCCACGAGTTGATGATGAAGAGAGCGGGTTGGCGTGAGGCTAGCCTCCGCCATAAAGTTCCTCTCATTCGAGGCGTTGGGCGAAAATCTACACTATACACCACACTCGCGTTCCATATTCTTGATTATCTAAGTGACTTATATTTATGCTTTACATTCACGTTCATTTACTTTATATGCATGATTTGTAGTCATTTTCTTGGATTTCTTGTGAAGACTAACTGAATTTCTCTAAGATTTACTCATTGAAACTTATCATTGTTTTTGTGGCAAGTTACATATCCTACGACGAACCGAGGGAAGGTAGTACTTGGCGACTACCTATGATCTAGAGCGTCTCCACTATCTTCACTCGTAGGTGTTTGTATTTATATATATACTGTTTTTGAGATCATTTTGGGAGACTCATTACATGATACATGTATATTGATACTTATTATACATTTTGTCGTCTTTATTAATATACATGGTATTCTTTTGTCGAGTTTCCACCCCATAAGTTGTTAGTTAATACAAAACTCGTTTATATTATTTATTTGCATATTATTAAGACTTCTGCTATTAAAAATTAACCTAAAAAGAATGAAAATAAACAAATTAAGTTGTAAAACTTCTTAACTTAGTATATTTCGATAAATTAATCTTTTAAACAACAAAATTGACTAAGTCGGATTACTAGATGGTTTGTTTGCTGGCCGTCATGAATAGGTACAAGTGACGTTGCATGACCTAGTGACGTGTCTGGCGACATAGTGGTGTTCGGTTTGCCTCGAGATTTGAGGCAGTCGCAAAGGGAGATCTCGAATGCAACAACTTATGCATTTGTGTGATACACATGGTTATCTCTCGTGGCATAGGAAGCACGAGGAAACCGACATAGTGACATACTTGTTTTGGGCCCATCCCGACTCTATCAAGTTATTGCGATTTCTACCATTGGTTTTTATTATGTATTGCATGTACAAGACCAACAAGTATCACATGTCATTGCTAGAGATCATTGGTGTGACGTCAGCCGAGCTCACGTTATTTGTCAAGTTTGCATTTATATCATCAGAGATGAAAGACAACTACAATTGAGCGCTAGAGAATCTAAATAACCAGATGGATATATGGGTGATGTAAACAACATGTGATTCTTACTGATAGGGAGTTAGGTTTGAAGAAGTCATTTAAGTTTGTCTTTCCTTTACCGACTCACCTTTTATGCACTTGGCACATTAATAAGGGTGTGGCAGTGAACACAAAAAATATTTTGCATGAAGACTTCATTATTTTTTTGACTAGGTGGAATGTTGCGAAGACGACCCAGTCTGCTGAGAGGGACATTTTGGAGCTCTCGACAACTTTAATGGAGATGGGTCTTCTCTTAAGTGTTGAAATAGTGGTGTTATGGAGGTGAAATTTAGGAAAAACGCCATTCTAGAGTACGCTTGAAGAAGCAGTGCTGAACATTAGCATTGTTTCCATGTTCGCTTGCTTGTTTTTTCCGCTCTGAAGAGTGGATTTTAGATATGGGTTTAAGTGGAAGATTAACAAGAAATTGTTGTTGGTATGTTGGTTATGAGAAACGTCATTGAAATTGTGAATTTGTAATTCTATTTCACTAGAACAATTTTAATTAACCCCCATGAATTAGACAATTTGAGCTTTTAATAGCACTTAATAGATAGAGGTTTTAATTAACCCCCATGAATTAGACAATTAGGCTTTTCATAACGCTAATTCATAGAGGTTAGAAAAACCTCTATGGAAACTCTGGTCCAAACAATCACTCAACCCTCTCGCACTGGCGCTCAACCCTCACTCGCACTCAACCCTCACTCATCGCGCTCGCTCCTCTCGCTCACACTCGCGTTCAACCCTCACTCCTCGCGCTCGCTCCTCTCGCTCTCGCTCGCTCGCTCGTCTGGCTCTCGCTCGGTCGATCGTCTGGCTCTCGCTTGCACTCGCTCGTCCGTCATCGTCATCGTCTGGCTCTCGCTTGCACTCACTCGTCCTCACCTTCTGTTGGGTTTTTTTGGGTTCATACGCAACGGAGATTACAAAACAGTTTTGACAAAAACCCCAACAGGATTGGAATCTAATTCCATTAAAAACGTTTAAACCATGAAAAACTTAATCATACCTCAATCGCAATATACCTTTAAGAAGGTTGATAGATCTCTAAGGCGCTGGCAACGACGAACGCCCTCTATCACCAGTCCACACACGAACGACGACAGAGATTTGAAGTGCTAGCTTCGAGAGAATACCAAACCTTTTTGTTTCTCTCCGAAACGATCCAGAGCATACAATCCTAAGTCGTTTCTAAAATGAAAATAGAGTTTCGTCCTTTTTTCTTTCGTACCTGTGTTCTAACTTAAAGCGTCTATTTATACAACCCCTGTATATAGACGGTTAAGTAAATTACACATATACCCTTACTTAAAGAAGTATAAGTGTAATACACCACAAGGACGTTTCTGTCATGAATTTTATCACATAAAATTCATTTTTCTGAATCATCTTAAAATCTCGCAAAACCATTCCTAGTGTGGGACCCAATAGGCTCATACAACGTTGGCAGTGTACCAAAACACATTTTGGTATACAAGTCATAAGCAGTCTCTAGCAAGACATTATGACTACCCAAGTTGTACGAATATCAAATCGATACAACCTAACCAATAGTGTATATAACATCCTTTTGTCACACGATATCCTTTTGATCAAACATAAGGCATGGAATTGTCATCCAACATGTTCAATCGTACTAGTCTCGATCTCTAGGTAGGTGAAAACATCCACGTGACATTGATCAATATCAATTCACTTAGACTAGGCCTTTTAACGATCCCTAACACATCGAGGGATCCACTAGATATCTCTCTTTATATGAGAGGGACAAATTCTATCTCGATTACACAACTTCATCACATTACTCGCACAGTAACCAATCACAACCTTTATAATCGTCCGGTTAAAGACAACGTTTGATTGTGTCAAATTACTGTGTTCCTAATGTTGAAGTCTCTGACAATCTCAAGTCGAGGACTGAAAAATATACCTATCATGAGAAACAACTATGACTTAATCCATGTGATGTTCTCATAGCGGGTCGGTCCAGTACTTTGTTCCCTAACAAGTACTCGTGATCTTGATTCGTATCCCTATACGTATAATCATCATATGATGATCAATCAAGACTCACACTAGTCTTAATTCATTATAGTTCCCAGTATAATGATCGACTAGGGACATTTATGATATTTATGTAAATACCCATGGATCTTATTATAATGTAAACATGCAAATTAATTATAATAAACAACAAATGAAATCCTCTATTTTATTAACTAAAAGTATTCATAAAGACAGTTAATGGATTGACCTAGGGCACATGCCCCATCACCTTCATCGTCTTTGAGGTATGGATTCTTAGTTTTCTCTGTTCGTCGATAAGTCGAGGTTTTCGATCGATTGATGAGCCAATGCGCGTCGATTTCAACCTATTTGACCGATTTGGTCTTGCATTTTGTGTTTGATCGGTAACGACGTCTTTGTGTTGGTTGGATCTGGATTTGAGATCTTGAGATTCAGATCTCTGTGCATTTGTGGATGTGTGTGCGTATGTCTATGTGTGCATGTGTTCGATTGATGGAGCTCGTTCTGGATCCAGATTTGTCTTCTTCGTTGGCAGAGGAGGTCCGATTAGGAAATTGAATTAGGTTTTGATGCAATGTGGTTAAGGCTTTTGTTTTGATTCATGTTTGGCTCGTTGGCTTTATCTCAAAATCTATATTTTTTGGAGGGAATTGAAAGCTTGAAGAGCTTCATTGTAGATGTGATTCTTGCACAGGGAGCTAATGTGGTCATTAATTGATTGTTCATTCTCAAGGTGTGGTAATGCAGTAGGTAGGCAATTGGACTGAATATTGTTGTTGAAAACTAGCCGTTGGGGCCTTAAGCTTTTTAGCATTATGTTGTGTCATTCGGTAGTGAGATGAATTGGTGAGGAATTATGCAAATAAGCAAACAAATACATCAAAGTTGCATCTAATCAATGTAAACTAAAACTAAATACGCAAAAATTAATGCTTTTGGTGATGAACACATTATAACATAAGAATGAATAATATTATGAGCACTTGTATTTTCTCCTTGATTCGCATAACAAAAACAATGCTCCAAAAACTCTATTTGAATAATGCCCGTAAGCGTTTTATCCTAACTTGATTGTGCTTCAGCATTTTATGCTACTCCTAAACAATTTTCACTTTAATTAAAAAAGTATCATAAAGTAGAATTTACTTAATAAATTGTAACATTACTTAAATTCATGTCAAATATCTCCAGTAAATATTACCGTTCTTCAACTTTAACAGAGCAAGGATTACAATCTAAGGATGGATAGTGACTAATACATTAAATAACTCAACAAAAAGATCAGGGAGTTAGGTAACCTAATTGTGGAACCCAGTAAATATCATCAGAGGAGAGTAAATACCAAAGTATACAAAAATTCACCTAGCTATGAAGCCTTCCCTCTACTACTCGTCTGCGGCTCTGCACTCAGTGAAACATAAGAATGACGAGCCCAGGTAAGTAAATTCAGTAGGACATATACACAACATTTCACAATATCCATAGCAGTCGAATTCATGCAAATAGTACGAATGGAATAAAGAACGCATGAATATACAAGACTGTAAACAATCCATCAATGAGTGAGGCCAACTAACAAGGAGTTCCGACCAAAAGGTCGTTGAGTCGCAGTAAAAGCCCAGCAGACTCGGGTTTAGGACGAGACCCCAGCCTTAGCCCTTGTGACTATGAGACATCCATATACCCGGATCTAGGACGAGACCCCTGCCTCCCAGCCCTAGCCCTTACAACTATGAAACATCCATGGACCCGAATAATATCGACGGACGACCAGGAAAAACCTCGGGTTTAGGACGAGACCCCTGCCTTCAGCCCTAACCCTCTCATATCGCAGATAAACAGTAACCATGACTCACTTGCCAATGGACTTACTCAATCGACAACAATTTCAACGATAGTTATCATCACAAAGCAGTGAATAACAGTAAAGCTATAACAAAACAGTAAACAACAACAGCCAATGGAGAGAAAATGAAATACCGTATAAGTCCCTAACTGGTTTACTTACCTCGAGAAATCGCGAACCTCAAAACGTCTTGCTCGAGTCTCGATTTGCGCACTCGACACCGACTCCTAAGTCCATGGTGTCCATTTCGACATTTTATGCCTATTTACTTCAAATCATTCAAATCATACTGAAATTAGGTGAAATAAACCTCACCTTATCGTGTCGTCGCGATTTCGTCGAAATCACGCATCCGACAGGTCGATAACGCGCCAGCGCGCCGTTCATCGCGTCGCAGCTACCCCGTCGCTTGCCGGCCGCCGCCGGCACTGGTAAGTTCCTCCGCGTTACGTCGCGTCGCGTTGGTCGTCGCCGCTGATTCGACCCGTTGCGCGTCGCGTGCTTGCTGTGGCACCACGTGCACTGCCGTCGCGCCACCGCCGCGCCACCGCCGCCGGTGTCGCCGAATCACGCGTGCTTTGCGCGGCCAGCGTCCACCGAAACCCTGTGCGAATCACCGTCACTGCCACATCGCTGCCGGCCAGCGCCTCGCATCGCGCGCCTCTCGACGTAGGGACCGCGTCGTTCTTTGGCGTCGGTGCGCAGCTGCGGCGACCACCGACCATGCTCCCGACCTCCAGCCACCAGCCAATGTCCCGCTGCGCCACCAGCCACGTTCCCGACTGCGCCACCAGCCTTCGTGCTCTGCTGGTCCGTCGTCGTCGAGCAGCTGCCGGTACCCGCCGTCCTCCGCGTCTCCGATCTCTTGATCTCTTTTTCTCTCTTCGCTCCCGATCACTCTCTCCCCCTACATTTCTCTCACATCCCGATTCTTATCTTAATCTTTTTTTTTTCTTATATATATATATATATTTATATTTCTTTTCTACATATATATATATTCATATATATATATATAAACACACACACACATATATATATATATATATGCATTTTAATTTTTATTTTCTTTTTGATGTAACCACATTAAAATTACTATAGTCACCTTACGCTGCTACCTCGGTCCACGTCGACACGCGACTCGAGGCGCGTTCTCGTTCGTGTTTCGGCTCCCCGAATTCTCCATGTATACGTTTCTCAACAATTAACATCTCCAATCGAGATTCGGACATACGCATTTCGACGAGTGGATCCCACAAACGACCCTGACCTGACACGTGGCACAAGTCAAATTTTTGGGTCGTTACAGTTGGGCAAGACATTCGAGGTTAATATTCATTTTTTGATGATTTTGGCTGTCGAATTTGTTGTTTGGTTCAGGACTTGTTATGTTTTGTCCATATGTGAAATTTTGAATTTTTATTAGTGTGCATGTATGTTTCACAATTACTTTATGTTTTTTCTGTTCAAGCTCTTCTTTTACTTGTAGTATCAATTAGTATCAATTAATTTCTGTTTAGTTGGGACCATGTGTGTTTGAATGTAGAAGGTCCCTATGAGGATTTTGTGCCAACAGATCACCTTAGAGTTTTGTGATCTTAATGAACTAGTACGATTCATAATGATACATTTCCTATATGTGGCGATCGATCCCTATATGTAGATAGCTTCCAAGCTTTGTGATATTTTTAATTAAAAAACGATCATAAAGTAAAATCTACTTAATAATTTGTAACATTAATTAAATTCATGCCAAATATCTCTAGTAAATATTACCGTTCTTCAACTTTAACAGAGCAAGGATTACAATCTCTGGATGGATAAAGTTGGGCCAGACATTCGAAGTTAATATTATCATATCATCTTTTTATAGTGATAGAAGCATTCATATTTTTTGTAAGGTTGAAACTTACTATTCGAAGTTTTTTTTTTTGTTATTAGAGTTTCAAAAGAATATTGTAAAGGAGCAAATGCATTCGTTCTTCAAGCTCAAGCTAGAGAAGGACATCCAGAAGGAATTAGGTGTCCTTGTAAAAACTGTCGAAATGTGTCTCATGTGAAGTATGATATTGCTTACAACCATCTAATCATATGTGGATTGGATCCCATGTATACAATTTGATTCCATCATGGAGAGAGTAGCCCCATTGTAAGAAATGAAGTCGCAAATGATGAAGGAGATGAAGTTACTACAGATGAAGGGGATGAAATTACTACGGATGAAGAGGGTGATGGGGATGGAGTTGCTGAAAGTCACCCAAGAGGGGGGGTGAATTGGGTTACCGAGTAGTTTTTGCCCTTTTAAAAACTTTGTGTACAATTTACAACTATGATATATATATAAGCAATGTAAATAAAAGAAATGCTGGAAATATAAATTGACACAAGATTTATAGTGGTTCGATCCAATGATCTACGTCCACTACCTAACCTCCTCAGTTAGGATTTCAACCCACTTATATTATCAATAAGTGTTACAACCTAAGCATCACCTAGGATTTTACTACCTAGCCGCAACTAGGATTTTCCCCACCTAGCCTCAACTAGGATTTTTCCCACCTAGCCGCAACTAGGATTTTCCCACCTAGACTCCTCTAGGAATTTTCTCACCTAGCCGCAACTAGGATTTTTCCCACCTAGCCTCAACTAGGATTTTACCCACCTAGCCGCAACTAGGATTTTTCCCACCTAGACTCCTCTAGGATTTTTCTCACCTAGCCGCAACTAGGATTTTCCCTTTCGACTTAGATTCCACTAAGTCTTACAATGATTCAAATTACAATGATTTCTTTGGAATTACAAAGATACACTTTACAACAAAAGTGGTATCAAATTCAAACACAAGCAAGCCACCTAGAGCCTAACTCTTATGCATGCAAGTGTAAGTATAAATGGAAAGTGAAAATATATATCACGATGTTATAGCAAATTCAGATTTGAAATTGTTTCAAAAACTTAATAAATTTGTATGAAACCAATTTCAAGTTTAAGAACAAAAGTTTTAGCAAAAATCAAGTTTAAGTGCAACACTTTTGTTCAAATCAATCTCGAGTTTTAGAGTATAAATTTTAAGTACAAAAACTCGGAGAATATGTTCAAACACACATATCAGAATTATCTTCAAATCAAATACTCAAAACATGAAGATTAAGCACAAGTAAGATTGAAGATCTTAGAAATTTCTTACAACCGAGAAGAATGACGATTGAAGAGATCAGCTCTGGAGTGATTAATGAACTCCTTTTGAAAGCCTCAAATGTCTTGGATATTTGAGCTAAAGAACAAACAACTAAGATCTCCCTTGTTTTCTTCACAAAAATCGATTTCTACCTTGTAGATCTATTGATTTTGAGTGTGTTTGTTCTTGATGTTTAAAACCAAGTTTGAGGTGGTTTTATAGTGGTAGGAATTCCAATATAGCCGTTTATGACCGTTCAAGGAATCCGAGAAAATCGAAAATTCAAATTTCAAGCTTGATTTCCAAAAGTCGAAATTGCAGGGCGAGAGAGCAATTAGCGCGCTAACGACAAGTATTAGCGCGCTAACTTCGAGAACTTCAGAATTTCTAATTTGTTCCTTTGTGTTAGCAACCCTTAAACTTGTCCGGGACCTAACCAACCCTTATATAACATATTATACATGTTTATTATGATTCATTAAGCTTACTTGGGTGGTGGGATAGTTTTACAAACCCCGAAAATGAAAATTCCAAGTTTCACAACTTATTAGGGGCTATCCTGCAAATTTTCGTTTTATATTTCAAAAACAAGTTTTTCTTTTTCAAAAACATTTATAATGATCTTCTAACATGTAAATTACCGTTCACACATGATTTCACATTGTTTAACTTCATTTACCTATTTAGGTGTTTAAAATCCACTTTTAAACTTTGAAATCAACTTATGATTTTGAGAAATGATTTTGAAAACATGATGTATGCATGAACTAATGCATTTGGCTTGCGTGAATGAATTTGTATACCTTACATTGATATTACAAATTGCGGCTTGGACTTTTCTTCTTCATTTCTTCATTTGTATGCCGAGTCTTGAACTTGTATTTCTTGAATGCTCTTGAAGTCTTGTATTGCATCACTTACTCCAACAATCTTTCCATATTTCTTAAATACATTTTCACCTTGTTTGTTTGGCTCCATATTTCTTGAATATTCTGATGTGTTGTATTGCATCCTTTTAACACAAACTGAAATACATGATTAGTACATTTTCACCTTGTTTGTTTCCATCAAAATCTCGGTCGGAATGTGAGTGACTAACCACTTAGTCCAACAATCTCCCCCTTTTGATGATAACAAACAATGTGAACTTTAAAGGTGTAAAAACACATTCTAAATGTATATCACATTCAACACATCAATCTTTTCAAGTTTAACTTTATTTATCTTCAAATATGCAAGTTCAAAACCAAACAACCGTTTCAAATATACCAAGATAAAAACCTTTCAAAAACTTTTCAAGTTCAACACCACATTTTTCAAACTTCAAACCTTTCAAGTTCACCCACATATTTCTCCCCCTTTTGATATTATCAAAAAGCGGGATCAAGTATCCACAATTTTTCTCCCCTTTCATGTATACCAAAAAAAAAACCAACAACTTTTTCAAGTATACCAATATATGCGAGTTAAAATTATTAACTTGATACCAGTTACAAAAATCAATAATATTAACTTATCAACTTGATACCAAGTAAAAATGAGAATTATGAACCCGATACCAATATATACCAATGAAAATAACACCCTTTCATATCGTCCTTTCAAAAATTATAACAATAGCAAAGATATCACAATATCTCCCTTTCAAGTTCTACCTTTTCTCCCCGTTTGATATTATTAAGACAATGGGGTCAAGTATCTGCAAAGATAGACACGATTCAAACAATACGAGAGAAATAAACTCTCCCCTCACTTTATGCTTATCAATAAGCAATATACCAAGATAAAAGCATTCTCCCCCTTACTTTAGCAATAAATTTCTCCCCCTTACTTTATGCATATCAATAAATAACACGGTATACCATGATAAAAACATTCTCCCCCTCACTTTATGCAAATTAATAAAGAACATACGGAAGCGATACACATGCATAGACTAGAAAACATAGTGAAGCACAAAATAGCCATAAAGAAAACTCAGAGATACGCAAAAATCATGATATAAATAGCAAAAAGTGATGAGAACATTGTTGTGGCTTAACATGAGTTTGACAAATTAGAACACCTAAGACTAACATATGGGAGCCTAATGCTCATCGAGGTGTATCTAAACGCTTCTTCTAGACGATGGTGGTGGATGGTCAGAACTAGAAGCGTAGTCATCTCGTACTGGCCGAGCCGGAAGCCGTTGACTCTCAATACGCCGAAGCCGATCACCATGATTCCGAAGAGTCGTCTCGACGGCATTGAATGATTGAGTCATGTAATCTTGCAAGTTTCTCAGCTGAGCCGACACATACGCCAATGAAGGTGACATGTTAGGAGGAGGTGTTAAGCCGCTAAATGTAGAAGGGTGTGGAGGCGGTGCTGATTCCTCGTGCTGCTGCTCCGGAATCGTAGAATCTTGAGCTCTTCCATGATCACCATCAGTATCATTGTGACTTGCTTCTCCCTCATCACCAGTCTGGTCATCATCGCCGAGATGATAACTATACTCCAAATAATCCGGCGCATCAAACGGATCGTCCGTAGACTCGTATCCGCTGTGATGCTGATTATAAGGAATGGCATCATCTCTAGTCCATTGCTTCCTCTCACGAATATATCTATATTTCATGGCTTTCAAGGTAGCCATGTCAATGGAATCGAATACACTCAGAGGACGACCTCCTAATGCAAGATCTACTTGGGCAGACTCCAAGTAGGAAGTAATGATATGGGCGTAAGGAAGATGACGACCGGCGCTACAAGTGCTAGTCATATATCCGATGAGAATGTGAGGAAGGCTGAGGGGTAGCATGAGAAAAAGATGACCTAGTATGAACATGTCAAGTAAAGTGACATAGTTCTTGCTACCTCCTCTTGGAAGAATAACCTTATGAAGTACCTTATGAAGAAGATGAGGTACTAACTTAAAGTCGGTATCCGTGATACCGGTCGGATAGACGATTAGGTTACTCTTGGACCGTAGAAAAGAATTAAGGACGTCTAAACGGTCGAATGGCCAACTTAAGAACTTGCACACAACCGTGGTCGATGGAGGGTGCAAAGGAAGATTGAACCGTTGAGCAAGATTTTCCGGAGTAATCTCAATTGCCGCTACCAACGGAAGAGCGAAGGATAAATTGGTTTGTGGTCTCAAGATTGGAATAAAAGACTCTAACCAAAGGAGAATTGTAATTAGCCCGAAAAGTACAAAAATTAGTCCACCCCGCGCGTCGAGAATTTCCCGAATTGGGAGAAAAACCTTATCAAAGAAGGCAACATCTACAATTGCGGGACGGATAATTTTGGCGTCCGTAAGTCGTGGAGTGACTAATTCTAGGACGGAAGACTCATGAACGGCTTTGGCACGACCCTCACGTTGTGGGGCATTTGCGGAGGGGAAACATGGTGTGTAGACTCATCACTAGACGAAGATGATTGGACAAGACGACGACTAGTAGGACGTCGTGAGGACGTTCCTTGGGTTGGTCGTGATGGATTGGGGGCGATAGGTGCACCGGTTCGAGAAGAAGGATGGTTTGAAGGACGACGTGACGACATATTCAAACAAGGAATGGAAGAAATCAACAAGGATTTGGGAAGATTTTTACCTTAAAGGAGTGGAGAGCACGAAAGAGAGTCCCTGGAGTGTGGATTTGACAAGAGGAGAGGAGTTGTTTTGAGTTTGAGGTAAGTGGTTTATGAAATTTTTGGTTATAAAACCCTGGCGAACGACATTAGCGCGCTAATGAGTGTCGTTAGCGCGCTAATTCCTCTCTGGAATTTTCGGGCGCAGGGCTATTAGCGCGCTAATTTGCGCTATTAGCGCGCTAATTCCTCTCGGAATTGTTTTGACAAAAATTTTGAATTTTTGCAATTTAGCTCCGATCTTTCTCAAACTTCATGGACACTTCATTAACATCATATAAAAAGGTTTTGAATAACTAAAACATATGTAGAAGGTCCGATTCTCGAAACATCCCTAACTCACGCCGGATTTTTGAAAATTGCTCTTTCGGCAAAGGCTTAGTGAATATATCGGCCAATTGATCCTCTGTTGGCACATGGATAAGTTTAACATCTCCTTTTTGAACATGATCACGAAGAAAATGGTGCCTAATCTCAATATGTTTTGTTCGGGAGTGTAACACCGGATTTTTCGATATATTTATAGCACTAGTGTTATCACAAGTAAATTTCAAAGCACATCCTACTAGGATTTGATAATCCTCGAGTTGTTGTTTCATGTATAGAACTTGAGCGCAACAACTCCGAGCAGCCACATATTCGGCTGGTAGTAGATAAAGCGACGGAATTTTGCTTTTGCTTTGAACCATGAGATAAGTGAATTTCCTAGCAAATGACAAAATCCGGAAGTGCTTTTTCTATCGACTAGACTTCCCGCATAATCAGAATCAACAAAACTTGAAGTTCGAAACTCTTAGTTTTGTTGAACCACAATCCTAAGTCTTGTGTTCCACTTAGATATCTAAATATACGCTTTACACATTTTAAGTGAAACTCCTTAGGATCGGATTGAAACCTAGCACATAAGCATACACTGAACATAATGTCAGGTCTACTTGCGGTCAAGTATAGGAGACTACCTATCATTCCACGATAAAGTTTAGGATCTATAGGCTTTCCTAGTTGATCTTTATCCATTTTGATAGTAGGACTACTAGGAGTGTCACATGCTTTGATTTTCGAACTTGAATTTCTTTAGCATGTCTCTCACATACTTTGCTTGATTTATAAAAATGCCATGCTTGGATTGCTTAATTTGGAAGCCTAGAAAGTATGTTAGTTCTCCCATCATACTCATTTCAAATTCATTTGTCATTAATGATGAGAATTCATTACATAAACTTGTGTTGGATGATCCAAAAATGATATCATCAACATAAATTTGAACAAGTAGCATATCATTTTGTTTGATCAAAATGAACAAAGTTGGATCTAGTGTTCCTTTCTTGAATCCTTTTTCAAGTAGAAATGCACTAAGTCTGTCATACCAAGCTCTAGGAGCTTGTCTTAGTCCATACAAGGCTTTTTGAAGATGATATACATGACTTGAATGTTCATGATCTTCAAAACACAGTGGTTGTTCTACATATACCTCTTCATTAATGAAGCCATTTAAGAATGCGCTTTTCACATCCATTTGGTATAGTAGAAACCCATTGTAGCAAGCATATGCAAGTAACATTCGAATTGCTTCAAGTCTTGCTACAGGTGCAAAGGCTTCCTCATAATCAATTCCTTCTTCTTGATTGTAGCCTTGTGCGACCAATCTAGCCTTGTTTCTTACAATTTCACCTTTTTCATTCTTTTTATTTCTAAAAACCCATTTGGTGCCTATGATTGTATGGTCCTTGGGTCTAGGAACTAATGTCCATACCTTGTTCCTAACAAAATGACTTAGCTCTTCTTGCATAGCCATTACCCAAAATTCATCTCCTAAGGCATCATCAACTTTAGTGGGCTCAGTTTGTGATACAAAGGCTATATGTCCTTCATCTTGATGTAATTTGGACCTCGTGACTACACCTTTGTTTGGATCACCTATAATTTGTTGAGATGGATGGCCAATTAGAAATCTTGAATTCTTAGGCATACTTGTGGTGATTCTATACATTCCTCAACTTCTTGACTTTGTGAAGTTTGTCCTGAGGTGCCATCATCTTCATCATTAATTCTTAATTTTTCAAAGTTTTGCATTGTTTTAAGCTTGGGATCTTCTTCATCAAATTTCACATGGATAGATTCTTCTATAGTTTTGGTAGATCTATTAAACACCCTATAGGCTTTCTTTGTGCATAGAGTAGCCAAGAAATGTACATACTTTTGACTTTGGGTCAAATTTATCTAAATGATCTTTATCATTCAGAATATAGCAAGTACAACCAAACACCTTAAAATAACTTATATTAGGCTTTCGACCTTTCCATAGTTCATAAGGAGTCTTTTTCACTTGCTTTCGGACATTTACTCTATTTATCACATAGCATGCCGTGTTAATGGCTTCAGCCAGGAAGTGCTTAGCTATGTTGTACTCATTTAACATAGTCCTACACATTTCTTGGAGTGTCCTATTCTTTCTTTCAACAACTCCATTTTGTTGGGGTGTTCTAGGAGAAGATAATTGGTGTGTATAACCTTGTTTAGCACAGAAATCTTCCAAGTTTTTATTTACAAATTCACCACCTCTATCACTTCTAATTATGGTGATTTTGTACCCTTTTCATTCTCCACTAAAGCACAAAATTTTACGAATACATCGAATACTTCATGCTTATGAGAAAGAAAGTATACCCATGTATATTTAGTGAAGTCATCAACAATGACAAAGCAATATGATTTACCTCCTAGACTTTGTGTTTGAGCGGGTCCGAACAAATCCATATGGATAAGTTCTAAAGCTCTAGTTACGTCACTTGTTAATTTCGTTTTAAATGACGATTTCACTTGTTTACCAAGAATACAAGGTTCACACTCCTTGTCTTTCTTAAACGTGCATCTTGGTAGACCTTTAACTAGATTATGCTTAGTTAATTTTGATAAGTTTTCCATGCTAGAATGTCCTAATCTTGGTGCCACAACCATGCATCACATTCACTTTGTGCACTCAAACATGAAACATTTTGCATATTCATCTCATCAAAGTTAATGGCATAAACATTTTTATCTCTATATGCAATAAACAAGGTTTCATGCTTCTTATTCTTAACAATGCATTTTGATGATTCAAACATAACATGAAAACCTTTGTCACACAATTGACTAATACTAAGCAGATTATGTTTTAAACCATCAACAAGATAAACATTTGAAATAGATAGTGAATTGTTACCAACCGTTCGAGACCAATTACTTTTCCTTTGTTGTTGTCTCCAAATGTAACCTTTCCACCATCATCTTGCTTTAATTCAATGAATTGATGCGCATCTCCGATCATGTGTCTTGAGCACCCACTATCCAAGTACCATGGGGTGCTTTTCCTCGCATCCTACATAATGGGAAACACACTAGATTTTGGTACCCAAACACCTTTGGGTCCGTAAATGTTAGTGTAGTAATCATTTTTAACTACCCATGCTAGTCTACCCTTTTTGGCCTTTTGTAATAGGCATTTCCCGACCATGTGAGTCTTGTTACATTTAGAGCATTTCCGATCATCATTTAACAATTTCTTGTAGCTTAACAAGTTAGCTCAGTAACCTAAGCCTCTTTTGTTAAGTGCACGTCGTTGTGCTCCTAACATCATATCGAACATTTCTTTACCATTTGTAAATTTATGCCTTTGTGCTAGTCAAGTCCTCTACTTCCTTGACTAATGCATCTCTTTCTTCTATGACTTCGTTTAAGTCATTTTGTAGATCATTAATGATCTCATTTTGTGACTCTATTTCACTAATAGCAATAGTTAAACTCTTTTTAAGTTGTTTAGTATTTTTTACTTCCCTTTTCAATTCTTTTCTAATCTCATCAAGATTTTGAACATTATTCAAATCATTAGTATTATCATAATTAAAAGAGTTAGAACTTACCTCTCCTTGTGCCATAAGACAAAGTATTGCCTTTTCACTTTCGATTCGGATTCGAGCTTGATGATGAAGAGGAATCATCCCAAGTTGCTTTGAGACTTTTCTTTCCTTTCTTTTTGTCAAACACCCTTTTGGATTTGCAATCTGCTTTGATGTGACCCGGTTTGCCGCAACCGTAGCATATGGCTTCATTTGAATTTGCTCCCTTGCTTCCATTTCGAAGCTTCTTCTTATATTTGTCTCTCTTGTATACGGCCTTGTTGAGCTTTCTTGAGAGCAAAGCTACTTCCTTCTCAAGATCATTTTCATCACTTGATTCTTCATTTTCGATGACTTCAGCTGATGCACTTGGGGAGCTACTTGCCTTTAATGCGATTTCTTTTCTTGAGCTTTTAGTTCCTCCATTCGGTGCTTCCAATCTTGCTCTGTCTTTTAGTTCAAATTCATGAACTGTTAATTCTCCGCATAATGCATCGAATGTATAGTCTCCAAGATTTTGAGCTGATTGGATAGCGTATTTCTTGGCATCCCATTCCTTAGGCAAGCCTCTAAGGAATTTATATACTGAAGTTTCTTGATCGTAATTCTTGCCTAGATTCTTGATCTCATTTAATAGCTTTGTGAATCTAGTGATGGCAGTAGCGATGTCTTCATCAGCCCCGACTCGGAAAGTTTCATAATGTTCCTCAAGTATTCTTAACTTGGTCTTCTTTACTTGCATGGTGCCTTCATAATGTACCTCAAGCTTTTCCCATACTTCCCTTGCCGTTTGACACGCACTTACTCTGTTAAATTCGTTTTCACTAAGTGCACAGAATAAGTGATTCATAGCTTGATCATTAGAAAGCTCAAGCTTTATTTCCTCTGTGGTATACTCTTTTAATGGCTTATCCGGTGAAGTATAGCCATTTTCAATTGCGTCCCACAAAAATCTATTTTGTGCTCGAATGTAAAATTTCATTCTAACTTTCCAATGAGCATAATTGGTTCCATCAAAATATGGAGGCCTACTCGAGGTGGTGCCTTCTCGAAGGTATTTGGATCTAAAGTTTGCATCCTTGCACAAAAGCACTCAAAGATACGTTAGTAACACTTTGAGCAATAACTCGCTCGATACCAATTGAAAGTCACCCAAGAGGGGGTGAATTGGGTTCTTGAGTAGTTTTTGCCCTTTTAAAAACTTTGTGTACAATTTACAACTATGATATATATATAAGCAATGTAAATAAAAGAAATGCTTTGGAAATATAAATTGACACAAGATTTATAGTGGTTCGATCCAATGATCTACGTCCACTACCTAACCTCCTCGATTAGGATTTCAACCCACTTATATTATCAATAAGTGTTACAACCTAAGCATCACCTAGGATTTTACTACCTAGCCGCAACTAGGATTTTCCCACCTAGCCTCAACTAGGATTTTTCCCACCTAGCCGCAACTAGGATTTTCCCACCTAGACTCCTCTAGGAATTTTCTCACCTAGCCGCAACTAGGATTTTTCCCACCTAGCCTCAACTAGGATTTTACCCACCTAGCCGCAACTAGGATTTTTCCCACCTAGACTCCTCTAGGATTTTTCTCACCTAGCCGCAACTAGGATTTTCCCTTTCGACTTAGATTCCACTAAGTCTTACAATGATTCAAATTACAATGATTTCTTTGGAATTACAAAGATACACTTTACAACAAAAGTGGTATCAAATTCAAACACAAGCAAGCCACCTAGAGCCTAACTCTTATGCATGCAAGTGTAAGTATAAATGGAAAGTGAAAATATATATCACGATGTTATAGCAAATTCAGATTTGAAATTGTTTCAAAAACTTAATAAATTTGTATGAAACCAATTTCAAGTTTAAGAACAAAAGTTTTAGCAAAAATCAAGTTTAAGTGCAACACTTTTGTTCAAATCAATCTCGAGTTTTAGAGTATAAATTTGAAGTACAAAAACTCGAGAGAATATGTTCAAACACACATATCGAATTATCTTCAAATCAAATACTCAAAACATGAAGATTAAGCACAAGTAAGATTGAAGATCTTAGAAATTTCTTACAACCGAGAAGAATGACGAAGAGATCAGCTCTGGAGTGATTAATGAACTCCTTTTGAAAGCCTCAAATGTCTTGGATATTTGAGCTAAAGAACAAACAACTAAGATCTCCTTGTTTTCTTCACAAAAATCAGATTTCTACCTTGTAGATCTATTGATTTTGAGTGTGTTTGTTCTTGATGTTTAAAACCAAGTTTGAGGTGGTTTTATAGTGGTAGGAATTCCAATATAGCCGTTTATGACCGTTCAAGGAATCCAGAAAATCGAAAATTCAAATTTCAAGCTTGATTTCCAAAAGTCGAAATTGCGAGCGAGAGAGCAATTAGCGCGCTAACGAAGATATTAGCGCGCTAACTTCAGAACTTCGAATTTCTAATTTGTTCCTTTGTGTTAGCAACCCTTAAACTTGTCAGGGACCTAACCAACCCTTATATAACATATTATACATGTTTATTATGATTCATTAAGCTTACTTGGGTGGTGGGATAGTTTTACAAACCCGAAAATGAAAATTCCAAGTTTCACAACTTATTAGGGGCTATCCTGCAAATTTTCAGTTTTATATTTCAAAAACAAGTTTTTCTTTTTCAAAAACATTTATAATGATCTTCTAACATGTAAATTACCGTTCACACATGATTTCACATTGTTTAACTTCATTTACCTATTTAGGTGTTTAAAATCCACTTTTAAACTTTGAAATCAACTTATGATTTTGAGAAATGATTTTGAAAACATGATGTATGCATGAACTAATGCATTTGGCTTGCGTGAATGAATTTGTATACCTTACATTGATATTACAAATTGCGGCTTGGACTTTTCTTCTTCATTTCTTCATTTGTATGCCGAGTCTTGAACTTGTATTTCTTGAATGCTCTTGAAGTCTTGTATTGCATCACTTACTCCAACAATCTTTCCATATTTCTTAAATACATTTTCACCTTGTTTGTTTGGCTCCATATTTCTTGAATATTCCTGATGTGTTGTATTGCATCCTTTTAACACAAACTGAAATACATGATTAGTACATTTTCACCTTGTTTGTTTCCATCAAAATCTCGGTCGGAATGTGAGTGACTAACCACTTAGTCCAACAGTTGCTAGAAATGAAGGGGATGAAGGACATGGAGTTGTTAGGGATGATGGAGATAGAGTTGCTACGGATGAAGGGGATGAAATGGATGATGAGGATGGAGTCGATGGGGATGAAGGAGATGGAGTTGCTAGGGATGAAGGGGATGGAGTTGTTAGGGATGAAGGGGATGGAGGGAATGAAGATCTAGAAGATGTCAATATACAAGTTGATGATGAAAGGTTATTTGAAGAGGATAGAACTCCACCTCTCTATTCAGGTTGCACAAAGTACACAAGATTTTCTACCGTCGTGATTTTGTATAAGTATAAAGCTATTTATGGTCTATCTAATAATGGTTTTAATGAACTATTGAAGATTGTGGTAGACATGTTGCCACAAGAAAATATTCTCCCTAAGTCGTTGCAAGAGGTGAAGAAGTTGCTAAAGGAGTTTGAGCTTCATTATGAAAAGATTCATGCTTGTATGAATGATTGTTGCTTATTTAGGAAGGAAAATGAAGCTTTAGATGCATGTCCTAAATGCAAGTCATCTAGATGGAAAGTAAGTAAATCCAACAAATAGACCAAAAAAAGAATTCCTGCTAAGATCGTGAGATATTTTCCTATCATACCGAGATTCAAAAGAATGTATGGGTCATTGGAAATAGCTAAGAATTTATTGTGGCACTCTTCCCATTTGAGCCAAGATGGTAAGATGCGACACCCAGTAGATTCAATAACATGGGATTTAGTTAATCACAAGTGGCCTGAGTTTGCATTAGAGCCTCGAAATCTTAGGCTTGGCCTTTCTGCGGATGGATTCAATCATTTTCGTGATTTTAGCTCTCCATATAGTTGTTGGCCAGTAATGTTAGTCACTTACAATTTTCCTCCTTGGCTATGCTTTAAGGAAGATAGTATGATGTTAACATTATTAATTCCAGGAAATTGTGGAAGGATGGGGTAGTTGTATTTGACGCAGCAACTCAAAGCATTTTTAATTTGAGAGCAATTTTGTTGTGGACGATCAACTATTTTCCAACTTATGGGAATTTAGCTGGATGTTTTACAAAAGGAAATTTTGCTTGCCCAATTTATGGGGTTAATACATGTTCAACATGGTTGACTTCAAGAAAGAAAACAGTATACATGGGCCATAGACGATTCCTTGAGCGTGATCACATTTTTCGAAATAAAAGTACTTGGTTTGATGGAACTTGTGAAGAGCGCGAAAAACCTGAAGTAATGACTGGATATGATGTTGCGAATGCAGTAAAGAATATAAAAAAATGATTGGGGGAAAAAGACAAAAAGAAAGAAAGATGTGAATCAGGGGAAAGAGGCACGAAAAGAAAGATGAAAAAATCAAGGAAGAAGAATACATCTGAGGCCATTGAAACCACTGGAATCTGGAAGAAGATGTCCATATTTTTTAGTTTGTCATATTGGGAGGTATGATACTAAGTTGATGTGTAAAAAATTCTTTAATTATTTGAAATTGCATTAAACTATTCATCTTTCTTTTCAGCACTTGGTTTTACGCCACAATTTGGACGTTATGCACATCGAGAAGAATGTTTGTGAAAGTATTATTGGCACAATTCTTGATATAAAAGGTAAATCAAAATATGGACTTAGTTCACGAAAGGATTTGGAAAAGATGGGAATTCGGCAGAGATTGCATCCTCAAGTTCATGGGAGTCGAATATATCTCCCGGCAACATCATTTAGACTTTCTAAAGTTGAGAAGCATATATTTTGCCAAAGATTGTCAAATATGAAACTTCCAGATGGTTATGGATCCAACTTTGCAAATCATGTATCACTAAAGGATTGCACCATTGTAGGTCTCAAATCTCATGACTATCATGTTCTAATGCAACAATTGCTATCTGTTGCTTTGAGGGGACTTCTACCCAAAGGACCTCGGATTGCAATATTTCGATATTGTAATTTTTTTAATGAACTATGCCAAAGAGTTGTAGATAAAAACAAACTCTTGGATCTTGAGAATGGAATTGGGGAAACTTTATGCATGTTAGAGAGATATTTCCCTCCTTTATTTTTCGATATTATGGTTCATTTACCAATCCACTTAGCAAAGGAAGCTCTTTTAGGTGGACTGGTCCAATACCGGTGGATGTATCCATTTGAAAGATATATGAAAAAGCTCAAAAGTTATTGTAAAAACCGAGCAAGGCCAGAGGGATGCATGTCAGAATGTTAAATTGCCGATGAGTGCATGCGATTTTGCAGTAGAAAGTTAGAACAATCAATTGATATTGAAGATCAAGAACGCCAGGACAACAATATTCATAACGAGACAATGCTGGAAGGAGAACCAATCTCAGGAGTACATACAAAAATGTTGTCAGACGATATGTTGGAAAAGGCACATCGATGTATATTGTTCAATTTGAATATTATTGAACCTTATTTGGAGTAAGTATGATAGTTAATTAGATCATTTTGTTGATTTGAATTCCTGATCCGATTTCTTAATTTATATGTTTAGAATGCATATCAATGAGTTGAAGCGTAGAGACAACCACCATGGAAGGAGTGCAAGCCAATTATGAACGAAACATACAAAGACATTTAGTGAATAGGTTGAAGAAAAGGTTGTAAGGTCTTCAACTATATTTTTAGGTTCAATTCCAACAATTATTTTAAAACTTGTGCATTTTTTCTTACAACTTACCGTGTATATCTCTACAGGTTAAGTCTCAGAATGTTGATGTGTCAAACATGTTGCATTGAATTTCTCGTAAACCAAGAAAAAATGCACTTTCTTGTTCAGGTTACGCAATTAATGGATTGAAGTTTCACACAAGAGATGTTGAAAGAGTTACTCAGAATTCTGGCGTGTATGTTGAAGGTGTCGATAGCCTTCGTAGATCAAGTTCACGGGACAATGTACAAAAAAAAGTGAAGTTGATTATTATGGGGTCATAAGAGAGATAATTATATTGGATTATTTTATATATCGGTTTCCCTTATTCTTGTGTGACTGGGTTAACGAGGGAAACGGTATGAAAGTTAAAGATGGGTTTACCCTAGTAAACTTTAACGAATGTCACAATCATAATGATCTATTTATTTTGGCAACTCAGGCCGAACAAGTGTTTTATTCTAGTGAAAAAGATTCATCAAACTGGTGCGTTGTGTTAAGGGCACCTCATCGAGGATTGTATGATATTGCAATGTACGGCGAGAATGCGCAACCATCGTTTTCTGCTGTTGACATATCGCGTGTAGATTTGGACACTTGCGATGAAGATGAAAGTTATGTTAGAATGAATTGTCAGGGTCAATTTGTGTAATGGATTTAAGTTGTAGCCTTATTCACGAATGACTGATCAAATGCTTATATTAATCACTTTATGATTGATTAAGCTGTAGCAATATTATTATCTTATTTTATTATTGCGCTAATAATTTCTCTTTTGCTTTTCTTTGTCTTTTCACATGTTCTAACTGGAGCATTTGCAGGTGTTTTTTACAACCATCATATTTTGTTGTTGATCATTATGTTATGATCTTCTACAAAGTTGTGTTCTCAAAGTGAACATACATTGTTTATTTGAAGTTTGGTTTGGTAGGATCCAGTTATTGGAGGCAAAAACAACGCAAGGATCACAGTTGGAGACCGGCAAGACGGGGCAATCGATGATTATTTTCGCATCCTTGTCAACGCACAGGTATATTTCATAAACTTGAGATTCATCCCATTGGTTTTTACTGCATCGAATTGATGCCGAGGCTCCAATTCCTCCTAAGATTGCTTTCTTTACATTAGCCAAGCTGTAGTCTGCATAATCTGTGGAAATAATGCTTGCACATACACAGATACCCAGTTAGTCATTTCACCTTATATTGATCATTACACTTCAAAATGAAGTTTCAACTATTCTTGCAAAGATAATTAACTGTCTGTTTTTTAGTGCTCCCCATTCTTGTTAAAGATGGAGAGCAAGTCAATCTTCTCTCTTAGTTCCAATGCCTTGTTGAAGTAGTCATGCTCACTTAGACCAGGGCACACACCATATGCATTCCATGTGTTTCTCCACAAATACTTCCCTTCACTGCTTGGACACTTGATGTTGGGCCAGTACTTCAATAATTCACTCTCCAAGTCAGAGATCTGCATTTTAAGCAAATGCCCAATTTCTTAAAATGGGATTCACACAAGGTACTCAGTAAATTTGTTATCTTATAGTGTTGCTGCTTCATTTGCAGGAGCATTGCAGGTATGCTTGGACTTTCTTCTCTTCGGTATATGCTTCCATGAATATTATTTACTTTTCAATGTTTGCTACAAACTATATATTATGTACTTAGTAACTTGAGCAAAATTTATACGCAAATCAAAGAGAAGCACATCATTGGATTGGGCTATGCGTCGTGACATAATTCTTGGGATTGCCAGAGGAGTTTTATATCTTCATGAAGACTCCAGATTAAGAATTGTTCATAGAGACCTTAAAGCAAGTAATGTTCTACTAAGACGCGGAGATGAATAAAAAGATTTTTGATTTTGGAATGACAATAATATTTGTTCAAACTTTACATTATTGATTGAATGGAATAATAATATTGTGAGTGGAATGTAGATTTGCATATTTTCAATTGAAAATGGAAATGGAAATTAATTATGGGCATTTTCAGCTATTATTTTTTTAAAATCACATTTGATAGGGGTTTGAAACCCCTATGTAAGCCTTTGACGATAATATAGAGGTTTCAAACCCCTATGAAATAGCCAAGATTTGATAGAGGTTTAAAACCCCTATGAAATAGCCAATATTTGATAGAGGTTTGAAACCCCTATGTAAGCTTTGAAGATACGATAACGCCTTAAAAGATAACATTTTTCATAAAGGTCAAAAACCTCTATGAAAAGTCTTTCATAGAGGTTTAAAACATCTATCAAAAGTCAAATTTGTTCTAGTGTTTGGAATAAATGAAACCCTATCTAGAACCAACAAGAATCGGAAGCAAATGGATTACAGGAAAATGATTTCTCGACGTCCCGGAACTGACACCCAAAGTTACAACAACCTTAGAAATCGTCTATGTGCACCTCTTATACACACCCTACGTGTTATGCATTGAGAGTCTGGGAGCTGTGTATGTATGCTTCTTGAGGCACATATAGACGGCTTTGTGAGATCGATGTGAGTTCGAGGTTGGTGATGTCAATGTAGCCTTTCCCACCGATTCTGATTTTTGTAGCCAAGTGTTATCACCATCTACAATTATATATTCTCTCCTTTGACCAAAAAAATAATTAAATAATAATAAAAAAAAAATTTCCTCTATTTTATTGTTTATGTCGCATCAAACTAGGGGTGTCAATTTTTTGGGTTTAGACCGCCCTTGATATAAACGAGCATTTGTGTTGTCCAAACCCGACCCAGTTTTAAATTCAAATAAGTATGCCTTGCCCAGACTCGGATTATTTTAAATTCGGATTGTCCAAATGTCTGAATGTATCGAGTTTTTTAAAAAAATATGTTTAAAAGCTTTTTTAATTAATATATTTATTGTAAATTCCTCGTAATTTTATCTTCTTTAACATGATTTTAAAAAGATAATTTCCAAGTTGTATTTATTATTTTAAACCATAAGATGTAATAATGATTTTTGGTGAAAAGGCAAAATGGATAATGTTGTATTAAGCACTTTAGCTAAGTATCAAAATTAAATAGTACATTTTCTATATGAGTTAGGTATAGTTTTCTTATTTATATTGTTGTTTTTGTGAATTATATAATATATATAGAAGTATATTAAAATAAAATAGGTATCTTTTGAAATCTGGGCTGGGTCTGGGCTCATAGGATCTTGTGCGGACCCAACCCGTAGTCCGGATCTAAGAAATTATTATCCAAACCCTTTTTTTTTTCGGGCCAAACAAAACTAGGCTAGCGGACCGAACAAAAAATTGGCACCTCTACATCAAACTATATTTTTTTCGAGACATCCACGAAAGTAGTGGAATAGAAAATGCATCCTTACATCTCTGTAAGGTCAAATAATTGATTCTAAAAAAAAAGAAAAACCTTATTTCTTCTTCAAAACTCTTTTTTTATTTCTATTTTTATTATTCATTCATATAATTTTAATATAACCAATAAAAAATATAAATATATTTTTTTTACTACCCTAGAATGAATATACAAAACTTTAAATGTTTAAAACATAAAATCAAAAATAAAAAAAATAAAAAAACTAAAAACGCTAAAACAACATTTGTTGCTCTAGAACATCAAATACGGTGTTCCACTGTAGTGAAACGCTGTTTTAGTGTTCCATTTGACGTTAGGTTGGAATGACCCAACACCGAATCTTAGAGCATCTCCAATGGTAAATATGGATTGTGGTTGTAGATTGCTATTACGTCATTAACGTGAAGGGGATGTCCACTCTTTGTTGTATAAATGCATATTCAACCTCAAAAAGTGACTCGAATGGGCAATGTGAATTGAGCCTTCAACTAAAGAGATGACATCTTTCTTTCTTTCTTTTTTCAAATTTTGTCACATCTATATATATATATATATATATATGAAAGAACTATTTTTGTGGGATGCACTCACAACGTGACACGTGATATTATGATGTCATAATTATAATTTTTAAGAAAAAAATAAAATACACAAGTCATTGTTATTTCTCGCACTTAAGTATGTGGTAGGATGGTAAAAACATACAAAATAGATTTTTGGCACTTAATTAGAAGATGACACGTGACACTTTCTATTTCTTTAACATTATGCCTATTTTCTTAGCGAATAAAAATATTTTCAATTAATTAGGAACCATTAATTAATTGCTGAGATTTCCTTGATTACTGTGTATTTTTAGAAATTAAATAGTAACTATAGCACAAACAACTATGTTTCATGCAATTATTGAGTGTTATAATGCAACTCCAACACAATTATGCTATCAATTTTTTTTTTTTGGCACATGCTTTTATGATCTTTTCATTCTTAGGGATTTTATGCTACCTTTTTTTTGTCTTTATTTTGATACATGCTTTAGGATTGTTCTTTACCTATTTTTTAATTTCTTTTAAAAAATTTAATATGCTAGGTAGAGATGTTTACATGCATATTATAATCAGGTTTAGACACGTATATAAAATCTACATATGTAGGGAAAAGTTTTTGGGAGTATTCTACCCATTGCATCTCTAAAAGAATTTGATAATTCTAATAAGGTTAGAGTTGGTTACGAGTGTTCATACGCGCACTATATATTTTTTCACAAAACTTTTACAGACAATTAGATATTATTTTAACTTCGAGTTCATATTAAAGATTATTATAATTTTTTTCTTACATTTTTTATCAACAAATTTATTTTCATATAATATTAATTTTGATACTTAGTTTTGGCCATGCGTGAAGCACATGATGCCAATTAGTTATTAATAATTATTAAACGATTGCTATACATAAAAATATTGTATTTATAAAAAACTGAATGTTATTCGTATACATTTTTAGATGTATTTATATCTAGCTAATATACTTAATAAGCACGAATCAATCTTTCAACCATCACTTGAATTTATATTTTACCCTTAATTAAGTTTTTCAACCGTAACTTAAATTTACTATCCTACCCTTAATTAAGGGCATAATCAATCTTTCAATCGTCAATTAAATTAACTATTTTACCCTTAATTAAATCTTTCAACCTTCACTTAAATTTACTATTCTACCTTTAATTAAGGGTCTTCCCTGTATTACATCCAAATATTTATAATTAGCTATTAAAATTGTCTTAATAAAAAATGTAGTATACATTTTGGAATATAAATAATAGATTATTAGATTAGTTAAATTTTCACGAGCGTAGCAAGCGGATCCATGTGCGCGTACATGTTTCAGAAATTATTATAAACTAGTCGGCATCCCGTGCTTCGCGCACGAGAGAAACTAAGTATCAAAATATTATATAAAAAAATACCAATAATGTAAAAATAATTATTATGTAATCTCTGATATGAACTCAAAGTCGCACCTTTTAGGTCCCTCGACAATTAATAAAAAAGATATATTTGCAAACACTATGCATATTTTTAAATATACACAAAACATTAAATATTTACAATATTACATAGAAAGAGAACCCATGACCATTTACTCCTAAACCTAATATCATACCATTGGGTCACCCAACCAATTATGATATCATAATGTCATATGTAACATTTTGAGAGCTTCTCACACGCCACATGTCGCATTATGAGAGTTTCTCATAGAAACAATTCTTAAAAAAAATTAAAAACAAAAAATCCAATTTGTATAACAATTAAAGACATAACCTAAAAAATATGTATAGCTTAATTTCTTTTTAAATAATATAATATATCATGTAATATGTCATATAAAAAAATACTGGCAAATACTACGCATATTTTTAAATATACACAACATATTAAATATTTATAATATTACATAGAAATTGCCGATTTTGAACCCATGACTATTTACTTATAAATCTAATTCATATCATTGAGCCACCCAATCAATTATGATTTCATCATGGCACATGTCATGTTGTGAGAGCTCTCACACGCCACATGTCACATTGCGAGAGCTTCACACAAAAACAATTGAGAAAAAATAAAAACCAAAAATCCTATTTGTATGAAAATTAAAAACATAACGTAAAAATATGTATAGTGTAATTTCTTTTTAAATAATCTGATATATCACGTACGTAGTATGTATTATCTAATAAATAAGAAATTTTGAAAAAAAATTAAAAACCAAAAATCTTATTTGTATAACAATTAAAAATTTAACCTAAAAAATAACAAAAAAATTAGAATATTAGAATATTAAAATTTTAAAACCAAAAATCATATTTGTATAGCAGTTAAAAAGATAACCCAAAAAATAACAAAAAAATGAAAATTAGAAAATTAAAATTTAAAAACGAAAATCTTATTGTATAGCAATTAAAAACATAACTTAAAAAATAGCAAAAAAAAGAAATTTAAAATTTTAAAACCAAAAACCCTTTTTGTATAAAAATTAAAAACACAACCTAAAAAATAGCAAAAAAATAAAAATTAGAAAATTAAGATTTAAAAACCAAAAATTCTATTTTTATAACAATTAAAAACATAATCTAAAAATAGCAAAAAACCAAAAATTAAGAAAAAAACTTAAAAACCAAAAAATCGTATCTATATATATTATATATAAAGGAATATCTTTTGGGAGAGTTAATGAGAGCGTGACACGTGGCTTATTTATGGAGTGTTTCTATTTTCAGATTTTGCTATAGCTATGTTTGGTAAGCACAAACTAGCTTATCAGTTGATAATCTAGTTTATTTGTTAAGTTGTATTTGGTTTGTAGTTTATTTTAAAAATAATCTAGATGATAAACTCCCAATTGAAACACTACTCTTAGTTGCGTTTGAACCGAAAATCCGTCGTTTGGATTTTTTCTCGCGATTATACCGTTATTTTTATGGTATTAATAAATTAATGCCCTTGCAAATTAGTGGAAACAAAATACGTAAATACTTAAACAAACCCCACGAATATTAGTACCCCGCAATTATACCCTGGTAAAGTTGGCAGAGGCGAAACCAACATTTCAAGCTCTTTTAGGCTAGACCAACAGTTATATAATATTTTATTAAAACTTATTGAATTTAAAATTAACATATAGCTTAATATTGTTAATGAGAAAAATAGTGATTAATAATTAACTAAATATTATAAAACAAAGAATTTCATTAAAATTAAATATCATTACACATTAATTTCTTAATTATAGATAATCTTGTTAAATATTTATTACATATTAAATAAGTTTTAACGACGCCGAGTATAAAAATATTTTTAGATGTTATAAAAATATTTTTTAATGTAGTGTTCGAGTGGTAGGCTATCCTACATATTTTTTATTTTTTATTTTACTAATCTACTATTTTTTTAAGTTATAAAGAAACTTCTCTAGAAATGAAGAATATTCGCAATAACATTGCTTCTGAATTATGGATGATGCATTAGGTATATGTATAATTATCAAAGTCGTTTATTGTATTTTATCTATGTGTTTATTTTTTGCGAATTCTTATAAATTAATATAGAGTTATTTTCATGTAAACATTTATGGACACAGATAATTTAGTTTTCTAAATAATATAATTTATGGTATTAATTTGTATTTTGTAAATAAAATACAGAGTTATTTATAACAATTAATTATATGATTATATAATTAATATATTTAATTGTGTTATATGTCCTTTATTGTCATTTTGTATTTATAAGCTAATCAATCAGCTATCATTCCAAACAATTTTTAGTTGATCAGCTAGATTATCAGCTTTCCGCTACTAGCTAGTAGATTATCAGCTATCAGCTAGTTTATCACCTATCAGCTAGATTATCAGCTAGCCTTGCCAAACAAAGCCTCTATGGAAGTGAATGTTGGATGGTAAAGCAACAACAATTACATAAAATGAACGTAGAAGAAATGAGAATGCTTAGGTGGATGTGTGGTAAAACTCGTAAAAATAGAATAAGAAATATAGAAATTCAACAAAGACAAGTAGGAGTAGTACCAATTGATACAAATATTAGGGAAAGGCGGTTGCAATGGTTTGGTCACCTGCAAATACGGCTTACAAATGCCCTAACTAGAAAACTTGACTCAATAAAAATTGTAGAAATTCGACGAGGTAGGGGTAGACCAAAGTTAGCATGAGATGCATTAATTAGGAGGGATTTGAATGGTTTGAAAAGCTCACCATCAATTGCACTTAATCGAGCACAATGAAAAAGTTTGATCCATGTAGCCGACCCCAGTTAATTTGGGACTGAGGCTATGTTGTTGTCGTTGTTGTTGTTGTTGTTGTTGTTGTTGTTGTTGTTGTTGTTGACGTTCTATTTTCAAATTTTTTATTGCCTATTTTTTAGGTTTTTTTTGGGTTTTCTTATCTATTTGACACATGACATATTTTCGAGTCAATTTCTTTCTTCTCGTCTACTTTTTGTGTATTTTTTGGACTTTCTTATGTATGTGACATGTGACATATTTTTGGGTCAATTTCCTTTTTAACGTCTACTTTTTGTGTATTTTTGTTGTCCCAATTTTTATGTTTTTTTTCCTTTTTAGCCTAAATACTCTAACATATAGATTAGCCCAATTTTCTTATGTATTTTTTGTTCCTTTTTTCAATTTTTAGCTATTTTTTAATTGTTTTAATATTTTTCATTTTTTTTATTTTTATTTTTAAATAAGAATTTGATTAGTAATTGGATAGCTAATGTTAATGTGAACTAATGTATTTATCTACTCAATTTTCCTGTTTAGCTATTTTTTGTTTTCTAATATTTTTAGATATTTTTAATAAGTATTTTAATTTTTTTTTAGTTTCCAATTTTTATAAGGGTTTATATTTATTGTGTACCTCTATTTTGGGATATTTAATTATCTTTGTTATTTTTCATATTTTTTCACGTATCTTTTTTTTACTTAATATTGTGGTTATTTTTTAATATATTGTGTTTTACGAGTACCGTACTCACTTACTTCTTAAAACACTTTGGTAATTTTAATACGGTTAATGATGGATACTGTCACACCCTCAATAGCGAGACCCGAATAGGATGGGCTGGGCAGCCGGTAACCTAGCAAATGACCGAGTTTCGGAGGACTCGGGTGGTTCCTTGGAGGTTAGATGCTGGATTCGGAGGGTTGCAGCATGGCCTGCAGTGATGCGCGCGTGTAGTTGGAAAACTGCATGCGGCAGCGTAATGAGAACGCGCGGGGCGAGCGCGCGTGGACGCATGGGTGAGTGCGCGCGAGCGCGCGCGCACATGGACGGGCGCAAGGCATGATTTTCCTTGGCACGGCGCCTTGGCACACCTTGGCGCGAGGCACGGGCGGACTTAGGTACGCGCCTTGGCACGAGGCACGGGCGGACTTAGGTACGCGCCTTGGCGCGAGGCATGAAATACGGGCGGACTTAGGTACGCGCCTTGGCGCGCCTTGGCACGGCGCCTTGGCACGCCTTGGCACGGAAGCGGGAATACCTTGGCACGTCTTGGCACGAGCGCGGGCACGGGCAAGACTTGGCGGAGTAAGTATGCACGTGCTTGGCACATGGAAAGTGTTGACAAACCTTGACTTGGGCGTTGACCCAAGTCAAAGTACGCTTGGTCGAAAAATTGATGTTTTCTATTGGGCGAGCAAACGGCTTAACATCTACTATAAGGAGAGGTGTGCTCTCTCCTTGGGGTGGCATGGGCGGACTAGCAGGGACCCTCGAGCATGCTTTGGGCGCAATACCAAGGCACGACCCATGGACGGACCATGGCGTCGACCACCCTTCGAGCGGTGGGACTCATCGGAGCCCCGGCTAGCACGCGGCGTGGCCTGGGCACGGACAGGCACGTCTAAGCAAGCCCCTGTCCCGTAGAGAACATGGCCATGACCCTTGTGGAGTGGCTAGACCAAGTCAAGACGGTTCCAAGGCGGTTGTGTAACTACCTTGGTCATGGGCTGGAGCCATGACCAAGCCACGACCGAGTAGTCCCGAGTACCAGGAGCCTAGGCGAGAAACTAGGCATCACGAGCAGTCCCTGTCCCGATTTCAAGGTAAACCGAAGGCTTGGCGGACCAGGTCTTGGGCGGTTGTAGGTGGTTGCGATAACTACCTAGATCATGGGCGAAAGCATGATCAACCACGTTCCAGCAGCTTCGGGCACGAAGAGAAGGTGCCACTTGACTAGGGGGTCAAGGCAGTTATGGGCGAGGTGGCAGTGAGGGGAGCAAGGCAGTTCGGTAACTGCCTTGACCACTAGGAGTGGTGTTTTACCCAATCTCGACGGTTTTTTGTAACTGCCATCTGGTTGAGCTATAAAACCAGAGGCAGGGATGCTTGGAGGGGCATCCAGGGATCAAACCAGTGATCCGGGAGAGAGGCAATTGAGGGCGAAAATGCATAGGAGTGCATGAGTAGATGTATGCCTTGAGTTCCATAATTGTATTCCCCATTTGAGAGCTAATAAAACATTCCCTTGTTGTCCATTGCATTGGTTGTTTGTGCTTGCTGGTGTTATTCTTCCGCATTGTGTATTGGTTGTGCTGAACTAGGGCGGTCCCTAGGCACCACAGGGTTGGGTTGAGAGCGAAAAATTCCTAGTGAAAAACCCCTCTTTCCTCGGCCCCGTGACAATTGGTATCAAAGCCAACGTTCGGAGACGATGGCGACCCGGCGCCGAGAGCGATCTAGGCGAGAGAGTTGCTCACCTAGAGCGAGATGATGGCAACACCGGCGGTCTCGGCGGACACGGCGGGGTCTTTGGCTGGAGCGGCGCCTTGAAGGCTTGGAAATGTTGGTGGCGTCTTTAGTGGCTAGAGGAGAGTCACAAGAAGCCACAATAGCTATGTGGGAATCAGATTTGCGGAGCGGTAGCGAGAGGTGCATTCTATGGGTGAACGCATGGCGATGAAGCGCTACGAGCATGGCTTTGGAGTTGAGCCTGCTGAAGAGAGCCGTGGGCGGATCCTCGGAGGTTACTGTTGCGGCGAAGCCTAGAACAAAGGTACCGAAGCCAAAGAAGTTCTCTGGCAAGCGGAGTGCAAAGGAGCTCGAGAATTTCCTTTGGGATATGGAGCAGTATTTCGCTACGGCTCGAACGGAGGAGAGCCAAAAGGTGATTTTAACCTCCATGTACCTAGACGGCGATGCAAAACTTTGGTGGAGAACCAGAGTGGACGATGATTCGGCTGCGGGCAGACCGAAGATCGTGGAGTGGGAGGTGCTGAAACGGGAATTGAAAGATCAATTCCTTCCCACGAATGCGGCTTGGCAAGCGAGGGAGGCGTTGCGCCAATTGAAGCAGAAGGGTACGGTCAGAGAATACGTGAAAGAATTCTCTTCCTTGCTGCTGGATATCAAGAATATGTCCGAGGAGGACAAGCTGTTCAATTTTACCGCTGGATTGCAAGGATGGGCGCAGTCGGAGCTGCGGAGGCAAGGCGTGAAGAACTTGTCGAGTGCAATCGCTGTGGCGGACCGTCTTGTGGATTACAAGACTAGTGGTACTTCTTTTGAATCGAAAGAGAAGAAGTACAAAGAGAAGGATCGAGCTGGCGGATCCAAGAAGGAGGAGGAGCCTTCTTCGAAATTTGATGCTAGTGCCAAAGCATCAATGGGGAAACAGGGCTGTTTCATATGTGACGGTCCTCACAGGGCAAAGGATTGCCCAAAGAAAGGGAAGCTGAACGCGATTGTTGCGGAGGAACCGGAGGCTCGGATGAATCCTTTGCAATTGCTTGAATGCAAGTACAAGCGCGCTGGCTGGAGCATCGTAGGGCGATGTTCGTGGAGGCTCGGATCAACAACCGAGCACGGTGAAGGTGCTTGATCGATTCGGGAGCCACACACTCGTTCATTGCGGAGAACCTAGCTCGGAGGCTTGGTTTACAGCTTGCTGAGAGTGCAAGCATGGTGAAGGCAGTCAATTCCGAACCAAGGAAGGCTATGGGCGTAGCTTCGGAGGTGGACATTCGAATCCACACTTGGGAGGGCAAGGTGAATTTGATTCTTTGCTCCATTTGGATGATTTTGAGATCATTGCGGGAAATGATTTCTTACGGTGGGAGAGTAGCCGTGATTCCATCACTTCATGGCTTGCGATCATGGATGAGAAGAAGCCGTGCTTTGTTCCAGCGATGCGAGGCGGGGGCAAAAGGCAAGTGCACAAAGGTGGTGGCATTGCAAGTACGTGGGCGAGATGGAAGTATGTTGCTACGGTGGGCGCGGTCTGGTGAACAGACGAGAGGAGGGTTGCTTCGGTGGGCAACGACTTGGTGAACAGCAGACGCGGAGTGTTCGATGAGGGCATCGAACCATTCGGCGGGGGATGTTTGTCACACCCTCAATAGCGAGACCGAATAGGTCGGGAAGGGGCTGCCGGTAACCTAGCAAATGACCGAGTTTCGGAGGACTCGGGTGGTTCCTTGGAGGTTAGATCTTTGGACTTCGGAGGGTTGCAGCATGGCCTGCAGTGATGCGCGCGTGTAGTTGGAAAACTGCATGCGGCAGCGTGATGAGAACGCGCGGATGGACGCGCGCGCGCTGGGGCGAGCGCGCGTGGACGCATGGGTGAGTGCGAGCGAGCGCGCGCGCGCATGGACGGGCGCAAGGCGTGATTTTCCTTGGCACGGCGCCTTGGCACGCCTTGGCACACCTTGGCGCGAGGCACGGGCGGACTTAGGTACGCGCCTTGGCACGAGGCACGGGCGGACTTAGGTACGCGCCTTGGCGCGAGGCATGAAATACGAGCGGACTTAGGTACGCGCCTTGGCACGCCTTGGCACGCCTTGGCACGGAAGCGGGAATACCTTGGCACGTCTTGGCACGAGCGCGGGCACGGGCAAGACTTGGCGGAGTAAGTATGCACGTGCTTGGCACATGGAAAGTGTTGACAAACCTTGACTTGGGCGTTGACCCAGGTCAAAGTACGCTTGGTCGAAAAATTGATGTTTTCTATTGGAACTGAGCAAACGGCTTAACATCTACTATAAGGAGAGGTGTGCTCTCTCCTTGGGGTGGCATGGGCGGACTAGCAGGGACCCTCGAGCATGCTTTGGGCGCAATACCAAGGCACGACCCATGGACGGACCATGGCGTCGACCACCCTTCGAGCCGGTGGGACTCATCGGAGCCCCGGCTAGCACGCGGCGTGGCCTGGGCACGGACAGGCACGTCTAAGCAAGCCCCTGTCCCGTAGAGAACATGGCCATGACCCTTGTGGAGTGGCTAGACCAAGTCAAGACGGTTCCAAGGCGGTTGTGTAACTACCTTGGTCATGGGCTGGAGCCATGACCAAGCCACGACCGAGTAGTCCCGAGTACCAGGAGCCTAGGCGAGAAACTAGGCATCACGAGCGGTCCACGTCCCGATTTCAAGGTAAACCGAAGGCTTGGCGGACAGGTCTTGGGCGGTTGTAGGTGGTTGCGATAACTACCTAGATCATGGGCGAAAGCATGATCGGCCACGTTCCAGCGACTTCGGGCACGAAGAGAAGGTGCCACTTGACTAGGGGGTCAAGGCGATTATAGGCGAGGTGGCGATGAGGGGAGCAAGGCGATTCGGTAAGCGCCTTGACCACTAGGAGTGGTGTTTTACCCGATCTCGACGGTTTTTGTAAGCGCCATCGGTTGAGCTATAAAACCGAGAGGCGGGGATGCTTGGAGGGCATCCGGGGATCAAACCAGTGATCCGGGAGAGAGGCAATTGAGGGCGAAAATGCATAGGAGTGCATGAGTAGATGTATGCCTTGAGTTCCATAATTGTATTCCCCATTTGAGAGCTAATAAAACATTCCCTTGTTGTCCATTGCATTGGTTGTTTGTGCTTGCTGGTGTTATTCTTCCGCATTGTGTATTGGTTGTGCTGAACTAGGGCGGTCCCTAGGCACCACAGGGTTGGGTTGAGAGCGAAAAATTCCTAGTGAAAAACCCCTCTTTCCTCGACCCCGTGACAGATACCAATGTTCAAATCTATGCATATTATGATTCGATTTGGGACAAGTACGTAGTATTAGTATCGTAAAATGGGTATGGATAGGGAAAATTTCATAGTACCATATTCGTTTACATCCTTACAATAGTTAGGAAAATCTCATCAAATTCATTTTTATCAAAGGTAGATATTAATACTCAGATAAGTCGCGAAGTACAAGATGTTAACGTTAATTATTGTTGAGTGAGCTTTATACTTTCCTTAGATTTGAGAGGGGTCTTCTATTTTGTTGTGGAGGTGATTAAAACAATTTGGTGATTTTTAGGAGGAAATTGAATTTCTCCAAATAATTACTCAGTACGTATATGTATAAAAAGTATATTTAATTTGAGTTGTATATCTCATTTTTCTCTACCAAGGATATTGGATGACGTTGCATCGAGACCATCGAAGTTTTTTTTTTAGACATATGCGGGAGTCCAACTCATGATCTCCCTAAAACTTGCATTTTGGCAAGTGATGTCTCATCCATCTAACCATAAAATGCTTTAGCGACCATCAAAGTTGTCTAATAATTTTTTTTTTTAATTTTATTCTTCTCATCGAATTAATTTTTATCTGATATATTAATATTCCGTCTTGCCTGTGCACTACTAGTTTTTATATCAATTTAAAACATAACCTAAAAATAGTAAAAATAAATGAAAATAAAAAATATACTTTAATTAATGACATCACCATGTCACAGTTAAAACCTTATTTTGTGTTTTCCCATCATACCCTCACTTAAGTGCGAGAAAGATCAATGTCTCGTATTTTTTTGTTATAAATCATAATAATGACATCATCATGCCATGCATCATGTTAGGAGAGCCTCTCAAAAGCCACGTGTCACGTCGTGAGACCTTCTCACAAAAAAAAGTTCTTTATATATATACTAGTTTCATGAACGTGCTACTCACGACTAAGCCGGCTCGCTTCGCTCGCGGGATTTTAATTAAGAAAATAAATAATGTTAATTTAATATGCAACTAAATATAAAAATTAAATTTAAATAATCTGTATGAGTTTGAACAAACTATGTAATATAAAATCCAAACATACATAATTCGAATACATAATAAGTAGAAATGTTATACAAGAAGCATCTTTTAGCTCAAAAAAAAGAAAGAAAAAAAGGATCCATAGGAACGAAATATCGAAGCAAAAGATGTGACAAAACTGACTTCACAATTGTGGACACATATACTATAAACATTCGTAAACATTACATGACATATATTGATCACCATCATCGTGGTAGAACTACTACATATATACAATGCGAAAAATCAGAACTTACTGTATTCTATAACACTATATACATGACATGAACTGCTCATCTAAATACTATCTTCTTTTGAAAAAAAATATAACTATACATCAATATTTTGCTCCGAGGTTAATGACTTTGTGGCCGTTAGTCCTCCCTAGTCTTCCAATTGCTTAGCACACAACTGCACGCACAATGTAATTATTAATAAAAATGTATGTTTAGCAATTTATAATGAATGGGAAATCCAATATATATGATCATATAAGTATAAATTGAAATTTATACATACCTGCCTATATAGTGAATAATCCCCATGTGATTTGTTCAATTCAACTAAATAATGAGTTGGGTGGATCAATGTGATTTGATGACCAAAAAACAATGAAAGAATCAATTATTGACAATAACTACTACATGTATATATATCCACTAAGTATAGGTTAATTAAAATAAAAATGGGGTCTTAAACATGTTAAAACTCAATGAATTTCATATTCATACCAGTACTGAAACTATTAGCCGAACCAATCTATTTGGACCTATGTTTAGTTGCACTATCCTCATCATTATCAATTGCTGAATCATGTAACAAATCAATTGTATATGATGCTAATTAATGATCTATTAGTTGTTAATTAGTTCAAAGAAATTAAATTAAACTTTTTATACATGATTCCTATATTGACCTTTCCATTATTTATTTTTTCTACAGTGAATCCCATTTCCATGATTACATCCTATATCTTCTCAAGTATAATTCCTGGATTATGATTCGATATAAAATTTATCTTCATCTCGAAAACATTATGCGAATTAATTAGCTCAATTTAGCTTCCTCTCAAAAGCATTGATTAAAGCACAACTTGGATTCGTCTATTCTTGATCTGCTCGCTACAAAATAAGTTCAACTTCATTAATTAGCTACCTGGTCTTTCATATATACATGTTACAAAGAGCGATGAAATCAATTAAGTTCATATATTTATATGAATGTACCACATTGTCATTAATTCAAAAATTATCGTCTAGTTCTTCCTTGTCATGGTTAGTCGAAGGGACATAGTCTTAGTTGAACCAGCCATCTTTTTTTATTTCAGAAATTGTAATGCGAGTAGCGGTATTGGAGTCAAAAATTCTCATGATCAAGTTCTGAGCACCAGGGGAGGGCCAACTGGGAATATTAGTCTTTCCCTTGGCTGCCTGAATTACATACATATACTTTCATTAATTATATATGTGTATCGAAATTATGATTTCAAATACTTAAAATGTATTAGCTTGCTAGTCATTAGATCCAACAATTTATTCGCACAAACACCTCACCTTCTGATAGAGCACCTTAAGATTTTGATCGTCAAAAGGAAGTGAGGATGTTAGTAGCACATACAAGATTACACCGCACGACCACACATTGGATACAGCTCCATCATACCCCCATTCAACATAACCTGTAATACATATATATATATATATATATATATATATATAGATCATCAATGCGTCGATGGGAAGAAGAGAATTAAGAGGTGCATTGAAGAAAATGTAATATTTGGAGTGATTAATGTAAATAAGAAATCATCAAATCATTAATCCTCAACTTCAAGAAGTTCTGTGAAACAAAAAAAATAAGGGGTGGCATTGTCCCCCTGCTCAGAGTTTTAAATGAAACATAAACCATGCATTTTCCTACAACGCAAATTCTAATTTTCATTCGTTTAGGCTGCAAAGAAACGACAACTCCTTGTAATGAAAAAAGATATCGAGCAAAAAAATGTCGCGTGAAGGATATTCAGCTTTTTTATCTACTCATGGATATCAATGTAAAAAACAAGTTAATTCTTGCGAAAAGACCAAGACGAATGACATCCTAGCACATGAACTATTGCAAGCAATCCCACTATTCAAAGGCTGATTGAGATTTGCTAAATGTCTAGCTTATTAGACATTCGTAACCTCATCAGAAATAAAATGTTAAGATTAAAGGAATATTTTGGATCTTAACCTAAATGTTGAATGATAATATTCCAATATGAGGATGTAAGCATGGAAAGAGATTCATTTTCACTATACATTTTGGCCAGCATGCCTACTTTAATCTAAAAGAGTTGAGATGGACTTGTCTAAAGTTTAATGAAGAACTACAATATATTTGGTCATGAACTTGTTATTTAGAAATCAAAGAACTAAGCACTTAATTCATAATGTACAATAAAATAATTACCCCTTAAAATTAAACAACAACTGTTGCCCCATTCAACAAAGGGCCATAAGTAACATAGCTGTGTCTAGTAATCCAAGCACAATTAGTCATACACCTGAAGTTATGAATTAAAGAATATGGAAGCTCTTAACAAATATTCACTCAGATCCCCAAAAGGAAAATCTTAGGAACTTGTAATTGTGTAAACATGTGAAAGTCAAAAACCTATGCCATAGATTCTGGCATACCAGTATATATCAGTTGGCTTGTAGTCGAATGCGTAATTGAATGTTGTGGTAGTATATATCATGCACCTACCAGTAGTGTGCAGAACACCCCGGTGGTAGGCACATTCTTTTAAGTGTGTTGATTGAAGTTCAAGCAATGTGCTAGATTTGTATGTTTTGGAGTTCAGTTTTCCAGTGGTGAAGCTTTTCAATGGAAGATTATTTATGCTAAATTTTTTGCCCTTTTTGTAGTCTGATTTCTCTCAATTTCGCATATCTTCTCGAGCTAATGAAGATGATGGCCATTTTTTACTTTATGATTTAGTTTTTGCAAATCTTTGAGCATCTATGCTTAGAGGGTAGGATCATATTGCAAATAGCTTCATTAAAATTGTGTTTTTTTTTAGTTTTTCGTAACAAATAGCTTGCATTGCCATGCTTAACACTTTTAAAGAATTGAAGTTTTTTGTTTGAAATTTGTTATTTCTTGAAGTTCGGTTACAAACTTTTGAAGAACTTGGGAATTGAAGCATAACAGTTGAGTGACATGCTAGAATATGTCTTGCAAGCATTTCAACAAACATTTAGTGTTCAAGATCTTAAACCCCAATTCAGTTTCGGAAATCAAAACCTTAAGACCCAACTTCCCAAAATCAATCAAACATATGGAAACCAAGAATCAAATTGAACATTAAATCAAGGGTTTTTTCAAAAACCATGAATCAAATTGAACATTAAAACACACATAGAGAGAACATACATTACCGATGAATAAATTTAATTCAAACAATTGAATTTTACACACCTTCTCCGAAGATTTATCCTTCTCTGGATTACAAGCGAGTGATCGATCGAAGAACAATTGAGTCTGGAACACGAACGAGGAGTGGTCGATCGAAAAATAATTGAATATGGAACAAAAGCGAAAAAATGTGTATCAGATTGATGAGATAAAAAATGTGTATTGTATTGGAATGCTCGAGCTAGTATATTATATTGAAGAGTTCGAACTTGATTTAGAGATAAAAAAAGGAAAGATCTGGGAACGGATTGATGAAAAGAGGAGTTGTAGCTTGATTTGGAGATAAAAAAATGAAAGATCAGGAAACACAACATAAGTATGGGCAAAAATGTAATTTTGCTTACGACACAAAAATTCGTGATTGATACTTTTATATATATGGTAAATATATATATTTAGATAAATGTAATTTTGCTTACGACACAAAAATTCGCGATTGATACTTTTATATATATGGTAAATATATATATTTAGATAGATAGATAGATAGATATATAGATAAATAGATAGATAGATAGATAGATAGCGGATAAAAATAACACTATTATTTGTATTTATTTTTTCCTAAAACTTATTCGTAATTATCTTATCTAATATATATTGATATATGATAAATATAAAAAATTAAAGAAAATAAAATAGCCAAAGTACGTAACCGACCCATTGGAGATGCTCTTACCAATTGAACTCTATTCGGAATTTAGAATTTGGTTGGAGATGATCACACTTTCAAAATAATGTTAATGTTTGGTTCGTTTGTTCAAATCCCCGAAGAGTATATTTCTTATGAATTTGACTTTCACAAAAGTTGATAGTTGTGTTGGAATTCCACAAAAGTTGGTAGTAGTGTGTGTTTGAAACATCTCTAATAGGACCATGGATTAGGGTGAAAATAGATCTACCTAGGATAAAATCCACATCCAACCCAAAAATGCTGTCCAATGGGACCATAGATTTATAATGTTCATCCTATGTGGCATGAAATCAAAGTGGAGGGTGTCTACTACAATGTCTACTTCTAGACTTTGTGGTAGACTGCCACGTTAGCATTATTAATTCTTTTAAACTTTTATTTTTTTCAAACCTTTATTAATATTATAAAAATTGAAAATAAAAGTGTCAACTCATCAATCCATGATCTAAATCCTCATTACCATCGGAGATCACTAGTGCCACATAGGATAGACATCCTCTCCACATCCATAATGTGGCACCAATCCATGATCTAAATCCATATTACCATTAGAGATGCTCTAAGATTTGTAGAAAGCTAAATATTTTTTTAAATAACTTATTGTTATTTACTAGAGTTTACGCGCGTGTAATGGAATGTAAATTAACCAAACAAACCAAAGGAGAACAATCTTAATCTGATTTACAAAGTACCTCGGTTACGATGTTTTTTTTTTTTATCTTTCTTGTAAGTTGGTGATCAAAACTTCTTTTACAATTTGTTTTTACAAAAACTTGTATCCAGCCAAAAAAGGGGAAAAAATCACTGATGTACTGCAAAAATTAATTTAAATGAGTAAAATAAATTAGGTTTTTTTTTTTTTTAATTCCAAAAGTAAGGTAAAACGTCTTTTGGAAATGCATTATTAGTTGGTGAAAATTCACATTGCTGAAAATACACAAATGGCGCATTCTCTGAATGCGTCATTCGTGTATACAGTATAGTCCTACGTGGCATCGACGTGTCGTGCTGAAAATATACGAATGGCGCCATTCGTGTTATGTTTCGTCCGTGACCGTCCTATTCCACGAGAATGCAGGGAATATATTCTCTGTGTTCTCAAAGATACGGGCTACCGTTTAAGGATCTAGGCTGGGGGTTAGATGGATTGAATGGGGTTATTTAATGGTGGTTGTTGGTGGGTATAGAAGTAAAAAGAGAAAGCAACAGAAAGAGAGCAACAGAGAGACCAAGCGAGTTGCAAACCGAAAGAGAGGAACTCGAGAGACCGAGAGGGGGAAGAGGGAGACCGTGCGAGAGAGAGAGAAGATCTCCAAAGATCGAGATGGGAGAAGGGATCTTGTGCAAAAGAGAGAGATGGGAGAAGGGAGGCGTGCAAAGAGAGAGAGAGAGAGAGAGAGAGAGAGAGAGAGAGAGAGAGAGAGAGAGAGAGAGAGAGAGAGAGACCGAGAGGGAAGGGAGTAATCGTGAGAGAGAGACGGGTTGTGAGAGAAAGAAAAGAGAGAGAGGCTTGGTGGTTGTGGTTGATCGTGAGCCGAGAGAGAGAGAGAGAGAGAGTGGTTGTGAGAGAAAGAAAATAGAGAGGGTTGGTGGTTGTGGGTAGACAGTGAGCCAAAGAGAGAGAGGGGTTGAATTGGGTTGGGTTTTGGGTTAGGTCGGTTTTTTTTTGTCAAATGCGATAGAGTTAATTGGGTTGGGTAGTGATAGAGTTGGATGAGTTTTGGGTTGGGTAGTGATAGAGTTGGGTGAGTTGTGGGTTAGGTAGTGATATACGTGGGTCAGTTTTTTTTTTTGGTTGAAGAGGTTTTTAAAAATTAAGAGGTTCGAATTTTTTTATTTTATTTTTAAAGAATAGCATTTTAGTTAGTAATATTTATATAAATAAAAGCTAACTTATTATTTTTTCAGGGATTATCAAATTGAAGATAAAGAAAAAAAAACAGGGAAAAAAGTAAGTACAAAAATTTATTTATTTAAGTTTCATTATATTTAACTTGGTATTTTAGTAAAAAAATAATTTTATGCGGAGTTTTTTTGTTAAAAAAAATAATTTTATATGGAGTCTGTTTGTTAAAACAAAATAATTTTATGCTGAGTTGATTTTTTTTAACATATGCCCTAATGAAAAAAGTTTGATTGCGATTTAAATATGAGTTATAATTGGTACTTCATGCGGACGAATGAGTATGTTCTGTAGTTGCATTATTAAGGCAATCATCTACATCAGAAAGTTTGATTGAGATTTAAATCCTCAATTTGTTCAACGAATGACGTTTAATATGTATGCAGTTTTTTTACATCATCATTGTTCAATAAATTATGTAGGTCATGGAACATAGGAACATCCCATTTCTCTTTTATGCGAACGGTGAAATTGTAAATTGTATGAATGAAATTAGGTACAACGCACCCTCATCAGCAGTGTTGATGTTTAAGTTTAGGACGAGTAGACAACAATTGATGGATCATGTGTGTAACACATTCAATATCTCATATACGAAAACTATAGTAAGGATGACTTATCGTTACGCGATAATCCTCCCTGAGGGTTCACAGTATTTTGTCCCCGTATTGCTGGAAGACACGACGCACTTTGACTTGATGTGGGCGACAGTTGCTAATCTAATATTAACTTTAAAGGTACATATTTATTTAATATTTGAGCCAATCGACTATTTTCAAAATCATACAGTTCATTTGCAACTAGTAGATGAAGATGTCAACACGTCATACACTAGATCGATGATGGAAATATTCTATATGCAATCACCACAAGGTGATGATAAATCCAACGACGATGATGTTATTAATGACGCGGACGAGGACGTGCGTCTCCCCGAGGAAGTTGCACCATCTGTCGATTGGGAAAACCTAAATGTTGTTACGGATGACCCAAGGTATGAACCTCCAGGAGCGAAAAACGTGCGAGATGATAAGCAGTTTGCTATCGATGAAGAGAATTTCATGGAGGAAGCAATTGATGATGAAGTTCAACAACCATTACCGGTGTATAATGAAATCGATTGGGAGTTGGCTAACTCCACTGCGACCCAACATTCTCTTCAACAAGACATGTATAATTTTGACTTGGAAATAGGGATGTGCTTTGACAAAAAGAAAGACTTACAACATGCCATGAAAGTGTGGCATGTTAACAGACATTGTCAATATCATGTGATGGAATCGACTACAACTTTTTGGACGATCAAGTGTAGAAGTGCGCAAGATGGGTGCATGTGGCATCTTCGTGCTTGTTTGTGAAATAAAACACAATTATGGGAGATCACACAATTAGAAGTGTCGCACACCTGTATAAATCCCGACGTAGAACGCGGTCATGCCCAACTTGACACCAACATGCTTGCACGAGAGATCCAAAGCATTGTCCAGATAGATCAAGTAATAACTATTAAGACATTAATACAAATAATTAAGGAAAAATACGGACACGAAGTAAACTACAAGTGAACGTGGGATGCCAAAAGGAATGCAGTTGCAAATGCATTTGGAGATTGGGATGAGTCATATGCTAAATTGCCAACCTGGTTGGCGGCTGTGAAGATTAAGAGTCTGGGGATAATAATTGAGTGGTCACATAGACAATGAGCTTCTGATGAGATAAGGATTGAGTATCCTTAATTTCGTCGTGTGTTTTTCGCATTCGAAGCATCAATACAAGCTTTCAGGTTTTGCATGCCTCTTCTTCAAATTAACACGACTTTCTTATATGGCAAATATAGTGGTAAGCTAATGATTGCCATCTCTGTTAATAGTAATAGGCACATACTACCAGTAGCATTTATTGTTGCAGAAACCGAATCTACGGATTCATAGGGATGGTTTTTGAGGATGTTGCGCAAACACATAACGGATAGAAATGGTATTTGCCTTATTTCTGATCGTCACCAGGTATTCTGGAGGCGGTCAACACACTGAGCAATGGTTTTTTTCCCCTAAAAGGATACCACCGTTATTGTCTGCGACAATTGGTCAGTAATTTCAACACTCAATTAAAAAATGAACCCTTGAAAAAACTACTTTCTCGAGTGGCTGGTCAACATCAAGTTCGAAAATTTAATGCGTGCATGGAGCGTTTTGCATACTTATCATCGCGAACCCCTCAATGTGTACAATATGTCAATGTCATCCCCAAAGAAATATGGACTTAATCGCATGGCGGAGGCATGCAGTATGGATGGATGACTTTTAATGGTGTTGGTATGTATGAAATACAAATTTTGTTTTGCATTCAACGATTTAGTTATCGCTGAAGTAAAACTACTTACACGAATTTATTTTTCAACTGTAGAGTGTTTTAACGGTGTATTGAAGGGGTCTTGATTCTTACCAATAACAGCGGTGACTCAAATGATTTACTATAGATTGGTGACATACCATGATTGACGTAAACATGAAATCAATGAAGCAATCTCGAACGACCAATCGTACACAAAATATGTCACGGATAATCTCACATATTACGAACAATATGCAAGGAGACATCAAGTCAATTTAATAAATCGTGACATAGGTCGGTTTAAAGTGCTGACGGGACGACATGGAAATCGCATGCATAAAGGTAACAATACCCAAGTCGTCATCCTAAAGGACCGTGTGTGCAGTTGCAATAAATGGCAATCGTTTGGTTTCCCTTGCTCAAAAGTGTTAGCTGCATGTTCCTTTATTCGAGTGAGCTACGCACAATTTATTTAGCCATACTACATGATAGATGTGTACACACAATGTTACTCCTCTAATTTCAAAGTCATTCCAGATGAGAAATATTAGGTGACTTTTGCGAAGAAGATCATACAGGACCCAAGGTGCAGACGTGGTCGAGGGAGACTAAAGGGAACGTGAAGGGAAAACGAGATGGATCTTCCTATTGTTTCTAGAGCCTTGCGATGTGGCATCTGTCATTAATAAGGACATAGAAGAACATCATGTCCTAATAAAGATCGTGATCGAGTCCCTACTAGGAAGAACCGATCCGGCATTTGTCATGTAGAGGAACATAATAAAAAAGATTGTCCAGCAGGAGCTCAAACTTCCGATCAAAACTAATAGGCCATTTTTGTATATTATTTGTAATTGGCTTAAGTTGGTAATTTGATTATTGACCTTTTTTTGAAGTATCCTGAACTTTTTCATCATGAAATGTTTAGGTATTCGTTATTGTTTGAACCTATAATAATGAATTGTTGTGACTTTTCGAACAACATGACTAATTTTTTGAAATCCCCAAATTGTAGATAGTACACCAATAGATCCAGGTCAATCAGATCCTTCACTGTTACATCTCCAATCTACACACAGATCATCGCGAGCTTGAAGGGGTTAGGTAAACTTTTTAAGATGAATACATCGATCCAATGTTCATGAATAAACGTATAATATACATATATATTGACATCTTATTTTCAATTATAAGGTGGACGAAACATTACGCGTGCATCGTAGACGTGATGTCATTGATCGAACGATGGAGTATCATTCTCGAATGATCCCATATCTACGTTCCAGTGAGTTTTATGGGATTTCACACGTATTATTTTTCAACCTTCTTTGGACTTTGATTTCTGCATTCGTTAAGAGATGACGCCCAGAGACATATACATTTCACATGCAATGTGGTGAGTGCACTATTACATTCCAGGACGTACAGGTACAGCTCGGCTTACATATCGAAAATATGACTGTGATGGGAACCACCGATACAGACTACGTTGAGGTGTGTGAAAGGCTACTTGGTCAAGTTCCTGTTGGAGATGACCTTCATGGAAATAAACTTAAAGTCGAATGGCTTAAACGTAACTTTCCAACTATACATAACGACAACAATGAGGAATCGATGCGATGTTATGTTCGATCGTACATACTTCAACTTATCGGTGGTTGTCTATTCCCTGAAAAGTCAAATCGATATGTACATTTGATGTCTACCGTTGCTTGAGGATTTTGAAACAACTGGATAGTATAGTTGGGGGAGTACCTGTTTGGCTTTTTTGTACAGGGAGTTGTATCGCGGATCTCGCGTGGGTGCACATGAGGTTGTAGGCGCATCAATTCTTGTACAACTTTGGGCATGGGATAATTTTCATTCATAGCACTAAGGTATCTGGGTGTTCCTATAGTTCAACCTCGAACAATGGATGGAGAAGATATGGTCAATGACGTCCCTTTGGGACACAGATAATACAAATGTTATATCGTAATTTCTATAATATTAACTCCATTTTCATTTTACTAATTTATAGTTTTCTATACAGATGGATCTATGCATTTTCAATTACTCAGAGTGTGACACACATTTTATCAGCTTACCGTGATGCACCGACTCACAGAACGAGGATGTCGTGGTGTGGCAACCTTACGCTGAAGTCATCGGGTCTATTCCCGAATACTGTACTGACGGTCACTGTAGTTGGCTATCGACGTCCCTAATTTGTTTCCACATAGTCAAGTGGCATCGACCAGAAAGAGTTTTGAGACGATTCAGAATGATACAGGTCGTTCCATCAAATTGTGATTACGACTCTCAACTGCACCGCATCGAGATGTGAGGACGCGTTCAAGAAAATTGGGTGGCTTTTCGCACAAACTATGTACAGATGTGGGAAAATCGTAGTGACAACATAATCAAAGTGGAACAAGAAGAATGACACGATCAAGAAGACTACATGACGTGGTATTGATTAGTCACTAGAAGATTCATTGGACACGATGGGGCTTTACGTGACTATATGGTAACCTTTAAACTGTTGTTTTTTTTCCTCGTGTTTTACATCTTAAATTGCGTGTACTAAACTCATGTTTTTTATATCAGTGTAACTTGGTGCGTCGGCTGCAACGAGTGTTCATTAAGGACGGGTACGAGTAAGGTCTTGTTGCGCTTGATGAAGGCATCAAAGTTTTAGATGAAGATGAAAGGCAAAGGTCTACTTTAGGGAATAATGGAATTGATGTCGAACATGCCATAAATGAAGAGAACGAAAAAGAAGATGAAGAAGATGATCAAGGTGAATCAAATAGAGATATGAGAAGAAGAACAACACAAGTACAGACTGTGGGTGGGAGCACTAGACGTCCTCGTCCACCACGTCTATCTCGTTGGACAAAGACTATTGCTGAAAGTAGCAGACATTCTCCTCCACCACATTCATCTCGTCTGAGAGTAAGAAGAACAAAGACTGTTGGTGACAGTAGCCAACGCTCATCCCCACTACGTCGTTCTTCTCATGGGTACATTCCTACATTATCCCCAATGCAACCAGAACCTCAAATGTTTGTACCTCGCGCGCCGATCATGAGTCTTCCTCTTTACCATTCCTACATGTATGCACCCGGGTCTTCGTTTTCATATATGGACCATGGAATGCCTAGACATCCAATGTATCCTTCATTGCCTCGATACATGCCGAGTCTATTTACTCCACCATGTTATAATTACGATATGTCATATAGTGGAGATAGCTCACTCATGAACCTGTTAAGCATGTCGTCACCTCATGTTCATTTCAGCTAACTACATACAAGAAGTCAGTATTTTGGAACTGTTCAACCTCCTATTTTTGGAAGCGTTAGTACCAGAGGTGAGTCGAGTGAACCAGATGAAGAATATCAATCGACTCAACAAAATCCAATGCAAGATCAACAACCTCAACAAACTCAACCGGATGTATAAACACAATGTCCAACTCGATATAGAGTACGTCCAGTTTGCATCACTGAGCAACAACGTCAACGTAACTATCAATAGACATGTATGATAAATTTTTTGGATGTCTAAGTGATTTTTTTTTCAATTTATATCTAAGTTGAATGAAGTTGTATACAAGCTTTTTCATGGAATGAAATCATACTTTAAAAACTTCCTTATTGTTTTAATTTAAAATTCTGGACAAAGAGATAATGTGGTTTTGACCTTTAAAGTTTTTCATCTACATATCTCTTCATGATTACGAGATATAAATAAAACAAAACTTTAAGAATGGGTTGCATGGTTTGTATAGGTTGCACGGGTTGCCCACCTCGAGATACTTGTGTGACGTTTACCTGTGTTGCATGGTTTGCAGTAGATATGCATGGGTTATCCCTCGAGATACGTGCGTGACGTTTGCATGGGTTGTCCACCTCGAGACACATACGTGACGTTTGCATTGTTTACTTCGATTACACGAGATTACATGAGTTACCCACCTCGAGATATGTGCATGACCTTTGCACAGTTTGCATTGATTTGACGAGGTTGTATGAGTTGTCCACCTCGAGATACGTGTGTGACCTTTCACTACAAAAAAATAATAGATCAGAAATGGAAATTTTCGTCTCTGATTTGCATAAATTCCGTCTCTAATTCAATTTTGCAACAGAACAGAGACGGAATCTATTCCGTCTCTAAAATCGTCGTCGGTGATTCAATCAACAAAGGAAATGTGTTTCCGTTGCTGATTAGAGACGGATTAGAGACGAAATTTAGAAACGGAACAGAGACGGAACAGAAATGGAAATTCTTTTAAAAGGTACAATTGTAATTGCATTCCGTCTCTGATTAGCAACGGATCAGAGATGGAATTATTGTATTCTGTCTATGATTAGCAACGGATCAGAGACGGAATACAATAATTTCGTCTCTGATCCGTTGCTGATTCATGCATCTATTCCTCAAAAACTAGAGACGGAATAGCAACGGAATCTCTGAATTCCGTTGCTAATCCGTCTCAATTCCGCTTTGTTTAGTTTTCAAACCTAAGCTTAATCCAATTAGTTCTCCATAACCTTTAAACCTGAAAATACAACCATAGGACCTACTCCATCGCCTAAACCCCCTCTAACAACTCCTTGGGGGTGCTAACATCCCCTAAAAAAGCAAAATTTGACATACATATATTGACAATATATATCAACAACAAATATTCAAATGAGAGAAAAAAATGTACAATTAGACATTGAAAAATATTTATATATCCACGAAAGCTTGTCAAGTTTAATAAATGTTCCAAATTTCTAAGTATGCACAAAAACCACCAATCCTATTGTTTAACAACCACAAAAAAAAAACTTCCAATCCTCTAAATATGCACAAAAATGCCTTATACAATCTATAGCAACAGTGTCAGGACAACACATTTACATGAAATTCAACATCATAGATAAGTAAATAATCATGTACATAGCTACTCAGTTATACAATAAGTCACTAAAAGCACCTTAGCACCTCCACCAAGCAACATTTGCACATGCAATTTCCGTTCGGGTCTGCTCCGCAATCCTTCAGTTTTGGAAATTTTTACAGTAACAAGAGAATCATGGAACTCCGCTACGTAATATGTCAACAGATATTCGCCTCTATTAAATCCATATCTATCGCCATCGTCCTCGAAGATTACACCTTCAGCTTTTCCTGCAAAAATAATCAAATACACTAAACTCCGCTACAATAAAAATGTTGTAAACAAAAGAAAAGAAATACAACATCCGGAAACTGTTTTCAGCAGTATTTGATTTTATGGAACTACAAAGCAAATGACTAATAAGTTGTTCGAGAGTTGATGTCATAAAGTCCACAAAGTACCATTTTCATCTAATGCGAGCAATAGCGACAAGTCGTCCGTCGGATTTGCTTCTCCAACATGCTAAAGTGGAGGTCCAACAGGAATAATAAATCCACCTTGCAGATAAAGAGTTGGCAAGTCCTGGAACCCAGAGAGAAAAAAAGAAAAAAAAAACAGAACATGCATAAGACTCGTAGGTTTGAAAACTCGGCCATTTACTCTAACTTTAATAGACTCGAGCCACTACGATAATTACCGGATGTGAATCCTCAAAATCAAAACACAACCAAATTCTGTTAGGAAGTAAATGTGGGAGTTCTGATCCCAGAACAGGCATGGTGCTGTTACACAAATTCATCAGACATCAGTACACAAAAGGAAGTAACAATGATTCTATAAAATGATTATATTGTTTAATTAGGATACAAAAATACCAACTCATGATTGAACTGTCTAGTGTCAACTATATACTGTATAATAATTAGGATACAAAATATATTATCAAGCAATGGTTTACTTATGAAATAGAAGTTGAGAATTAATTACAGAACACAAGTTCATTCAAATTAAGGACAAGAGAGTCCAATATGTTAGTGATCAGTTAATTGAGTGGTATAACTGACATACAATTTTGAAGAAAACATTAATAAAATAATTGCTTAATAAATTAAATTATGATTTTCAGAACAGGAGTAGTAAATGAATTACCAAAGTATTTATTAAATCCAAGTAGTTACCTTGCACATACAAGAAGAGGCCCAAGAAGAAAGGAATTCTCGAGTTTCCTTAAGCTCGAATCTTTTGGATCTAATCAACCAGATAAGTTACAATGGTAAGGTATATATATATATATATGGTATATCGATATGTGAACGGATAAAATAAGATGTAAGGTGCGTAATCGTACCAGCAAAAAAAAGTAGGGGTGACAACAGGAGTACCCTTTGTATGAGCCATGTAAAAAAGAGTGTAAATGTGAGGTATAAGGCGGTAGCCCTCAACAACGCCAAGCGACAAACTTCTTCACATTGACACATAGAACAGCACATAGAATCATCAAAAGTGACAAGTGATGCATTATTATAGAGAAAATTATGAACAACAAAAACTAACAATAACGGAAAAAACTAGTACTATAAATGAATAATGTTATACTTGAATTAATTCACTCAACCTTCAGTTCAAAAAAAATTAAATCAGATGAAAGTGTGAAATCAAAAGTAATTAGCATGCATACTTCAGTTAAAAAAAAAAAAAAAAAAAACAACAACAGAAAGTACTGCCATAGAAGATGAGCATTTAACTGCACATTCGCAGCAACGAAGCCATTGCAATATTAAGAGTTCATACTCAAAAAAATTTCATTAAAACAAAATTATATTTCTTCGGCATTTGAACATTCAGGTACTGCTTCAATCTATAACTTCCTTTATCCAAAATAATAATAATAATAATAATAATAATAATAATAATAACAACACTGCAAAAGTAATTGATAATTGATTTTTACTGAAGGCATAACATCTTACACATCACAAATGTTCCATCAAGATATTGAAGTTCGTAGTAGAGGTTTGCATACATTTAGAAGTCTATCTAAGATATATGCAAAATTGAAGAAAGGTTCACACTTTTAGTGCATTGTCATTGCAAACTCTAAAACACAGTCCATCAAGTTTTAGTGTAAGACTAATTTACTTACCAATTGAAGTACCATAGATAAACTCATGTGAAGATGTTCCCATCTTGAAAGGTTATCTCCTGTCCATGTTGCAGCAAATTTTTGACTACCTATGAAACCAGCTCTAGTGAGCACGAAAGGACGTTTTTCCTTCGCAGCCAATTTCATTCCTTCGTATGTGGACCTCGTTATCAACACGCCATATACCTAATCAAAGCCATAAGCATGGAATAAAGTGAGACAACTTAAATGTCTGTAACTTTCAAGCGCACATCTGTGAGTATAAAGAGGAGAAGAATATTTAACCAAAAAGATAGAGTAAAAACTCCGGCTAAAGGAAGAAAAAAAAAAGAATCAATAGACCAAGGAACAATACATTGTCATAGTGATAGTGATTCTGCAAACCACCAAGCTCAGCATCACCTCTATGGATATTGCTTTCGGGCATTGTCTTCGTAACACTCTACAAAGAGAAAGATTTAGAGAAAATCCAGCAACAGAAGCACAAGTGAACTGTGATGAATGACACACATATATCCATACCTTGAAAACACCTCGTTCATTCATGTCATTCCATATTCCATCAACACAATTTGAAATGAAATCCTTAACTAACTTGGCCCACCATGAACGCGTTTTCTGCTGTGTAAAATCAGGAAAAACACAGGGGCCAGGCCATACATCACCTAGAAGTAAATAGAATATTGGTTACATGTTAAGGTTCAACAATCACAAAGCAACCACAGAACAAATGCATATATACAGGAAACTTAAACTTACTTACAAAAGGTTTCCCATCTACATTTTGAATCCAAACATCCTCTTTAGAACCACTATCGTAAACAAAATAACCTTCTTCTTGCTTAATCCCTGGGTCGAGCATCCATATTGCTTTTAAAACCATTAAGATGAAGCTCATTCACCAGAGCTTTTGGATTAGGGAACCTGTCCTGTGGAATAAAAATATATAATATTACAGGCAAAATATATAGTTATTCGAGCAGCCTCAAATTTATTCAATCATAACCAATATAATGGAATGAGTTTTAATATGGTGAAAACAGAATTTTATGTAGACAAAAAGTAGAACTTTCAAAATGAGCCATCTAAAATTATTCAAGTGATCATTATGTCAATCACAAATGAGCAAAGACAATGTACAAACAACTTGATTAAGCTTGTTAAATTAAATTTAATTGGATTTAAACATTATTCAAAAATAAAATAAAATAAGAAAATTAGAGAATTGCATACTTTATCAAAAGAAAAACAACGAAATCCATCCATGTAATCAATGTCCATCCACATGACATCACAAGGTATTCCCTTCTTTCGAAATGTCCCGACAATCTGCATTCCACACAAAATTCGGACGGAAAAAAGTGAGACAACTACTATAATAAAAGAACAGCTCTAAGAGGTGTACGCAACCATGATCGAATATTTTCAAAAAAAAAAAGACATTGCTAATCTTGCACATTGCAAGAATAGTCATGTACCTCTTTGTACTGGAATTTCTCTTATCAAACAATTAAGGTTCTGAAAATGATGGCTCAAAATATTGGTGCAGATTCACAAGTTGTAACAAAATACATTTACATCAAGAATTCTTTCTTCCGATTCATAGCTATAGCGACACAGATGATAGCCCAAAGACCATTTTGGGGGCATAAATACAGTTCCTAACAGAATGAATGAAAGATTTTTTAAAATCAAAGCGAAAATATCCGTACAGATCCCTCATGTGAAGTAAATTAGAATTTACAACTCATTAAGCTACACGAATCAGACTCTACCATTGTGCTCGATTTAGTACAAAATAAAGAAAGTTGTTGGGGAATTGCAAAATAAGATGTAAGGGACATGGGTCAGTTCTTATTATTTAAATAACTGCAATATTGATACTTCTACATAAAGACTTGTGATGAGCAAAAAAAAAATATCCTGCAATTGTTTAAATATTTAGAAATATTTAACACTTACTCGTATGAAAAGAAATATTAGAAACAAGGCTTTTGAATTAGAGAATGCATAGTTTAAATATCCTGCAATTGTTTCCGTATTTACCCATTGAGATTAAAGCTCAAAATATATTTTAGTCCACGAAACAACAAGTGATAGAATTCCACAGGCTTCGTAGATAAACTTGAGAAGTAAAAATATAATTAAGAGTTTTAGAATGAACAAGAAGTATAACCTATCATCGCCGGAAAACAAACCAGCATTAGTTACCTGGCATTTCCCTTTCCCATTCGGAATAAAACAAAATGGATCCAGGAGCCCCTTCTGAACATGACCACTGTGTACTCCACTCTTCCGCAAATTGAACTTGGGGAATGCACGACCATCAAAGAATGGATTCGAACCGTCAGAAACACTATAAGGTTTATTGGAGGTCACTACAATTATGTAACATCCATTCAAAAATAAAAAAACAAAGAAAAAGACTAACGGCTTAGGTGTTACCTTGACTAGTTCGGCGACGGCTTAGGGTGGGGCGTAGGTCGGCGACGGTTTAGGGCTTCGGAGGCTCCAATCTCCAGCAGCCGGCGACGGCAGAGTCGACGACCTCGTCGGAGCCGCAATCGCTGCGACGACAGAGATTTAGGGTTTGTGAGAAAGATTTCGGTGAGAGAGAGCAGTAAGAGAGAGAGGTGGGAAACGTCGGTCTCAGAGCAGTGAGAGAGGGAGAGAACGTCCTCGACGAGCAGAGAGCGGAGAGCACAGAGCGACCAGAGAGCAGAGAGGGGTGAGAGCGAGAGAGAGAAGAGAGCGGTGAGCGGAGATGACCGATGAGAGAGCGGTGAGCGGTGACCGGAGAGAGAGCAAAGAGCCGATTAGAGGCGGTGAGAGAGAGACCAGAGCGCAAGGAGAGAGACGAAAGAGAGTTGAGAGAGACGAGTGTTTTTTTATTTGGACGATCGTGTTTTTTTTGTGGGGGGGTGGGCTAGATCGAAGCACACACGAATCTCGAGATTTGATGAACGGTTATAAAAAAAAAAAAAAGTTTTGGTGGGAATGTTGGCGCCATTATTTAGAGACGGAATTAAATTCCGTCTCTATTTCCGTTTCTGATCTCTCTCTATTTCGTCTCTGAATTAGTCCGTCTCAATTCCGTCTCTAATTACTTTTTCTTAGCAACGGAACTTAATTTCGTTGCTAATTCCATTTCTAAATATCATTTTTCTTATAGTGTTTGCATGGATTGCACGAAGTTACATAAGTTGCACACCTTGCGATACGTGTGTAACGTTTGCATGAATTGCACGAAGTTGCATGGGTCGGCCACCTCGACATACGAGCATGGAGTTTGCATGATTTCTCCACCTCGAGATACATGTGTGACGTTTGCATGAGTTGTCCACGTCGAGATACGTGCGTGTCCTTTACATGCGTTGTCTACTTCGAGATACATGTGTGACGCAGGTTGTCTATCTCGAGATACGTACGTGACGCGGGTTGTCCATTTCGAGATGCACATGTTGTTTGCATGGGTTCACCACTTCGAGTTGAACAAATTATTCCTTTGGAGAATGAGTAATTAAGAGCTTTTGTATTTTGTATAGATGACTCCTTTTCAAAAGGAGTCATTCATTTCACCTCATTATTTTGTATAGGCTCTTTTTCAAAATGAGTCATTCATTCCACCTCATCAAAATAAACAACGCATGGATCCACATCATCATCAATGACTCCTTTTGAAAAGGAGACATACTTTACTTTTGTAATTTTAAAGTAACCATCCTTATTTTATGAATAAAAAACTAATGTCACCTTACTTGGTGAAAAACTCCCAAGAAAGGAAATGGCAGGAAAGTAAACAATTGAATGTAAATATATCCGCAACTAAACTCTCTGAATGCTCTTCTATAGATGACAAAAATCTACTACTTTTTAAATAATTTTTATTTTTAACGTCTACTTTTTTGTGTATTTTTATTGTCCCATTTTTGGGTTGTTTGTTTCCCTTTTAGCCTAATTACTCTTAACATATAGATTAGCCCAATTCCTTATGTATTTTTGTTCATTTTTTCAATTTTTTTCCTATTTTTAGCTGTTTTTTAATTGTTTTAAGATTTTTCCTTTTTTTGTTATCTTTTATCAAATAAGAATTGTATTAGTAATTGGATAGCTAATGTTAACGTGACCTAATATATTTATCTTCTCGATTTTCCTGTTTAGCCATTTTTTGTTTTTTAATATTATTAGATATTTTAATAAGTATTTTTAATTTTTTTCGAGTTTCCAATTTTTATAGGGGTTTAGATTTATTGTGTGCCTGTTTTTTGGGATATTTAATTATCTTTTTTATTTTTCATATTTTTTCACGTATCCTTTTTTTTACTTAATATTGTGGCTATTTTTTAGTATATTGTGTTTTACGAGTGCCCTACTCACTTACTTCTTAAAAGACTTTGCTAATTTTAATAAGGTTAATGATGGGTACTGGTGTTCAAATCTAAGCATATTATGATTCGATTTGGGACAAGTACATAGTATTAGTATCGTAAAACGGGTATGGATAGGAAAATTTCATAGCATCCTATTCGTTTACATCCTTACAATAGTTTGGAAAATCTCATCAAATTCATTTTTATCTAAGGTAGATATTAATACACAGGCAAGTCACGAAGCACAAGATGTCAACGCTAGTTATTCTTGAGTGAGGTTTACACTTTTCTTAGATTTGATAGGGTCTTCTATTTTGTTGCGGAGGTGATTAAAACAATTTGGTGTTCGTTAGGAGGAAATTGAATTTCTCCAAATAATTACTCATTACGTGTATGTATAAAAAATATATTTAATTTGAGTTGTATATCTCATTTTTCTCTAACAAGGAAATTAGATGATGTTGCTTCGAGACCATCGAGATTTTTTTTTAGACTTATGCGGGAGTCCAACTCATGATCTCTCTAAACCTTGCCTTTTGGCAAATGATGTCTCATCCATCTAACCATAAATGCTTTAGCAACCATCGAAGTTGTCTAATAAGTTTTTTTTAAAAAAATTTATTCTTCTCATCGAATTAATTTTTATCTAATATACATATTAATATTTCGTCTTGCCCGCGCACGACTAATTTGTATATCAATTTAAAACATAACCTAAAAAATAGCAATAAAAATTATAGTTTAATTAATGACGTCACCATGTCACTGTCAAAACATATTTGTGTTTTCCCATCCTACATCTCACTTAAGTGCAAGAAAGATCAATGTCTTGTATATTTTATTTTTTTGTTATAAATCTTAATTATGACATCATCATGTCACGTGTCATGTTGGAGAGCTTCTCAAAAGTCACGTGTCGCGTCGTTAGACTTTCTCACAAAAAACGTTTCTTTATATATAGATAGATAGATAGATAGATATATAGATAGATAATAAAAGCCGGCCAAAATAACACTATTATTTGTATTTATTTTTTTTCTAAAACTTATTCGTAATTATCTTATCTAATATATATATATATATATATATATATATATATATGATAAATATAAAAAATTTAAAGAAAATAAAATAGCCAAAGTACGTAACCGACCCAGTGGAGATGCTCTTACCAATTGAACTCTATTTAGAATTTAAAATTCGGTTGGAGATGATCACACTTTCAAAATAATGTTGATGTTTGGTTCGTTTGTTCAAATTCCCGAAGAGTATATTTCTTGTGTATTTCACCTTCACAAAGTTGACAGTTGTGTTGGACTTCCACAAAAGTTGGTAGTTGTGTGAGTTTGAATCATCTCTAATGTGACCATTGATTGGGGTAAAAATAAATTCACTTAGGATAAAATTCACATCCAATTCAAAAATTGTTCTCTAACGGAACCATAAATTTATAATGTCCATCCTATGTGGCATGCAATCAAAGTGAAAGGTGTCTATTACAATGTCTATTTCTAAACATTGTGATAGATTATCACGTTAGCATTATTAATTCTTTTAAAGTTTTTTAATTTTTTCAAGCATTTATTAATATTATGAAAATTGAAAAATAAAAGTGTTAACTTATCAATCTATGATCTAAATCCGCATTACCATCAGAGATCACTTGTGCCACATATAAAATAGACATCCTCTCTACATCCATGATGTGGTACCAATTCATAGACTAAATCCATATTACAATTGGAGATGCTCTAAGTGTTGTACTTTCTGAAAAGCTAAATATATTTTTTTTAAATAACTTATTGTAATTTACTAGAGTTTACGTACGTGTAATGGAATGTACATTAACCAAACAAACCAAAGGAGAACAATCTTAATCTGCTATACAAAGTACCTCAGGTACAATATATTTTTTTTCTTTCTAGTAAGTCGTTGATCGAAACTTCTTTTACAATTTGTTTCTTCAAAATTTTGTATCCAGCCAATAAAGGACATGGCAGGAAAGTAAACAATTGAATGTAAATATATCCGCAGCTAAATTCTCTGAATGCTCTTCTATATTAAATAATTTAAACAAAAAAAAACAAAAAGAAATCTCGCCTTCATGTCCTTTGCGTTGTGTCTTGAATCATAAACATGATTTCCATTTTCTTTTCAACCACCAGAACAACTTCAATTGATCCTCCCAAATGATTGACTCAATGCGCCAGATAAATGGCACAGAGCCATCATCAAGAGACAGGCAAGTCGGATGAAATTTTCATTTTAAGTAGGCAATACAGTTCTATCCCTCTCCATGGCAGCGCCTCCTCTTCTCTTGCTCTTTTTCTTGAGCAAGAAAGAAGCAAGTGTTGTCCTGTCCTCAATAGTTTCTATGCTCTCTTTCAAATAAGACGCACATGTGGCGTTACCTGCCGTACCATCAGGAGAAATATCAGCTCTCATCAAAACGCCATTTGATGCAACATCCGCAGATTGTTTATTGTGTACTAAAAGATCTTGGGCCGCTTGTGGAAGCTTGATTCTCTTACGTTTCTTTGAACGTGGCAAGGGCACTTGAGTAGAGGCAGTCATGGTATTCTTTGGAATTTTGCATCTTCTCTTCCTCCCAATATTTTCCAAAAAAGAAGCCAGTGTTACACTTTCCTCATCATTTGTTTCTGTGATTTCTTCAGAATTAGTGGCATCTTCAACCGACTGGCCATATCGGCTTTCAGAATGAACATTAATAACAGTCGACATCCTGTTTAATGCAATGTCAGTACTGTCAAGTGCTGATTGCTCATTTTCAGATGCAGTTTCATGGCAGACTTCCAATTGTGCAATACTCCTACCTTTTCTAGAATGTTGCACTTGCGTTTTTCTCTTTTTCCGACTAGAAGCAGTGTTAGATATCCCAAAGGTCCCATCATCATCATCATCATCATCATCATCATCATCATCACCATCTATGTACAAAGAGTTCGAATCGTCAGAAGAAAGAGATGACTCCCTGATTTTCCTTTTCTTATTAGTAAATTTGTCGCCCTTTGTTGGCTGCTTAGAGTTTCCCTTGCTCTCTACCCGAATCAGATTGTCATGAATGATGCTTGTAGCTGAAACTATCGAAGATTCAAAAGATGATGGTGTCTTCCAGTTGACATTAGTTGATTCAGCACATTTACTCTTCACATTTGGTTTACTTGCTTTCCTCTTTAAATCCGTTTCAGGAAGCAACTGTAGATCTTGGTTGCCAGTTGCTGACTCGGGACATTTTTTCTTTGAATAGGACTCGCATGCTTTTCTCCCTGCAACAGTCGCAGAAGAAAACTGAAGATCCTCCTTACTAGCTGCTGACTCGGCACATTTATCTTTTAACCAGGGTTTACGTGTCTTTCTCTTTGATAGCACAGGCTCACCCCTCTCAAGATTCTCAACTTCATCATTCACTTTCGTCGCTTGAGAAATTTTTTGACATTTACTTCCTCTGCTTCTTGAACTCTTCTTCATGGAAGCACCACTGCAGCAGTTTCAGAAGGAAGAAGTCATGAAATAATAAAAGCAAAGAGAATGTCGGGTAACCAAGAACTGATGATCAAAATATGCAGACTATCAAAAGAATGAAGAGAAATAAAGAGCGCGATGAAAAGAATGGATGCAACACATGCAAAATGATATGTAAAGAGAATGATGGTCAATTCGACTTACCAAGAACTGACTTTCTGCTTCTTAGATTTTGACTTTGCTCTGCACAACGACAAGAATTGAGCAGATTAACAACATCGGCAGCTTAAAAGAAATAAAAAGAAAAATTATGAGATTTAAAAAACCTTACCTCGTTTTTTCATCATTTCCCGCATTAACTTCTCCATTTTCATCTGCAGGGATAGAATGACCCCCATTTTCATCTGCAGGGATAGAATGACCCCCATTTTCATCTGCAGGGACAGAATCACCCCATGGCAATGGAAGGAAGTCCCCAGGGCCAAGTGCGGGTCGTTCCTCTTCTCGATCCACAAAATTGGATATAAGAGCCACTTTTTGCAACCTTCGCGCCGCTTGGAGCAAAGGTACCTCATGTGGGAGCAAAACCTTCCACCTCCTTATTTATAGGAAAAAAAAAGCACAGAATAAAGAAATTAATTTAGTAATAAACATCATGTGATTCAACAACTTTGAAAGATAAAGGAAGCTCAACCAGATGTTATCAACCATCTACTTCAAGTTTTCAATAGTACATGACATACCTCCTACATTGATTATCAGTTCGCGGAGGCACACAAGCTGCAATCTTGGACCAACAATATCCATATTTTGTGATTGCCTCTTTCAACTTTGCATCTTCTTCCTCAGTCCATTCTCCAAGATTCAATGCGGGATCTAACACATTAAGCCATCTGTAAACAGAAATTAGATCCTCAATTCAAATAAGTTTAAAGGGCTGACACTTAACTTCAGATCATTATTCGAGGACCAAAATTCTATTCAGGATTATTATGCAATACCTTTCTCGACATTGAGCTTGAGTTCTGCCAGGCACAAATTGAGCTATTTTATTCCAACCTTTCGCCCCAAAAAGTGTAACAGATACTTTCAAGCGTTTGTCTTCTTCCACCGCCCACCGCCCTACCCTATCTCTTCTGGGGTTGAGGGACTTGTTCCATCTGCATTTTGCAAACAACATGAGAGGAACATTACTATTGGCAGAAAATAGCAGAATTGCTAAAAAAGCAACAACTGAATATGCAGACATCTTCAAGAGAACACAACTGTCAGGACAAGCATCTTACTTTGTTGGTTTATTTATATGGATCTCCCCAATGAAGAATCGAAGACAATTACACGCAAATAGTACAAATAGCACGCATAAGATATTAAAGTCTTGTGCTGCTAATCATGGTTAAGATATATTAGCTAAGATTTTGAAGGCAATCCTAAGTATCTGTTTGAATTTTATACATTTAGTGCCAAAACAAAGAGAAGGGAGACAGAAAACACAACTTGAGTAACAGTAATAAATACAAATACCTGCATTTCATTGAATCCCTTTAATACATATAGCAAGAGAAAAAGAGTTGCACATTAACTAGCTTCAGGGAATAGCAAAGATATACGAAATATAAAAAATATAAGATATTCAAATATACAAAAATATTAGAAATTTTGATGCATCAAGATATCTTCTTCATTTTCCTTATGTCACATATTTCATCAAAAGCTATCAGAAACTTGCAAATAGATCCAACACTTGCAACAACAACAACATAGCCTCAGTCCCGAATTAAAACACTTACGTAATTTTATTTTTATCAAGGAAAAATAATACAGGAGGTTAGTTTATAGTTATACCCCTTCTACCACAACTACAAAACCTTTCAGTAAACTTTTAAAACTTGCAACATGGAATGAATTTGTTATCATAAATCATCACAAAATTATGGATGCATAAATGCTAATCAAACTTAGTAGTGGACAGATTTAGACAATAAACAATTAAACTATATATATATAGTGTACCAAACTAAGTTGAAGGACTCCTCTGAAGTTTAGTTAATATATGGCAACCATGGGTAGCAACTAAACTGAGCATGAGAATAATAGAGATGCTAACTTATGCTGTTGTAACTGTTGTAATAGTATCATTGGCCTGCAGTCTCAAGAAAATACTGTACTAAGCTACAGGATATAGTAAATACAAACTTGTTCATTAATATTAACCATGCGATAGCAACTGACCTATTAGAACATTGGGTACCTGTCCTTCCTTCCGTGTAAGATGCGACCATCTGCCAATCATGTTCGCCAAAAGCTTCTACAGCTGCACGAAGCTGACTATCATCATCCTCTGTCCAATCCCGTTTCATAATAAAAGCATTCAGACTTCGTTGAAAACGGGTCAGGCACTGAAATGGGGTTCTGTTTGTTCCCAATGAACTTGCAATGTTCACCCAATTATGAAGGCCTCGTTGTTGAAGAATGAACAAAAGATTCTTATCTTCTATATTAGTCCATGGATTGTGATTAATAAGAGGATCTTCACAGTTGATCCACCTACCAGTTAGAAAAGAAACATATTAACTTCAGGTTCAAATGCATATCTACCAATGAAATGTGATACCATGCAATTATGCAATTGAAGGAGTTGTGGCTGCAAATGGAAGAGCAGCAAACAACATTAGCAACTATTAGTACAATTCAAATTTATGTTTTTTTATTTTTTTATTTTATCATTTTGTATCCACATTCCGTAACTATAACACAGCGTACCCAAGCTATAACTGCACTTCGTACTCACTGGAGTCACCAAAACATCCGTGTAATAAATATAGACAGAAATTCAATTAGAAGACCTACCAACCTAAAACTAGCTTCCTTAATTAGTACCACAATTCCTTAAGTTTTTCTCAGAAATATCTCCTTTTGCTCACAATACAATACAGGAATTCCAAACATGTAGGGTGATTGAATAGTCTCAGAAGACAAAAACTATGTACAAGTATGAAGGAGAAGTGTTTGTATCCAACTACACAGTAATAGTACCTTGCTTCACATTCAGCACCAGAACGACCAGTAAGATAAGTGGATGCCAACTGTTCCCAATCAACCATAGGTAGAAAAGAGCGAAGTCGCTCAGGAGTGATTTCAAAGTTTGTTATAGATGCAATGGCATCATCAAAAGCGTTTGAATCACCAGAATATTCGTTTGAAGCACTGCAACAAAAAAATACATAAGGCGCAAAATGAAGGAAAATCGTTTGTCATAAACAATTAGTACTACCTACCTCAAGACTTCCAGTGACTTTTCAAGCAACATTTCTTGATATTGTTGTTTTATTCCCTTTTCAAGACTCTCCTTCTCAGCCGTAGACCACTTTTGCTTGCGCAATGGAAGTGAATATTGTTTTAACACCTTTCTATAGTTAGCAACATGAGAATTCTCAATTGGGCCTGAATGTGATGCGCGACCCTTCTTATCATTGACCTGCCATTAACAAAAAATGCAGGCTCAACTTGTTCAATATGAAATGAAACAAAAAAATTAAATAAATCACAAAGTGACTACTATTAGTTACCAAGTTTGATTTACTAAGCAAACCACTCACCGCTATTTACTAAACGAATCATGAATCAAGAAAAAATAATTCTAGAAAAAAAAATTGTTTTCATTTTGACTCTTTTTAGTACACTTCTACAGACTATTTTAATGGCATCAATCTTGTGCTTGTACACATGAATTTCAAAGTTTGTCTTATATGTATTATTATCCACTACAACCAAGTTATTTTCAATGTTGAGCTGGCGAAAACATGCTATGGCATTACTACCAACCAATTTCGTCGTAGAAATTTAACATGAAAATGCATCTCATGAATCATCCCTAATATGCTTAATTCATTTCCAAAAAGGTCCTTATACTACCAAACAAGCAAAGAATATCAAACGGCAATCCAAAATAATAGACTGGATATGCGAAATCATGACGCAGGTCATGAATAGCACAAGGCGCCTTTGTCTTACATTTGAGGGAAAAATAACAAAGAGAAGGAACCAACATAACATCTACGCTATGAATATCGAGGAACCAACAGAACAGCTAAGATATGAATACTATGATTTAATAAGGATATTTAAGTACACAGAAAAAAGGAAAATTAGAACAAATGCCAAAGAGAAATCATGAAGAAAGACCTTGGAAGTTTGGGAGTTCATTGACTTTCGAGCCTGAATTAGCCGGACGTGAGGATCTTTTCTCAGTAATGAAGGTTGCCCGATCCTTTTCTTACATGAAACCTGATAGTCCCTAATAAGTTTGACACGTTCTTTCAGTTTTTTGTTTTCCTCAATCCTTGCTTCAAGCTGAATCAACTTACCCCTGATAAACCTCTGACATGAACGGTTCCTCTTGATAGCATCAATAAACATTTGTGCATATTTCGCATTGCACAAAGAAGAATATTTAGATGGCGATGTTGATTCCTCATGCGATTCCACACAATGCCACTCAATTGGACTACAAGATTGGTTTCTTAGATTGCTGTCTGCCACAGATTCTCTCGGCTGGGGAGTGACAGGAGCTTCTTCAAATCTGGGAGACTCCTCATCTAATTCCTTCCTTGTTTCTGGATTTGACGTTGTGATATTTCCACAATTCAGATCAGGTTTATCGAAAGAGCATTCTGAATTTCTTTTTAAGGAATCTGCACAGAGCCATAAGAGGAACAAAAAATGGTGAAAAGAAAGTTCGAATCCGTACAAAAGCAACAAAGTCGAGTAAAATTCAGACGAAATTTTCATTTGTAACTGTCAACCAATATCATGGACCAATAATAATTTAGGAAGAGCAGTTCTTCAAATTAAGGAAAGATGGGATCCCTAAAACCAATTATTAGTACCCTTGGTACTAACAAAAATTAGGAGAGAAAGATGGCGAGTCAACAACAACAACAAAAAAGCCTCAATCCCAAATTAATTGGGGTAAAAGATAGCGAGTCAATGGGCAAAAAAATAAAAAAAGTAAAGATTGGAACTCTTCTCCCAATCCGTGTCCCTTGCATTCATATCACTTATCTCCCGAAGCAAGAAGAGGAAACGGAAGTCGCATGGCCATGCAAGGCCTTTTTTTTTTTTTTTCTTTCTGAATATTCCCTGAGAAACTTTCGTTTCATATGAACATTGAGACCAATGGCATGCATTAAAGATCAGCAAAATTAACAAAGCCGTCCAATTTATCAATATTCAACCCTGTTAAGGCCGCGTAAACCCTCCTGATCCGTTCAAAATTGAGCTCTAAATACCAAGAACTCCATACCTCCTAATGCAAGTTATAAACTACGTCGCTGATAATCAGAGCAATTTTTTTTGATATCCAATCAGAGAAATTTATGTCATAAAGGGAAGACAAATCAATAGAAACAACTACTAAATCAATGCCCTAACAACAAAAACCATCCCTTTAACCTATCAAGACCAAGAAAGCCTAAATGTAATCAATAATTCTCCTGCCTCAAAATCGAAATGCCAAAAAGATAAGTGATTTCTACAAGAAACAGGAAACGCACCAGAATTGTACTTGGAAAACCGCCTTTCGATCGCGCGAAGCGTCTCGAAATCATCCTCCTCGTCATCAGAGGCCCCGGGAAGCAGAGTCCTCAGGGGCTTCAGCACAAGAGGGCGGACATTCTCGGAGGGAATTGAGAACCGCTGCTGAATGGTCCTCGCGAATTCGATATCGTCGAAATCGCTCCCCTCGGAATCCGACAACATCGCTTCCGCATTGACGTCGCTAGGGTTTGTTCCGGCCAACGCACAAGCCCTACGGAACGCCTCCTTGTCTTCTTCGTCTGATGCGTCGTCTTCGTCTTTGGTTTCGCCTTTCTGGAGAGGAATCGCCATTCAAGGGTTCGAATTTGTGCTTCAAAGGTGAGGGTTTTGAATTTGTTGGTGTTTTTTTTTAGACGCTGAGCACAAACGGAAACTAAAAGGGCTAAAACGTCTCAAGTTTGAAAACCCTCGCCTGAACAGTGTTTATAGACACCCCATCGTTATATAATGACACTAAGCTGTTTTACGAGGGCACCCAAATTTTTTTAGTGAATACCTATAACTACTTTTACTCTCAAATAACTCACTCCACTACTAAAATCGATAAAACCAACATCGTTCATTTTTCGTTTCTAAGTTCATTTTGTTGCTCATTAATTTATTTATTTCGTTTTAGATATTGTTTATTGGATGTAACGACCCATTTTAACCAATCCCGATTAACTGATAAATTAAGGATTAATATCATAAGCTGAGATCCACGTGGACGTCGTGAAAAAGTCTATGGCACGCCTAATCGGGAAATATGTTATTTTTGTGTCGCAAGTGTTTAATTACTTTATTATTATTTAATAACTCGCGCCGCGTTAATCGAGAATTTCGCTTGGTCGCGTTGTGCGCGTGTAGTGACGAGTGTGTGCACGTCGTGGAGTGCGCGTAACGCGGGTGTACGGGGTTGTATCGGACTGAGTGGTCACATCACTCACTCCATCATGTCACACGTCACATCAAGCCCATCCCTTATCATGCTATTTTGTCTTTTTCCTCAAAATTCGACTTGTGCCACGTGTCAAGTCAAGGTCGTATGTGGGATCCACTCGTCGAAATACGTATGTCCGAATCAAATTTGAGATGATAATGCTAACTATGCGAGAAATTCGGGGAGCCGAAACACGAACGGGGACGTGCCTCGAGTCGCGTGTCGACGCGGGATACACATCGTGATGCGTGTAGCACGAATATCGAGATTTTGAAATGAGGTGAGTTGGTGCCTCAAGATGCGTGCTACTTGGTTGTTAAGTTTGCCTCGAGATTCGTGTTGCACAAATGTCGAGGACACTTTTGATTTGAAATCAAAAAGAAAATAAAAAGAAAATGTATATATATATATATATAGATAAAAAGAAAAAAAAGATAAGAATCAGGGAAGAGAGAGAAAGAAAACGAGATAGAGAGGAGAAAAAATGAGGGAGAAGGAGACGAAGAAGGAGACCACCGAGAGGGAGCTCCGGTCGGTGAGGTGCTCGCAGGCGACGAGCCGGCGGTGTCGCGGCTCGGAGGAACGACGCAGCAGCAGCGCGACCGGCTCGACATCAGTGCGGCTAGCGGCTCGCGCTCGACTCGAGAGCTGCGCGGCGTGGGGCTGGACTGGCGCGGTGGACCGACGACGGCCAACTAGGCGACGGACGGCGGGTGCAGAGCGGCGACCAACAAGCAACAGCGAGCGGTGATAGCGCAAAGCGCAGAGGTCGCGACAATTCTGTATGAGACGGACGAGCAAAGTGCAAAGCGGAGCTCAGCAGGCGCCGCGGCATGGCGCGGCGCGTGAAAGCGATGACGCCGGCGAGACGACAAGCAACTCCGGCGTGGCGTGGCGGCGACGAACCAGCGGCGACGCGACGCATAGAAACTCACCATGGCGGCGCGCGCGCGCCGCTCCGCCGGCCAGTGGCGGCGCTGGCGAGCGACAACGCGATGGCGCTTTGTCGACCGGTCGGATGCGCGATTTCAACGAAATCGCGACGACGCGACGGATGTGAGGTTTATTTCACATTTTCAGTGTGATTTGAATTATTTGAAGTAAAATAGACCTAAAATGTATAAATGGACATCAGGGACTTATGAGTCGGGTGTCGGGTGCGCAAATCGAGACGCGAGTGACGTTTTGAGGTTCACGATTTCTCGAGGTAAGTAAACCAGCTAGGGACTTATACGGTATTTCATTTCCCTCCATTGGCTGTTGTTGTTTTCTGTTTTGTGATAGATTTATTGTTGTTCATTGCCTTGTGATGATAGCTATCGTTGAAATTGTTGTCGATTGAGTGAGTCCATTGGGAAGTGAGTCATGGTTACTGTTTATCTGCGATATGAGAGGGTTAGGGCTGGAGGCAGGGGTCTCGTCCTAAACCCGAGGTTTTTCCTGGTCGTCCGTCGATATTATCCGGGTCCATGGATGTTTCATAGTCGTACGGGCTAGGGTTGGGAGGCAGGGGTCTCGTCCTAGATCCAGGTCTATGGATGTCTCATAGTCGCAAGGGTTAGGGCTGGGAGGTTGGGGTCTCGTCCTAAACTCGAGTCTGCTGTGCTTTTGCCGCGACTCAACGACCTTTTGGTCGGGACTCCTTGTTATTTGGCTTCACTCATTGATGGATTGTTTATAGTCTTGTATATTCATGCGTGCTTTATTCCTTCCGTTCTATTTGCATGAATTTGACTGCTTTGGATATTGTGAAATGTTGTGTATAAGTCCTACTGAATTTTCTCGCCTGGGCTCGTCATTCTTATGTTTGACTGAGTGCAGAGCCGTGGACGAGTAGCAGAGAGAAAACTTCATAGCTAGGTGAATTTTTGTATATTTTATAATTACTCTCCTCTGATGATATTTATTGGGTTCCACAATTAGGTTGCCTAATTCCCTGATCTTTTTGTTGAGTTATTTAATGTATTAGTTGCTTCCACTAAATTTTTAAATCTTGACATAACATTAATAACTCAACTGTAAAATGTTGAATGTATTGAAAATGATGGATTTGAAGGCTGACTAGGCTCTCGTTGACCTTGCGAGACTGGCTCAGGGGTCCACGTGAGTTTAGGCCGGGCGGGGCCCGGTTCGTGAAAAAGTGGGGCCGTCACACGTGACTTAGACGAAATTCGACGACACGATCGAAATTCGACGATGCGATCGAGGTGAGATTACTTCACCTAAATTAATGGCGATATGAATGATTTAAGCGACATAGCCCAAAATGATAAAAAATATATAATTTGACACCAGGGACTTAGGCTACCATAGTCGGGTGTCAGGTACGTATCTCGAGGCGAGTGCGGGACGTTTCGAAGGCGTTCGAGGTAAGTAATCCCATGAGAAAATTAGTTAAAATTCTTTTATGATACTTACTTTATTTTGCATTCTAAATTCTTTCATTGCGCTATTTATTGTTGTTAAATTACTATTCATCCACTCACACGTGTGTATATGTGTTTGTCGACGGGGTCAGCATGGACGGACTCATACCCCGGGGCTAGCTACCCCGCGCTGTTTGAGTAATTGACCATGATAGGGCTACGTTGTGACTATTCTCCGCGAAACCCGTAGGTAAAGAGATGTTTGACGAAGACCTAAGTCTACGTCAATGGTTCCTCTCGAGAGATGTTTGGATGAGGTTTTCCGTTCAATGGTTTCTCTCATTCGACCGTGAGTTATTTGGCGAGGTGGTCGTCAATATGGTTCCTCTCAATTTAGCTACGAATATTCTCAGATGTCGACCAGGGTTCTCTGTCACGCTACACTCGTGTCCTAACTTGGCTTCCCAATGACTTATTTTCATGCGATTTCCTTTATTCTTGTCCTTTATTTAAATTGCATGGACTGTAGCCATTTCATTGGAATTCGTGAATATTAGCTAACATTCTTTGGGATTTACTCACCTGGGATTTGTCATTATTTTTTGTGACAAATCGCAGATCTTGCGTCGAGCCGAGGCAAAAGCATCTCAAGCGTCTACGACTGAGTTAGGAGAGCCATCATTTGCGTAGGTGTTGTATGTATTTATTTACTGCTTTATGAACTTTTTTGGGAATGACTTGTATATTGGATACATTTATATGCTCATCTTTAGTAACTTTGTTGCTCTCGATATACGTGGTATCTATTGCCAGGTTTCCACCCTATAGGTTGCTAATTAATGCATAATTTGTTTACATTAATTATATGCATGTTATTAAGACTTCCGCTACTAAAATAACTTAAATAAATCAAAACAAATGAATTAAGTTAAAAAACTTTATAACTTAGTACATTTTGCTAAAATAATCATTTAAATATCAAAATTTACTAAGTTGGAGTATTAGATGGTAAGTTCGCGGGCCGTCATGGACAAATGTGTGGTGACGTGACATGCTTGATGACGTGTCTGGCGACGTGGTGGTGCCCGATTTGCCTCGAAATTTGAGGCCGCTACAGTTGGTATCAGAGTTTAGGTTCATGTGAACCTAGGGAAAAGTTTAATGGCTTAAAACGTTGTGATACCAACGCCACAATTGGTATCAGAGCCTAGGTTCAGGCGAACCTAGGGGAAACTTTAATACAACCAAATAAAACTTAACAACAAACATTAGATGTGGAAACCCGAAGATCCTAACTTAGAACTTTAGTTGGGAAGCGAACATGGGACGGGAAGTGTCAAGGCTTAGACGTTATATATTTTGATGTGTATGCGTATACGAGGCTGATACGGACGTTCGCGATTTACAAATTCGACATGGATGGACGACCAGTTCTTCATACGGACGATGGAGGCTAGCGAAATAGCTCGACACCTGTTAACTCGGATCAGATATTGTGCGTCACGGTCGCACTCTAGAGTTTGCAGCTCGAGGAGATTCTTCGGTTGCTTCGAGCGCATGCAATGATAATACCAGCCCCTGCCACATTCGCCGCCTCCACTACTATAGAGCAGACAGTTGTCGCATCACACTATTCCGGCAACCTCGCTCACGACCACTACTACCGAGATACCGCCAGCAGTCACTACACAATTGACTATGTCGACCGTGGCACCGACATTGATTCGCCCTTGAAGATCACATTCGAGACCTTCTTATCAGCTGAGATGAAGTTGATCAAGGAGTTCGTTCGTGTGCAGTCAGACTACTATCATAGAGGCAGAGACCCAGAGGTGGCTGGGAAGTGGATCCGTTCACACGAGAAACGTCACGGACTTTTGAGGATTCACAACAGCATGCGAAATTGGATTTTTTCAGATTAATGTTTATGGTAGATGCTGCAGTATGGTGAACCGCCCACGCAGCCGCCCACTGAGAGCTGAGTACTTGGGCAAAGTTCAAGAAACTCTTCTATGATCTGTATATCCTTATCGAGATTCAACTAAGACTGAGAGATGAGTTCTTGACGATGAGGCACGATGGCGCAAAACATGGAGATATTCACACACCTGCGTACCTTGCGATGGAAGTAGCTGGAACAGAACGACTGCGGATCCATTATTTTATTCGAGGACCCCGACTAGAGATTGAGGGAGCGCAGATTCACTACAAAAAAACAGCAAATCGGAAACGGAATTAGAAACGGAAATAAGTTCCGTTTCTAAATCAGAAACGGAATTAGAAACGGAATAATTTCCGTTTCTAAATTAAAAAGTTAGCGACGGAATTGAGACGGAAACATTCAGAGACGGATTTGAGACGGATCAGAGACGGAATTAGAGATGGAATTAGAGACGAAATTAAATTCCGTCTCTGAAAAATGGCGCCACCATTCCCGCCAAAACTTTATTTTCTTATACCCGTTCATCAAATCTCGAGATTTGTGCATCTTTCGATCTCGATGATTCAAAAATAAAACTCCCTCTCTCTCTCCCGATTCGTCTCTCCGAAAACTCCATCTCCCCAACACTCCCTCTCTCTCTTCCGATTCTCTCTCTCCCAAAACCCTATCTTCCCGAGCGCTCCATCGATCTCTCTCTCCCGATTCTCTGTCTCTCTCCCCAAAACCCCTCTCTCTCGACGGCGAGATCTCTCTCTCTCTCTCCCGATTCTCTCCCGATTCTCGTCTCTCAGGAACCCCTATCTCCCCAAAAATCCCTCTCTCTCGATGGCGATCTCTCTCTCTCTCTCTCTCACCGCTCTCTCTGTCACCGCTCTCTCTCACGGACCGTCGACCGCTCTCTCTCCCTCTCAAACCCTCCCCCCTCTTCAAACGTCACTCCAAAACCCTAAAACTAAGGGCAGTTCTGTCCGACAAGCCCGTCGCGGCCGCCATCGCCACCACCGCAAACAAATTCCACCACTACTTCACCAAGTCTGACGACGACGGGTTTCTTCGCTGCGAGGGCGATGTTGGCGCTCCTGTTTACTTGGCTGCCGTGCTTGAATACTTGGCCGCCGAGGTATTTCTGATTTTTGGCTGTCTATTGAATTTCAATCTCTACCTTTTTAGCTCTTTTTTTCTGTTTTTTTTTGTGATTCTATTTGTCTTGGAAATTTGAATGTCTAGGGCAAGTTTGGGATTTTGTTGGTTAAATACATGGTCTCAAGTTTGATTCTATTTCTCTAGCTTTTTGAGTTTGTACTTTAAAAGTCCAAATAGTTGTTTTTGTTATAATATTAGTGTCTATGAATTTGAATTTTTAGCGTTTTGTAATTTTGGGAATCTTTGAAGTTTGATTCCTTAGTGTTTTTGTGATTTCGAGTGTCATTGAAATTTGAATCTCTTAATGTTTTGTTATTTGGTCCACTTGGGTGTCTTTGAATTTGAATCACTAATCACTAGTGTTTTTATGATTTTGAGTGTCTGAGAATCTCTCTCTTTGTGTTTGTGATTTTGGGTTCGTTTGAAATGGTGAATGCGTATGCAGGTGTTGGAGTTGGCAGGGAACGCAGCGAGGGACAATAAGAAGACTCGGGTAGTCCCTCGCCACATACGATTGGCGGTGAGGATCGACGAGGAGCTCAAAGCAAGTTGCTCGGAGCGTGTGACGATTGCGAGCGGTGGAGTCATGCCCAACATTCACAACCTCTTCTTCGCCTAAGAAAACTGGTGGTGGTGCTTCCAATAGATATCCATGTTTCCCAATGGCATAAACAAACCCTCCTATAATGTTGGTTTTGCACTAAGATGACATCTTAAGAAGAGGCGGCATCTCCAATGGAATTTATAGTTAAGAGGTTGTGGATAAAGTTGCAAGTGTAGGCTTATGCTTTAATGAATTTGATTGTATTGATTAAATTTGTCGTCCTAATATTTTTTATGTTATTATCTTCTTCATTCGTGTGATGTAGGTGAACTTTACATGTGGTGGGTTTTCCACAATGGCAATCTGAGAAGATGGAAAGCTTTGGAATGGGGAGGTAGAACTTATTTACTTATTTGCATAAGTTCAATATTTTATTACATGATATTTTTTTCCTTGCTTTGCACTATTATGTTCTCATATTTTGTCCATATGGCATAGGCCAAAGGCTCAATGCCTATTGACAAATGAGATTTTAGTAATAAATCCTCGATGAGTTATTTTGATCCTATATGGGGAGCCAAGATTTGCGCAACGGAGGTTGTCCTTAACAAACTAGGAACCTAATCAAATCATCTTTTGAATGAGAAAATTTGAAATATTTCAATTTTTGCAATTGTTCACTTCTGATTCCACTTGTGCTATGATAGAGAACTGAAAATTAACTCATTTAAGCCATTTTTTTTCGAGATATTACTAACTCACGCCAATTCATCAAAGGTTTGTGTCATGTGTGTTTCTTCCCCATATTATAGATAATACATTGTTGTTTATTTCTTCTCATGATTGTGCATGTTTGTGTTTAAGTTTCCTTTAGTTTAATACATTGCTGTTTATTTCTTCTTAGATTGAGGAGGGACATGTGTTGTTAGTAATTTCATATTCATGCACTTGCTATGGATGATTGATTAGTTATTCCATGTTTATTTTATCGGTAAAACATGTCATGATCAACATTATAATACATTAGAATCATGTATTGAGGTAATTACTTTGTCGTTTGATGTTATAGTTGTTAGTAATTTCATATTCATGCACTTGCTATGGATGATTGATTAGTTAGGTGTTGTTGGTTACGATTGAATAGTACCTATTTCTTTTGATTGGTTTGGCATGTATATATGACATTCCCATGGTAGTTGTTTGAAAGATTTAATGGCTGCTTGGCTCCATTTGTTTCTCCCTTGTATGAAACTTAATTTTTGGTTTAGTTTTGCTCTTTTAACTTTTAATATGCTTACTTCTTGTTGTTAAACTCTTTCTGCTAAAGTTTTTTAGTTCCTCTTGCAGTTGGATGAAATAATGAATAAGGTGGCTGAAATGAGTGGCAAATGTGCAAAAGAGGTTAAAGTGGTTATCTCTCCTTATGGGATTTGTCCACTAGGAGCCCACATTGATCATCGGGTGACTTTTTTTAATTTTTAATTGAATCTTCTTATGACCCAAATTGATCATTTTATGGATTCTTTGTTTGATGCATAATGGATTTTCATAGTTTATGAGCCCACATTCCTATTCTCTTAAATATCCACATTCGAAGATCACAAATTTTGGTATTAGTGCCGGTTTAGAGAATTCAAGTGGCAATGGTATGTTAGATGTTTCTCTTTGGTTGTTATTTAGACTAACTATTGATGTGAATTTGAATCATTCTTTTTCCTTTTAGGGACTTGAAAATGGTTCTATTTCTTCGCACTTTTCTCACTTTTTTTCCTTCTCATTCTTTTTGCAGTTGTCGGGATCCGGGTTCATGGCTTGTAGGTATGCGTTCATATCTAGAAGCAACCTCTCAACAATGAACAAGACTCGATACATTGAACCATTCCCAAACATAGTAATGATTGGGTACCATTCATTGAGTAAGTTTAACACCGATTTTTTCTGTTTGTTTCCTTCTCCTTGCATTTTTATGGTTTTATTAATTTCGGTTTCACCCTTTAGTTTGCATGGATGACTCATTGCTAGAAATTAACTTTCTAATAGCATCTATATGATTGCACTCTCACTTTGCTAGAAATTAACTTTATGCGGAATGATTCTAGTTGTTTGATATGAGAAGGAACCAAATCGGACCTTCTAAGCTTTTTTTCACAAATTTGCAATGTAAAGTTTTCAAACTTAAAAAAGTTGTAGAACATATTTTTGTTGTGTGCATATCGTGTGTTTAAAATAGGTTAATGAAAGCTTGTTTCCAATTGTTCCTAGTTCTATTTGAGGTTTTAAACCACATCTTGTGAAAACAAGGTCTCTAGTGATACATCGACATCCATGGTTTTGGCTGTGATTTCTAAAAGTTGTAAACAAGTCTTAATTTTATTTTATTTTTATAAGAATAAACTAGTCGACTCTAATTAATTAATTTGTAATTTAGGTTTTATTTTCTTTGTTGTCGAGCATAAATATTTTTCTTTTAATTTTAATTCTTAAACGTAATCATGCATGATAGCTTGTGTATGTTGCAGTCTTAAATATTGATCATGAAACATCAAGACTATTATATAAGCATCACAAACCATTGCTATGTTATAGTTTGGAGCGAGAGATAATTTGCTAAATAACACCATGTTCCTTCTGGATAATGATGAATTTCTTTTTCTTTATTACTTTATTTATGTTGTGTTTATATTCCGTAATATTGTTTATATTCCTATTATTGTTTGTATAATTTAGTGATTTTTTTCTTTTTGATCTTTTTTCAGGTGTTTTGTATGAAGTCAAGTATTATTTGAAGCACAATCAACTTTATATAATCTCGGAACACTTCATTTTTTTATTTTTATTTTTATTTAGAACAATTTTTGCTTTTACTTTTGTAGAAAGATACGATATAGAAACTTTTTAGATTGTTTTTGTTGTTTCGTGTACAGTACATTGAGAAAAGATAATGTTAAGGATATGATAAGTTTATATAAATTGTGTAATATCAATATATTATTTAGCTATGATTTTTATTATATATCGGCAGGTTAAATGTGCTTGGATTGAGACCTATATATGTAAGACTTTAAAAACTAAACAAAAATGAAAATTAGAGACGGAAATAGCAACGAAATCCAAAGATTCCGTTGCTATTTCCGTCTCTAATTTTCGTTTATGTAAGATACATAAATCAGAAACGGATCAAATTCTGTCTCTGATTAGCAACGGATCAGAGACGGAAATAATCAGAAACGGAATAAATTCCGTCTCTAATCAGAAACGGAATAAATTCCGTCTCTAATCAGAAACGAAATTAGAGACGGAATAAATTCCGTTTCTGATCCGTCTCTAAATCAGAAACGGAATCGAATTCCGTTTCTGATTGAATTAGCGACGACGTTTTTAGAGACGGAATTAGTTCCGTTTCTGACTGCAATTAGAGACGGAATTTTAACAAATCAGAGACGGAAATTTCCGTTTCTGATTTGCTATTTTTTTGTAGTGATTGTACGTCAAGTCCAGTGAGTGCGAGTTTTGACATTCGGAGGTGAAGCCCTTGGGACACGTGATCGCGAAAGAGGTACTTCAGTAAACCCTAGTAAGATTCATGTTGTCATCGACTGGCCTACACCAGAGTGCGCGACAGACATCAGGAACTGTTAGAATTGGCAGGATATTATCAACAATTGTTCATGACTTTTCAAAAATCGCAGCGCCGAAGACTAGATTGACCAAGAAAGATTTGATTTCTCATTGGTTCAGTGAATGTGAAGCGGCTTTCAAAAGTTAAAGAATAAGTTGACTTCGGCACCGATGTTTGGTGTTGCCTGAGTCGAGTAATGCCTTGACTGTTCATACGGATGCTTGTGGCACCGGATTGGGATGCGTATTGATGCAGGGAGACAAGTGATAACTTATTTATCGCGTCAGTTCGGGACCCATTAGATGAGCTGTCCAGTGCACGACCTGGAGCTCGCAACATCTATGAGTTGTCAGATGTTCCAGATACTGTAGAGTCACATATTTACGGCCAGATGCGAGGACTGACAATATCTATTCCGCGCGTCTTATAGTGTCAGAGAGCCGATGTGATGTATCCAAGGTTCAAGAACATTGCACGAGTCCGTTGATGAGTGTTTGATACAACCAGGTATATTATGGGTTGCGGCAGTGGCAGAGTTATACGATGGTATTCTTCAGGAGGCTCACAGCTCCAGGCACATAGTGCATCCCGGCATGACCAAAATGTACCGTGATATGTGATAGTCATTTTGGTGGTTAGGGATGGAGGCAGATGTCAGCCAGTATGTGAGGAGTTGTGAGGTGTGTCAGCAAGTTAAGGCCGAGCACAGGTAGCCTGGAGGACTATTGCAGTCATTGCCTATCCCACAGTGGAAATGAGAACACATCACTACGGACTTCGTCAGTGGGTTGCCGCCGACTTTGCACAAGCACGATGCCATTTGGGTGGTCGTGGATCGACTGACGAAATTAGCGCATTTTATCCCAATTTCCATGAAATATAGTTTCTACAACTGAGCATGCTCTTCGGGTGAGAAATCATCAGACTGCACGGAGTGCCAATATCTACAGTGTCAAACAGAGACAGTCGACTTACTTCGCAACTTTGGCAGGCCATGTAGGAGCAGTATGGTACCAGATTGCGATTCGGCGCGACTTTTCATCCGCAGACTAGTGGGCAGTCTGAGAGACTTATTCAAATCTTTGAGGACATGCTCAGAGCCTCTGTGCTACAGTTTGGAGGATCATGGGATGAGTTTTTGTCACTTTCAGAGTTTGCCTAGAGCAAAAGCTATCAGACTAGTATCGAGATGTCATCATTCGAGGTGTTATACGAAAAACCATGCAGATCACCAGCTTGCTGGGCAGAGCCCGAGGACGTAGCTACCGTTGGGTTTGAGATTGTTGTAGATCACAGAGAAAATTAAGCTGATTCGTCAAGAGGTTACAAGCTGCTCGGAACAGACAAAAGGAGTACACGAACAAATATCGCGACGTGTTAAGTTATGAAGTGGATGATTTGGTCTACTTGAAGGTCTTTTTCCTTGAAAGGCCTCATTGCGGAGAGGGAGTCTACCGTGCGAAGGCGATACTCCACTTGTTCCAAGGTAGAGATTGGATTAAATTTGAATTTCGGGACGAAATTCCTTTTAGTTGGGAAGATTGTAACGACCCGTTTTAACTAATCCCGATTAACTGATAAATTACGGATTAATATCATAAGCTCAGATCCACGTGGACGTCGTGAAAAAGTCTATGGCACGCCTAATATGGAAATATGTTATTTTCGTGTGGCAAGTGTTTAATTACTTTATTATTATTTAATAACTCGCGCTGCATTAATCAAGAACTTCGTTTGGTCGTGTTGTGCCCGTGTAGTGACGAGAGTGTGCAAGTCGTGGAGTTCGCGTAACGCGGGTGTACGGAGTCGTATGGGACTACGTGATCACATCACTCACTCCATCATGTCACACGTCACATCAAGCCCATCCCTCATCATGCTATTTTGTCTTTTTCCTCAAAAATAAAATAAAATAAAATTTTTTCTTAAAATCGGGTAGAGAGAAGGGAGAGAGAAAGAGAGAGAAAGGAAAGAGAGGAGAGAGAGAGAAGAAAGACAGATAGAGAGAGTTAGCAAGAGAGGGGGACGATAGTGAGAGCTCGGCGCGGCAATGTGACAGCGGACTGACCAAAGCAGCGCAATGGTGGAAGCAGTGAGCAAAGCGGACAAAGACCGGCAATGGCGACTCAGCAGCGGCGGCGTGGTGGCAGAGTGAGAGAGCGAGAGGAGCACGATGGCGGCAGCGGCGTCGGCTAGTAGCAGCGACGCCTGCGAGGTAGCGGCGGGACGGGCAGAGTGAGCACCGGTAGCGGCGGCACGAACGACAGCGAGCTACGACGGTAGCGCGGCAGCGAGCGACAACGACGCCGGCGAGAGTGGCGGCGGCGGCAGTGGCGGCAGCGGTAGTGGTGAACGGCGGGGAGCAATAGTGCGGTGGCGCGTTATCAACCGATTGGAAGCGTGACTTCGACGAAATTCGATGACGCGATCGAAATTCGATGACGCGATCGAAATTCGATGACGCGATCGAAATTCGATGACGCGATCGAGGTGAGGTTACTTCACCTAAATTAATGGTGATATGAATGATTTAAGTGACATAGCCCAAAATGATAAAAACTATATAATTTGACACCAGGGAGTTATGTTACCATAGTCGAGTGTCTGGTACTTATCTCGAGGTGAGTGTGGGACGTTTCGAAGGCGTTTCAGGTAAGTAATCCCACGAGAAAATTAGTTAAAATTCTTACTTACTTTATTTTGCATTCTAAATTATTTCATTGTGTTATTTATTGTTATTAAATTACTGTTCATCCATTCCCACGTGTGTATGTGTGTTTGTCGACGAGGTCGGCATGGTACGGACTCACACCCCGGGGCTAGCTACCCCGCGCTGTTCGAGTAATTGACCATGATAGGGCTACGCGGCGACTATTCTCCGCGAAACCCGTAGGTTGAGAGATGTTTGACGAAGACCTAAGTCTACGTTAATGGTTCCTCTCGAGAGATGTTTGGATGGGGTCTTCCGCTCAATGGTTTCTCTCATTCGACAGTGAGATGTTTGGCGAGGTGGTCGTCAATGGTTCCTCTCAGTTTAGCTACGAAGATTCCCAGATGTCGACCAGGGTTCTCTGTCACGCTACACTCGTGTCCAAGCTTGACTTCCCAACGACTTATTTTCTTGTGATTTCCTTTATTCTTGTCCTTTATTTAAATTGCATGGACTGGAGCCGTTTCATTGGAATTCGTAAATATTAGCTAACATTCTCTGGGATTTACTCACCTGGGATTTGTCATTGTTTTTGGTGACAAATCGCAGATCTTGCATCGAGCCGAGGCAAAAGCATCTCAAGCGTCTACGACTGAGTTAGGAGAGCCATCATTTGCGTAGGTGTTGTATGTATTTATTTACTGCTTTATGAACTTTTTTGGGAATGACTTGTATATCAGATACATGTATATACTCATCTTTAGTACCTTTATTGCTCTCAATACACATGGTATCTATTGTTGGGTTTCCACCCCGTAGGTTGCTAATTAATGCATAATTTGTTTACATTAATTATATGCATGTTATTAAGACTTCCGCTACTAAAATAACTTAAATAAATCAAAACAAATGAATTAAGTTATAAAACTTTATAACTTAGTACATTTTGCTAAAATAATCATTTAAATATCAAAATTTACTAAGTTGGAGTATTAGATGGTAAGTTCGCGGGCCGTCATGGACAAATGTGCGGTCAAGTGACGTGCTTGATGACGTGTCTGGCGACGTGGCGGTGCTCGGTTTGCCTCGGAATTTGGGGCCGCTACATTGGAATTTAGCCATTCACATGATAACTTTTTTGTGATTCTTGTGTGGGTTGATTACAAAGGGTCGAGAGCCGGAAAGTGGTCTCGATCATGTCTTGTTGTGATCCATTTTTAAGTATCAGTTTATACTAACCAAACCCAAATAATGGTGGTCAGACGCTCAACTCGATGGGTGACCACTTAGACTATACACATGGTCTCTATGGCCTTATGTCGAGGCATGTGTGTATGTCGAGGACACCAACCGACATAATAGCTTATGTCTCGATCTTGTGTGCCTATAGCATACAAGTGGTCTCGATGGCCTTGTGTCGAGAGATGTGTGTATGTCTCAGTTGATACCAACCAACATAACAACATATGTCTCGGTCTTGTGTGCTAAGACCATAGATTTGATCATTTCCCATCGATATTTGAAATATAGTGTCGGTTATCATCAATCGACAGAAATACCTATGTCTAAATGTACTATCGCGCTATAGGCACCCTATTTTTTGAGAGGGATAAATATAGGGATGCAAATGGGGAAGGTAGGGGATGAGACCCATCTCCATCCCCATACCCCCTTAAGAATTTATCTCTCCATCCTCGTGCCTGTCCCATACGAGGATAAGTTTTTATCCCCATCCCCGTCCCCATCTAATTCCCGCGAGGATGAGAAATCTCCATGGGGAAAATTATTTCTCCATTTTTCTCTCCACTAGAGATCCCCGCGAGGATTCTTGGGGATAATAAATTGCCGCAGGAAAATATTTCTCCACATTTATTTTTTTTTTCAAAAAAAATTATAAAATGTAAGGTATTAAAAAAACATGGACTTAACATTGTTTCTTAATAAATAAAAAAACTAATCGGAAAATCAAAACTTTAATGCTATCTTTTACTTACATTCGGTGTTTTTTTTTTACAATTTTTTTTCATTTGTAAAATATAAATATAATGTGACGGCCCCAAACTTCGACACAAAATGGATACCGTCACGTCGCTAGACACGTCACTAAGCATGCCACGCCACCACACACTTGTCTTTGATGGCCCGCGACCTAAACTTTCATTTGTATTTTATTGTCACTAACTTAGTATTAATAATGTATTTATGAATATTTACAATGCACAAACTAAGTTAAGTTGTTTACAATTTATGAAAACATTATGAATTATATATATTAGCCGAAGTCTTTAAAGCATGCAAGTATTTTGTGAATCAATATTTTGCATTAAAAAATAACCTTATAATGTGGAAACCTGACATGAGATATCACCATGTATATCCAAAAAGTGACACAAATACAAAATATGGTCATATACATGTATCAGGTACATAAACCTTCCTAAAGATCCCATAAAAATAGGAAATAAGTGCATACAAACACTTACGCAAAAACCTGATGGGGCTATCCTAGCTCATAGGTAGTGTCTAAGACCTTTTTGGCCCGACTCGTTCTAGGATCTGTTATTTCTCAAAAAAAATAATAACAAATCTCAGTGAGTAAATCCTAGAGAACATTAGCTAATATTCTCAAAATCCAATAAAATGGCAATTCATGCAATTTAAATAAGGAACAGAAAATAAGGTAATTGCATGAAAAATAAGTCGCAGAGAAGTTGAAACTGGAAATGAGTGTAGCGTGACATAAGTCGACATTTGGGAATTGGCTCAGCTAAACCTAGAGAAACTCATGACGATCATCTCGCCAAACATCTCATGGTCGAATGAGAGGAACCCATGAACGGTAGAACCCCATCCAAACATCTCTCGAAAGGAACCTATGATGGAGACTTAGGTCCTCGTTAAACATCTCTTAATCTAACGGGTCTCCCGAGAAATAGTCACCATGTAGCATCGACATGTGCAACTACTTGAACAACGTGGGGTAGCTAGCCTCAGGGTGTGAGTCTGTGTCATGCCGACCCCATCGACAAACACACATACATATGTTGGAGTGGATGAACAATAAGTGGATAACAATAAATAACACGATGGAATAATTAAAATTTAAAACAAAGCAAGTGCCGTAAATGAATTTTAACTAATTTTCTCATGAGTTTACTCACCTCAAGCAATCGCACATCACTTTTAAAATATCTCATTCACATCTCGAGATGCGCACCTGACATTCGGCTATAGTCTCCTAAGTTCCTAGTGTCCAATCATACCACTTTAATTATTTTAGAGTTACATTAAGTGAGTTTATAATGTGGGATAAAAAATTTAAAATTCAATTTCAAAAAGTTTAGTTTTGACACACTTTTCGAGTTATACTGGGGGTGTCAAACGCCCGAAAAAGCCTTGAAATTCTTTTTCCTAGCTTTCTCGAAATTTCACATATTTTTATTTTTTTGAAAATTTTCATAATTTTTATCTATTTTTCCATAATTTTTCTGTAATTTATTTTCATTTAAAATCATTTTTAATTAAAATTTTAAATTTATTAATGGGTTGGGCCGGAACCGGACCCGATTCGGCCCAACCATCAGGACCAGAGTAGGCTTAACCCAGCGCCTTCCAATTCGTCTTTATTTTCACATAGATGAATTGAACAAATTTTTTTTTGGACAAACAACAAACCACTAACAACTAACAACAACAATCAACAATCAACAATTGACAATACAAACAAGAACAACACAACCACTGTTAAAAACTCTATAATTTATCCACCAAATCAACAATAAAAGTAACCACTCACCTCGGTCTAGGAAGGTCGCCGCCAAGAGGGAGAGACTTTGCAAGAGAGGCGACAAGAGCGTGGAGGTGTGCGGAGAGCTTGGTGATGGAGAAAAATGGGAGGAGTGAGATGAAGAAGAAGGTCATTGGGGTGAGAGAGACGAAAAGTTGTGAGTTTTGTTTGAAGAGGATAGAGAAAAAGGTGAGGTATGAGATGATCTGATGAATAGGTGTGATGCGATGTGTGATATGACCTATAAACCCCTGACTATCCCATACATCTGCGTTACGGGCACCCCGCGATGTCTTACACTCTCTTCACTACACGCACACAATGCGACTAATAGAAAATCTTAACTAGTGCGACACGAATTATTGAATAATAATATAACAATTTAACACGCATTACAAAAAAAAACTATTTATCCCTTGGTTGGCGTGTCCTAAACTTGTCGGCGGAGTCCACGTGAGACCAAGCTACGGGTCCTAATATGTAATTAATAAATTAATCAAGATTAAATAATGTGGGTTGTTACATATAATTACAAACAACTCAAAACAAAACATATAGTTAATATTGTTTGGTAATAAAAATATTTTATTTGTTTAATTAAATAATTAAAATTTTACATCACACCTCATTAGAGTTTATTTCTTATGTGTATCTCTAGTGTTTGGCGTGGAAACCATGGAATATTATACATGCATATAACATATAAACTTATATATGGTATGCATATACATAATTGATATACGAGGATCCCTGTGGATATTATTTTTCCCCATCTTTATATCCATACTTGCGCGGGTATGAAACTTTCTCTCCATTATCGCCTCTTTCCCCATTTAAATTCCACGTTCTCATCTCTGTTGCAGGGAATCCCCATCCCCTTAGGTATTCCTCGCCCACTTGCATCCCTACACTACAAAAAAAATGTAAATTAGAAACGAAAATAGCAACAAAAGTTAATTCCGTTTCTAATCAGAAATGGTTAGAAATGGAATTGAGACGGAAATAGTCAGAGACGGAATAGAGGTAGATTACAGACGGAAATAGAGACGGAATTAGAGATGGAATTAAAATCCATTTCTAAAAAAATGGCGCTAACTTTCCACCAAAAACTCAGTAGTTTATAACCACACATCACATCTCGAGACTCGTGCATCAATAGATGAAATATTTATTTGTTTGAAACTCTCTCTCTCCTCAAACTCTCTCTCCCAACTCTCTCTCCTTGAACGAACTCTCTCCCTCATCCTCGACCAAACTCGACCTCTCTCCTCAACTGAACTCGACCTTTCTCGAGCTCACCGGCAGCTCAACAACTGCTCTCTTCACCGGTGGCTCAGCAACTCCTCTCTTCACGGCTCTGCAAACCCTCAACTCTCTGTCTCGTCTCGAACTCTCTCTCTCCCCCAAGCCCTAAATCTCTACGAAATAGTCATCGCAGACAGCTTTTGTTCACCAGTGCTCTCCAAATCTGATGTCTTCATCGTCGAGGGCAGTTACGACTTTGTTGGATGGAGATTGGAGAGCTAGTTTGGGAGATTTGGTGTTGTTTGAAGAGATTTGGAAATGGGGGTTTGGATTTGGTAGGTTTTGGCAGTAGTGTTCGGAGCTCGAGTTGCTCTCTGCCGGAGCTCGTGCCTTCTGCCGTCACCATCGCATAAGCCCTCGCCGTCGTCTGCTTTGTCTGTCGCCGTCTGTCCCTCGCCGTTGTCGTCTGCTCTGTCCCTCTTCGTCGTTTGCTTCGTCCATCGTCGTCATCTCCTCTCTTCGCCGCAGCCATTGTTTTAGGGTTTGGGATCCAAAGCCCCGTCTTCGACATCGAGGCAAGTAATCCACGAAGCTCCTGATGTGGTTTCGGCTTGACACCCTCGCCTTTGTGAACCCTAGTTGTTGATGAAGACATGCCTTAACCTCACTCGAAGTCTCTCTCTGTTTCCTCTCCAGCCTCTCAACCTCTTGACGTCCTGAACTCGCGAAGCTCAGAATTGCCATCAAATTCATCTTTCTTTTGTAGGATGCAGCAGATCAGACTTGGAAGGTGGTGGAGATGCGGATGGCTTACTTGAGAGAGAGGGCGAGGAGGGCGGAGAAGAGGAAGAAGCTGAAGGAGTAGACTTATAAGGCGATGACGTTTTCTGCGAGCCTCAATGGTGGGGCGCAGGCTGGGTTGGAGATCAGGGTGTTGGTGGTGTTTCGGGAGTCGATTGGGATCCAGGAGAGTCGTACGAACACTACAAATGCGTACAGCGAGTTCATGCTCACGATCTTGTCCAGCGCCGTCACGTAGATTGTGGTTCCGCCCATTTCACTTTTGGATTCAAATCTGGAAGTGTGGAGCTGCGTGGCTTTTGGACTGAAAGAGTAAAGAAGATCCGTGGAGTTAAGAAGGTGAACTAATGTCCAGATATCTATCTCGCATTTTTGTTTTTCCATTCCGATATTCGGTGCTTAGCCTTTCTTTTACCCCCTATTTGCAGACTAAGGCCAGAGATGCTGCTAAGGCTAGAAAGAAGAAATGAGGTGATTGAGGATAATCTGGTTATCGTATTTTGTATTAGTTAATTTTGAGTAGCTTTCATTTAGTTTTGAGTATGGCATTTGCGGGACAATATTTTTGTTGTGTTAAATGCAATTTCATTTCCAAATGAACTTAATGTCGAAATACCGATCATGAAAGTTTCTAAAGTTGGAGAAAGACCCAAGGGTTTGATATCTTCCCTAATGTGCTTTTTTTCTTGACATTCCTGTTTCACTTGTTAGATGATAAAAATGTGTGGTAATTAATGTTTGTTGAGGTGTTTTCTTGGTTTATAAGTTTCAGTTTCAACATTATGTTGGAATTAGAGTAGAGTTGACAAAGCACACAATCAAACCTTAGTCAGTTTTGCAATTGATTGCTTTTATTTACTTTCTATTACTTTGTATGGATCGATGTATGTGGCTGATCCACTTCGTCATTTGTTATTTTCGCAGCTTGGAGCCAATGCTATTTTGGTCGTTTCTATTGCAGTTTGCAAAGCAAGAGCAAGCGTGAAGAAGGTTCCCCTTTACAAGGTATATTGTTATCAAATGCGTATTTGATAGTATTAATATTTTGGTCGTTTCTATTGCAGTTTGCAAAGCAGGAGCAAGTGTGAAGAAGGTTCCCCTTTACAAGGTATATTGTTATCAAATGTGTATTTATCACCTCGAGACACGCAAAGCTAACCCACCTCGACATACGTGCGTGTTGTTTCCATGTGTTGTCAACCAGGAGATACGTGCGTGACGTTTACATTGGATTTATCACCTCGAGACACGTGCATGACGTTTGCACGAGGTTGCATGGGTCGCCCACCTCGACAGATGTGCCTAACATTTGCATGAAATCTCTACATCGACATATATGGGTGACATTTGCATGGGTTGTCCGCGTCGATATGCGTGCGCGTTGTTTACCTTGGTTGTTTACCTCGACATACACGAGTGGCGCGGGTCGTCCATTTCCATATGCATGTGTCGTTCATGGGGAAAAAAATTTGTATTGATAGCTCCTTTTCAAAAGGAGTCATTCATAGAGTGTATAATTTTGTATAAATAGCTCATTTTTAAAAGGAGCTATCTATACAATTGCCTTCCACCTCACTGTCCACCTAAGTGTCGTGCTATCAGTGTAAGGCCGTCTTACGTGGCTCGTCCATACACTGCTAGCGCCTTTTGAAAAGGTGAAAAGGTGCTATCAGTGTATGCCATCCCACGTGGCCCAAACACATGTGTCCACGTTAGCAAAAATTTGCTACCAGTTTGATAACGCCTTTCGCATAGGCGAGATTGCCTATTCCGGGAAATAAAAACATTTGAACCTCATTTTCCTCTTTTAAAGTAAAAAGGTATGTACTTTTGTAACTTTTTCCACTTTCGGGTCCTCTTTAAGCTCCGACGCCCTTTTTCGATGACCCTCTTCTTGTTCGGGACTCCACTTCCATCGTTCTCTCTCTCTCCATTACCAAGGTATATGTGGTTTAGTTTTGTTAGTGTGGTTATATTTTTATTTCGATTAAAGAATATGGTGTATGCTTGACATTTATGGGGCGGACTTCATGTGTGTGGGTGTGTACACCTCGAGATTCGCATGGAAGGTAAGACTGCCTTGAGATGCGTATTGATTTAAATAATTAAAATAAAATAAATGTATACATATGACATGTATATGTATATAATCCAATGTATACAAATATATAGTATAGTGTGTATAATCAATAAGATAAAACAATAATCAATTAGTTTTTTTTTAAAGAATAAAAACCCAATTCGAGAAAATTGGCCAAATCGAGAATTGATCAAAACGATATGACCCAATATGCAACGAATATGGTCGAAATCTCATATTTTTTTTTAAGTTTGAGGTAAATAGGAAGAAAATAAAACTAAATAAATTATTTTTGAAATAGGGGTTCTAACACACTTAATTGAATGTAAATTGACACCAAAGGCTTAGGGAACTAATGCCAAGTGTCGAGTGTGCATTGTGGGCTATTAGTGAGCCGTTTCAAAGCTGCTTTGTTGGCATTTCAAAGCGTTACAAGTAAATAAACTAGTTAGGGCCTTAACATGATTTCATTTGTGCATTTATTGGTTAATTATCTATTGTTGGGTTGTGACATGCAAAGGCCCAAAATTTACTAATGGTAAATTAGTCTCTAATTAGGGTTACCAATCCGTGACGTGACCCGAGAGTAAGTACACAGTCCCAATACTTGACGTGAGGACTAAGAAATATATTAATTTGGACTGATGGATTCCTAGTGTGATGTAAGTGTGTACACTTTACCCGAGAATATTTATTTAATATTGTATTTTGTAAGTTTGGCGCGCGAGCGGAAACATACCTCGATATGTGTGTCGGCGTGGGATTGTGGTAGAGAGTTATGTGATAAGTTCTAATTTAGTTTAATATGATTAATATAACTAACCTAATGTGCCTATAGTTGGATTTGTGTAAATGAAACCTAAGTTAAAAAAAACAAAACACTAAGCATTGATAAGACTCGGGATGTGTGTTGTCACTATCACTATGTAACTTGGTGTATGAATGGGCGTTAACATGACTAAGTTAATTGTAGGACCAAGTAATAGGCCATTAGACTTTTCTAGAGATGAGTAAGTAAAACAAGATCAAGGGCCAAAATTAGATCCTACCACTATATAAATAGTTGGTAATGAGATTTTCATGCAAAACATCCCATTTTCATTTACACAAAGATAGGGGGAGTCATGGAGAGATGAATTCAACAACTTTGAGGAAATTCTGGTGAATTGAAGGGAGTTTGATCAAATTAAGGAAGCTTCATGACTAGGTAAGCTGCTCTACAACTACATTTTGTTAAATTAGCGCTAGCAGTAGCCACCACATGGTATCGGCTGAAGACTTTTAGAGGTTATCTAATAGAGTTTTGGCATAAGGTCAACAGTTGGCTGATTTCATATCTTTTATGACAATATACATTCATGCGTTTATACAGGCCGCCACCACTGCTACTATCTCGACTGCAGTGCTTTCGACACCGAGCTTCCGAGTGTACTAGTTACGACCACCACTGTACCACGAGTACTTAAGCCACATGAAGGATTGGTAGTACCTACTTTACTAGAGATGCCTCCCGTGGTAGTGCCAGCAGCGACTCCTATTGGAGTTACACCCACTCTAACAAAGAAGAATAGGAAAAAAGAGAGAGGCAAAAGACGATATAGAATGAATTAGGGATCCAGGAGATCTGGATTAGTAATACCGGCAACCATGATAGAGGAGGTGAGGCATGCAACATATTTCAGAGGTGATCAAGAGGGACACAACATACACAGTTGCCCACAATTAGTGAATAGGTCTTCCTTGCTAACTCAAGCAAGACATGTAAGGTCGTCGTTGCAGATCTGGCATACACCAGGGGATATAGTCGAGATGTGCCAAAATTAGGGCAGAGCTCAATACAGATCCATATTATGTATACATTATGGAAGAGGCAACCAAATTGTTTTAGATGTTGTCAGATTAGACATATTAGTTGGCAGTGTCCACAAACCGCGAATTACTTTCAGCCAGGGATTGAAAATAGAGCCGGAGGTAGCAACATCGGTCTACGAGACGAAGGGAAAACGAATAACTATATGATTCACCATAGGGACAGAGGTCGACGCACAGTCGGGTGATCTCAACAGCATCGAGTAGACCACCAACTTGTTACAGGTGTGGACTGAGTGGACATAAAGCCAAAAAATGTCCATAACTTTCGAGCTTGGAACAGCCTATGATACAGCCACAGGCTAGAGAGAGCCCACTTAGTGGCGGAGCGAGACTCAGAGGCGCCACATAAACATATCGAGGGTAAGCTTCTATCCATTTATGCATTATGCATGTACAGTCATGCCACAATAGTAGCTTGCACAAGATGATTTACGAGAGAGTTAATAATTAAACAGTTACAAGTGACCTAACATAAATCCATGTTTCATGAGTTGAATTATTGGGATAATGGTAGTAATGACGTCTGATAAGCACACTCAAAACCTTTAAAAGAAAATTATGCCTGGTAAGGTTTCTCTTCAATACTATGATCAGAGTGACGTATATTATGATAATGTGTATGTGGTAACTGAGCATGGACTCGTACACCATAATATTTGAACGCAAGTTAAATGGTTAGTGGATCCACCTGCGGTAATTGAGAAGTATGAGCTTAAATGCTAATATCATTTGAAATGTTGGATAAGGTAATTATAATGAGAACGAAATTGAAAGTAACTTATCCCATATTCTTTAAATGATGAAGAACTTAGAGTCAACTGGTAAGTGACTCCACTTTTAGAGATAAGATTGAATTATGAGATTAAGCATAAAAATTTAGTTAGATTTAAACTTCGAGGACGAAACTTATATTAGTTGGGAAGATTGTAATGACCCAAAATTTACTAATAGTAAATTAGTCCCTAATCAGAGTTACCGACCCGTAATGACCCAAGATTGGGTATACGGTCACAATACTCGACGTGAGGAATGAGAAATATATTACTTTTGAGTGATAGATGCCTAGTGTGGTGTATGCATATACATTATACTCGAGAATATTTATTTTGCGTTGTATTTTGTAAGTTTGGCACGTGAGCGGAGATACGCCTCGAGACGCATGTTGGCGTGGGACCGAGGTAGAGAGTGATGTGATAAGTCATAATTTAGTTTAATATGATTAATATAACTAATCTAATGTGCCTATAGTTGAATTTGTGTAAATGAGACATAAGTTAAGAAAATAAAACACTAAGCATTTATATGCCTCGGGATGCGTATTGTCACCATCACTATGTAACTTGGTATATGAATAAGCGTTAACATGACTAAGTTAGTAGATTGCAAGATCAAATAATAAGCCAATAGATCTTCTTAGAGATGAGTGTGTAAAATAAGATCAAGGGCTAAAATTAGATCCTACCACTATACAAATAGTTGGTAGTGGGATTTTCATGCAAATCATCCCATTTTCATTTACACAAAGAGAGGGAGAGTTTTGGAGAGATAAACTAAGCAAATTTAAAGAAAATAATGATGAAGTGAAGAGAGTTTCATCAAATTAAAGAAGCTTCACAACTAGGTAAGCTAATCTACAATTAAACATTATTAAATTCAACAAAGAATTGTAAGTATTGGTTCAGTTCTAGTTTTTCAGCACTTTCGGTAGGAAATAACTTTGTTTTCAAACTCTAATTGTATATTTTGATTCCTTGTGAAATTCCACTAATTCTACTACAAAGAAGTTCTAGATTTGGATTTGTTTTCATTAAGTTATAAATTTTTAAAATTGCAAGACAAAATCAAAAATTTTGCATGTTGTTGTTATGAATCAGCCTCTATAATTTAGTCATAAGTTCCTTATTTTAAATCTAAATGAACTCATTCTAGTATTATTTGAAAGCTAACTCAAAGAGGAACAACTTTTGCCTACTGAAATATTTTGAGACTTGAATGTTTTCATGTGTAAAAATTCTCTTCAACTTTGATGATTAATATGAATTTCTGGGTTTGGAGTTTCGATAATGTCTTACTGTTTTGAGCATAACTCCATAATTTCATATTGGATTGGGCTCATTTTTTAGTATGATGTTTTAGGATATATTTTTAAGCTTTAGTAAAAAACGATCATGAGTTTAGAAGCTATGATTTAGGAGAAACGAAATTGACAAATTCATTGGTTGGAATCTAAAACTGTTTTGAATTATTGTGGTAAAACTTTTATATCTTCTTTAATTTGTATCAAAATTGCACAAACCTTATACTTCTGGAAAGCTAAAACATAGCTCTTAAAACTTCTCTTCATACTACAATACAGAACTTTGACATTTTGGTAACTTAAATCAACTCATAAGCTGGTGTACCAAAATTGTCTTTATTTATAAAGTAGATTTCAACATAAACAAAGTATTAAGGGAGTTGATTGTGAAACATTAGAATTTAAGATTACTTAAACAATATAAAACAAGTTAAATTAAATTTGTTAGGACATCTCAAGAGCTTAAAGAGGACTTACGGTGCGTGGAATGCGAGTTTGGAGTGGTCGAGAGCCGATATATGCTAGGAATTGCGTGTATTTGAGGTAAGTAAACCTGTTGAGGCAATTCTCTCAATTTCATTCCATTATCGAGTTAATATATAGTCATTTGAATTGTTTTAATGCTGATCTTATATTCCTAATGTCATGCCTTATATATAATTTCGTGTCCATTATTTATTTGGCAATAATCGTAGTATAATGACTTGTCGCATGACATTCCTTGTTTTGGTTTCGTTTTATAAATGGGTTCCTTTATTTTTGTTAATCTTAAAGCTATTGAAATTTCTTCTTAATATCATGCTATGATTTGTTTGACTCTTATTGGTGTATGTATACACTCATATTAATATCCTTATTGTGTGATGGTTGTTTGTACAATCTTTAATATGAACTTCTCTATAGGCATGACCTGAGGAGCCCACCTTTGTAGGTGCCCTGACTTTATGAGTTGCACGATACCTAGGGTTAGAGTCCTTGGAGATGTCGGCACGACACATAGGCGATGTTTTACTTAATTCATGAGTAGCACGACTCATGATGTTAGAGTCCCTAAGGATGTCAGCACTCCACATATCTGATGTTATCAGCACGACACACAGGGTTAGAGTCCGTGGAGATGTCGGCTGAAAAAGATAAAACTAAATAAATTATTTTTTAAATAGGCATTATAAAATACTTAATTGAATGTAAATTGACACCAGAGGCATAGGGAACTACTATCAGGTGTCAGGTGCGCATTACGGGGTATGAGTGAGCCATTTAAGAGCTGCTTTGGTGGCATTTCAAAACATTATAGGTAATTAAATTAGTTGGGGCCTTAATGATTTTATTTGTGCGTTTATTAGTTAATTATATCTTGTTGAGTTGTATCCCTTGTGAATCAAATTGATTGAATTGTTCCTTTTATATCAAATTATGATATCCTTGTTAAATTATTTGATGGGCATTCCTTTGGATTTCATAATAAGTGGCCTAGGGTCTAAATGGGCGAAATGGTAGTTACGAGAGTGATGGAAATGTGACGCGCGCCGAACGCACCAATTAAACAAAATCCCTAAACAAACTATTTTGTATAATAGTGGCAAAGGGTCGATCCCACAGAGATTGGTGGTCTTTCTAAGGTTAAAAACAATGAAAAGGAAAAAAATCAGGGGTTTTAAAATAAATAATTTAACTAACTAATCTAACTAAACTAAATAAATAAAATAACTAAAATAACTTTGAAAATAATTAATTAATCACCAAGGTAACACCTAGGCATACAGTTCTACAAATCATGATCAAAATTCAATGACACATCATGGTCTTCAATCATTCCCAAAAAGTTATTAATTTAGATTCTCCTAGATTACTATAGAAAATCGACATCCGCCAGAAATTCCTCATTCCCCAAACCTCGATAGCTAAGACGTCTGTCACTAACTACTTCCCTATTTAATGCATAATCTTAGACATCCGCCAATTGGGTTTAACACACTAGGCGCATTAATATGGGTCTGTGGAAACACTAATCCTAAATAATCGGATCGAATCCACTTCAGGATCGCATCCGCTTCCAGTTTAACCTAGATTTAATTGTTGCATACTCAAGATTCGAAAGAGTTTTACGATAAACGGGTGAGTGTTCGTTACTTTATTGGTCTAAAAGTACAATTACACGGATACTTTCGGTCCAAATAACTATAGATTGTCCGCCTAAAAGCATGCACTGACCACATACGTACCCTAGATCTAAACCATATTCATTAAAATCAACGACAATGAAATAGGAGAATTAAATTAAATAATAAAATAAAAGATCTCAAAAAATATATGTCATGAATTCATGATCCTGACTTGTTTCCCCTTCGACCTAGGTAAGGTTTTGCTTAGCTGGACATCGTCATTGAGAGAAGTCAGCCCTAAAAATATAATAGGCGGTGTTCAAATATAAAAGTCGGTGTTCAAATATAATACTTAAGGCTCCTAATATGTAAAACTACTAAAAATTGGACTCGAGAGGTGAAAGAAACTAATTTCGGCCACGTGTGCCGAGGAACATCTAGGGGTTGTTTTTGTGTCAAAAACTACTGTCCGCCGCTTGTCTACAACTGATAGGCTGTTTTATCTGCCACACGCCACGTGACCGCTTGTTATTTGTTCGCTTGTTGTGAACCGCTGACGTGGCAAGTGGTTATTGGTGGAGAAATGTGTTGTTGATGTGGTGGACACGGGAGAGCGCGACACATGGCAGCAAGGGAGGCGGTGAGAAAGCTCGCACGATTTGTGCGAAAACTTGGGAGAGTGCATTGCACGAATCGCGAGGAAAATCCAAAGAAGCTGAGACGGGGAGAAAGAAATGGTTGTGCTTGATGACGTACTGACGCTACGTGGTTGTGTCCGATTGGTAGAAAGCTGGTGTATGACGCTGTGGACGAACCGGGAGGCGACACGTGGATGCTGGAAGAGAAGAAAACGCATGCTTTTGTGGGTGACTGTGATGTATGCATCTCGAGGCAATCTAACAATAACTGTTTCCAAGTGACTTGACTGTGTCACTCCCCTGCATTATTTGTTCTGTTGTTTCTTGTTCTACCCACTGCGCAATATGTAACTCGAGGCAAATCTTTTGGCATTTGATCACTGCGTGTGAATACTTCATTTTGAGTACTTTTCCGTCTGCATTCAACCGTGCACTTCGTTTCACCTTAAAATGACCAATAAATATAATTAAATATATATTTTAGAGACTTTACATATTTAATATATTAAAATCAACTAATAAAAACCTATAAATACTGACTTATCAAAATGCTTTGTGAACTTTTTCTCCACCATGACTACATGGATTGTTGGACTTACCTAAGCCCACAATTTAGGATTAAGGAAAGTCAAGCTAGTAGAAGTGGCTGCGGTCTGCTAGAGTTGATGGATTGATCTAAAATGTCAGTCAAGTGACTTAACTAAGTCTGCCGAATATCTTGAAATTCAAGTTGTGGTACTTTATCGCACTTGATGGACTTGGAGGGCTTAAATACCTTTGCTTTGTGTACTCGACACTTAATTATTCGTTGATATCTTTATTAAATTGGACATTATTTTTTATTCATTATTTCGTAGTGATTCTTACATGATTAGTAGACTAACCATTTTTTTTTTTTGAAATTTGAAATACTGTTAAGACTTCTCTGGCTTTATTTACTATAATTGTCTCCATTTTGGTGACAATTGTTGGCCCCTCTAATAGCAAGTCCAATAAGCTGATACTTGGTAAGTTCCTCTGAGCTTCCCTTAGAGATGACTTCTACTTTTGCTACTCGTAGGTCCATTTTGTGTTTATAGTTATGTATTTTTTTATGTTTAAAACTGGTTAATGAGTTGAACGAACACTTGGATTCATGTATATGATATTTCCATCAGTTTTGTCACCCGATATGCATGAGATCTACCTCGCAAGGTTTGCACACATAGGGTTGTCCCTTCATCGTGTTAGATTAAATTTTCGTCACTTTAATTCTTTTATTTTTTCCCGCGCGATTCATTAAGACTTGTTAAACTTAATAACAACCCTAATAAGCGACTAAACCGTAAATGAAATGGTAAAAGAGGCTAACTAGGCTTGCGTTGGCTTTGCGTGGGTTGACCAGGGGTCCGTGTATGTCTATGCCGAGGGCCCAGTTTGTGGGAACTGTGGCCATCACTGTAACTATTGTTGCTTTGCCGTCGAATACTCACTTCCATAGAGCATAACTAGCATAATCGCGGTCATATAAAATTCTCCTTTTAACTTGGTAGGAATATCTCGATCACCGGTCACAACTGTTACACTCTTGCATTCTACATGTGACATTTGCTATCTCGATTAGGGCGATATCCAGCCTGAAACACTAACTAAGCCTGATACACCAGCCGTACTTAACTAGAGCCAACAACCTCTTCTCAAAACCTAATAAACGCAACCTGTATGTCTTGATAATCGAATAGTAGTTAAAACAAAATGCAACAAAATTTAAAATTTTCTCGATAACACACAAAATATACAAAAACCAACATAAACCTCAGTTGTAAAATCATATTTCCAACCCTGTTTATTACAAAACAGTAATTCATTACAATATATAAACAATAGGGAAATCAATTCAACGTAGAGAAGACTATAAACACCTAATCTTCTTTGTTCCCCAGTCAAAATGCACGTCGATAACCTGAAATGTTAAGTGGGAAATGGGCGCTCCACCTTGCTGGTAAAGCGATGCCCATAAATGTATCAATTATCAAATACTATCAATGAATTAATGAAGAACAATATCAATTCAAAGCATATCTATTAAGGCATTAAAATGATATAACAATAGATCACAAAATGCAAGTTCAAAGGTCAATTGCAATTGTACCCATGACTTATATTTTCATTTTCATTTTAGAGTCATACTTTGGCCTTACACATAAAAATACACTCGCAGAATCAACATGTTGACCAACATGGGGTTCTGCAACTAGATTCAAATGTAACCAAGCTATCAACTCTTAATAACTTAAGAGTTGTACTCTCACCTTACCCTAAAAATACGATCCACATAACCCTCATGTTGGTTATCATGTGATTCTATTAGTATATTAAGTGTAATTGAGCTAATAACCCTAAAGGGATAGTGAACGATTTAGGTAAACCTCCGGCCTACTGAGGATAAAAGGGCAGAATCTATTTCTAGGCTAACCTTGTAACGGCCCGAAAACTTTGACTTGTGCCACGTGCCAGGTCAGGGTCGTATGTGGGACCCACTCGTCGTTGCCGCCGCAGCCGACATCGCTGCCACCCTCCGCCACTGGTGAGCTTCTTCGCGCCGCGTTGCGGGTACGCACCACCGTGCTGGAGCCGCTGCCACTCGTCTGCGACCTCCCCTGCGCATCGGTCTCCTCCTTGGCTCCCCGTTGCACCGAGAGCCGTCGCCTGTGCTGCTGATTTATTGTCGAGATCTGCTCGCCGCCGTGACTGCTCGCCTTGACTGTTCGCACCTTCACGTCGCCGCAAGCAGCCGTCCGCGCCGATGGTCTGCCACTTCTGGAGTTCCACCGCGCTGCTTCTCTCTCTCTCTCTCTTCGTTGTCTCCCTCTCTCTCATGAGACACACACTGCTCTCTCTCTCTCTCTCTCTCTCTCTCTCTCTCTCTCTCTCTCTCTCTCTTTTTCCCCCTCTCTCTCTTTGTTTCTTCTTGAGGAAGAAAACAATGTGTCCTCGAGATTTGTATGGAGCGAAACTCGAGGCACATCAAAAACATATTTATTCAAATGCTTTCTTTAAAAATTGGGCAACACGCATCTCGTGGCACCTTAAATATTCGCACCACTTGCACCTCATTTCGCAATCTCGACACTCGCGCTGCACGCATCACGTCCAATGCATATTTTTTTAATGTGACCACATTAAAACCACTATAGCCACATAAAGTCGCTACCTCAATCCCACGCGACATGCGACTCGAGGCGCGTCCATGTTCGTGTTTTGACTCACCAAATTCTTCTCAACAATTTGCATTATAACCTCAAATTGGATATTACTAAATAATACATACATCACAGAAAAATATCATACCTCGGTGTCTCCACCCGAGATTTGGACATACGACCCTGACCTAGCACGTGGCACAAGTCAAATTTTCGGGCCGTTACAAACCTTTTCCTTTTTTTAGGACAAATGGCGAAACTCATTTCCATGCTAACCTTAACATCCCTTAGTCCTAATCCGCATTATCTACACTTTCGAGGATTTTCACATTCAAAAACAAATACAGTCAAGTCACGGTACATAGCCCCATTCCCAATCCATAATGCTATATGAACTAAATATACTAATTACATTGCATAGTTGAGAAGAATACGAGTCCCACTTACTTCTGCTGAGCTTTCCTAATTTTATACTGATTTACTCAACTCTCGGAATCCATAGATCTTTTTTCGTTGATCGAGAACCTAAAATATATTGTTCAACATCAATTTGAGTCTAATAATCATTGGTTAAAACCACTAAGTTTTTCCCACTTGAACTTGTAATCAATTTCACTTTTTAGGTCAATATGATTATTTCACGTTTTACGAGGTAAAAAACCCGGTATAAAGTCTTGAAAGAATTTCAAATTTTTTATTTTTCTTAAAAATCAAAAAATTATATTAATTTTATCCAAAAATACTATTATTTTATTCGCATTTTATGGAATTTTTTTTTTTCCAATTTCCAACATTTTTTCTCATTTTTTTTTATTGGAAAAGGGGTTTGGGCCTAAACAAAGCCGAACGAGGCTCAGTTCAGGGGCCCAACCCCTTCTATTTCATTGAGACCCCTGTTTTGCTACAAATCAAATCGTTATTTTTCATTTTTTTTTATATCGTTGGGACTAGGTTTGGCACTAACCTTAGGTCACTCTTGGAAGGGGAGACAAACCCCTGCCATCTCGTTCATCGAATAAACTGAGCCTCCCAACTCAATTCATCCTCCATCAATAACCAACGACACATCAACATCAGCAAACAACAAACCAACAACAACATCAACACAACAACCAATCTCACCTTCATCGTCGTTAATATATATATATATATATATATATATCTCTCTCTCTCTCTCTCTCTCTCTCTCTCTCTCTCTCTCTCTCTCTCTCTTTTTTTTTTTTTTTCGATTTCGAGCTCTCTCTCAATCTTTCTAGTTTGAAACAAAACTGGTGAGGCAGTTTGGGTTTGTTTGAAGGTAAATAAAAGATCTTCTTGAGATTTGTATGCACAAATTTCAAGGCCAATCCAAAGGACATGGGTGAAAGAAATATTCCTTAAAAGCAACACCAATTTTGACACATGCATAAACATGCCCATTAATTTTCCTCGAGATGTGGTTGCACGTATCTCGAGATGTGTATAATCATCCCAACATCAAACATTCATCCCATTCACCTCCTCTAATTAAGTGTAGCTCATATCTCGAGACAAATATAATGTGTAGTTTAATTTAATTTAAACTTTAGGATTCATTTCTTATATATTTATACGTATAAACTATACATATATATATATATATAACTATGTGTTTTCACACCTATAAACTCAACACACATGCCAACAACCACCCTCAAGCGCGTACACTATTGTACGTCCCACACATGTCACCCTCGATCCCGCGTGTCATTAGACTCACCAATTATTAATTATTTTTAATATATATATATATGGTAATTTTACAATGGAGCTCAAATATATACCCATAACATGAGAACTATATATCTCACCATCGGATTACTATGGAATTTTAATCTAATGGTGATTGATGTAGTGCATTTAATGCAAAACACATTAAATGCGTAATAAATGTTATATAATCGAGTTCTATGGTAAAAGCACTCTATATCTCACCCTTGACCTACACATGATATTAGGCGTCCCATAAGTTTTTCCAATTAATTATAGGCCAATTAATCCGGTTATTTTCCATAATTTATAATACAATTTGTACAAACACCAAACGACACGCAAATCCACACACATTAATTAAAACAAGCTAGCTTAACTATGAGCTTAAGTCCGTTTAATCATAATTCAGATTAATTCTAATCACCTACTTAAGGTAACGAATCATTATAGTATCCCCAATTTAAGACAATTTCATCTTCGAAATTTAATGAAACGTACAAGTTACCAGTAGTTCAGAAAAGAAATGAAAATTTCTCTTCCATGTATTACTCTCATTTTCATTTTCTTGAAACTACTATTTTCCATTAATACGAACCTACCAAAACACTTTCATAGATGAGACTTTCAAAAGCATAACCAAAATTGTCTTTTGAACTCTTTAACAATTTGCGATGCTTATCTCCTTAATATTTTATCTTAACCCAGTTGTAGTTATAATCAACTAATACGCCATACCCTATTTGTGCGGCTCTTAACAATCTCATTTTCTGCAACAACTATATCTCCAATCTTAACCTCAACATACAATAAGTTTGAGCATATTTTGCTTTATCACTCGACAATGTAATCTACCTGATTACTTTTATTATCAAAGAGCTCACAAAAATGAATCTATTTTCTTTGACGTGCTATATATTTCTAAGACACAAGCTTAGAAATTTACGTTCTCAATGGACGGTGAATGCTTAGGGTGATTCAGGGCTACTGATGATAAATGGCAGAGTTTCTCTCATGGCAAACCTTTTCCTCATCCAAGCCCAACCTGCCTTACCAAATCCACTTCCAAGCATTTCAAATGCACTACTGACACTGATAAGAAAATGTAAACTTTGGTTAATCTATCAACTACAACTCATACATCATTGTGCTGATGCCAAGATCTTGCTAATCTTGTTTTATAATTTCTAATTATGCTCTCTTTTTACCATTAAATATAGATAAAAATTCAACTAACCCTTCATGTTCTCAATATTCAGTATTAACTTACTGAATAGGTCTCATATCTTTTCATGAGCTCGAGAACATAGATCATCATCACAGACAATTAATACCTTTCATCGTATATTTTAATATGATATGATGTTGCCGGTACAAACAATATAAAAAGATTCATGAGATTATTGAAATAATTCTTGCCTAATATCCTTTATGAACCGGGATTTTTATTTCGAAATTTAATACATATATCACAATTTCATTAGGCAGTCTAATCTGGATACTAATCATTAATAACTAAATCTTGGTATATCAAATAGTTCTAATTAGACTTCATAACCATCACCCATTTAATTTTACACTTAGTTCAGTTTCAATTTGAAATTCAAAGAGCATGTTTGTAATTATCAATTCCAACAACTCAGTTGATGATGTGCCTGCATGACTTCATTCCATCATCACAATTATACATCTATCTCAAAAGATAAAACTGAGGAGTTTCTATAACAATTACACTTCCAATTCCTTTCTCTATTCAAAGTATTGATAACATCAATAACTTTGTGCAGGTGAGTTTCTTAGAGTGAATTTATTATTATATTCAACAATTTAGGGTACTCACTTCACCTCTAGTTTCTTTCACTCTAACAACTTTATTCTTCAAACTCTCATCGCTTGAAAACGTCCCAAATTAAACTACACCAACTTATTGGTTTTAATACTTATCATCTATCTTATAATAATATCTCTAAGATCCTGTGATTTTAAGAATGATTAAAAGACTCTCCACGATTCCTTTACATTGGTATATATATATTCCAAATCCTATAATGAATGGATGAGTTTGCGCAATCTATCCATTTGAATATGCTTTATAAGTAAGCCATAATTCATGCTCATATCTCCCCGCACCCGTGTCTCAACTCTAATACTTATCCTCATTTCACTCTTAGATTAATTTGAATATACAACGCAACAATACCACGAGTTTCTATATACGTCGTTTGTATTATTCAATCATTCCAAGATAGATCCTGTATTGAATATAGGACAATTCTCCAACTATCCCAATCTTGGTCAAATTCATTGACTCATAATTAGAATTCAATACATATCAGAATGATTTATGTTTGAAACTTAGTACTTGCACTAACCGTGTTTGGTATAAATCACTTTATTGTCAGGATTCACATGATTTTGCGATATTGCTTGTGCATTTTCTAAGTCTTCAATTTTTTTTTATAGAATTCAAAAACTCTACTTCTTCACTCACATGCATAATTATGAGCTATAGTGAGTTCTAATAGTTCTTACCATTATTTCTAAAATGATCAAGCCATTGCCTTACATCATTTTTCATATATTCCTAATTATGATATTAAATAACTTATAACTAGAATTTAATACAACCTCTTGCTTACATTTTCATTCCTATTATCGTAAAATATTCTTTTAATTCTCAAAATCTTCTGATTCATTGGCAACTCATTCTCCCCAATTTAGACTATACAAGTCTAAATGATCAGATTAGGATATCTCACTAGCTCGCTACCATATTCGAACTCAAACTATTCATGTTTTGAAAAAAATCGAACTCATCATTAATTTTTTTGTACGTGAGGATCCACCACAACATCATTCTATTAGTGGGTGTGGTTACACCATAACAGCACTAACAAATTTTTAAATCTCACATTAGTATGTGCGGTTCTACCACCACTTATTGACAAGCTCCTTCTTATTTTAACTTTATCTCTGGAGTGTGTGGTTATGCCACAACTACCTTGATAAGCTTTTTCTCATTATTCTAGTATGGACTAGCACCATATCCGAAATCTTATACTTCATAATAACTTAAGAAGTATGCATTCATTAGTGGTTATCCAACCTTTATTAGGTTCTTATCATCATTTACCACTAATTTTCTCACTGAATGATTTTTACTCTTGTTCAACTAGTTTCAATACTAGTATATTTTCTACTCAAAATGAATCGTCACCTTTGAGTTTCATTGGAAATCACTTTCTTATTAATATACATTCTCCTAATATATGTCTCAAAGTCCAAGTCTAATCAATCCTTCTGCACTAAATATTATTAATCCAACAATATCAGTGAGAATAAAGACCATTATAGACTATCTAATATGAGAAAAAATCACTTTTTGTCTTCATACGATTTCTTATGTCTTTCTTTCTTCCATGTACGATTAAGATTTAGGCTTCTAAAAACCCTAAACCTCAATACGTTTTCACCTCCTGAAATAATTATAGACATAAACCATCTTATTATCATTCTGGAAATACATATCACTTATATATATTGCGCATAGATATAATACATCACAACATATAACATTACTTAGTCTTTTATCATTCATTACCCCCTAAACATCGATAAAACCATTTATTAAGTGTTAGGTTATTCATAACTTGAGAAATAATATCTGAGTCAACAAACCTAGATTCTAATTCAACTAATAGGTAATGGCTTTAGGCTTTGAATTATGCTCAAACACAAAACTGTATCAGAGTTATTCATTAACTTAAAATCAAGAAAAATATTGAGCCAATCTTTCATACCAAACTAAAGCAGAGCCAATAACCTTAGCTCTGATACCAAACTGTGACATCCTATATCCCGATTATGGCGATAACTAACTAGAAATCTTAATTAAGCCTCAGTACACCAGCCAGACTTAGCTAGAGCCATCAGCCTCTCTCAAAACCTAATAAATGCAACCTATATATCTTGATAATTGAATAATAATTAAAACAATATAGCAGAATTTAAAATGTTTTCTATAAAACACAAGATATACAAAAATTGACATAAACCTCGATCATAAAATCATATCCCTAGCCTTGTATATTACAAAATAGTAATTCAATACAATATATAAACAATGGGGAAATCAATGCAATGTAGAGAAGACTAAAAAAATCCTAATCTTCTTCATTCCTCAGTTGAAGTGTACGTCAATAACTTGAACTGTTAATTGGGGGAATAAGCTCTTCAACTTTCTCAGTAAGTGATGCTCGTAGACGTATCAATCATCAACTACTATCAATGAATTAATGAATAATAATATGAACCCAAAACACATCTATTCATGCATTAAAATGATATAACAATAGATAACAAAATGCATGTTCAAAGGGTAATCGTAACTGTACTCGTGACTTGTATTTTCATTTTCATTTTAGAGTCATACACTCATCTTACACAAAATACATCAGTAAAATCCAAATGTTGACTGACATAGGGTTTTGCCAATAGATTCAAATGTTATCAAGCTATCAATTCTTAATAACCTGAGAGTCATACTCTCACCCTACCCCAATAATACGATCTACAGAACCCCTATATTGGTCATCATGTGATTCTGACGGTGTATTAAGTGTAATTGGGCTACTAACCCTAAATAAACAGTGAATGACTAAGGTAAAACCTTGGTCTACTGAGGATAAAATGGCAGAATCCATTTCTAAGCTAACATTTTCCTTTTATTAGGAGAAAATGCAGAATTCATTTCCATGCTAACCTTAACATCCCTTAGTCTCGATTCACCTTATTGACACTTCCGAGGATGTTCACATTTTAAAAACAAATATAGACAAGTCATAGTACATTGCCCCATTCCTAGTCCATAATGCTATATGAACTAAATATACGAATTACTTTGTGTAGTTGACAAGAATATGAGTCCCACTTACTTGTGTCTAGCTTTCATAACTTTATACCGACTTACTCAACTCTAGTAATCCATATATCTTTTCTCGTTGGTCAAGAACCTAAAATAGACAGTTTATCATAAATTTGAGTCAATACTCTTTGGTTAAAACCTATAAACTGATCGCACTTGAATTCGTAACCAATTTGTCACTTTTTATGTCAATAAGACTATTTCACGTTTTATGAGGTAAAAACCCCGGTATAAAGTTCTGAAAGAATTTCAAATTCTCTATTTTTCATAAAAATCTAAAATTTTCATAATTTTGTCTAAAAATATGATTTATGGTTTTATTCCCATTTTTTGGAACTGTTTTTCCAATTTCCAGCATTTTTTTTCTCCTTTTTATTGGAAAAAAGGGTTTGGGCTTGAACCGGGCGAAACGAGTTCGACTCAACCGAGCCGAACTGAGTCTGGTTTAGATGCCCAACCCCTTTTTCTTTATCGAGAACCTTGTTCTTCTGCATATCAAATCTTCATTTTTCATTTTTTTTATTTTGCTGGGGTTGGGTTTGGCCCCAACCCTAGGTCACTCTTGGCAGGGGAGACGAACCACTGCCGTCTCCTTCCTCAGAAGAGCTGAGCCTCCCAACTCAACTCATCCTCCATCAACAACCAACAACACAATAACATCAAACAACAACTAAATAAGATCACTAACAATAAAATCAACACAACAACCAATCTCACCTTCATCGTCGTCGATCTCTATCTTTTTTTTGATTTCGATCTCTCTCTCGATCTTTCTAATTTGAGAAAAAAATTGGTGAGGCGATGTCGCTTTGTTTGAAAATAAATACAAGACTTCATCAAAACTCGTGCGTACTAATTTCGAGACCAATACAAAGGACACGGGTTGGAAGAATATTCCATAATGTAACACCAATTTTGACACATGTATACACATGCACTCTGATTATCCTTGAGAAGTAGTTACACATATCTCAAAACATAGACAATTATTCCAACATCTAATGTTTAACCCATTCACCTTATCGACTTAAGCATAACTCGTATCTCAAGAAAAATTCAATGTATAACTTAATTTAATTTAAACTTAGGATCCATTTCTTACATATTTATATATATAAACTATATATATAACTATGTATTTTTACGCCCATAAATTCACCACACGTGCTAACGACCACCTTCAGACGTGTACATTATTACACGTCCTACGCGTGTCACCCTCAACCCTACGTGTCATTAGGCGCCCATCAATTATTAATTATTTTCAATATACACACACACACAAACACGCATATATTCATTCGTGTATCATTTCTTCGTGCGTGCCAATGAGTACACTCAGACATACATGCTACCCTATGACTCATGTGCGTTGCCCTTGACCCACACACGATATTTGGCGTCCCATAATTTTCCCAATTATTCAATTATAGGACAATTAATCCAGTTATTTTCCATAATTTATAATATGATCCATAGAAACACCAAACGACACACAAATCCACACACACATTAATTAGCAGGCTTAACCACTTAAATCGAGTTAATTAGAATTTGGATTAATGCTAGTCACCTAGTTAAGATAATGGGTTGCTACACTATATGTGACATTATTCTCAATATTGCCATTATTTGTTATGAGTGCGTCATGACCCAATTTTCTAGTTCAGATTTAATCTATTAATCAGGATCAGTGACCCGTGATGTGGGACTCGCATCGAGATACTTATCGCGACCGAGGTAAGGTGGCCAAGGTATATGTTATATTTGTTGTGGTGTATACTTAGTATATTATATATGTGTAGACTACTAAGTCACTCCTACTTATGTTTAGGTGTTGAGACGTGAGTGGGGATGTGCTTCGAGATACATGCTGACGTGGGATCGGGAGATAGAGAGTGATATGGTAAGTCTAAGTTTAGTGTAGCTTACATATTTAAAATCATGTGGCTATGGTTGATTATATATTAAATGTATCTAAGTTAGCATTTTAAAACAATAGCCATGTGATGAAGCTCAAGATACAAATTGACATATCTAGACATTGATTGAGTTACATATTGGTGTCACTTAGAGAGAGATAGTGGAAGTAATTAAGAAATGTGTTAATGTATGTGCCATTAGATTAGTCTCGAGATACGTGCGCACATGAAGACCAATGACTATTAATCAACCATATCCATTTCATATATATAGCTTAAGATCAACTCATGCAACTAAAACCATTTCACTTCAATAGCATAGAAGTGAAGAAACCTTACTGGAGAGAAGGGAGTTTGCTGAAAGAAGAAGAAATCAATGAAGATTAACAAGGTTTTGGAAGATTTGGTGTTGGTCAAGCTAGGTGGTTCATCAAGTAGGTGGTTCTCTTACACTAGTTTCGTCAATTCGATGAATTCATGAATTTGATGATATTTAGGGCTGTTTTGTATTGTTTTTTATGTCTTGGGGCTATGGAGGTGTATAAGCGTTAGGCATTTGGGTAGCCTATGTGTGGAGAAAACTCAAAATTGAGATTATAGAATTTTGGGTTTTCCTGCACATAGTGCGTGAGGTAGGTCAGCTAGCGCGCTAGAGGAATTCAGTAGTACTCTAACGAGGCCACTAGTGCACTAATCAAATCACCCAACGCGCTTGGTGCTATGATAACATAAAAAATCACAATTTTCTAAATTTTGTTAAAAACCATAAACAAGTCTAATACCTTAAGTAAAGGTTCAAATACACTTAAAAACATGTTATAAGATATCAAGAACTTAGGGAGGAGTCATGGAGGTTCGTATATGAGTTTTGAGGTGTTAGGAAGCCGGATTAGCATTGGAATTTGTGTGGATTGTAAGTAAACTGATTGAGATATCTATTTACATTTCATTCATGTTTATTTGTTCATTTCTAGTCATTTGGACTGATTTGCCCATTGTACTCCATATACCATGACTTTTTTCCTTTCTCATTTTATGAGTTTGCTTTCATGGTATAGATTGTTGGTTAAGTGATTTCATTGACTCCAAATCATGTGCTATGCATTATTGATTGTTAATAGATATGGTCAATGAAATAACATGCTATTAGGTAGATGTTACATAATGTTGTAAATCTATTTCCATTGTGCATTAGATATGCAATTACTTTGTGGATTTTGAAACCATGTTATTTCTTGAAATATGAAAGTAATTCTTGTATTTAGGACCATAAATTTATATAGACCTGGTGCGACATACGGGGGTCATTAGACTTCTAGGGTGATAAAGATTTCTTTACCATCTTATGCAACACATGTTAAATGAATCTCGGGGTTGTTGGCAAGCATAACTTATGTGACATCATAGGTTATAGGACCTGGGGTTGTTGGCAAGTATACATCGCAGGTGACTGGCACCACCGAAAGATTATAAAGGCAAAGAGCACTAGTCATACCTTCACAAAGATATAAAACTCAACTCCATCCTTATATAGTGGAAAAGGCCGATGTGATGAAGATCACGACCGACTAGCCTTAGATCATTACTATTTAGCTTAGTGTCAGTACCATTTTGTTTAGCTAAAGTATCTATTTGCATGATCTCTTTTCAACATAGTTGCCATTATCATGCTTTTAGATACTTGTTGCATATTTGGGAATGTGAACAAATGTCTCTCAGTGTTACTTTCTACTTTCCTGTACTCACCGTCCTTTTTATGATGATGGTGCAGATCCATCGAGTAGCAGACTAGGCAAAAAGAAGATCGACGACTACTTTTGAGATAGTAGAGTGCTGCTTCATCGGATTTTGCATGTTTTTAGTTTTGTTGTATAACTTTTATATGTTTTTATATACTTTTGGGGTTGTATATATTATACGTTGAGAAGTAGCACCATGACCAAACACATGATAGTACATTGTCACCATTTCATTATATATGAATGTGAAATTTACTTCTTAGTTTTTCCATAATTGTTAGGTATCATGATAAAGCTTCCACTAATTTATTAAGACTTCCGCTGAATAAAATTTTAATTGCAAACTTTTAATTAATCTCGATTTTATGAATTGACCTAAAATAAGAAAATGCTTATTTGAAAAACTAATTGGTAGATAATAAGGTTTTGGAAATACTGACTAATTCCTTTTTAAGTCCTAAGTGGTGAGATTAGGGCTTAATAATAGAATTAGGTCGGGTGGTGCCCTAATTTGAGAAGTGGTAGTCACAGGTGGTACCCGAGCCTAGGATATAAAGCCTAAGTTCATAAAGCTTAAACAATGGAATGTAGTTATTTTATACAGTGATACAAAAATTACAGTTGGTAACAGAGGCCTAACTTTTCTAATAAGTAATAAATAAAATTTAAACAAGGAAACATATATTTTAGTTTTGGAAACCAGATGATCCTTGCCTAGAAACCATTAGTTGGGAAGTGAGAAAAAGTGAGATGGATATATCTTATATGTACATGTTAGTTTCTATTTGTATATATATATGCGTTATCTACGTATTAGCCGATTCACATTCGCTATCAACTTGTAGACACCAATGGCTGAATCGCGCGATAGCAGGGATGCATGTGCTAGTGGCAGCCAAACTCCTATTCCATTTTGCTGATTATTTTTAAAGGCTATTTGACAGAGTAGCCACACAAGGGCAACAATTGGTGGAGTTTATTGCTACTATTATGCTAGCCACACTGATAGTACATACTGTACCGATAATGACAACAACAACCATAAAGATATTTTATACATCGTCTTTCATACCTCCATCTTCTAGTTCGACAACATAGGTTCAGTTGGTGACGAATTTCATCAGATTGAAGCCAGTGTACTTTGATGGTCAGCAAGACTTTGAGAAGATCGAGAAGTGGAACTTGTCTCAAAAGAAGTTACATAGAGTCATGAGGATTGAGGACATACTCCGGGCTGAGATTTCGTCGTATACGCTACATAGAGACGTCGATGTTTGATGGAGTGTGACAATAGGTTCTGAGGGAGAGTTTGAGTTTTAAGATGCATTTAAGAAGAAGTTTTATTACAGTACTTCCCACTTGCAGTGATGAAAAGGTTGAGGAAGGAATTCATGAATCCGAGACAGGGAGTTGATGAGTCAGCGATGAACTATAAAGACAAGTACAACTATTCGAGGCAGTTTGCTAGGGATTTAGTGAGAGATGACTTGAAAGATGTCTACCACTTTGGAGATGGACTGAGGCCAGATATAGGATTTTATGTTGTTAGTTTAGGTGCCAAGACTTTGGGCAAGATTTACAAGCGTGCACTCTCTTACGAGACCTATCATTTGGGCAGAGTTAACGATGGGACACTGCTAGGACTATCGTTGACACATAATTAGGTTATAGAGTTTGAGATGATGAGATAGAGGGGCAAAGGATCAAGGATATGGGAGAGAGGTTCTCAGGGATTAGGTACAGTCACTTTAGTTATGCCTTATATATAATCTGCTACGCCATTGCATACTATTTTTGGTAGATCTCCCTTGCCACCGCTAGTCAGACCAACATTGCTAGTTTCTACTACTTTGCCAACTCTACCAGCACCACCAGCGCCATGTTTGCAGCAACAGGGTGGTAGAGGCTGAGGCGGGGTAGAGGTCAAGACAGTTCCCGATAAGGATATAGACAGATACAGGCCCAAGATCAAGTTCAAGGTTAGCATAGTCCAATCACTTACTATAAGTGTAGTCAAGTTGGCATGTGATTATAGATTATCTATTGCCAGCAGTTGTGATCCTATCGTAGAGTTGAGAAAGTGTACATATGATAACATAGCCTGATGCCGACGCTATAAGAGGACTCATTAAGGGTATGATTTCCATATGTGGTAGAGATTTATATGTTTGTTTGACTCGGGTTCTACAATATATTTCATTTCTAGTCGTGTGATAGACATCTTAGGGTTGATACAGGTTAGAGTTAGTGTAAATTTGATTTTGGGTATCGAAGTCGGGGCTAGAGTTTATGTTAATTATCTTCTTGATGGATGTCTAATAGAGATAGGCGGGGTAGAGTTACCTGCAGACTTCTGGGTTCTCGAGTTCTTAGACTTCAATGCATTATTAGGGATGGATTGGCTAGTAGCGTATCATGCTCATATCAATTGTTTCAGTAAGACAGTGATATTTGGGATCTCAAGGTGGCTGATGTTCACGTATAGTGGTAGTGCACTGATAGCCGAGGGCATTAGGTGTCGACTTGCGACTAGTGGAGAGATGGAGACTCTAGTATCGTTATAAATAGTAGCAGAGAGTCAGGGACCTAAACATGATGAGATTTCGATTGTATGCGATTTTCTAGACGTGTTTATGAAGGACTTACTTGGTTTACCACCACCGAGAGAGATAGACTTTATTATTGAGTTGGTACTAGGCACCAAACCTATATCTATACCATCATACCGCATGGCTCCGAGAGAGTTGGATAAATTGAGGAGTCATCTTTAGGATTTAAGACAGAAGGGATTCATCACACCTTCTATGTCGACATAGGGAGCACCAATCCTATTTGTGAAGAAGAAAGATGATACTTTAGGGCTGTGTGGCGACTACAGATAGTTGAACAAGGTCATAGTCAGGAACAAATATCCATTACCGATGATTGATGATTTATTTGATCAACTAAGAGGAGCACAATTTCTCTCTTAGATAGACATGAGATTAGGTTATCATCAACTTAGGATCAAGGAAGAGGATAAGTCCAAGATAATGTTTAGCATGAGATACCGACACTATCAGTTTACAGTCATGCCATTTGGGTTGACTAATGCTCTTTCCATGTTTTTGGATTTGCTACATCGAGTGATGAGGCCATTTCTGATCGCTTCATAATAGTTTTCATTGATGATATATTGATATATTCAAGGACTCGAGATGATCATGAACAACACCTTAGGGAGACGTTGTAGACTTTGAAAGAGCATCGACTCTACGCTAAGTTCAGCAAGTGTGAATCTTTGCTGTCAGAGGTCAAGTTCTTAAGACATATTGTTGGTGCAACATGTATTGTTGTAGATCTGACTAAGACTCAAACTATTATGGATTGACCGACAGCGACGTTAGTTATGGAGATTAGGATTTTTCTCAGGTTAGTAAGATATTATTGTAGGTTTGTGAAGGATTTTTTTGAAGATTGCTTCACCGATTAACAGATTGACCTAGAAGGACGTCATATTCGATTGTTTTGAGGAGTACGAAGAGGCATTTACTCAGCTGGAAAGATCGTTGATAGCCGCACTAGTATTGATATTTCTAGAGGTTGGACAAGAATTCCTGGTATATACGGATGCTTCTCATACAAGTCTAGGTTGTGTGTTGATGAAAGCCAGAGATATAGTTGCTTATGCATCCAAACAACTAAAGATACATAGAAGAATTATCCTACTCATGACTTAGAGTTGGCAGTGGTGGTATTTTCTCTAAAGATATGGAGACATTATCTATATGGATAAAGGTTCATACTCTACACTGATCATAAGAGCTTGAAATACCTCTTCATATAGAAAGAGCTGAATATGATACAACGTAGATGGTTGGAGTTTTTAAAGGACTACAACTTTTCTCTAGAGTCTCACCTAAGAAAAGCTAACGTAGTTGTTGATTCACTGAGTAGGATACCGATTAGAGATGCCGAGATTGTTAGATGCCATATGACGTATGAGTATGGATTACTTGAGGCAGTATCGATGATGAGTCAGTTAGATATTCCTACATACACTCAGGTGATGATTTTTCCACAGATGAGGCTATAGATAGTGTCTACACAAAGAGTGTTAGAGGGTCAAAGAGATGATATCTTATACCCGAGGTTCAGTATGTTAGCCCAAAATACTGATTGTACTGACTAGATGAAGATGATGGATCATTATTTGAGATTTAGAGGAAGATTGTGGATACCAGCAGTGGCAGAGTTAAGAGATACGATTCTTCAGGTTTCACACCGTTCCCGATTCACTGTTCATCTATGCAGGACTAAGATGTACTATGATAAGAGAAGACATTTTTGGCGACCTAGGATGAAAACAGACATATTGGAGTTCATAAGGAACCGTGGAATTTGCCAACAGGTAAATGCAGAGCATTGTAACCTGGAGGATTAGTACAGCCATTTCCCATTCCATGATAGAAGTAGGAAGACATAGTCATGGACTTTGTCAGAGGATTGTCGAAGACTGCCCATCGACACAATTCTATCTGGGTGATAGTGAAAATATTGACAAAATCTGCACATTTCATACCACTTGCAGCTCACTGCACATTTTACTAATTGACTATATTATTTAAAAGAGAAATTATCAGGCATCATAGGGTACCATTGACTATCACGTTAGACAAATATGCTATGTATACATCCAAAATGTAGCAGAGTATGCAGGAGTAGTATGGTACACACCTACAGTTTAACACAACCTTCTACCCTCAAATAGATGGGCAGATTGAGAGGTCCATTCAGACTCTTGAGGATATGCCCGGGGCTTGTGTAATTGAGTTTGGTGAATCATAGGAGGAGTACCTACCATTACGTGAGTTTACATAGAGCAATATTTATCAGGCTAGCATTGAAATGACGCCATTTGAGACTTTATATAGTAGACCATGTCGCTCGCTATTGTGTTGGGCCTAACTAGAGGACCGTGAATTGATAGGACTTGAAATTGTTGTTGTTCACACGGAGAACGTATGATAGATTCGCTAGAGGAAGAAAGGAGCCTAAAAGTGGTAAAAGAAGTATGCAGACACGTATCGCATCGATCTCACGTATGATGAGGGAGCCTTTGTATATCTAAAGGTTTCTCCTTGGGAGGGTCTTCGTAGATTTGGTCTGAAAGGAAAGTTAGCACCAAGATTCATCGGGCCTTTTAAGATCAAGAAGAAGGTCAGGAAGGTTGTATATGAGCTTGAGTTAACTCTAGAGATGTCGGGTATTCATCATGTATTCCATATTTCCATGCTTCGACTAGCTAACTTGAAGGCAGACGTACGATCGACAGTTGACTTGAGCCAGATTTGATCTAAGCGAGGATGAATCTTATGAGGAACAATTAGTACAAATCTTAGACCGAAAGGTACAATAATTGAGAGGCGAGTCTATCCCAAAGGCATTAGTCAAGTGGCAGTTCTATGGAGACTCGAAACTCACTCAAGAGCTGGAAGACTATATGCAAGATAGATTTCCGTACCTTTTTGAGTCTTAACCTAAGTTTAAATTTCAAGGACGAAGTTTTCATTAGTTAGGAAGAATTTTCACGGCCCACATTTTTAATTCGAGTTTAATATCTTAATCAGGATAAGTGACCCGTAACGAGGGGCCCCCATCGAGATACGTGTCATGACTGAGGCAAGGTGGCTGATGTATATGTTATATTTGTTGTGGTGTATACCCAGTGCATTATATATGTATAGACTACTAAGTCACTCATACTTGTGTTTAGGTATCGAGATATGAGTATGGACGTGCCTCAAGATGCGTACCGGTGTGGACCGGGTGTAGAAAGTGATATAGTAAGTTGATTTAAGTTTAGTGTAACTTATATAGTTGAAATAAATGGCTATGGTTAATCATATATTAAATGTATCTAGTTAGCACTTTAAAACAATAGTTATGTGATGAAGCTCGAGATACGTATTGAAAAATCTAGACATCAATTGAGTTACACATTGGTGTCTAATCAACAGCACATACTCCATAAACAAGCTTAGAAACAAGCATTAATAAATAAACAACCATATAATAATGAGAAAACCCTTACCTAAACTAGCCAGTAGCCTTGACCCCGTGATCTCTAACCCCAACCTCCCCAGTCTTAAGTTTATCTCTGTGGCGTCGCTAGTAGTGCAGGTACAATATAAGTTTTGGTTGCCCGATCATCATCTCTACGGCTTCGACCATACCATTTGTCATCTCTGTCATCCTGATCCCTCTATCTCTTCTGCCTATAACTATGTCCAGTTTGTCTCTCTAATTTGGTAGATGAACGTCTGTCGCCCCTCTGCATCAGATGCATCTCATGGGTTAATGATCTATCATATATCTCCTATAGTGTCTGAGCTTTGAAGGAAATAATGGCTCTAACTTTGTTCTTAATCAATCCTCGGACGAAGTAATATATTTGTAGTCTCTCGGTGCCTGCGATGTCCGTAGCAAACTGTATCTAGTACCAATATTTTTCCATGTACTATAACATTAATCAACTACCTTGTCTCAAAGCCATAAACTCCTATCTCAGCCTCAGTCAGATCTTGATCGGAATGAACTGATTGTATAAAACCTGTCAAAACTTGGCCCATGTGGTCGATATGGATGAGTGTCTATATATGTTGTCCACCACACGGCAGCATCGCCTATCAGTATATGCCCCGATATCTTAGCCTGTATGCTCTCTTGAATCTGCAATAACTTGTATAGCCTATGATGTGCAATCGACCATTTCCCGGTTGCCTATGGGTCTTCGCCTCCACGAGAATATCCGGGATCAAATTTGATGAACTCCCTCATCAACTTGACCTCTGCTGTCATCAAAGTCTCAAACATCTTTTTCAGTGCCGATGTAGCAGTCAGTGTCTCAATCTATGCTACTATCGGTGCAGAAACCACTGCTAGAGTCTCTTATAATATTACATAAATCGGTACAGCCCGAATAGTCGATAGAGCAGTTGTCGAAGCAACTGTCATCTCAGTGTGCTCTATAGCCGAGCGATGGTAAGCGATGCAATCACTATTATCTAGGCGCATATCATATCAATCGATAGCTCAAACAATTTATCATGAGCTGCTAATCGTGCGGCTACTACTAGATCCAAGCCCTCATATCTAGTCTGATCACTCGTCTGATCGACATCTGAAGTAGGCGGAGTCGGTTGATCGTTCATCGTGATTTGCATTGAAAAGTGTGCACCGAATCGCCTTTCGTATACGTGTATATAATATATATAATAAAAAACATAACAGGTACATAAATCCTATTACTACTCGTCTCAAGTTTGCTTATAAATAGGATTCTTAGTCAGGATCTTCAAGTTTCCTCATCTAAGGTTTGTTTGTTTGAATTTTATTCTCTTTCTTTAAACTATTCCCGAGTCTCCCTCGAATCTCGCTTTGATACCAAACTGTGGCGGCCCCAAATCATGAGGCCGATGTAGGACCATCCATGTCGCATCTTACGTCACTAAGCCCTACCACATAAAAACCCACTTACCTATAACGCCTTACGACCTAACTAGTGGCTTACACTTTTCCAACTAACACAAGTTTAGCTAATTAATATCTATATAAATAGTAATGATTTAATTAGCTAGTTAGTCCATTTATCGAATTATACTATAATTTTACCGCGGAAGTCTTTAATTGAGTATGTTATGCAATATTTAATAATCCTAAGTAGTGAAAAACTCGACAAAAAGATACCATGTATATATCAAAGGTGAAATAAGTACAACAAAAGATCCATATACATGTATTCAATGTTTTACAGTCCTCGAAACCCAATGAAAAGTAATTACATACATACCGTATTCACACACGAGCTGCGTCATTATCTCAGAGGTAGTCACCTAATACCTCATTGCTCTTGCTCGTTGAAGGATCTGCACTCAATCCCCCAACAAATACAGTGCCAAGTCCAATCAGTAAAATCTCAAGAGAAATCTACACAATATCCACGAAATAAGACTAATAAACTATGAGACATGCGAATATGGCCTTTGGCAACGTGACGCACTGGACGAGTGGGATCACGCCACGTGGCACCCATGTGACTCGAAGAAAAATCGTGTGACTCAATCAAAAATTTGGGAGTTTGTGCGGGCACCGATCTCGAGGCAGATCGACTGATTCTGAAACGCGGAGAAGATTGCTTTTGGGTGACGTGGCTTTCTGGCTGACGTGGCAACGCGTGGCAGTCTCTCATTGGTTGCTGGAACCTCCGATGCTGACATGACAGTTTTTGATTGGTCCAGAGATATTATCTCACTGACATGGCATACTTTGATTGGCTGAAACACCTTGTCTGCTATTCGACACACCGCGCGACACGTATTTCGAGACAAACTGTCGAGCATCCGATCATTGCAAGTAAATACTCCATTTTGAGTATTTTTCCGCCACGAATTCAATCGTGCACTCCGTTTCACCTAAAAATGACCAAGAAATATAATTAAATATATATTTTAAATACTTTTAATAATTAAATATACTAAAATAAACTACTAAAAACCCATAAATACTGACTTATCAAATACCCCCAAACTCAAGACTTTGCACGTCTCGAGCAAAGGTGTAAATGAAAACACGAACAAACTAGACTTCTAATATAATAATGCATTGACTCAACTAATCCTATACCCGACCCAAATTCATGGAGCTCCTTCGGTTTACATAGTCACCAAATTAACAAGTAACTCAGAAAACTTTAGAGTTATGATATGTCGAGTCTCGCAAGTCAAACACAATTAAGATCTCACTTTCAAAACATAGACTCGGTGAAAACAAAGGCCATCAACTAATCACAAGTTTTATTGGTTTATAAGCACATAAGTTCAAATTTCACTTAATATAGCGAAAGCACTTGAACTAAATCTTTCATTTGAGGAGTTTCACAACTTCCGCCTTTATTCATTTTTTCATTTTTTCTATTTTTTATTTTTTCAATTAATAAGGTCCCTGCTCCATTTCCTATGGACCGATTTTCTCACTTTTTTCCACCACAAGTTTCCCTGCTCCATTTTCTGTAGAAACTTGTGGGACGCTCTACACTAAGAATACTCCTGTTAGTACTTCTCGCTTTTACTATAATCATGCAAATCCCCCATTGTGGGTTAAAATAATATAACTTGCATAAATTTGACTGTTTACTCATTTTCGTTATCTAGCACTAAGTCCAACCATCATCTAAGTCTCTAATCACGGAATCATAAAAATGCTGTGCTACAAACTTGATTAAATGTTTCTCCTAATTTTCTCTAAGTTTCAAGTTATAAAGGCAACTATAATTTACTCATCCACAACCAAAGGTATGAACAAAGTTTCGGGTGACTCTAAATAGATAAATATATATATATATATATATATATATATATTAAATGCATATATATACATGAAAGCGTATCAATTCCTAATGAATGAGAAAGGAATGTGAATGGACAAGAAATAAAAGAACTGAAAGAAATGATATAAAACACCACCATTACCATCCAATATCCGCATATAATCGCATAAAAAAAACTAAATGATCTCACCTGCGGTCTTTCGCAAAAAATCCATCCAAAATAATCCACAATCCCTAAAATACCCCAAAACTTATTCCGAACCTTGTCCTCAAGGTTTAAAACAAGTCAACAAGTCTAAACATATAAAACAAACAAGATGGTGAAAGAATATGATAAAAATAAGATGAAAGAAATGATACAAAGTCATGGATAATATAAAGTTTCTAAAAATGAGTGAATGCACTAAATCTCTCTTGTGTGGGTGACTAAGGAAACTATTAAAGAACAATCATAAGAAGAGCAAAAACTAGTAAACATAGGAGTTAACCGAAAAAAATCCCAATCAAGTCTTGCAAGTCCGAAGTCTGTCAACTATGGGTAAAATCAACAAGATGATGGAATGAAATTTAGGGTTTTGGGTCTATTCAAAAAGCTGCCACTAATGCAGCGACTTAAGTTAGGTATGTCCCAACCAAGTCTCAAAACACCTAAAATCCTATAAACATGTTAATTCCCTAAAAAAAGATAATGCTCAAATTATGTTAAAAATGTAATCCAAAGTCAAACCTACAAAACTTAGCGCTCCAACCCTCCATCACCTGAAAAAATAAAGAGACCAAATTAGAGTGTTATTAAAAATAAAAAATAAAAAATTATAACTAAACTAAAACTAAAATAAATGCAAGAAATAAATAAAATAAAATAAAATAAAAATAAAGCTTGGTTGCCTCCCGACGAACCGCATTTCTTTTAAGTCTTTGGCTAGACTTAGCATGATTGGTCACGTAATGCCATTTCCTTTAGAGATGTCAATAATGAATGGCGCGTCTACGTATTTGGGCAATGAAACATGCATGCTCTCTTTCAGATTTAGGAACTCATTCGGGACTTCCGACATGAAAGAATCTATCGTATCAGGATCGTCAAACATAAAGGTGTCGGCAATGTAGAATATCTGCAAACGCTCCCTTACTTCCACCCCCTTATAAGGTGTACCAAATGTGCATGGGAGGGTGGGTGGTTGTACCAACACCAGAAGTTGTTCTTCCCCGCTCTCTATTTGCGGCTTCTCCGGCTTGTCTGAATTGACATCAATTTTCATCTCATCTTCTCCCTCATTTAATGCAATGACAATCTTTGGCTCAATTTGAAAGACTTCACATTCTTCAGATGTGTCTATCAAATAGTCTTCCACCTATGTAACGTCATGCACCTCAAGATTTGTCAACGTATGAACACTCACATCCTCCTCTAGGTTAAAAATTGGTTGTGTACTACACAACTCTTCTTCATCAATCTTTCTTTGAAGACTGGCAATATATTGATCTAATTCAGTTACCAAGTCCTTCGAGCCTGGACAAACCACCATATCTTCTAAGGAGAGGCTTTGATGAAACTGTTGATTTCCTTCATGTTGAGGAACTTGTGAGTGTGACATGAATCCAGAGAAGTCGGGTTGTGGCGATGCATAGTTAGAATAGTGATAATTCTCATACTGTGGATAATAGGGGCAATTGTGTGCAGAATGAGAATAGTCTACATAAATTTTGCAAACTTCGACCTGTTGCACAAAGAATTCATGTTAAAATATTGATATCTACTATGTGGCATACCTACCCCATTCACATTATAATAATGTTAGTCTTTGTATCGACCATAATTATGGAGGTAGGAGGAGTCCATCACGGGGTTGACTTGCACTTCACTAGAGGAGAGGAGATGTTCCATCATGGATATTATTCGGTCAAGTTTCTGGTCAGTGGAACTCAAGATATTGCCTGGATACATGTTAAGAGTAAGGAACTAGATAGGCAAAATAAATAAAAATAACAATAAACCAAAGAAAGAAATATACCAATCCCTGGCAACGGCCCCAAAAATCGACGCGCTGGACGAGTGGGATCACGCTACGTGGCACCCACGTGGCTCAGAGAAAAATTGTGCGACTCGACCAAAATTCTGGGAGTTTGTGTAAGCACTGATATCGAGGCAAATCGACTGATTTTGAAACGCAGAGAAGATTACTTTTGGGTGACGTGGCTTTCTGGCAGACGTGGCAACGCGTGGCGGTCTCTCATTGGTTGTTGGAACCTCCGATGCTGACGTGGCAGTTTTTGATTGGTCCAGAGATAATTTCTCGCTGACGTGGCATGCTTTGATTGGCTGGAACACGTTGTCTGCTATTCAACACACTGCACAACACGTATTTCGAGACAAACTGTCGGGCATCTGATCATTGCCAGTAAATACTCCATTTTGAGTATTTTTTCGCCATGAATTCAACCGCGCACTCCGTTTCACCTAAAAATGACCAAGAAATATAATTAAATATATATTTTAAATACTTTTAATTATTAAATATTCTAAAATAAACTACTAAAAACCTATAAATACTGACTTATCACAACGGTAAGCCAAATTCCCATGAATGTAGGCAACATCCGACAAACAAAAATAGCAGTGTCTAATCAATAACATATATTCCATAAAGAGCATTAATAAATACAAAACTATATAATTACGAGAAAACCCTAACCTAAACTTGTTAATAATCGATAAAATAAGGCAGGAACCACGTACTTACTTAGAGGCTTATAGTGACTAAACCCCAACTTAAATTAACGGATGAACCCCTATAAACATTATTTCAAGTCAAGAAAACATCTTATATGCCTCCCCACAGTCGTAGATATATTTTGCTACCATCGATATGAGCACTATGCACTAGTAAACCATGCAAGCGATTTAGCTACGACCAATATATATGCAAATCGAAATAGGAGTGAAACCCTATGTATGCCCACCAGCAGCCACACATGAAATCTGATATCGATAGAACAAACCATGAATTCTATGAGGCATTCCAATGGGTTTACGTACCTTGATCCACGATCTGACTTCCCTAGAATCTCGAATCCGATTCGACTAGATCCCCGTTGCTCAATCTACCATCCCCTAAGTTCCAAAGTCAAATTTTACATACTTAGTATGTTTATAAGTGTTTGGTGTATGTATTAAGTTGAAAACTCAAAAACAACCATTTAAATTCAATTTTCATCTGTCATTAGCGCTACTGTTCTTAGTTTCTAAAAACAGTTAAGAGCCCAAATTGGTTAGCGTGCGAACTAGCCAGATTAGCGCGTTAACTATGTTTCGTGATAGAATTTTCAACTTGAGAATTCTGTCACCAACTCCCTAATTAGCTAAGCACACCTCGTAAACATATTTTCCACTCCATGTTGACTCCGAAACATCATTCAAACCATCATAACAACACCAATTAGCTTCAAATCATCAAATCCATGATTCCACTAGTTTTTTTTCCAAGTTCACCCAAAACCCCAATTTTTTCAAAACCTGTTGTAAATTCTCAATTGAATTACTAATAATAATTGTAATTCATCAAAACAACACTAGAAATCAGTAACTAACTCCTCGAATTCGAATTTCACCAACACATTCAAAATTGATCTCATTCGAAAGTGTAAAAGATGGGGAAAAAGATTACCTTAAATTTAATCACTTGATTTGCACTCCAAAAACATGATTTCAGCTCCTAAATCTCCTTTCGTCCTCTGGTTTTTTTCTGAATTCGCATGAAATGGTTTAGTGGTTTAATAAAAAAATTCCACTAACTTGCTATTTATATGTTTGGCTATGATCAAATGTGCTATGTGTATCTCGAGGACTATCTTGTGATCCTTAAACATGTCCACACCTTGTTGACACCATTACAAGACTTCATCTATCCTAGTTCCATTTTACTAGGATCATCTAGATGCCCATCTACATTAATTTAATTAAAACATAGGTTTATTATCATGTGATTCTAATTACATTTCCTTGAGCTCATTTAGTCATATGGTTAGTGTTTTTATTTACTAAAATTGACAAATTTGTGATCCCATTAACCTTCGACTACCCGCCACTTGATGTCTCGGGCTCTTGACATGTACTTAGAGGCAACTCCCGGTCACACTAACTCACTCGATAGCAACATACATATATGTGGTGCAATACAAATAGAAATGATTTCAACACATCATATAAACAACCATCATCTATAATAACATATTCCCTCAGTTCTCGTGTTCGAGTCAACCGAGTTATCCATGTAACGCCCGAATTACGACCGTTAATCCCCAAGATTAATGCTAATCCTAGTTTAATAAATTTGGGCCATTATAATAAACATGTCTAATACCCTAAGTAAAGGTCAAAACACACTAAAAAACATGTTATATGATATCGAGAACCTAGGGAAGAGTCACGGGGGTTCGAATATGATTTTTAAGGTGTTGGGAGGCCGGATTAGCATAAGAATTTGCATGGATTGTTAGTAAACTGATTGAGATATTTATTTACACTTCATCCCTGCTAATTTTTTTCATTTCCAATCATTCGAACTTATTTTCCTATTATAATCCATATAACATGACTTGTTTCCTTTCTCATTAATGCGTTTGCTCTCATGGTATATATTGTTGATTAAATGGTTTCATTGACTCCAAATCATGTGCTATGTCGTTATTGATTGTTAATACATATGTTCAATGAAATAGTATGCTATTAGGTATATGTTACATAGTGTTGTAAATATATTTCCATTGTACATTAGATATGCAATTACTTTGTTGGATTCTTAAACCATGTTATCTCTTGAAATACGAAAGTAGTTCTTGTATCTAGGACCATAACATTATAGAGATCTGGCGCGACATATGGGGGACACTAGACTTCCAGGGTGATTGGGATCTCTCCTCTATCTTATGTAGCACACGATAAATGAGTCCCGGAGTTGTTGACAATTATAACGAGGGTGAAATAATGGGATATGGGACTTGGGGTTGTTGGCAAGTATACATCACAAGTGTCTGGCACCAGTGAAAGATTATAAAGACAAAGAGCACTGCTCAGACCTTCACAGTGATGTAGAGCCCAACTCCATCATTATATAGTGGAAAAGGATGATGTGATGAAGATCGAGGTTGATCGACTCTAGATCATTACTATTTAGTTGAGTGTCAGTTTCATTTTGTTTAACTAAAGTATTTTTTCGCATGTTCTCTTATAGCATAATTGATATTATCATGCGTTTAGATACTTGTTGCATATTTGGGAATTTGAACAAATGTCTCTCAGGGTTACTTGCTACTTTGACGCACTCACCATCTTTTTTATAATAGTGGGTGTAGATCCATCGAGTATTATACCAAGCAAAGAGAAGATCGGCGACTACCTTTGAGCTAGTGGAGTGTTGCTACACCAGATTTTATAGGTTTTTGGTTTTGTTGTATAACTTGTATATGTCTTTATACACTTTTGGGGTTGTATATATTATGGGTTGAAAGGTGCTCCCTTTCTAGACACATGATATTATTTACTTCCTGGTTTTTCCATAATTGTTAGGTATCATGATAAAGCTTCTATAATTTACTAAGACTTTCGTTGAATAAGATTTTAATTGTAAGCTTTTAATTAAATCTAATTTATGAATTGACCTAAAATAAGAAAATTTTTATTTGAAAAATTAATTGGTAGATAATAGGGTTTTAGAAAGGCTGACTAATTCCTCGTAAAGTCCTATGTGATGAGATTATGGCTTAATGATGGGATTATGCTGGGCAGTGTCCTAATTTGAGAAGGGATCGTCATAGATTGATCATAGATATTTAAACTGGTTTACCTTAGAAACTCATGTTTCCCCTAATTTTACCACTCCATTATCTTGTTGTCTAGTATTTCTAAGCTCACATTGCATGTATATAGTCTTCGTCCTACTCAACTTAAAGCTTTTAGATTCTAATGTGTTCTTCCAAAATTCTAATTTCCAATTAATTTTATCTCTAGTTTTGTCTACTATGACAATAGGGAAGTTAGAGCCGCTACTCTCAAACCCTAGTTTTTTTTCCTTTTATTCTCTCATGATTCGTAATATTAAACCACTGTCAATCTTCTCTTTAGATAGGTGGTGGTCCTAAATAAATCTTTTTCCTTTAGATTTATTCAATAAACTACAAATCTATTCAAATTGAGAAGATTTGTTTGATTCTTGTTGTGGTACATATCTCTCACTGATTGTTCATGGATTTGCGCGACTGTTGGGTTGGTCTTTTCTTACTAGTTACTCCATCTGATAATTTCTCTTCCCTCGTTGGAAGCTTTGCATTGCATTCCCTTATTAAAATTTTTATTTTTCGTTATGAGGTAATTTTAGTGGTGTTCGTGTATTATCATATGTTCCAAATATTTTTAGAGAGTAGTCACAGATTGTCTCATTGTTTCAATTTTATAGTTGCATTCACAACCAAATGGATGACATTTCTTCTGAATAGAAAAGATCAGCAAATCAATGCACTTTTATTAGGATAATCGATTATATGTCTGGTGCTATATCGAGCCAATGATGATTAATGAAATTTTTATTTCACGTAAAAAAAGTAAAATAAAATAATATTCCAAACAACAATAAATTAGCATCACAAGCAAATAAGTTATACATATTTAACACTAATTTTCTTTTTGAAGAAATAAAATTTTCATTAATAATCATTGACCCTCAATACATTAAATAAAATAGGATGACCCATGAAATCAAATGATTTTTAACTGTTTTCTTAACATCAAATAATTTTTAATTGTTTATAAAAAAATAAACAACATGAAGATTTTGTTACATAATCCCATTTTCCAAGTTCTTTGAAAATGAGAATGTTGACATAACACACAAGTCGAGGAAGCACTTGCACGTGTCCCTTACATTTTGCCAAGATATACGAAGCACACATTTTGAGGGCATCGAAGGAATGACAAGTGCGTGTCCGATCAAAGTAACACTAGCATTCTTCGAAACGAAAACCTATATGCAATATATATTAGGAATAAAACTTTTTTGACTAGCCATAACATCTACGGTGAGATGGTAGAGGCATATCTTGCCAAAAGGCAAGGTTTGACAAAGTGTGTGACCCTTACCTGACTTAGGGTCGGGTAGCCTGGCCTAGACCACCTCTCAGGGCCAATAACTATATTAGGTCCAAGGAACTAGTTTCGCTTGCCTAAAACATCTTGAGGAAGTACTCAACTATACATATGAAAGAACAATAATTATGGAATTTAAAACTAAAAGTTTTCATATGTCAAAGAAGAACTCCAAACAAGATGTTCAAGTATCCCAAAGTAATTATACCATCAAACTACCAATGTACTAAGCGAACAAGTCTCGAGGATTAGAATCTACCCTATTAAGTACTTAATAAAACACATGTTTAAATATTTTAAAATACCAATAATATAAATAACATGCAAAGTTCACACCAAAGGCAATGCTCTATACTATTGCCTTTCCTTTATCCTGCGCTGGTATCGATGTAGATGGATAAGAGGTGTAAGTGGGGTAAGCTAAAAGAACCAACGGAGCTAAGTAATGTGGGTAACCTGCTCAATCATCAAATATACAAGTAATACCTTCTAGTCATGCGAGAATAACATGAATAAAAAATCAGGAGAGAGAGAGAGAGAGAGAGAGAGAGAGAGAGAGAGAGAGAGAGAGAGAGAGAAAAGAGAAAGAGAATATTTCACGAATAACTTTAGTCAAGATCTATAAAGCATTGTATACAAAGCATAAAAGAAATTTTAAATCAAATCATAATACAAGGGTGATTCAAGAGAGTTATTATAAAAGCATAATAATGTTATTAGTTGGTTTTCGTTCAATATGTACCAATTATTGGCAAGAACTCGATGATAGATTCCCTTACTGTGATGCCCTAAATCTCTAATATGGTAAATTGTCCAATTACCAAGGCTAATTTAGTTTATATGCATGATATGTGTGTATTGGTGTGAATAAATTATGTATTATATACTATCTAGTTGACTTTAGTGAGAGTATATGCCTAAGTAAATAAAAATAAGCCTAAAGGACTTATAAAATGAATTAAATAAAGAAATAGGGCAATTTGGTAAATAAAACATTAAGGGTGGACTAAATGAGGACCTTATGATTGTCTTGGTACTTAAAGAGACTAAGATAAGATGCGGCGTTTTAATTCGGTCAACTAAACCTTAATCCCATTGACTTAGTATGTAAACCACAATTAGGGCTTCAAGCCATTTTTTCTTGATTTAACTACGGAGAGAATTTGAGGAGGGAACCTTATAACACCTATTTGGTGGATTTGGTGGAGGAAAGAGAATTCCCATCAAGATTTCCTAAAATAAGGTAAATAACTTGTCTCATCTTCCTTAATTTTCTCTATTTGATTCACATACTTGATTTTGAATGGAATAATGATTTTCTTTCGAGTCTTAAGATAGAAGATGAACCATTGTGCCTTGATTTGTGATTCGGGTCATCTCTATTTCATCTTCTTTGATTCATTTTAAAGGATTTGCAAAATTATGTTTTAATGGTGGAGTTGTAGCTCGGATAGATTGTTTGATAGAACTTGGAATGATTATGTGGTTTCAAATGAGTGTTTTATGACTATTTTGACTGGATTTGGACCGTTAGGGGTCGGCGTAAGTGGTAGGGGAATTTAGAATTTGGGTTTAGATCTAAGACTCTGTATTCGTGCATAGCGCTGCACCAATGCCTTGCTTACAGGCGGTAAGGCACTAGCCACAACATTGCCTAAAATTTAGAGAAGTCGATCTAGTGATTCCCCAGTGTCGTGACGTGTAACGTACGATGCTGACGAATCGCTGGGATTAGTTAGTGGTTTTCGATTCAACGTCCGACAATTTCACCCCAGTTACTTTGTGGGTAAACCCATGGTTATGGAAGGGCACTGGAGGTTTTTCAGAATTAAAAATCACATTTTATTTTTCTAAATTTACTAGTTTTTGTCAAAGTATATCACCGAGATAAGGGTTGGTCCAGTAGTAACCAACCCCGAAAACCTTTGTCTTAATGGCATGTGTGACATTGACTCGTAAGGGGTTTTATATCGTTTTCAAGATATTAATACGAATTGAGTAAAATCACCTCAAACAAAACATGTTAATAAAACATACATGAACCTGTACTAATGTAGACACGAGGAGAACCGAATAGGAACTTCTTAGCTAGGATTGGATAGGATGGCAACGTTTGAGCTAAGTGGGGTTTGCTTTATTCTCAATCATGCCATGATATTAGTTATGATAGGAATCATGTATCAAATTGTAAAACTCATTATAATCTATCTCTCCACTTTTATTGATCATGCTTTCTATATCGTTTGGATTCTCTTAAAATGAATGCTTGTGGAACTAGTATATTGATATCGATGAATGCATGCTTGCACCTTGGGATGGAGGGTCGACGGCCACCGATACCTTTTTCTATGTGCTTATGAGATCTTGTTGTATATATCTATTTGAGTTTCATAAGTGTAGCCTTAATGTCCTTGTTAGCTATTCCAGGTCTCCCTTGATGTGTTATGTAGGTATTCGCCTTACGTTTATTAAATTATCTAGTTTTCACTTCTTTTGATTCTATGACATTCTTGTATCATTGCAAACTTGTTGGATTATCATTGTTAGGCATTGTTTATTCTATTTTGCATTTTATAGTACTTTTGCTTATGTACTTGTTTCTTTCCTAAGATGATAATAGGTTTCGTAAAATCTATTGTTCTATTTTAAGAAAGCCATCAATACTCAAGTGGTGGCAACGACCACATAATTGTGTTAGAGTCAATACCAATGCCTTTGGTGGCGACAACCACGCCATAATCAAACAGTGGTGACGACCTTGTAAAAGAGGTAAAGACAACATGAGTAAAGTACAACACACTCACAACCCAAATATGATCACATTCAAGTCCATAATAAGTTGCCACATATCTTGAATTAAAATCGTGAGACATAAAAATATCTAATAGCATGTCATGTTTGATAATTTAGCAAGCTCCCTACTTACCTCGATTTGCTGCACAAATCCCAATCTAATTTTCCGCGCTCAAAGGTTTTTGGGAACTCTCTCGCAAATCTAGACAATCAATACGCATGATATCAACACACAAGTTTAATTGGTTTTGTTAATTAATTTGCAAAATAAATTTTCTTTTGGGCCCACTAGCGTGGATCCGTAGGTCCACTGTTGCATGGTGCGAGGGCCAAGGGGTGGGACCTGCCCAATTCTTTTCTCGAGGCGCAAGAGTGTGCCCCATCGAATGGTTAAGGATACAAGGGCTCTTTTTACTTATTTATTTATTTATTTATTTATAACTCCATATTTATATATATATATATTATTTTTGTTGTAAACTAAGTTGTAAGACAACTAGAACTCGTAGAACTAAAGTATGAGAAGCATGAACTAACGACTACAAGAACAAGTAGAGAAAAAGAGATAAGAGAGAAGAGAACTAGAGTTACGAAATGTAGAGATTACAATTCCAACATTGATATGTGTTTACAATAGAATGAGCCACTTTTATAGGCCTTTGATCATAAAGATTATATTTATTTTGACCAAAGATTACATGCTACACTTAGTGTGCAAGGAAAACTAAAGAGTACATAATGTGAAACAAGTAACATATAAAGTACAAGTAATTACATAGTTGATGTTACATATACATGTCATGAAAAGTCATCCAAATTATTTACAAAATTTTTATCTTATTTTATTTTTTAGGTACAAGGGTCAAAATGGCCATTATTAGCAGCGTAAGGGCCGGTCTAGCTAGATGTCGGTCTAGGGCTAGTTTTGCCTTTATTTGGGGTTTAGAGGCTGATGCGACCCCTGATTAGGCGCTAGGGGGTGGGAAGGGAAGAGTGGTGCAACTACGTCCTCTGGCGGCGCAGGGACGCCCCTACAGGGGCTGTTACAACCCTTATCCTCATTAAGGAATTGTTCGACCTGAAACCCTAATTAAATCCCAGTACACTAGCTAGACTTAACTAGAGCCAGTAGCCCTACCTTCAACACCTGATAAATATAATTGTATCTCGAATATCAACGTAAAACAAATACTAAACATGACAAAAATTTAAAACTTTTTGCGATATTAAAGACGATATACGAAATCAAACTAAACCAAAATAAACATCGGTTTTAGCAAACCTCCTACCCATTGTAATATTACAAAATTGTGGTTCAATACAAATATTTAAACAAATGAAGAATACATAGAAGAGAAGATAAAAAAAACAGCTAAACTTTCTTTGTCCCGTAGTCGTAGCGCTAGTCGCTATTCCTGAAATATTAATTAGGATGAGAACTCCAACTTTCTTAGTAAGTACGGATTCGCAAAACTATCAACAATCCATATAACAATAAAAAATGATATGCTATAATAATATGAACCAATCATAAGTAGCAGGATATAGGAAATCATATAATCTAATACATAAACGAATGCAAGTCGTACTTTCAATGGCTATTACATAGCGATTTCCATTTCATTTATAAAACTATGGTGGATTACCCACCGACACTATTAATGCGATCGCTAGACCAAAACATTACATGCATGTGTTGTTTAGCCAATCCATTAATGTTCAATGGTTCTATCCTAAACCTTCTAGTGAATGTGTAATCCACATAACTAGTTTACAAAATTAGGATTTAACATATAGGTCGGGAATAAAACCCATATCCTATACAACTTTTTCTCTAATCCAGAACTAAGCATGTCGATCACATAAGACACAATTTTCCATTTTAATAAACATATCACAGTATATATAGCTCCCATTCAATTTCATGAACTGAATATACTACATAGCTAGACAAATTTAATAATCAAACAAATACATACTTACCTCGGTTAGGTTACATTTCCAATTTCCTAACTTTTCGAGTTACTCGATCTTTCTAGTGTTTGAAGATCTATCAATAGATTGATCATCCTCAATTTGAGTTAAATACTCATTGTTTAAAACCCTTATACTGATCCCAATTGAACCCGAAACTAATTTGCCAATTTTTAGGTCAATACTACAATTTTATGTTTCACGAGGTAAATACCTCAATATAAAGTCCTGACAGAGTGCTAAATTCTCCACTTTTTATAGAAATCCACAAAGTTTATTGAATGAGGTGGTGTTCTATTTTAGGACAAATATTAGATTTCCTCGAGAGTTTGTATTCACGAATCTCAAGGCAAATCTAAAGGTTGAGTTCTTTTATGTATTTTGATTTTTATAGAGATACATGTTGTGTATCTCGAGGTTGATCTTTGTAGCTATTAACAAACTCATCACCTCATGATCGACTCACTTATGATCAAACACACACTCTTCTCCATATTCATACTCATGAATCTCGAGGATGATCTAAAGGAATAGGAACTAAAGTGACACTAATTTTTACACATTCATATCACATGCCCATTGATGCTTCTTGATATGTGATTGCATGTATCTCAATGCATGGAAAAACTCTTTAAAATTATGAATTGTCTATTATTCACTTCCTCGATGCTTACGCTACGCCTATAAGTTATATATATATAACTATAAGTTATATATATATATATATTTATATATACACCTATGTATTTTCTCACCTATAAATTCACCATACACACTAACAACCACCCTCGTGCATGCACATTATAGTACATCTAAAGCGTGTTACCCTCGACCCTGCGTGTCACTAGACGCCCAAAAATTTATTAATTATTTGAATATACATATTCATGCGATTATAATTTCCTTGTGCGTGCCAACGAGTAAACTTGGGCGTGCACGCTACCCTACGACCTATGTGCATTACTCTTGACCACACACGGTATTAAGCGTCCCATAATTTCCTGATTATTTTTTGTCCAACTATAAGTTTTATTTATATACATTTATATATCAATATATATACACCTATATAATTTACGACTTATCTGTTTTCCATGTACACCAATGAATACACCTAAGCGTACACATTACTTCCACTTCTGTTCGTGTCATCCCCATGATTCACATGTGTCACTCTAGGCGTACAATCAATTTATTTATCATTTATTTTCTAACTATAGTTTTTATATTAATTCACATTAATCACTTATAGTTACATTGATTCTTTCTCACACCATCCAAACATAATACATAACAACAATCACACCCACATGCTAATCTAGATAAGTCGGGCTTAAGTATGAGCCTAACTGGGGTTAATTAACTTTTGAAATAATGTTAATCACCAGGTTAAGGACACTGATAGTTACATTCGCCGTAATTTAAGAAATCTCGTCTTCGAAATTAAAGTGTATCAACTAACCGTAACTTTGAAGATATAAAGGAGTTATTTCCTCATTTCCTAAGTCAATTCCTTGATCCACAAATCTTCCTTTCGATCAACTTCATTCTAGTCAACACTAGACATGAACTAGTCTATTTTTATAGCATCTGGTCTTTTTTTTTATAACATAAAGACATATAAGATATTGTATATAATCATTTTCAAGCTTTCTTTAACCTTGGAGTTTTTGAATCTACATCGTCTTTTCATAAGTGAGAAGTTCTAAAAAAAAACACATACAGCTTCTACATATTTCAACGTTCTATGATGCTTGACAACATATTCTTTTATTTATCCGAGTTGTAATTGCATAATGATAGTCTGCTAGTACCTTTCTGTGTAGTTCGAATTACTAAGGCTTTAATTAACTTATATCTTTACTTCTCATCCTACACCAATTGGCGATGAAGTTAAGCATACAAACTTGTACATGAAACACCTTAACATTTATACCCAGATTATATTAATACCAGATAACTCACACAATAAAACATTTCTTCCAGTAACTACCACATTATAAGTCACAAGCTTATTAATTATATTATTTGGAACTAAAATTAGCTATAGATATATCATGTTAAAATTGAGAAAGGTTTCTTCCAGCTATTATATATCTCTTCCCCACTAGGAAGCAAACTTTCGGTTCCTCGCGAAATAATAACCTCGTTCTCCATAAACTCTTAACTCTTTCTATACAAATATATCTCGCTTACTCTTCCACAAGAACAAACCATGATACTAGCAAGAAATTGGTAAACTCTATATGTCCTACAACTATAACATCAACAACCTTTAGTTGCCATAATAACTTAGGTTAATTCATCATAAATTTTTGAACATGAAATCTCATTCATATAGGTCAAGAATAATATAACCCTCTAGGTTAATAACACTAAGCTCACACTTGCTTATATATCTCATATTTCTTTATAAAATTGACACCGTCAAGTTTCATTCTAGGTTACCAACTATTTGTTCTTTTCATAATGATTTTGGTTTTTGCCTGAATGAATACTGTAAAGAAATCAACGAGATTCCCATAACATTCTTGCCTCACTTTTTAATTTAAGTCTCAAGAACTTTCTTTACATGCTCTATGTTATGATATGCGATTATCCATATTAAATATCAATAACTTGTAGTCGACCTTGACCAACTAGATAATCTCAATCAAGTTTTCCACTAATTCACCACTCATTTAATTGTCATTAACTCAGCTCCATTATGAGATCTTAAGAAGAAACTTGTTATTACGAATTCAGACAACTCATCTGATGATGTGCCTGCGTAGGACTTCAGTTAATCACTATTATACATCTCACTCAACAGATATAACCGAGTAGCTTTTATCACAACTATGTCCCCCATCCTTTTCCTATTCAAGTATTGCTAACATAATCACCTTTAACGAGTGATGTTTAAGAGTAAATTCCTAACATTTAAGAAATTTAGGTTATCTATATCACCTGCAACTTCTTTTACCCTCACAATTATACTCTTCAAACTTTTATAGTTTGAGAGTCTGCACTTTAACTTTACACATCCACTGGTTTTTATATCTCCAAGTTGTTTTTTAATGATTATTCTACGATTCTCGGAGCTTTAAGAATGATAAAAAGACTCTGAAAAACCTTTGCTTTTTGGATACATATATATTTCAAACTCATATAGCTCAAAACATTTTATAATCTTCTTATTTTACAAGTGATGCCTTTGCATATTTGGTACAACTACCGAAATAGCTATCTCAATATTATCAATCCGAAATAGTTCTTCTCAATCTTAAACTATATTTATAGAAATATAAGTTACAATTTTGCTTTATTGTGTGTCAACACACATACTTACCTAAATAAAAGTTTTAGAAGGATCCTCTAATTTCTTCTACAATTTAGGCACAATCAAGTAAACATTGTAGTCAAGCTATACTTTCACTTTCCTCTAAGGCATCCTTGTATATGATTTTCAACTTAAAACAATCTCATACTTGAGTTAACCAAATAAATCACACAACGATAATAGAGATCCATGGATCAATCATTTGTATTATTAAATTATTTCAAGATTAGTTTTCTCATTTTCTTTTGTATTGAATATATGTCAATCCCAAATTGTCTTTGTCCCAGTCAAATCCATATTTTTGCGGCTAATACTGAACACATATAAAAGTAATTTAAATTTCAAACTTAGTACTTGCACTAATAAAATCTGACGTAAACCAATTTACTATCACAATTTATAACTTTTTACGGTAATGTTCGTGCAACTTCTAAGTCTTCAAATATTTCATCTTGTTATCGATAACATGATAACAACTTGATTAAGTTAGATCGAGTTCAAAAACTCTACACTCTTCATTCATGAAAATATCATGAGTTATAGTAAGTTTTAATAGTTTCCATCATCCACTTAAAACGATCAAGTAATCTCTTGAAATCATCTTTATATGTCTTTAACTCTGATCATATCTTAATGATAACTAGATCTCAGAAAACTTCTTGAGAACAATTGGTTTCATCTTACTGTCAAAATGAGTTGTCAGTCCTAGTGAGTGAATATTCATTGCTACTACCGTATATTATTCTTTGAACTCCTCAAATTCTCAGATTCATTGACCACTCATTCTCCATTACTTAGGTTGTACCGGTCTAAAACATCTTATTAGTATATCTTACTAGCTCACTGCTATGTTCTGGGTTGAACTAGTTTCAAGCTTTTCTAGTTTTGAGTTCTCAACTTCACCTTTCATTTTCCAACAAATTGCTTGTCATTCCAATATAGACTAACACCATATCGAGAATTTTTACTTCATAACGAATTATGAAGTACAAATATATTAGTGGTTTTCTAACTTCAAACAGGTTCCTATCATTAACAAATAATTCATTTACTGAATAACTTTCGTTATTGCTCAACTTGCCTCGATACTAGTATCAGATCCTATCTCTAAGTTATTTACCATTTTGAGTTCCGCCTAAAGTTATTAGTATTCCATTACTTCATACATTCAATTCTCCTAATACACGTCTTAAGGTCCTTATCCAATAGATACTTCTTCACTAACTATTATTTGTCTGATAATATAGGCAAGAATAAAGACCACTGAAGACAGTTAATAGAGAATGAACTTATTTTCATCTTTGTAAGTTTTTCTTATGTTTTTCTTTGTCAAATTCCTTTCTTTTGAGCTCTTACCTTTAAAACTTTCTCATATCGTGAGAGATCGATGGACATAATCCATCTTTTATCATCCACAAAAGACAACACTTATATCTACCACATAGATATAATAAAACACAACAAATAGCATATCTCAATTTTTTATCTTTTGGTTAACCCCTTAAAAATCATGATAAAACTATTTATCACATCTTAAGCTTCTTCGTGACTTGAAACAACTCTCAGAGTTAGTAAACTTATGTTCTGGTACTAAGGTACATCAGAGCCAATAACTTTAAACTTTGATACCAAACTGTATACAAGTTATCACTTGTTTCCAATTAATAAAGTTATACTTTAAAGTAGGCTCCAATACAAACTGTATTAAAGTTATTCCTTAATTCCAAGATGTAATGTTTGACTCTGAACCGGGTTTTGACACTAAATTGTAGCAGAGTTATCACTTATTTCAAAAACAATTTGAAAGTGAAAACAAGGCTCTGATCAGGCTTTGATACTAAATGTAACGACCTTTATCCTCATTGAGGAATTGTTTGGCCTGAAACCCTAATTAAGCTCTGATACACCAACCAGACTTAACCAGAGTTAGTAGTCTCCCATTCAACACCTGATAAATATAATTATATATCGAATATCGACATTAAAAAATAATAAATGCAATGAAAATTAAAAGCTTTTAATGATATTAAACACGATATATAAAACCAAATTAAACTTGAATAAATGTTGGTCATACCAAACCTCCCATCCCTAGTAATATTACAAAATTGTAACTCAATACAAATATATAAACAAGGGAGAAATCATTACATTGAAGAGAAAATCAAAACTCATAAACCTTGTCCGTCCCGTAGTCGTAGCACTCGTCGATATTCCTGAAATATTAATTAGGATAAGCGATCCAACTTGCTCAGTAAATACGGATTCACAGAACTATCAACAATTCATATAATAATCAAAATGATATGCAGTAACAATATGAACCAGTCATGGCTAGCAATATATATGAAACCATATAACCCAATACATAAACGAATGCAAGTCATACAGTCAATGACTATTACATTGTGATTTCCATTTCCTTTGTTAGACTGGGGTAGATTACCCACCGACGCTATTAATACATTTGCTAGACCTTACTGCGCCTATATGTTGTCTAACCAATCCATCAATGTTCAATGGTTCTATCTTAAACCTTCTAGTGAATGTGTAATCCACGCAACATATTTTACTAAGTGTGATTTAACATATAGGACATGAATAAAACCCATATCTTATACAACATATTCTTAATTCTAGTATGTACTCTCGCCGATCACATCAGATACCATTTTCCATTTTAGTCAACATATCACAGTGTAAATAGCTCCCATTCAAACGCATAAACTATATGAACTAAATATACTATATAGCCAAACAAAGTTGATAATCAAACGAATCCATACTTACCTCGGTTAGGTTACGTTTCCAATTTTTTAACTTTTTCGGTCGCTCAACCTTTTATATGTTTGAAAACCTATCAATAGATTGATCATCATCAATTTGAATTTAATACTCATTGTTCAAAATACCTATAATGTTCCCAATTGAATTCGGAACCAATTTGCCAATTTTTAGGTCGACACGATCATTTCACGTTTCTCGAGGTATAAATCTCGATATAAAGTTTCGACATACTCCCAAATTGCATAGCTATTCGTTCAAGCCTCCCTTCTCGACCTTTATTAATAAGTAATAACAACTTCAACAACAACACAACTATCAACAATGATAACAACAAACAACAACGAACATTGCCTTACATTCTTCATAACCATCGCCTCCATCATCGACCTCTCTGTTTTGGGACAAATATTAGATTTCCTTGAGAGTTCGTATCACATGAATCTCGAGGTAGATATAAAGATTAATTTCTTTTCATTATCACATACCTATGGATGCTTCTTGAGATGTGATTGCACACATCTTGAGGCATGTACAAACTCATCAATGTTACAATCGTCCAATATTCACCTCCTTGATGCTCATGCTATGCGTAGGCAAATTAATGATTTAAACAATTCAAATTAAACTGTAGGTTATATATACTCCTATGTATTTTTTTCACCTATAAACTCACCACGCATGCTAATGACCACTCTCGGGCATGCACACTAATGTATATCCCATGCGTGTTACCCTCTACCCCTCATGTCATTAAACGCCTACCAATTTATTAATTATTTTGAATATATACATATATTTATACATTCAATATATATACATGCCTATATTCATGCGTTTATATTTTCGCGCACTAACAAGTACAATCGAGCATGCACGCTATCCTATGACTCATGTGAGTCACCCTTGACCCACAGACGGTATTAGGCATCCTATAATTTTTCAATTATTCTTTTTCCAACTATAGGTTTTATATATATAAATACACCTATATAATTTACGGCTTATCCGTTTACCACGTACACTAATAAATACACCCGAGTGCACACATTACTTCAACGTCTCTCTGTGTGATCCCCCTTAATACACATGTGTCACTCTAAGCATACAATCAATTTATTTATCATTTATTTTTCAACTATAGGTTTTATATTAATTCACATTAGTCACATATAGTTACATTGACTATTTCTCACACCAACCGAACACAATACATTACAATAATCGCACTCACATGTTAATCAAGATAAGTCAGACTTAACCAATAAAAAACTTAACTCGGGTTAATTAACTTTTAAATTAACATTAATCACTAGGTTAAAGACACAAATTGTTATAGGGGCTGGCCAAGAAAATGGATAGTCTTTTGGCCACCTCTTTCCTTTTGGCCGATGAGGGGCGGTGACATGTCGTCCCTCTTTACTAGCGGTAGTGGCCCCTACTGTCGTCACTTTCTGGCAATGTTACGGCGGCACTACCTCCATTTTTAGGGTATTTTCTTTTCCAGTCGAAATCAGCCGATGACTTCAATTTTTCTCCAAATCTCTCAAAAGAGGGGGTTTTCATACAAATTAAGGTTATTGGGGCACCAAAACACCATCGATTGGTGGTGGTATCCTAATCTCACCATTAACCAGCATTAAAGAGGCCAAATGCTTGATTTAACCAAAGAAAACACAAAAGAGAGAGAAGGTTAGGAATGAAAGAAAGTATGTGCTTACAAAAATCAAAGCATCCCTTATGTTGATAACCAAATCCAACTCAAATCACCCCCTTCAATTCTCCTCTGTACAATTTGTATTTTGACTCAAACGGGTCTACTTTTACAACTTAAGCTTTTATACTAAATGTCTCTTTGGAAGTATACCTTTCAACCGCTTGATATGCCTCGGGGTTTGTGCTCACTGAGGCCCATCTAACTTAATGTTTTTAATTTTGATTTAATAACCATAAGTTTTTATTCAATTTCCAATAACATTAGGAAATTGTGAAGTTACCAAAATACCCCTGATTTGAGTATTTTGAATTTTTGATTTGTTACAGTGAGTTCGACTCCCACTTAAGTAAAATAATTTTTTTGACTAACTTTGGGCACATCAATTTGACATGCACTTGATTGTAACCTTTAATCATTTCATCGATGTGTGTACAAAACATGTTAGCCTATGAGCATCTAAAGGACTTTGACTGAGTGGGTGCCAAATTTGGGTAGCGAAAGTTAGTCATAATAACACAATGATCAAGACTTTGGTTCTCAATTTCCCATTCCCAAGCCTCGGGCATTTGTAGTGTACATGTTAAGGCATGTGCCCTAGGTCAATCTACAAACATTATTTATCTTATAATTTTAGTTAATAAAATAGAAGTTTTATTTGTTGTTTTATTATAAGTGATTGTATGTTTACCTTATATTAAGATCCATAGGTATTTGTAGAAATATCTTAAAATGTCCCTAGTCGGTAATTTTATTGGGAACTATATTGAATTAAGACTAGTGTGAATCTTGATTGATGGTCATGTGATGATCATGTGTATAGGGATACAAATCAAGATCATGACTACTTGTTAGGGAATAAGGTATTGGATCGACCCACTATGAGAACACCACACGAATTAAGTCATAGGTGTTACTCATGATAAGTATATCATTTAGTCCTTCTACTTGAGATTTCCATAGACTTCAATATTAGGAGCATGATAATTTGACACAATCAAATATTGTCTCTAACTGGACAATTATAAAAATTGTGATTAGTTATCGTGTGAATAATATATGAAGGTGTGTAATCAAGATAGAATTTGTCACTCTCGTATATAGAGAGATATCAGTGGATCCCTCAATAAGATAGACTGATAATGGCCAAGTCCATGTGAACTGATATGATCAATGTCACTTTGATGTTTTTCAGTTTACCTAAAGATCGAGACTAGTACGATTGAACATTAAGGGTGACTTCCCATGCTTTATGTTTAATCAAAGGATATCGCATAACAAAAAGATATGATATACGATATTAATTAGGTTATATTGATGTTGATATTCATGCTACTTAAGTAGTCATGATGCCTTGCTAGAGACCACTTATGACTTGTGTACCAAAATAGTTTTTGGTTCACTGCCAACGTTGCATGAACCTATTGGGTAGCACACAAAGAATGGCTTTGCATAATCTCAATTGGTCTAGCGTAATGAATTTTATATGATATAACTCATGACATAAAAGCCCTTATGATTTGTTATATGATAACTTATTAATAGGGGCGTATATGTAATTTGTTAAAACTGTTTAAATACAATAGTTGTATTACGAATACGATTTTAAGTGAGGTCTTATTTACACATATAAATAAAGGGTGGAACCCTAAAAATGAAATAAGATTTTATTTTACAATTTTTGAGTTCTCTGGATTTAGGGAAAGAAAGAAAAATTATTTTTCAATATTTCTTGGGGCTAGCACTCAAAATTATGGTCATCGTTCGTATGTGAATTTCTGATAGAAGACGTGCACTTGAACGTCTTGAAAATCAAACAATCAAAAAGGAAATCACGGATTAAGATATGATTTACTTTCATAGATTTAGTTTAATAGAACTTATTTTCGATCCTGTTAAGGTTTTTTAAAATTTGTTTCGAATTTTTTGTTGCGTATGAACCCCAAAAACCCAATAGTACATCCTTTTTATTTGAATAAAGGAAAATGCTACGCTAACCCAGTTTCAACACCTACATTGAGCAATGATCTTACGTAGCGACTATAGAGCCCATTTTTCTCCTCTACTCTTCGATCAAGTGCGCATAAGTTGTCAGCAAAAATAAAAGGAAAACAAAAAATGAAAACAAAAAAAGTAAATTTGGTTCAATTGCTTGACTGTACCCTATCAATCAATCAGACCAATTGTACCAAAAAAATTTAAAATTTTTGAATATCCCTTTTTTGGGCTAAAATGGAAATGTTTCATTCATTAAATGAAAACCAAGAGAAATAAACATGGGGACCAACTCTTTTCTCGCTCCTTTGTTCTTCATTTTTCATAATATTTGGGTTGAAATTCGAATATTAGCTAAACAAAGTTGCTAGATGACATGCTGTAAGGAAGCTAGATGAGAGTGTTGTAAGGCGTACTACAAGCAAAGGAAAAACAAGCTGTAAGGGTATGTTTTGAATCGGGTTTGCACTTCTTTTCTTCTATTTAGCTTTGAAGATCTATTTTTTGTATTAACGGTTTCTAAGGCTATTGTGTGGGATCAGTCAACATTATCGATTGGTTCGAGCATCAGTGAGTCATAACCACATTGTTATCATTTATTTGTACAAGATGATAGGAAGATTCTTGGTTCTTTTGAAATGTGGAGGACCATTGTGACGACCCAAACCCTAGTGGGCCTAGATCGCTTGACCTAAGCTATCGTCAAATCCCTTGAGATAACCCGATGAGTTAGATGATGCCTCTGTATGCATTAACTTGACAGAATATGATAAGACAATCTATGAATAGACTAAAAAAGTAGTGAAGTGCAGAAGTAAAACCTTCTAAGTCTAATAAGTGCAGAATGAACGTAGAAAGTCTTATAATGACAATTAAGTTGAACTATAGGTTTTAGATCTGTCTACATATATAATACCCTTGTTTTAATACATATAATGTCTCAAAAACTAAATAGATAAATATAGTTCAAAACCATGCATAAGGAAAAAATATCTCATACGCGACGACCATCCATTTTCCTTTGTTAGAGCATCAACTAAGGTACCTAAAATGGAAGAAGTGGGGTAAGCAATATAATCAATGGGCTCAGTAAAGCAGAAGTATGTTTTTCTCTTAATTATTTAAGCAGTACTTAATGTGTATATAATTAGCAGGCAATAATCATATTTTAAGAAACCTATTATCATTTAAGTCATGAATAAGATATATAAGCTAACTTACTATAAAACGCAAGGTATAATACAATGCCCAACCATGATAGTTCAACAAGGTTAATGAAGATACGTGTGCAATAGAGCCAAGTGAAGTAGAAACTACACATTTTAACTAGTGTGATGCTTGAACACCAACTTTGCTCATAAATGGAAATCCCTGAACCGCTAGGAAGGACACCAAAATAACACTTATGAATTTCAAACATTTATATACATCAAGATAACACAAAATAGCAAAAAGAGGTCAACAGTTGCCATCGACCCTCCTCTCGAGGGTACCACTCATAATCATCCAATTTTATATTAGTTCCACATGCATTTAAATCAAAGAGAGTCCAAGACTAAATAACAAGAAAAGTCAACAAAGAATATAAAGGTAGATTCCAACAAGTATCGCGATTCACTACATGAGTTCTAACATAACTAACGTCAATGCATGATTGAGAATAAAGCAAACTCCACTTACCTCGATGCACTGCTATCGTATCTATTCCTATCTCGGGAAGTTCCTATCCAGTTCTCCTCGAGTGTCAACATTGGTATAGGTTCAAGTATTATTATTAACGTATTTTGTTTGAGGTAAGTTTACTTTATTCATCTTAATATCTTGAAGACATTATAAAACCCCTTTCGAATCAATGTCACGGCTTCGTCGTGGTAATTTTGCGTTGACAAAATTTTTAGGGTCAGTTACCACTGCCCAACCCTTGCCCCAGGGATATAAATCTTAATAATACTTGGTGTAGCTTGGAAAACTTTAAAAACTCTATTATTTGGCTACCACCTCCCAATGTCGTGGGTTAACCCCTAATACGATGGAAAATCGTTGGGATTTCCCATTAACTAATATTAGAAATTTTGGTCTTAGTGATGTCTAGCAATGTACGTTATAGGCCACGGCAGTGGAAATCGTTGGATCGAAATCCATAATCTCTTAGTAAGTGTCGTGGCTAATACCGTACCACCTATAAGCGACACGCTGGATGGTGGTGAGTGTGGGATTCGATTTTTCAGTGCGAGAACCTCTAATCATTTCCTAGCAACACCACGTTGACCTCCAATGGTCAAAACTTGTCAAAATGGTAGTAAATGCATCATTAAAACCACGTGAACACTTCTAATAATTGCGTTAATGATTTAAATCATAAATCCACCATGAAAACTTAGATTTGCTAAATCATTTGAATAAAACCATAGAAAACATCTCAATCCCAAATCAATTTGAAAACCAAAGAAAACAGAGGTAGAAAGGACCCAAGACACAAATCAAACCAAAATGGTCCATCTCATGGAGTACATCAATTAAAAAAAAAATAGTAGCATCTAAACCATATCATATTATTACTACGTATTTTTTTACAGGCCATGGAAAGCATTTAAGTTTCTTCCTATCGACATATGTTGTAACCGACATATTAGAGCTTACTTGGTACATGATACAATTTTTTAGATCATTTGGCAGAGATGATTCATTTGAAAATGAAGTGAAGAGCTACTCTACTCAATAGTATAGCTTTAGAAATTGATTCTACTACAGGGGCACTATCTTCTCTATTGGTATTGGTAGAGATAAAAGATGAAAAAGAATGCAACATATAATGTCATCGACGCTAATAAATATTATTTAAGTGTCATTGTCAAATGCCACAATCTTAGGAACTTGAGATACCATCGGGTCTAAGCTAACAATGAAGAAGAGGAGTTAGTTACAAACAGAGTAGAGAATTACAAAATGAAGAATGTGCTACCATGCCTACAAGAATTTTTAGAATTTTCTTAATTACATAGCATTTGAGGAATAATGACCTCTAAGATCAACAATATATTTCTTAATCACCCATATTCATACTATAGATAATAATAGTTTTTAAGGTTTCCCTTCCTTCAACCAATCAATCTTTAATAGCTCAGTAGTGGTGCTTACCTATGAATTGCTTTGTATTATTTTTTTCTATAGTTATTATAGCATACTTGATTGGAGAAAGAGGATTTCGTGACAGTTTATAGGAAACTTATGTTGTTCTATTTCATTTTTTATCGTAGTAATGTTGCTACCTATATAAAGAATGAATTGAATATCATAGTCAGCATTTTTGAAGCTCTAATTTTAATTGTTTGTGAGTTTTTGGTGGTTCAACTATTTAACGTTGCAGATTTAGAGAGATGCAGCATATTTTTTTGGAATATGTGGAAGGAAAGTTGAGAGTCCAAGATGTCTGGGAAGGAGCGTCAAGACTAGGTGATGTTGTGCACTTTCTTTACATTAGTTTCGATTCAAGTTTCAAGTTTCACATGATTTAGCATGAAACTTTGAAATATTTTTTAATGATTGGAATACGTGAACGATTCTGGATTGTTTGACAACTATATTATGTGTGTAATGAAAGGAGATCATCTCAAGGTCCACTCAAACGAATGCGACTTATGTGTAAGGTAAATTATATTTCGCTTGTTTTTTTCGGTTTTGAAGTTCTAGATTTATTTTATTCATTGTACTTCCACTGAGACAGTTATCCATATATTATATTTATGTCCACTCAAACATTTCCCTGATATGCTACTTATTGAGAGTTTTCAATAGTGTGGTAGGAACGTAATAGATTCTTTTGTGGTTATGACTTAGAAGGGTAAAGCTGTATCTTTTCACTATTCTCAACTCTTTGTGCCTTTTGGGGTTGATCAACCAACTAGTCTCTCTCTATGTTATAGTAATTAATACTAATATGTGGTTTCCTTGATTTTCATGTTTTAGTGTATTCACGCTGTTTTGATAGATTTCACTTATGGCATGCATTATAATTAACCATATTGGATTGATGAGTTGTTTCCGTGTGGGTTGGATTGATTTGAAGTTGGTAGGACATCTACTATGGATGCTATGCGGTTGGATTCTCTGTGAGATCTCCATTAACATGTTCATTAATAGTGTAGTGATGATCAAATCATCTTTATGGGTAGTGATAGAGGGAAGAGACGGGTTAAGTGGTGGGAAAGCATATCAGAGAAAGGTTCAAATATCCTACATCATTAGTACCCTTTTGATATCAAGGTGAGAAATACTTACTTTTAAAATTGTTTAAGTATTTTAATCCAAATTAGTCAATTAATTGGCTTACACTGTTAATAACTTATTTCTTTCTAAAAAAATCCTTAGTCGACTCTGCACTTTGTTCTTCATTGATTCAAGTCTTGTGTGTTTACCGTACGTGTTTAGTGTTTTATGATATGAGTGTGAAATGATTGATAACTGATTTCTTTCTTTCTTTAGTATAGTTTTTTTTGCGTTCCAAGCTCTCTATCAATGTGAGTTTTGTTTTGTTGTTTCGTTTATTTATTCATTGTTGTAGCTAGATTTTGTGTTTATAGATTTCTTAGTTTAGCTAGGGTTATTAGATTTACATGCATGATTCAAGGTTCTTTGATCATTGATGATGAGAATTGTAATTATTTCTTGTTTATTTATTGTAATATTATGGTTACATGCATATCCTTAATAGCTAGTTTTATTAGATAAGTGTTACTGTTGTAAATTAGTTATCTCAAATTGGTTTATAACGTAATATTGAGATCATGTGATTATCTCTTGACCTCTTGATTGTAATAAGTTTGTGATTATATCTCGATCTTTTGATTGTAATAAGTTGACCTTATGTTGTTCAAGAATGAGATTTAACACTGATTTGTTATTGCTATGCTCATGTTCAATTTGGACAATCCATTGAAAGTTCTTGTTATCTTGTTATTCATTTTGGACTCTTCACCAATTAGTTGAAAAAGGTATCTATATATGTTGAGATTCAACTCTAATTTTTAAATAAATAGCCTACATCTATAGTTGCTTGAGAAGAGTATCCATAGTCTTCAATTTCGCTAAAATTGGATGTGATGTTGTTTTAATTTATGTTGAAATATGTTGGTTACTTGTCGAATAATGTTGATGTTCCTTTTCAATTTCAGGATTTGGATGTGAATTACTCTACTAGCTAAAGAATTTGTGCAGTGCCTATCTATTTACCGGTGAAAGAATGCTATCAGAGTGCTTTGTACACATTACATGGATGCAAATTTGTGTAGATTGTGTAGTTGTTTGTCGATTTGTTGAATAATATTGATCTACTACTCTATAGTATAACAGTAATTATGAAATGTCAAAATCTGATTTCTTAGTAGACATTGTTTGTATAATCTTGATATTATACAAATATTTTCCAATTAAAGTAATATTTGTAGCTTTTAAATTGTTTTGGGAGTTCTTGCCGGTTATTTTTTACTATTTACTATTTTAAATTCTTTTTTAAAAATTTACTATTTACAAATCAACGACAGCTCAGTGTTGTCGCTAATTTGTTGCTAGGTGTCTGTGCTGACTATACACTAGTGACGAAAATGTATGTGCTGATTATACACTAGTCAGCGACAAACGCCAAGTCTGTTGTTGAACAACAAAAGACTAGCGACAGAAATGTTTGTGCTTACTGTACACTAGTCAGCGACAAACGCCAAGTTTGTTGCTGAACAACAACAGACTAGCGACAGAAATGTCTGTGCTGACTAAATCTCAATCAGCGACATATGTTTTTTTTGTTGCTGTTCAGCGACATAAATTTGTCACAATTCTATCGCTGAACAGCAACATAATACAAAATATGTCGCTGAGGTGCACTAGCGACGGCGACTTTAGCGACAGCTATTATCTGTTACTGAATTATTGCAGAGTACACCAGCGACAAAATCATACCAATTTAGCATTAAACTAGTTTGTTGCTAAATTGGTTTTTTCTTGTAGTGCACGTCAAATAGCCTTGCCATGTCATGGTCCGCTTCTTTTTGACGCCTCGCGGCCTCACAAGTTGCTTACACTTTTCCAGCTAACCCTAGTTACGCTAACTAATCTTTACATAAGTGTTAATAATTCAATTAGGCAGTTACTCAATTTAACAAGTTATATTATAATTTTACAGCGAAAGTCTTTTAACGAGTAACTTACGCAATATTTAACAATCTTAATTAGCGGAAAACCCGGCAAAAGATATCATGTATATATTAAGGTGCGATAAGTATAAAAAAAGTTCCATATACATGTAATCAGTGTTCTATGGTCCCCAAAACCCAACAAAAGTAAAATAAATACATATTGATATCACATACGAGCTGGCTCCACAATCTCTAAGGTAGTCACCCAGTACCTCCATGTCATTGCCCTTGCTCGTCGAAGGATCTACACTCAGTCATCTAACAAATACAGTGATGAGTTCAATGAGTAAAATACAAAGAGAATTCCATACAATATTCTTGAAATAAAACTGATAAACTACGAGACATGCGAATATAACACCTGACAACAGTACGTCATATTCCCATGAATGTAAGCAACATACGACAAGCAAAAGCCGTAGCGTGAATTAAATAAAAAAACATGTACCAACTGACCTAGCTAAGAAATAAATCATTAATCATTAAGCATACGTATAATAACGAGAAAAACCCTTACTTACACCAGCCAATAAATTAATAAATTGAGTAGGAACCACGTATATACTTACAGGCTTACAGTGACTAAACCCCAATTACGATTACCGGACGAACCCGTCCATATGTTATTTCAAGTTAAGGGAACACCCTAAATCCCTCCCCACGGTCGTAAGTATATCCTAATGCCATCGACGCGAGCACTAAACATAAGTAACCCGTGCAAAGCGATTTAGCCACAATTAATATATATGCAAACTAAAATAGGATAGAAACCCCATGTGTGCCCACCAGTAGTCACACATGAAACGTGATATCGATAAATTAAAACCATGAATTCTGTGAAGCATTCTTAATAGGTTTACGCACCTTAATCTGCGTTCTGACTTCCCCAGACTCTCGTATCTGACTTGACTAGCTCCCCAATACCCGAGCTACAATCACTTGAGTCCTTGAAGTCCATTTTACATGTTTAACATGTTTGTAGGTGTTTAGGATATATATCAAGTCAAAAATCTCAAAACAACCATTTATGTTCAGTTTAATTTTGTTGTTAGCGCGCTATGTGCTGGTAGCACACTATGGATAGGATATAGCGAGCTACTATTCTTCATCCTGAAGAACAGTTGAAAACCCAGAACGATTAGCGCACTAACCGTTTCAGAATTCTCAAGTCGAGAATTCCGTATTTCCCCTCCAATTTGGCTACCTAAATATGTTCATACCCTCTTTAACTCCAACACAGTAACTAAAATCACCTCAGAACAACAATTTTATCACAGTTGCACTAAAATGGGTTTAAATGAAACTATAGATGATGGAGAAGAAGATTACCTAAGTGGTTGAATTCCAACTTGACAATCTCCTTCTCTTCTCCAACAACCTTAAATCAAATTGTTTTTATTTGCATGGCTTAATCAATTTTTCATATATATATTAAGATGAGAAAAATCAAGAAATCAAGAAATGGCAGTGCAACTACCCAGATGAGAACCAATCCAGAAGCCCAAGTCATCCACAAAGTACAGTCAATCAGCGCAAAAAAAAAAAAAAAAAAAAATCATCCAACTACTCTATCCACAAAAAATTTCTGTGTTCTTTGACACCAAGTGGTCATATATTAAAGATCTGTGCAGAAACACACACTGTTCTTGATGGCTCCAATGATGGACACAACCGAATCACAACTCACTCTCACATCTCTGATGTGGGCATCTTCAGAGTCGTTGCTTACACACACAAAGTCAACGCTGAGACGTGTTGGAATAACCTAGTTAACCCAGTTTGACTTTCAACCCACAGAGCTGAAACAAACCCATCAATGGTGAGACCATGAGTAAGTACTTCAATTGATGAAGTATCTAACAAAACTTATCTGATAGTATTGAAGATGCCCATGTTAGTTGTTTTAGTGATCAACATTTTTGTGACAATTCAATGTTTCAATGCCCCCCATGTAACCTCTGGAGCCACCCCAGATGCAATCAAGCAAGGCGAATCGATGAGTTTTTCGGAAACCTTGGTGTCTGCTAATGGCGTTTTTGAATTAGGATTCTTCACACCTGGGCAATCCAATAAGAACATCTACTTGGGCATTTGGTACAAAATGACTACAATTGGAAATAGAAATAGAACTGTAGTTTGGGTTGCCAATAGGGAGTACCCAATTAGGGGCACCTATAGTTCATCTTGTGTTTTTAGTATTGATAGAGCAGGCAACCTTGTGGTTTCCGATGGGAGAGGCATGACTTATGTTTTTACGTCGCAAAGCGGGAGCGCTAACACGAGTGCTACGCTGCTAGATTCAGGCAATCTTGTGTTGAGAGATATCAATTCTAGTAGGGAGCTGTGGCAAAGCTTTGATTACCCTTCAGACCACTTCCTTCCAGGGATGAAACTAGGGTTCAACTCAAGAACTGGAAAGAATTGGTCTTTGACTTCATGGAGTGGCGCGGCAGACCCTACGCCAGGTGATTTCTCGACTTTGTTGGATTCGTCGTTGGAGTTTTTCGTCATGAAGGGGTCTCAAAAGTACTGGACTAGTGGGAGATGGAATGGGAATATTTTCAGTGAGGTCCCAGAGATGAGACAGAACTATATCTTTAATTTCAGTTACATCTCTGATGAGAACGGCACATATTTCACCTATTCGCTATATAACAAGTCTATATTTTCAAGGCTTGCGATGGACGTGTCGGGGCAAATCCAACAGTTATCATGGTTGGAGACATCGAATGAGTGGGTGTTGTTTTGGGCGCAGCCAAGGGATCAATGCGACGTTTATGCAAGATGTGGGGCTTTTAGTACTTGCACTGATCCACTAGCTAGTGGGTGCCAATGTCTGCAAGGTTTTGAGCCTTCTTCTGTAGCTGATTGGAGACGAGATGAGTGGTCGAGAGGGTGTGTAAGGAGAACACCGTTGCAATGTGAAAAAAAGGACGGATTTTTATTGGTAAAACAATTGACTTTCCCAACGGGTTCAGATGTTTTGGAAGGTAGGGATGCCCAAGGATGTAATCTAGCTTGCTTCAACAACTGTTCTTGCAATGCTTACGCCTATACCGACGACAGGAAGTGTTTAATATGGAAAGGAGATTTATTAGGTGCAAAGGAACTTTATGGAGGGAACGATCTATTTCTCAAACTTGCTACTTCTGATCTGCAAAACATTAATGGTGGTATGTGCACAAAGCATTTCCTGGAAATCTTATATATATAGCATTTCCCTCAGTCATTTGTGAAATTAGAGTCAAGTTTCTTACTTCTTCTTCTTCTGTAAAATTTTTTTGTAACACACTCATTTACAATTCAAAAGGCAGGAAGCGCCGTTCACTGATCATATCACTTCCCGTTATCCTGATAATGCTTATTTTAAGCTTCATTGCCTTCTTATTATGGAGGAGAAGGGTCAGGCAAAGAGGTAGTACAATCTCTCTTGTGTTACAATGGAAAGAAAATTCATCTTATACATTAACTCAAGTGTTATTAATCAATCGTTCATATAATCAGGGAAGGAGGAAATGGGCCAAGATTTACTGTCTTATGATTTCAATGCTAGCACGCATGCTTTAAACACTGATTCATCGAAGGCCAACAACTCTTTAAGTGGAGGAAGATGGGATGTGGAGTTGCCATTATTTAATTTGGAAAGCATTTCTATTTCTACAAATGACTTCGACGATTCTAATAAGCTTGGACAAGGTGGTTTTGGACCTGTTTACAAGGTAAATACAAAAACATGACCATTATTATGATGAATCTATAAGTTTGGGCGGCAATAATGTTTAGCATAAGTTATTATTTTAAAAATTAACTGGCCTTAAATGCTGAACAGATGAAAATGTAATTATCGGTGGTCTTCTTTTCAGGGTAAACTATTAAATGGACAAGAAGTAGCTATTAAAAGGCTCTCGCGAGGATCTGGACAAGGGATGGAGGAATTGAAAAATGAAGTCACACTGATTGCCAAGCTACAACATAGGAACCTTGTCAGGCTTTTGGGCTGTTGCATTGAAGGAGAAGAGAAAATACTAATCTACGAGTATATGCCCAACAAAAGCTTGGATTTCTTTCTTTTTGGTTAGCGTTTCTCCTTGATTTATGGTATCTGTATTTACTCTACTTTGTCATTCACGATTTCATTTCTACTCTCATAAAGTCAGCTCCAACCTTTCTTCATTAACTTTGTTGATTTTATATTATTTATTATAGACCTATGCATGTTTTGTGCCAGATCGAACAAATAGAACTGTTTTAGATTGGGCTAAACGAGTTCGGATCGTTGAAGGGATTGCGCAAGGACTTCTTTATCTTCACGAGCATTCTAGATTGAGAATTATTCATAGAGATCTAAAAGCTAGCAATGTTTTATTGGACAATCAGATGAATGCCAAAATATCAGATTTTGGCATGGCAAGAATCTTTGGCGGTAACGAGTCACAAGCAAATACCAATCGAATTGTTGGAACATAGTATGCGAAATTTTGTTTACTTGATAGTTAGGCTCTTAGTTTTTAGTGTTAGCTGCTCTAATTGAATTTTGATTGAATGATAACAGTGGTTATATGCCCCCTGAATATGTCATGGAGGGCCTCTTCTCGATCAAGTCCGATGTCTTCAGCTTTGGAATTTTACTATTGGAGATTCTGAGTGGCAAAAAGAATGCTGATTTTCGTCTTTCTGATTCTCTCAATCTTAGTGATCATGTAAGTATAGCTTAAATGAACATGTTACATGCACAAGTCTAAGAACTTTTTATCACTGTAATTGTCAAGCAAAATGTATGGATATTATCACAGCTACTTTTTGTTGGTTCAATTTTTACCATTTGTTGATTCATAATGCATTTGAAACTGATCCATTGTTAGGCATGGAAGTTGTGGAAAAGCGAGAGGGCATTGGAGCTGATCGACCCAGCATTAGGAGATTCTTTTTACATTTCAAAAGCTTTGAGATGCATCAATGTGGGGCTTTTGTGTGTCCAAGAACAAGCCGTAGATAGACCTACCATGGCTGATGTTCTTATAATGCTGAGCAATGATGCTACACCCCTTCCGTTTCCTAAACAGCCAGCTTTTTGTCCGAGGAGCTATTCAGAAGACTCTAGCAGGAGTAATCCGACCAATCTTTCAGTTAATAATGTAACAATATCATTGGTAGAAGGTCGATGAAGGAGCTCCATTGATGTTATTTTATGCTTAGCCGGGCACATTGATGTAAAATACACAGGAGTGTTATGCTACTTTCTTCTTTCTTTCTCTTTCTTTTTCTTTTTCCATAAGAAATGATATTTATGTAAAATTACATCAACCTTGAAATTTTCCCTTTATCTATAGCAGAAGCCTCTCTGTAAGACCATTATGTCTCTTAAAAACTTATGTCTTAATTTACTTATGTAACTTATGAACTTTAAGTCTTTCGAGCTCCATTACTATTCCTAATTTGATGGAAATTGGTGTTAGGAAAATGATTTTTTGAAATTCTTTGGTACATACATTTGTTACACAATAGTGTAGATTCCCTTAAAATTTGTGGGGTCCACACATTTGTAGATTCTCTTAAAACTTGTTGGGTCCACACATCTCAATCAAATCTACACTATTAGGTTTTCATCATCATTATTGACTTCTCTCAATATAAGAAATTATATTTTGATATCATAGGGGTACAATAAATAACCATGCTATTTGGTTGTATATAACTAAACGAGTAGCTCATGCATTAATCAAATGAGAATTCTTGTTAATATTAATTTTTAAATTTTATTTAATAATCACTAAACAGGTATTCTCAAAAAAAAAAAAAAAGTCACTAAACATGTATATAATCATGTTTGGGGTGCTTGTGATGTTTGGAGTACTTTCTGAATAATCTTAACAAGGTTTGGGACATGTACGGGTATTTTATATGGATATTGCAAATGGGCTTAGAACGGATACGGGCATTAATGCCATAATCGGGTTCAAGAACGGTTAGATACAAATTCGTGGGTACCCTACTATGAGATTTCACAGAGAAATCAAGAACACAATGTTCAAGCACAATGTATGCTCTGAACAATCTGTTACGGAGTTCTTCACATTTCTTGTTTATATAGTTGAGTACATAGGAAGACTTAATCTTAAGCTGTACACTTGTCCATCTCAACTAACTAACTTATCTTCACATGCTCACTCACGTGACTACACAACATACAGGGGTTTTTCTAAAACTAGGGTATGTTTACAATTTAATTCACAAAATAGGGAGGTATTTTTTTTATTACGGGAGTAGGCAATAACGCCCTTTGGGAAGGCGTTATTGGGTGGAGTTGATTTGGTATGCGGTGACGTGGCGTCCACGTGGCATCGATTTGTGCAGATAGCGCCTTTTCAAAAGGCGAAATTTGTACATGTGGCAGCCACGTGGACGCCACGTCACCGCATACCCACATTTAACTGATAACGCCTTTTGAAAAGGCGTTATCAGTTAAATTGCAAGTTGAGGTGGCGTTGACGTGGCGTCTACGTGGCAGACCAACTGGACTTAATTAAACGGGGCTTAACAAACTGTTCGCCATCGCCATGTCAATGCCACGTCACCGCCCCGTCACTGCCACATCACCAACTGGACTTAATAAACTGTCCGCCACCGCCGCTGGCCGTCACCGCGAGCTGCAGGACCGCGTCTTCCTCGGCCGCTCCGTCCGTCGCCGCTAGCCGTCGTCGTCGTATTCGAGCGATATCGACAATTACAACCAAATTTGAATATGCATATGATGAGTTTATATTTGTATAAAAATGAAACCAATTATGAATAGGCATATATATACATTGGTTTCAACCTTCAACTCTATTTTCTAAACTAACTAACATTAACTAACCTAACCAATTAACCTAATAAGTAACTAAATAACTAACTAACTAACTAACTAAACTAAACTAACAAACCTTAACTAATCAAACCAAAGTAAACTAAACTAAATAACTAACTAACTTTGAACTAACTAAATAACTAAGTAACTAACTTAACTTAAGTAAGTAAGTAAGTAACTAACTAACTAACTAACCAAAGTAAACTAAACTAACTAATATTAACTAACCTAACCAAACTAAACTTATTAACAAACTAAAATAACTAACATTAACTAACCTTAACTAACTAACCTTAACTAAGCAAACTAAACTAATCTAACTAACCTTAAGTAACCTAACCAAACTAAACTAACTAACTAACTAACTAACTAACTAACTAACTAACTAAACGAAACTAAGTACCCTTAAGTAACCTAACCAAACCAAACTAAACTAAGTAAATAACTAAACTAAACTAAACTAACTAACCTAACTAAACTAACCAAACCAAACTAAACTAAATAACTAACCTTAACCAAAGTAAACTAACTAACCTTAACTAACATAACCAAACTAAAGTAACTAACAACCTAAAGTAAGTAACCTTAACTAACTAAACTAACTAACTAACAAAGTAACTAACTAACAAACTAACTAAAATAACCTAAACTAAGTCACCAAAACTAACCTAACAAAACCAAACTAAACTAAGTAACTAACTAACCTCAACTAAACTAACTAACTAACTAACCAACATAACGAAACTAAACTAACTAACAAACTAAACTAGCTAACCCTAACTAACCAAACCACCTAACAATACAAACTAAGTAAACTAAAATAACTAACTTAACTAGCTTAATTGCAAACTAAACATACTAACTAAATGGAACTAACCAAACTAAACTAACTAACATGAACTAACATAACTAACCTTAACTAACATAACCACCTAAACAATACATACTTAGTAAAGTAAAATAACTAACTTAACTAACTAAACAACCAACCAAAAAATGATCCACGTTAACCACCAAACGAAACTAAACAAACATAACCTCAACACCTAAACTAAACTACATTAAGTAAGTAACCTAATTAACCTAACCAAACTAAACTAATATAACCTAACCACCGACACCTAACTAACTAAGCTAACCACTTAAGTTAAATTATACATATAACCTAAACTAACTTAACAAACTAAACTAACTATTGAAGAGTAATCAAATCTACGACATTATAATAATATGGAAAACATGAGAAATAAGATTATTCAATGAGAAGGTTGAATACACGTACTTCATGAACCCAAAATCTAAGTTATTTACAAATCACCATGACATCAAGTAAACTCATCATGCAGGTCTATTTCGGCGGTTCCGTTGATGTTGTTCCTCGGTGAAGCAAACCGAACGTACTCTTTGTCTAGTTGGACGATGTGTTTGTACATCCGGATGAGGTCGTTGACTCCGCTGGTCTTGCGATGAATCACGTCGAGTAGATTGATGTGTTTCCTCTGGTTCTTGACTCGACTCACCTCTGCTACCGATGCTACCAAAAATATGAGGTGGAACCATCCCGAAATAGTGGCTTCCTGCATGGGGTTGGGGGAATGGAACATGAGGCTGCGTCATGGTCAATAAGTTCATGAATGAAGGGTCTCCACTATACGCCATATTGTAATTGTACGGAGTAGGAGTATATGGACTAGGCATGTATGGAGGCAGTGATGGATACGTTTGATGATGAGGCATTCCATGGTCCACATATGAAGACGAAGGCCCAGGTGCGTAAAGATCAAAATGGTAAGGAGGAAGATTCACGCTCGGCGGCCTTGGTACAAACATTTGAGGTTCTGGTTGGGCTGTGGAAGATGCAGGAATGTACCCATGAGAAGAATGACTACTCTCGCTAACATTCTCTCTTCTACTCACTCTCGAACGAGATGAACGTGCTGGAGGAGAAGGTTTACTACTCTCTGCAGCAATCTCAGTCTGAGTAGATGGACGTGGCGGACGAGGACGTCTGGTGCGTTCCCGCACAGTCTCTGGTCGTGTTCGTCTTCTTCTCACCTCTATGTCTGGTTCGCCCTGATCGTCTTCTTCATCTTCTTGTTCATTATCCTCATCTATGTCTTGTTGGAAGTCAATTCCGTCATGCGCAAGATTAGACCTTTGTCTTTCATCTTCGTCCAAAATTTTAATCCCTTCATCAAGGGCCGCAAGACCTCGCTCGTACCCATCCTCAATAAACACATGCCTAAGTCGATGCACCAAGTTACGCTGATATAACAAAAATAAGACCTCAAATCAATCAATATAAAAATATTAACTATTCGAGGAAAAGTTAGAGTTAGAAGATTACCGAGTAGTCGCGTAACGCCCCGTCATGTCCTATGAATCTCCTAGTGACCAATCGATACCACGTCATGTAGTCTTGATGGTCATGCCCTTCATTCAGTGCCGCCGTTGCAATGGTGTGTTGGGTTTTGGGGTTCATACACAGCGGAGATTATAAAACAGTTTTGACAAAAACCCCAACAGGATCCGAATCTAATTCCATTAAAAACGTTTAAACCACGAAAAACTTAATCATACCTCAATCGCAATATACATTTCTGAAGGTTGATCGATCTCTAAGGCGCTGGCAACGACGAATGCCCTCTATCAGCAGTCCACACACGAACGGCGGCCGTGATTTGAAGTGCTAGCTTCGAGAGAATACCAAACCTTTTTCTTTCTCTCCAAAACGATCCAGAGCATACCAAAAACCCTAAGTCGTTTCTCAAACGAAAAAAGAGTTTTTGCCTTTTTTTTTCTTTCGTATGTGTATTGTAACTTAAAGCGTCTATTTATACAACCCTTGTATATAGACGGTTAAGTAAATTACAAATATACCCCTACTTAAAGAAGTATAAGTGTAATACACCACAAGGACGTTTCCGTCATGAATTTTATCATATAAAATTCATTTTTCTGAACCATCTTAAAATCTCGCAAAACCATTCTTAGTGTGCGACCCAATAGGCTCATACAACGTTGGCAGTGTACCAAAACACATTTTGGTATACAAGTCATAAGCAACCTCTAGCAAGACATTATGACTACCCAAGTCGTACGAATATCAAATCGATACAACCTAATCAATAATGTATATAACATCCTTTTGTCACACGATATCCTTTTGATCAAACATAAGGCATGATATTGTCATCCAACATGTTCAATCGTACTAGTCTCGATCTCTAGGTAAACTGAAAACATCCAAGTGACATTGATCAATATCAATTCACTTAGACTAGGCCTTTTAACAGTCTAACACATCGAGGGATCCACTGGATATCTCTCTTTATAATAGAGGAACAAATTATATCTTGATTACACAACTTCATCACATTGCTCACACAGTAACCAATCACAACCTTTATAATTGTCTGGTTAAAGACAACGTTTGATTGTGTCAAATCATTGTGTTCCTAATGTTGAAGTCTCTGGTAATCTCAAGTTAGAGGACTGGAATATATACCTATCATGAGAAACAACAATGACTTAATCCATGTGATGCTCTCATAGCGGGTCAGTCCAGTACTTTGTTCCCTAACAAGTACTCGTGATCTTGATTCGTATCCCTATACGTATAATCATCATATGATCATCAATCAAGACTCACACTAGTCTTAATTCATTATAGTTCCCAGTATAATGATCGACTAGGGACATTTAGGATATTTCTATAAATACCCATGGATCTTATTATAATGTAAACATGCAAATTAATTATAATAAACAACAAAGGAAATCCTCTATTTTATTAACTAAAAGTATTCATAAAGACAGTTAATGGATTGACCTAGGGCACATGCCCCAACATCTCCCACTTGCACTAGGGCCAATCATATAAGCATCTAATGCCCAATGATCCAACATGACCATCATGTTTTGCTTGTGGAAGAGCTTTTGTCAATGGATCCACAACGTTGTCTTCAGTAGGTACTCTGCAAATCTTTACGTCTCCCCTCTCAATAATTTCTCTAATGAGATGAAAACGCTGAGTATATGTTTGGATCTGTGGTGTGATCTAGGTTCCTTGGCTCGTGCTATCGCCCGTTATTGTCACAATACAAACAAACAGGGTTAGCAATACTTAGAACCACACCTAGTTCGAGAAATGAACTTTTTGATCCAAAGCGCCTCCTTTCTTTGCATCGGATGACGCAATATACTTAGCTTCTGTTGTAGAATCGCCACGATCTCTTGCTTCGAACTTTTCCACTTCATCGCACCCCCATTCAAAGTAAACACATATTTCAGACTGCGATCTAAAATCATCTATATCAGTTTGAAAACTTGCATCTGTGTAACCATTTACAACTAGATCATTTTCAAAACCTCCATAGACCAAGAACACTTCCTTAGTCCTTCTTAAGTACTTAAGGATGTTCTTTCTTGCTATCCAAAGTGACTCTCACCAGGATCTGACTGATATCTGCTTGTAGTGGTCAAAGCGTATGATACATCAGGTCGAGTGCATAGCATGGCATACATGATAGATCCAATAACCGATGCATATGGAATCTTATTCATACGGTCTCGCTCATCATTTGTCCTAGGACATTGATTCTTGCTGAGACTTATGCCATGAGACATTGACAACAATCCACTTTTAGAGTCTTGCGAACTGAACCTATTCAGCACCTTGTCTATGTAAGTACTCTGACTTAGACCGATTAGCCTCTTAGATCTATCCCTATATATCCTTATCCCTAGGATATAGGTTGCATCTCCTAAGTCTTTCATTGAGAAACACTTCCCTAACCAAGACTTGACATTCTGCAATGTTGGGATGTCATTTTCAATGAGTAATATATCATCAACATACAGTACCAGAAAAATAACTACACTCCCACTGACCTTCTTGTATACACAAGGCTTATCTTCGTTCTTAATAAAACCAAAATCCTTGATTGCTTCATCAAAACGAAGATTCCAACTCCGAGAAGCTTGCTTTAATCCATAAATGGATCTTTGAAGCTTGCATACCTTCCTAGAATTCTCGGGATGTACAAAACCTTCAGGTTGTGTCATATACACGTCCTCAAGTGACTTTCCATTAAGAAACGCTATTTTTACATCCATTTGCCATATTTCATAGTCATAATATGCAAAGAATGACAATTAAAATTCTTATGGATTTAAGCATGGCTATGGCGAAAAAGTTTCATCATAATCAACACCTTGAGTCTGCTGAAACCTTTTGCTACAAGTCTTGCTTTAAAAGTATGCACTTTGCCATCCATGTCAGTTTTCTTCTTGAAAACCCATTTACATCCAATGGTCTTACCACCTTTAGGTAAATCAACCAAGTTCCAAACTTGATTATCTTACATGGATTGCATCTCAGAGTTCATGGCACTTAGCCATTTATCTGAGTCTGGTCCAGACATAGCCCCCGATAAGTGGTGGGCTCATTTTGGTCTATAAGCAACACATCACGACTATCAGTAATGAGAAATCCGAATCTCTCTGGCTCATGTCTTACCCTACTAGATTTACGTGGGCCTTGTGTCACTTGTGGAGGTTCAACTGGTTCAGAACGTTGTCGAACTTCCAGTAGCGGTTTAGTGTTTACCTGTGATTCTTGAACTTCTTCAAGATTTATTTCCTTCCCACTAGTGTCTTTTGAAATAAACTGTTTTTGCACCATACCGAGCAACAAACACTTTGTTCTCAGCGGGATTATAAAAGTAATATCCTTTTATTTCCTTGGGATACCCCACAAATAAACGCTTGTCAGATTTAGGTGCTAGTTTTTCTGAGACTTGTCGCTTTACGTAAGCCTCACAACCCCAAATCTTAAGAAAAGACAAACTAGGTCTCTTCCCGTACCATATCTCATATGATGTTTTATCAACCGCTTTAGAAGGAACTCGATTTAGAGTGAAAGCTGCAGTTTGTAATGCATAACCCCAAAAGGATAATGGAAGATTTGCATGACTCATCATAGATCGAACCATATCTAATAAGGTTCCATTTCTCCTTTCAGAAACTCCATTCCATTGTGGAGTTCTTTGGTGGAGTCAATTGGGAGACAATCCCATAATTTCTAAGATGATCATCAAATTCTTGGCTTAAATATTCACCACCTCGATCGATCGAAGTGTTTTGATAGTTTTACCAAGTTGATTACGCACTTCATTTTGAAACGTTCGAAACATCTCAAATGATTCAGGTTTATGTTTCATAAGATATACATAGCCATATCTGCTGAAATCATCAGTAAATGTAATGAAGTATTGATAACCTTCTCTAGCCATTGTGTTTATAGGACTGCATACATCGGTATGTATTAGACCCAATAAATCACTTGCCTTGCCCTTTGTGTCCAAGTAAAGGGACTTTTAGTCATCTTGCCTAGTAAACAAGATACGCACGTTTCATATGTTTCTAAATCAAATGAATCAAGAAGCGCATCTTTATGGAGCTTCGTTATGCGTTTCTCATTTATGTGTCCGAGACGATAATGCCAAAGATAGGTTTGATTATATAAATGACAATTTTCTTCCTTTTCTTTGGGGTGTTTTGAAGCAGGAACAGGCTGGGGCTTGACTTGTTCCAGAGGCTTTGCGATAGGTGCAGCAACAGCCTTGGCAACTCTAGCCTTGCCTTTGCCTTTCTTCTTCATTCCCTTTCCCTTTTGGACCATCAACACATTACTAGAGGTTTCTTGATATTTTGTTCAGCAGTTTTGAGCATCAAATGCAACTCTGAGATTGATTTCTCCATATTATTCATATTGTAGTTCATCACAAATTGTGAGTAACTCTCTGGTAATGAATTCAAGATCAAATCTGTAGCCAACTCTTGGCTTATGGGGAATCCGAGTCTATCAAGTGGTCAACATAGCCCTTCATCTTAAGAACGTGAGGACTAAGCGACGCACCCCCTCGGTCATCCTGCAAGAATGTAGGTTTTTGACTGTCTCGAACCTTTCTTGCCTAGCTTCTTTGTTGGAACATTTCCTTCAGCGTTATAGCCATGTCGTAGGCTTCCATTAGTTCCATGTCCTTCGAAGTTCGGGAACCATAGTTGCAAAGCATAATACATGCAACATCGGTAGAATCGTTGACATGCTTACTATGCGCATCCTTCACGACTTTCGTAGCATTGGTGGTGGGTCCTCGGGGATTGGAGCATCCAGGACATACAACTTGCGTTCATGCTTAAGAACAATTCTTAAGTTTCGAACCGATCAAGAAAGTTAGTCCACGATAGCTTATCCTTCTCAAGGATGGATCGCGATGACAGGGGATTATTGTTACTTGAAGAGGCCATTGATCTACAATAAAGATTATGCAAAGTTTATTTTAGTATAGAGGAATAGACTCCCACTAAATTAACAACCCTCCTAAAACATAGTGTTTATTTAGGGGACTAAAATCCATATTTCACCTAATTCTATGACAGCTATGGCATGAAACACAGAACTAGATTATTTAGGTAGGTAACAGTTACCAATTACATCTTATGTAATTTTTAGATCCTTTTATGAGATACGGGACATCTTATGTCTTAGCATGTTTTTATCTCATCATTTGCCTAAAGCTCAAAACTATTTTGATGGCTTTATTAAGTCGGACCATTTTAAACATTTAGGTAACTCTTACCCAACTTGTCTCACTAAGATAACACAATACACCCAGCTATGGCTGAAACTATATTAGTGTGATCGAGGCCTTGACAAGTGTTTAAAATGGATGGCGTGAGACTTAAAATTTAATAGAGGGATTTTACTCAGTTTTAGTGATTTTTATGTAAACAATGAAATATCATATATTTTATTGATTTGTTCAATCACTAAACAATTTGGAAATTTTTATACTATTCACTAATAAAAGAATTTCCGTGCGCTAGGATTAGTTAGACGGCGGTCCCGATGGCCCGTCAGCGGGCGGGGTACAGGGGGCAGGGCCCCCATTTTTTATTTTTATTTTTTATTAGAAGACGAATCTCAATTCCGAAAATTGAAATTCGCTATAGAAAATCATATTTTTCGCTGATTTTACTGTACTAAATTTACCCCTTAATTTATCCAAATTAAGTCAATTAAAACATTTTTAATTAACCCGGGCCCACATCTAACTAATCATCTTATCCTAATCCAATTAGGACTAATCTTATCCTAATCCAATTAGGACTTATCTTATCCTAATCCAATTAGGACTAATCTTATCCAAATCCAATTATGACTTATCTTATCCTAATCCAATTAGGACTAATCTTATCCTAATCCTATTATATCACCAATAACAAGATTCTTGATATTTATCTCATATTCTAATTTGTTATCTATCTTTATAGAATAGAAACTTCATAACAAAATAGATATAACAAGATAAATAAATAATTTCGAAAATTAATTATTTATAAATAAATAATTTCGAAAATTAATTATTTATAAATAAATAATTTCGAAAATTAATTATTTGCAATTTCGGCCTTCATCCAAATAATCACAAACATGTAATTGAATCATGAACTACTATCCCAATCGAACCTAATGGTATCATGGATCATAGAACACGAAACTCAATTCATTAAAATTATTCAAATTAACCTAACATGGTTATTAGCATGTACGAAACAAATTTCAATTAAATCACGAATATATGTATCATATACACAAAACATGATAATAAATCTCACAGAAAACTTATGTATATCACATATATATCAACTATTAACATGCTTTCAATCATATATCATGTATATATCAGAAGAAAACATACAATGAATTTAATGGAATCGAACTCGATGGCTCTGATACCACTGTTGGGTTTTGGGGTTCATACGCAGCGGAGATTATAAAACGGTTTTGACAAAAACCTCAACAGGATCCGAATCTAATTCCATTAAAGCGTTTAAACCATGAAAAACTTAATCATACCTCAATCGCAATATACCTTTCTGAAGGTTGATCGATCTCTAAGGCGGCGCTAACGACGAACGCCTCTATCGAAATCACACACGAACGGTGGCCGTGATTTGAAGTGCTAGCTTCGAGAGAATACCAAACCTTTTTCTTTCTCTCCAAAACGATCCAGAGCATACCAAAAATCCTAAGTCGTTTCTCAAACGAAAAAAGAGTTTTTGCCTTTTTTTCTTTCGTATGTGTATTGTAACTTAAAGCGTCTATTTATACAACCCTTGTATATAGACGGTTAAGTAAATTACAAATATACCCCTACTTAAAGAAGTATAAGTGTAATACACCACAAGGACGTTTCCGTCATGAATTTTATCATATAAAATTCATTTTTCTGAACCATCTTAAAATCTCGCAAAACCATTCTTAGTGTGCGACCCAATAGGCTCATACAACGTTGGCAGTGTACCAAAACACATTTTGGTATACAAGTCATAAGCGGCCTCTAGCAAGACATTATGACTACCCAAGTCGTACGAATATCAAATCGATACAACCTAATCAATAATGTATATAACATCCTTTTGTCACACGATATCCTTTTGATCAAACATAAGGCATGATATTGTCATCCAACACGTTCAATCGTACTAGTCTCGATCTCTAGGTAGACTGAAAACATCCAATTGACATTGATCAATATCAATTCACTTAGACTAGGCCTTTTAACAGTCTAACACATCGAGGGATCCACTGGATATCTCTCTTTATAATAGAGGAACAAATTCTATCTTGATTACACAACTTCATCACATTGCTCACACAGTAACTAATCACAACCTTTATAATTGTCCTGTTAAAGACAACGTTTGATTATGTCAAATCATTGTGTTCCTAATGTTGAAGTCTCTGGTAATCTCAAGTCAGAGGACTGGAATATATACCTATCATGAGAAACAACAATGACTTGATCCATGTGATGCTCTCATAGCGGGTCGGTCCAGTACTTTGTTCCCTAACAAGTACTTGTGATCTTGATTCGTATCCCTATACGTATAATCATCATATGATCATCAATCAAGACTCACACTAGTCTTAATTCATTATAGTTCCCAGTATAATGATCGACTAGGGACATTTAGGATATTTCTATAAATACCCATGGATCTTAATATAATGTAAACATGCAAATTAATTATAATAAACAGCAAAGGAAATCCTCTATTTTATTAACTAAAAGTATTCATAAAGACAGTTAATGGATTGACTTAGGGCACATGCCCCTACATGGTGTCCCCACGATTTTCCCACATGTTTATGTAGCTTGCGTGAAAAGTAACCCAATTTTCATGATGATGTCCACGCAATTCGATGCGGTGCAGTTGGGCGTCGTAAGCACAATTAGGTGGCACTACTTGTACCATGCCGAATTGTCTCATGACCCTTTCTGGTCGATGTCACTCCACAATGTGGAAACAAATAAGGGGACACGTCGAGAGCCAACTGCCTTGACCATTTGTACAGTACTTAGGAAGAGACCCCATGAGTTCATTATATGGTTGCCACACCACATCATCCTCATGCCTCTGAGAGTCGAGTGCATCACGGTATGCCGATACGAAGTGCGTCGCATTTTGTGAAACGGAAAATGCATCGAGCCATCTGTGTAGGAAACAATAAGTTATGATAAATGAACATGGACAAGAATTATTTGCAAAGTAATGAAAAATCGACTTTAATACATGTGTCCGAGTGGAACGTCCATAAGCATATTTTGGCCATCCACCGTTCGCTGTTGAGCTCTAGATACACGCAGACTTTGCGGTGCTATGAATGGAAATCTGTCCCATGCCCACAGTTGTACAAGAATGGAGGCGCCAGCAACCTCATGTGCCCCTACGCGAGATCCGCGACACAACTCCCTGTACAAATAAGCCAAACATGCACTCCCCCAACTATATTGGCCTGCTACTTGGAAATCCTCCAGCAAAGGTAGGAACATCAAATGTACGAATCGATTGGACTTGTAGGCGAAAAGACAACCACCGATGAGTTGTAGTATGTACGATCGAACGTAACGTTGGACCGACTCCTCATCGCTTTCATCATCTATTGCTGGAACGTTACGCTCAAGCCAATCGACCTTAAGTTTACAACCCACGATGTCATCTCCACAAGGAGTTCGTCCAAGTAGCCTCTCGCAGACATCAGCATAGTCTGCGTCTGTCGTTCCCGTCATAGGCATACCTTCAATAGGTAATCCAATCTGCACCTGCACGTCTTGGAATGTAATTGTGCACTCCCCACAATGCATGTGAAATGTATGCGTCTCAGGGCGCCATCTCTCTACAAACGCTGTAATCAAAGCCCAATCAAGGCTGAAAAATGCTACCCGGGATATCCCATAGAACCCACTGGAACGAAGATATGGGATCATCCTAGAATAATACTGCATCGTTCGATCAACGACCCCACGTCTTCGACGTATGCGCATTGTTTCGTAAACCTTGGAATTGATAATGTATTAATGTATGTTTTTGATACAATATTGCTGTAAATATGACGCATTCATGTAAAATGGCCTTACCTCGCCCCTCCAGGTTTGCGTCGATCTGTGAGTAGATTGGAGTTGCAACAGTGATGGATCTGAAGGACCTGGATCCATTGCAGTACAACTATATAGAAGCTTAGAAAAAGAAAATGAGTATTGTACGAAACCATAGCGATAAGTATTTACTAATTTTTCACACAAAAAAACACAACAAAAATTAGTCAAACTCAACATATCTACGACCATAAGTTGTTTCACACATTATACAAAATCGACTAGAGGTCCTCATTTGATGGTTGAGGTCTCCTTGGACAATTTTTTTTGTTGTGTCCCTCTAAACGATAAATGTATTAATTACATAACTAAGCAAATTAAATAACCTAACCTAAACAAACCTAAAAAAAACAAAACTAACATAGTAAACTAAACAAACAAACTAAACAAAACCATCCTAAATAACTAAACAAACTACATAAACAAACTTATTAAACTAAACAACCTACGTAAACAAACTTAACTGTCTTAATAAACTAAACAAATTACTTTAACTAAATTAACTAACCTAAATACCAAATATAAACTAACTTTCTCGGCAAATGATATTCTGATTTGTGAATTAATGAATTAAATGTAAAAAATGCTAACAAACATAAAAAGTGAAATTGGAAACTGGTACGTGAAACTGGTATATTGTTAAGTTCAACTGAAATGCTTAACTAAGAAAATTATAAATGTATTAATTACATAACTAAGCAAATTAAATAACCTAACCTAAACAAACCTAAACAAGACAAAACTAACGTAGTAAACTAAACAAACTAACTAAACAAAACAATCTTAAATAACTAAACAAACTAAACAAAACAATCCTATATAACTAAACAAACTACCTAAACAAACTTAAATAACTAAACAAACTTAAACGTCTTAATAAACTTAACAAGTTACTTTAACTCAATTAACTAACCTAAATACCAAATATAAACTAAGTTAATTGACTTAACTCACTCAACACACTAACTAAACTAAACTAACCAAACTAATTTACCGAACCTTAACTAAGCTAAATACCTAAACTAAACATCTAACATAAACTAACTAACCAACCTTAAACAAACGTAATTAACTAAACATACCTCCTCCTTCGGTAAATTAACTAAAATACCTCAAACAAACTTAATTAACTAAACTTAATTCACTCCACAATGCAAACTAACTTAATCAAAATTAATTACCTAACAAACGTCAACTTACTTAAACAAACTTATTAAACAAACTAAACTAACATAAACATACTTAATTAACTAAACTCACTTAAACAAACTAAACTACTAACTTAATAAAACGAACTTAATCAAACTAATCAGTAACTAAACTTATTAAACAAACTACACTAACGTAAACATACTTAATTAACTAAACTCACTTAAACAAACTCAAATTAACTTAATCAAACTAACTTAAACAATCTTATTTAACTAACTAAACTAACTTAACTATATACACATACCTCCTCCTCCTCTCCTACCTCCACTTCCACGCGCTACTACTGCCGGCTTCCTCCTCCTCCGCCGTCGCCGCCATTTGCTCCTTCCTCCCCGCCGCCGTAGTAGATCCCTCCTCCTCCTCCGTGGCCGTCACCTCTCGCTTCGCCTCACCACTGGACCGCCACAAAACACCACGTTCCACGTACCACCACGTACCCCCGCCAAGCTCGACAAACGTCTCCGTCGCGCGCACACATTCTGATAAGTCAATAATTTATAGATAATTTATAGTTAATTTTAGTATATTAATTATTTAAAATATTTAAAATAATATATTAAATAATAATTTTTGTCACTTTTAGGTGAAACAGGGTGAGCGGTTGAATTCGTAGCGAAAAATACTCAAAATCGAGTATTTACATGTCAAAATCGGACACCGGACAGTCTCCTCGAAATGCGCGCTGCGCAGTGTGTCGAAAAGTGGACAGCACATCTCGACCAATCGGACGGCGCCACGTGGCACCTCCCAATATGCGATCAGATTGTTGTGGACGGGGGCGCCCAATCGGCGCACGCCATGTGGCAGCGCATCTAGCGTCGACCAATCAGCGCGCGCCAAGTCAGCGCCGCGTCAGCATGAAAGCCACGACAACTCGTAAGCCAATTTCTTCATGCGATCCAGGAGCCGTCCGATCGTCCTCGGGATGCGCAGTGCACAATCTACCAGATGATCGAACGAGTCAACGCGCACAATGCACCGTTTGACCAGCCTATCCGCACTCGCCACGTGGCCACTTCCTCTTCTCCTCACTCGCCAGCTCGTCCACCACGTCAGTGCACCGCCCCTCTCGCCCAATCGCGTGCCGCCACGTCATCCACCACCGCCTGTTCCACCAATCAGCGCGTGCCACGTGGGTTCGCACTCAACCTCGAGCCGTCCTCTCGCCCAATCGCGTTCTGACACGTGGCATCGCACTCCACCACCCCATCAATGGCAGCCTGACACGTGGCACGCACTATAAAATCAGCCAATGGGACGCTGACACGTGGCATAGCATATTTCTATAAATTGGGGGTCATTCGGGATAGTGAGGGAGATCGAAAATCATCCGAAGTTCGTGTCGGGCACACCGGCGGTCGTCCGGGGTTGTACCCGTCCTTTCCGGGCCGGGTCTTTCTACCACTCCCCCGGCCTATATTTTATATTTTATTTGTGTTTTTTTTTATTATGGGAGGCTAAAATCTCCAACTTAGGCAAGACTGCGAGCAAAGTTTGACCGGGCTTAAATAATGGATTTGCGAGATTTGTTTATTTTAAATTCAGTCTTTTCATTAATATTTTATTTTCTTTGGTATTATTTTAACAATTAAGGTTAAATACTGATTTAATTCTTAATTTACCAGCCAGTGTGTTGTAAGCACCCGTACTTGTGCAATAAGACCACACCAGTGGCAATTGACCCTACCAATTGATTAGACCCTTTTGGGACCAGGTTAAATACCTTAGAAATCTGGGCTAAATCGGACACACGAGTGATCCGGTTGTCTAGGTGTAGTGCCTTCACGAAGCCCATTGCGGTCAACACATTAAATCCAATTCACTTGAATATGCGGTTGTGTGTCTGACTAGGGAAGTAGTCACCATCGTACCTTGGCTACCGAGACAGGGAAGAGCGAGGAACCGCGTGCGTCACCGGGTCTATAGCTACACTATGATATTTTGATTTGCATACTTTACATAAATCGACGACCAAATCCAATCTTTTACCGAACCGAACTTGTATGTCTTGTCCTAGGTATTTTTATTTATTATTTTATTTTTCAATTTTATTTTAATTGTTTTAATTATTTTATAATTAGGTAATTAATTCATTCACTCTCCAACCCCGATTTCTCTTTTTGTTATTTTGACCGAAGAGAGAATACCAGTCTCTGTGGGATCGACCCTTTGCCACTATTCTACAAAAATAGTTGGTTTAGGATAATTAAAAATTTATTATTGACGCGTTCGACGCGCGTCAATTTTTGGCGCCGTTGCCGGGGACTAGTCTCTTTCTTTCTTTGGTCATTTTTTTTTTCTTTACTTATTCATTATTTTTTTTTTTTTAAGTTTGTGTCTGGCCCTTTGTTCTCAACATGTACACTGGCGACTCCACAATGGCCTCCTACCCCTACAGTTATGATCGATTCGAAGACTCACATTACTATAATGTGAATGAGGTAGGTATGTTATATAATGGACACCAATTTTCTGACACGCATTCTTTTGTGCAACAAGTCGAGTTTTGTGAAATTTGTGAAGATTATTCTCATTCCATATACGATTGTCCGTATTATCATAAGAATTATAACTGTCCTAGTTATGCATCTTCGCAACTCGATTCTTTTCGGCACATGTCAAGTCCACAAAGTCCTCAACAAAGCACCTCTTTAGAAGATATGATGAAACAATTACTAGATGGTCAACAGCGGTTTCACGAAGAGCTTCAACAATTTCCGCGTGAGTTTCCAAGCTTGCAGAACTTGGAAAATCAATTAATTCAAGTGAATGCCACTCTCCAGACTATGCTTGACGAGAAAGAGTTGTGTGATACACAACTAATTTCTTACTTAGAGGAGAATATGGATGTTGATACATTGAGTAATGTTGAGGAGAATGTTGATACACCAGTGGAGAACTATCGGCGCGAAACAACGCAAGGACTTGAAGTCCTTCCTATTGATCCAGACATGTCCATTGCACCGAATGATGATGATGCTGACGTCGCGTTAGAAATTGGAGTCATTTCGAAACGGTCAGAAGAACCGCAGATAGAGAGCAAGGAAGACCAACCTCTTGTGTTGGTGAAACCATCCACCCTCCCATGCATATTTGATAAACCCTATACGGGGGTGGAAGTAAAGGAGCGTTCGCAGATTTTCTACACTGCTAACACCTTTGTGTTGGAGGACCATGATGTGACAGATTTGTTTGTGTTAGAAGTCTCGAATGAACTCCCAATTCTGAAGGAGGGCATGCATGCAGCACTGCCCAAATACGTTGATGCGCCATTTGTTGTGGACATCTCCAAGGGAGAGGGCATCACGTGATGAATCACAGTGAGTCTAGCCAAAGACTTATAAAGAAAGGCGCTCGTTGGGAGGCAGCCCAACTTTATTTTATTGCATTTTTTTATTTATTAGTTTTTGACGATTTTTTTTATGCATGCTCTTGTATCATCTTTTTATCCTATTCTTTTTTTTTCACCACTATTCTTTGTCTTTTTGTTGGATAGACCCCCTTAACTTGTTTTGAACCTTGAGGACAAGGTTCGCAATAAGTTTGGGGGTACATAAGGATACGTGGACTGAGACCGAGCTGGATGGGTTTCAGGTCGTGGACTGAGACTGAGCTGGATGGGTTTCAGGTGAGATCGTTTAAATTTTTTCAATTCTACACGATCGTCGGAAGGTATTGGTGGTGTTTGATATCTCTTATTCATTCATTTCTTCCATTTCTTTTCCCTTCATACTCATCTATCTCACTTCATTAGGAGTTGATACACTTTCATGCATGTATTTATTATTATATTGTTTAGAGTCACCCGAAACTTTATTTCATGCCTTTGGTTGTGGATGAGTACATTATGCTTGCCTTTTTGACTTGAAACTTAGGAAAAAGTAGGAGAAATACTCACTCGAGTCCACAGCTTAACATTTTTTTTTTGATTTCATGAGTAGGGACTTAGTATGATGGTTAAGCCTTGTGCTACACACCAAAATGGGCAAATAATTGAAATTGTGCAAGTAATAAATCTTTGAAAAATTGCTTAATTATAGTGAAAGTGAGAACGGCTAACAAGAGTTTTCAAAATATAGAGAGTCCCACAGGTTTCCACAGGAAATGGAGCAGGGAAACTTGTGGTGGGAAAAAGTGAGAAATCGGTCCACAGGAAATGGAGCAGGGACCGTATCATAAAAAAAAAAAAAAAAAAGGAGAAAAATAAAATAGAGAGTATAAAGTAAAGGCGAAAACGTACGAAAATTCCTCAAATAAAAGATTTAGCCCGAGTGCTTATAGCTGATTAAGTAAATTGTATACTTGCATGCCTAATGGTGTTTTGACCATAACTTTGTCTTAAAAATGGGATCTCAATTGTGTTTGGGTTGCTGTTCTCGATAAATCACAACTCCGAAATTTCTTATGTAAATTATTATCTTGGCAACTGTGTAAATCAAGGGAACTCCATGAATTTGGGTCGGGTCTAGGATTGAGTGAAGTCGAGTTTGGTCTGTGTGTCATTTACACCTTTGCTCGGGACGTGCAAAGTCTCAAGTTTGGGGGTATTTGATAAGTCAATAATTTATAGATAATTTATAGTTAATTTTAGTATATTAATTATTTAAAATATTTAAAATAATATATTAAATAATAATTTTTGTCACTTTTAGGTGAAACAGGGTGAGCGGTTGAATTCGTAGCGAAAAATACTCAAAATCGAGTATTTACATGTCAAAATCGGACACCGGACAGTCTCCTCGAAATGCGCGCTGCGCAGTGTGTCGAAAAGTGGACAAAGCACATCTCGACCAATCGGACGGCGCCACGTGGCACCTCCCAATGCGATCGATTGTTGTGGACGGGCGGCCCAATCGGCGCACGCCATGTGGCGCGCATCTAGCGTCGACCAATCGCGCGCGCCAGTCGGCGCCGCGTCAAGATGAAAGCCACGACAACTCGTAAGCCAATTTCTTCATGCGATCCGGGAGCCGTCCGATCGTCCTCGGGATGCGCGATGCACAATCTACGAGATGATCGAACGAGTCAACGCGCACAATGCACCGTTTGACCAGCCCCTATCCGCACTCGCCACGTGGCCACTTCCTCTTCTCCTCACTCGCCGGCTCGTCCACCACGTCGTGCACCGCCCCTCTCGCCCAATCGCGTGCCGCCACGTCATCCACCACCGCTTTGTTCCACCAATCAGCGCGTGCCACGTGGGTTCGCACTCAACCTCGAGCCGTCCTCTCGCCCAATCGCGTTCGACACGTGGCATCGCACTCCACCACCCCATCAATGGCGACCGACACGTGGCACGCACTATAAAATCAGCCAATGGGACGCCGACACGTGGCATAGCATATTTCTATAAATTGGGGGTCATTCGGGATAGTGAGGAGATCGAAAATCATCCGAAGTTCGTGTCGGCACACGGCCGGCGGTCGTCCGGGGTTGTACCCGTCCTTTCCGGGCCGGGTCTTTCTACCACTCCCCCGGCCTATATTTTATATTTTATTTGTGTTTTTTTTTATTATGGGAGGCTAAAATCTCCAACTTAGGCAAGATCTGAGCAAAGTTTGTAGGGCTTAAATAATGGATTTGCGAGATTTGTTTATTTTAAATTCGATCTTTTCATTAATATTTTATTTTCTTTGGTATTATTTTAACAATTAAGGTTAAATACGATTTAATTCTTAATTTACCAGCCATGTGTGTTGTAAGCACCCGTACTTGTGCAATAAGACCACACCAAAGTGGCAATTGACCCTACCAATTGATTAGACCCTTTTGGGACCAGGTTAAATACCTTAGAAATGGGCTAAATCGGACACACGAGTGATCCGGTTGTCTAGGTGTAGTGCCTTCACGAAGCCCATTGCGGTCAACACATTAAATCCAATTCACTTGAATATGCGGTTGTGTGTCGACTAGGGAAGTAGTCACCATCGTACCTTGGCTACCGAGACGGGGAAGAGCGAGGAACCGCGTGCGTCACCGGGTCTATAGCTACACTATGATATTTTGATTTGCATACTTTACATAAATCGACGACCAAATCCAATCTTTTACCGAACCGAACTTGTATGTCTTGTCCTAGGTATTTTTATTTATTATTTTATTTTTCAATTTTATTTTAATTGTTTTAATTATTTTATAATTAGGTAATTAATTCATTCACTCTCCAACCCCGATTTCTCTTTTTGTTATTTTGACCGAAGAGAGAATACCAGTCTCTGTGGGATCGACCCTTTGCCACTATTCTACAAAAATAGTTGGTTTAGGATAATTAAAAATTTATTATTGACGCGTTCGACGCGCGTCACACTCGCCCACTCTCTCCCGTTCAAACAAGCCTGTCTGGCCCTCCTCTGTCGTCTCTCCTGGTTCGCTCCCTCCCCCTCCCCTCCTTAAGTACCCGACCCACCCCACTTTCAACGATAAACCCGTGACCAACCCCGTGACCTACACCGCCCCATACCCCCTACCCCCGCCCCTATACCAGAAGGACGAACCGACGCGAGAGAATATATTCTCTGCGTCGGTTTCGGGAAGATGACTGTGAGGTGCAGATAGCGCCTTTTGAGAAGGTGCTATTTGCGCCCCAAAGTCACGGGTTTCCCGGTCCACGTGGCTCCACGTGGATCGGGAAACCCTTCTCTATTTCCCACGTGGCATATGATAGCGCCTTCGCAGAAGGCTCTATCAGTATGCCAGAGGTTTTTTCGGTCCACGTGGACACTGATAGCGCCTTCGAAGAAGGCGCTATCAGTGTAATGTGTCCACGTCAGTCCGCGTCGACATGTAGACGTGGACGCTTACACTGATAGCGCCTCCTCAGAAGGCGCTATCAGTGTTTCCACGTGGATAACGCCTATTGAGAAGGCGCTATCCACGTGGCAAAATCAGAACAAAAATTTTGCCACGTAGATGACGCCTTCCCAATAGGTGTTATTGCCTACTCCCCGGAAATAAAAAATTTTCGCCCCTATTTCCCTCATTAAATAGTATAAGATGTGTACTTTAGGAAAAAAAATCCAACATACATTTCACTCAGCTCACTCACAAAGTACACTCAATGTGTTACTCTCAAATCCCCCCTCAAGCTTGGAGGGTAACTCAAGTACACCCCACTTGGATCTATGAAAAGTAAATCGTTGTTGAGTGAGAGGCTTGGTCAGACAATCTGCAATTTGATCCACAGTAGATACATAGCGAACCTCCAAGGAACAATTCGACACTTTATCACGTAAAAAATGAACATCAAGTTCAATGTGTTTAGTCCGTGAGTAAAACACAGGATTTGAAGTTAAAGCTCCAGCACCCAAGTTATCAGACAAGATAATGTTAGACCAGGGGGACTTGCAATGACTTCAAAGCGTGTAACACTGCCACTTTCCTAAAGGAAGTTTTGCTCTCTAAACTGCAAGAGTCAGCAAATATCCTAAATGATACGATGAAGTAAACCCACCTTTCACTTTGCAGTAGTGAAAGATGAAAACAAGAGTAGTTGCTGGTGAATTTCGAGATACTCTATTCCTCCCCAAACCTCTCCTCTTATAGAGCACTGGTCATGACCAATTAGAGTGAAAATGGGGTAGTGGAGCAGTGGAACAGTCAAGCATTGAATGAAAATGGGGTAGTGGAACAGCAATTGAGTAGTGGAGCTGTAATGGAATAATGGAGAGCAGTTTCAACTGCATCCACTCAGTTACTTTAATAACTACCCATTTAATCTCGAAAATGGTAAAAATTCAAGGTAAAAGGTTTTACCCATGGTTAGCTTGCACACATATACACGCACGCGCACGTGCCTTATGCCAAGTGCTAAGTGCGCTTATAAAAGCGCCTAAAATGCGTCATATGCGTTGCGCAGCGCGCGCGTGTAGCTCACCTTGCATAGCACTTGTATTTTATTTCACAGACTTTGGTGCAAGAGTACATATATACTCTTTAAACTTGAAGTTCCTAACCAATGTGGGACTAAACATTTATTTTGAAAATGTTCAACAATCCCCCGCCATTTTCAAAATAATCAGATCATTTAATCCACGAAATCTCAAACATTATATGCATAAGTAATGGTATCTTACGATTTGAACCACTGATTTGTGAAAAACTCATTACATCATATTAGAATTACATGGTAGATAAACTTTGAACCAATGATTCTATTCGATATGTAGCATAAACATATCACTCATATAACTTTCACCAGCAAATAGCCATAAATATCCTGACACATTCAACATTGGCCTTGTGTCCCGTATCTTCTCGTGAATGTCTTTGGAGCCAAGCCCTTGAACTCCTTGAAGCGGCCGCACTTCACATCCACATAGGTAGTCTCCATTCTAGTACCCCCCGCAATTTAAGCACCTTTAGAAGACTATTAAGAGATCATATCAACCTTCTCTCTTTACATGCAGGTACCGAGCACTAACAACCTTGGGATGGTTATTAAAATTTAGTGCTCACGGTCACTTTTATAATGAATTTGACTGCAATAAACTCAAGACTTAACGTAATGTTAGGCATCGAGTTGAGTTTCCACTATTGGTGACCTGTAATTCAAAGGCTTGAGACTCGTCCCTCTTGATGTTTTATTCACCAAGTCTTTTGGCAATCCTTTAGTAAGGGGATCTGCCAAGTTTTGACTAGATTTCACATAGTCAATCGTGATAACTCCTCTTGCTGTCAATTCTCTGACACAACTATGTCTCAGTTCAATAAGCCTGGATTTACCATTGTACATTTGGCTATAAGCCCTTGCTAATGTGGCCTCATTATCACAATGGATAGATATTGGAGCTATCGGTTTAGGCCACAATGGTATCTCGTGTAATAATTCACGTAGCCATTCAGCTTCTTTTGAAGCTGAGGCCAATGCAATAAACTCGGATTCCATGATAGAACCAGCCATTAAAGTTTGCTTCTTTGAAGCCCACGAGATCGCACCTCCATGAAGTGTGAAAATCCACCCACTTGTAGATGCATGATTTTGATCTTTCATAATCCAACTTGCATTTGAAAATCCTTCTAAGATCGAAGGATATCCACTATAGCATAAACCATAGTTAATTGTTTTCTTCAGATATTTCAAAATTCTTCAAATTGCAAACCAATGCAACTCACTTGGATTGATTGTAAATATGCTCAACTTGCCTACTGCCAAGGCAATATCCGGCCTAGTGCATGTCATTGCATACATTAAGCATCCAATTAATCTAAAATACTTCGGTTGTGAAACTGGATTGCCAGTATTTTTCACTAGCTCAATACTTAAATCTAGTAGGGTAGAAACAGGGGCACAATTCAAGTGATTGAATTTATTGAGAATTTTCTCAATATAATGAGATCGAGTTAGAGTAATACTCCCCTCATCTCTCACAATCCGAATCCCGAGAATGACATCTGCTTGCCCGATATCTTTCATTTCAAACTGGTTTGAAAGAAACCTTTTGGTCAACTGAACTTGTTCCAAGTCAGTTCCAAAAATCAGCATGTCATCTACGTAAAGACATATAATTACACCATTGCCTTTTTCATCAAACTTGCTATATACACATTTATCAGATTCATTTATTTTGAATCCAAAAGCAAGTACAACCTGGTCAAATTTTTGGTGCCACTATTTTGGTGCTGGCTTTAAACCGTACAATGATTTTCGCAATCTGCACACTTTATTCTCATGACAGGGCATAATAAACCCTTCAGGTTGTTCCTTGTATATTTCCTCATCCAAATCTCCATTTAGGAACGCTGTTTTAACGTCCATTTGGTGGATGACCAGCTTGTTTATAGGTGTAATTGCAATAAGCAATCAGATAGTAGCAATTCTAGCTACCGGTGAATAGGTATCGAAATAGTCTATTCCATGCTTTTGGGTGAAACCCTTAGCAACCAGTCTCACTTTGTGTTTTTCAATGGATCCATCAACTCTTCTTTTCCTTTTGAAGAGAAATTTGCATTTAATGGGTTTACACATTGGAGGTAGATCAACTAGCTCCCAAGTGTTATTTCCCATTATTGAATCCATCTCATCATTTAATGCCTTTTTCCAGAAAGTTGCATATCTCTTTCTTTCATTGCCTCCTCAAATGTTTGAGGATCAACGTTCGTATTAAAATAATACGAAATTTGTCTTGTTACTGTTTCTCTACTTCCTTCAACTAGGAATGTATAGAAATCAGAACCAAATGACTTAATTTTCCGAGCTCGTTTGCTCCTTTGAAGTTCAGGAACTTCTACTATTTCTTTGTCATTTTCAATTTCTATGACTTCCTTCCCTTTTTGGTTTTCTTCAGGAATACGTTTGGGAAGATATTTAAATCTTGTCTCATCAAAGATTGCATCCCTTGATTTAATTACAGTGTTTACTGAAATCAAATTATTAGGTTCAATTACCGTGAACCTATATGCCTTATTGTGTTGTGCATATCCAATAAATATGCACTCCACTCCCCTTTCACCCAATTTCCTCTTTTTGGGTTCAGGGACTTTTACTACTGCTCTACAACCCCAAACTCTTAAATAATTAAGATTTGGTTTTCGCTTATTCCAAAGCTCATATGGGGTGACTTTATTCCTCTTTTATGGAATTCTATTCAAAATATGGCATGCAGTCAGCAATGCCTCTTCCCAAAATCCACTACTCAAACCAGAGTTTGATAGCATTGCATTAACCATTTCGGTTAAAACACGATTTTTACGCTTAGCCACACCATTTTGTTGTGGTGTATAAGGGGCAGTAGTCTTAAGGACTATTCCAATAGATTCAAAGTACTTTGGATCATAGGACCCTCCTCCCCTATCAGACCTTAAACATTTTATAAAGATCTCACATTGCAATTCAATTTCTGCCTTATAGGCCCGAAACTTAACCATTGCCTCATCTTTGGAATGCAACAAATAAACATAACAAAATTTGCTATAATCATCAATAAATGTTATAAAATATTTATTGCCTCATATTGAGGGTGTATATGTATGTCACATACATCAGAATGTATTAAGTCGAGCAACTTTGAATTTCTTTCAATATTAGGAAATGGATTTGTAGTTATTTTTGTTTTCATGCAAGCATTGCAATTTCATTCATATTTATCAAAATAAGGCAGTAATTCCAGATTTACCATATCATATAATTTTCAGAAATGAACATGTCCTAATCTATGATGCCATAAAAATGAAGGAGACTCAACAAGATATGCAAAAACAACATTCTTATTAGATAAAGCGATTACATTGAGCTTAAACATGCCCTCATAAGCATAACCCTTCCTTACATATACCCCTCCCTTGGAGGGTACAAACTTGTCAGCCTCAAATACAAGCCTAAAACCAAACTTATTCAAAAGACCACCCAACATTATGTTTTTCCTCACTTCTGGTGCATAATACACGTTAGTGAGTGTTACAATTTTACCAGATGTAAATTTCAGATCAACATTGCCTATGCCTTTAACAGGGACAGTAGCATCATTTCCCATGTACAAGACAGTATTTTCATCTACTGCCTCCATGGTCTTGAAGAACTTCTCGTTGTTGCAAACATGTCGAGTAGCACCATAATCAACCCACCAAGCCATATCATTTTCAACGACATTGATTTCACATATCATAGCAGTTTGATCATCATTGTCGTTACCTGCACCTTTTGCAGCGCGAAAGGAAGCATGATTTTTTCCTTGCTTCCTCTTCCAATGATAACATTCGGACTTGAGGTGGCCATCTTTCCCGCAGAACCAACAAGTGACTTTCTGCTTCCTTTGATTCTGGTTTTGGTTGTTCGATTTTCTTGAACCACTAGGCTTTTTGAAACCACCAGGCTTGTTAGGCCTGTTCAGCAGGGGCTTTTTGAACTTAGCCACTTCCATCACATGCACCTTTGAAATCTCCTGAGCATTCTACTCTTTTTCATTTTCCTGCATGCGACAATCCTCTTCTACACAAAGATAGTTAGCAAGTTCATCAAGAGTTATGTCCTATTTTTATGCTCAAGAGTTTGTTTGAACTCCTTCCAGGATGGGAACAGTTTATCAATAATAGAAGACACAACAATTGTTTCATCCATGACAAGATTGTGTTAAGAGAAATTATTTCCAATCCTCTAAATCTCACGAAATTGTTCCATGAAAGACCTTTCATCAACCATTTTAAAATTAATAAACTTCGATATAATGAATTTCTTACTTGTCGCATCTTCCTTATGGTACCTTGCCTCCAGTTTCTCCCACAGCTCCTTAGCAGAGGGGACGTCATGGTAGAGGTCGAACAGTGAGTCCTTCATGGCATTCATCATGTGACCTCTATCGGTGTGGTCATCCGTCTCCCATTTCTGCCTCTTCCTGATCTGCTCGACAGTTTCATCATCGGACTCCATAGGTTTTGGTGTATCCATAACATACACTAGATGAAGCGCCACCAACAGGAAATGAACTCGCTTATGCCACCTCAGGAAATCTCCTCAATCGAAGCGATCCAGCTTCACAATGTTAACCGACATCTCTTTGATTGACGAAGCCATTGCAACGAAAGAAAAACTTCTTTTAGATTGTTAGACCAGAGGGACTTGCAATGACTTCAAAGCGTGTAACACTGCCACTTTCCTAAAGGAAGTCTTGCTCTCTAAACTGCGAGAGTCAGCAAATATCCTAAAGGATACGATGAAGTAAATTCACCTTTCACTTTGCGGTAGTGAAAGATGAAAACAAGAGTAGTTGCTGGTGAATTTTGAGATACTTTATTCCTCCCCAAACCTCGCCTCTTATAGAGCACTGGTCATGACCAGTTAGAGTGAAAACGGGGTAGTGGAGCAGTGGAACAGTCAAGCATTGAATGAAAATGGGTTAGTGGACCAGCAATGGAGTAGTGGAGCTGTAATGGAGTAATGGAGAGCAGTTTCAACTGCATCCACTCAGTTACGTTAATAACTACCCATTTAATCTCGAAAATGGTAAAAATTAATGGTAAAACATTTTACCCACGGCTAGCTTGCACACATATACACGTATGCGCACATGCCTCTTGCCAACTACTAAGTGCGCTTATAAAAGCGCCTAAAATACGCCATATATGCTGCGCAGCGCGCGCGCGAGTGTGGCTCACCTTGCATAGCACTTGTATTTTATTTTACAAACACTTTGGTGCAAGAGTACATATATACTCTTTAAACTTGAAGTTCCTAACCAATGTGGGACTATACATTTATTTTGAAAATGTTCAACAATCCCCCGCCATTTTCAAAATAATCAGATCATTTAATCCACGAAATCTCAAACATTATATGCATAAGTAATGGTATCTTGCGATTTGAACCACTAATTTGTGAAAAGCTCATTACATCATATTAGAATTACATGGTAGATAAACTTTGAACCAATGATTCTATTCGATATGTAGCATAAACATATCATGCATACAACTTTCACCAGCAAATAGCCATAAATATCCTGACACATTCAACATTGGCCTTGTGTCCCGTATCTTCTCGTGAATGTCTTTGGAGCCAAGCCCTTGAACTCCTTGAAGCGGCTGCACTTCACATCCACATAGGTAGTCTTCATTCTAGTACCCCCGCAATTTAAACACCTTTAAAAACTATTAAGAGATCATCTCTACCTCCTCTCTTTACATGCAGGTACCGAGCACAACAACCTTGGGATGGTTATTCAAATTTAGTGCTCACTGTCACTCTTATAATGAATTTGACTGCATTAAACTCAAGACTTAACTTAATGTTAGGCGTCGAGTTGAGTTTCCACTATTGGTGACCAGTAATTCAAAGGCTTGAGACCCATCCCTCTTGATGTTTTATTCACCGAGTCTCTTTGCAATCTTTTAGTAAGGGGATCTGCCAAGTTTTGACTAGATTTCACATAGTCAATCGTGATAACTCCTCTTGTTATCAATTCTATGACACAACTATTTCTTAGTCCAATATGTCTAGATTGACCATTGTACATTTGGCTATAAGCCCTTGCCGATGTGGCCTCACTATCACAATGGATAGAGATTGGAGCTACCGGTTTAGGCCACAATGGTATCTCGTGTAATAATTCACGTAGCCATTCAAATTTTTTTGAAGTTATGGCCAGTGCAATAAACTCTGATTCCATGATAGAACCAACCATTAAAGTTTGCTTCTTTGAAGCCTACGAGATCGCACCTCCAGCAAGTGTGAAAATCCACCCACTTGTAGATGCATGATTTTGATCTTTCATAATCCAACTTGCATCTGAAAATCCTTCTAAGACCGAAGGATATCCATTATAGCATAAACCATAGTTAATTGTTTTCTTCAGATATTTCAAAACTCTTCGAATTGCAAACTAATGCAACTCACTTGGATTGATTGTAAATCTGCTCAACTAGCCTACTGCCAAGGCAATATCCGGCCTAGTGCATGTCATTGCATACATTAAGCATCCGATTAATCTAAAATACTCCAATTGTGAAACTGGATTGCCTGTATTTTTCACTAGCTCAATACTTGAATCTAGTGGGGTAGAAACAGGGGCACAATTCAAGTGATTGAATCTAATGAGAACTTTCTCAATATAATGAGATTTAGTTAGAGTAATACTCCCCTCATCTCTTATAATCTAAATCCCGAGAATGACATCTGCTAGCCCGATATCTTTCATTTCAAACTGGTTTGAAAGAAACCTTTTGGTCAACTGCAAGTCAGTTCCAAAAATCAGCATGTCATCTACGTAAAGACATATAATTACACCATTGCCTTTTTCATCAAACTTGCTATATACACATTTATCAGATTCATTTATTTTGAATCCAAAAGCAAGTACAACCTGGTCAAATTTTTGGTGCAACTATTTTGGTGCTGGCTTTAAACCGTACAATGATTTTCGCAATCTGCACACTTTATTCTCATGACAGGGCATAATAAACCCTTCAGGTTGTTCCTTGTATATTTCCTCATCCAAATCTCCATTTAGGAACGCTGTTTTAACGTCCATTTGGTGGATGACCAGCTTGTTTATAGGTGTAATTGCAATAAGCAATTAGATAGTAGCAATTCTAGCTACCGGTGAATAGGTATCGAAATAGTCTATTCCATGCTTTTGGGTGAAACCCTTAGCAACCAGTCTCACTTTGTGTTTTTCAATGGATCCATCAATTCTTCTTTTCCTTTTGAAGAGAAATTTGCATTTAATGAGTTTACACCCTAGAGGTATATCAACTAGCTCCCAAGTGTTATTTCCCATTATTGAGTCCATCTCATCATTTAATGCCTTTTTCCAGAATGCTGCATATCTCTTTCTTTCATTGCCTCCTCTACTGTTTGAGGATCAGCGTCCGTATTAAAACAATACGGAATTTGTCTTGTTACTGTTTCTCTACTTCCTTCAACTTGGAATGTATAGAAATCAGAACCAAATGACTTAATTTTTCGAGCTCGTTTGCTCCTTCGAAGTTCAGGAACTTCTACTATTTCTTTGTCATTTTCAATTTCTATTACTTCCTTCCCTTTTTGGTTTTCTTCAGGAATACTTTTGGGAACATATTTAAATCTTGTCTCATCAAAGATTGCATCCCTTGATTCAATTACAGTGTTTACTGAAATCGAATTATTAGGCTCAATTACCGTGAACCTATATGCCTTACTGTATTGTGCATATCCAATAAATATGCACTCCACTCCCCTTTCAACCAATTTCCTCTTTTTGGGTTCAGGGACTTTTACTACTGCTCTACAGCCCCAAACTCTTAAATAATTAAGATTTGGTTTTCGCTTATTTCAAAGCTCATATGGGGCGACTTTATTCCTCTTTTGTGGAATTCTATTCAAAATATGACATGTAGTAAGTAATGCCTCTCCCCAAAATCCAGTACTCAAACCAGAGTTTGATAGCATAACATTAACCATTTTGGTTAAAATACAATTTTTATGCTCAGCCACACCATTTTGTTGTGGTATATAAGGGGCCGTAGTCTCAGGGACTATTCCAGTAGATTCAAAGTACTTTGGATCATAGTACTGTGCTCCCGACACAACGAAATCTCCAAATTCTCGGCGAATCGCACGACGAAAAATGAGCGAGTCGTCAGCGACGGTCCAATCCCGTTGTGACACTTGGCTTGGCGGTTATAAAACAGCGAATCACGCTGTGACACATGGCAGAATCCGAATTTTGATCTTAAAACACTCCTACAATGTTCCTTGACGTACGAGTCACCTCCACAACCCCTAAAATTAGTATCCGAGTCCAATTTGGAGTACTTTTATATATTAGGAACATATGTATTATTAGAAGAAGAATTCATTAGTATTTTTTAGAGATCTATTATTAGTTTTTAGTATAGATTTTTGAAGATGATGTCCGGGTAATAAATTTCTTGCCTAAGTTGAAGGGGAAGCAAGTCGAAATCATGGATTCAAAGCATATTATGTGAGATCTTTTATTTTATTATTTAATTAATTTAATTTCTCCTATTTCATTGTTGTTGATTTAATGATTATGATTTAGATATAGGGTATGTATGCGGCCGATACATGTTTTTAGATGGACAATCTATTGTTATTTGGAATATTAGTATCCGTGTCATTGTGTTTTTAGACCAATAAAGTAACAAACATTCACCCGTTTGCCGTAAAATCCTTTCGGTTCTTGAATGTACAATAATTGAATCTAGGTTAAATCGGGAGCGGTTGCGACCCGGTTATATAGGATTAGTGTTCCCATATAACCATATTACTGCGGTTAGTGTATTAAACATGATTGGCGGATGTCTAGGGTTATACATTAATTAGGGAAATAGTTAGTGGCGGACGTCCTGACTATCGAGATTATGGGAACTAAGAATTTCTGGCGGATGTCGATTTTCTATAGTTAATCTAGGATAATTTAAAATAATAATTTTTTGGTAAAGATTGAGGACGATTGAATGCTATTGGGTCTTAATTCTGATTTGTGGAAATGAAGATTTAGGTGTTATTTAGGCATTAATTAGGTGTTAATTGATTATTAATTAATTATTTTAATAATTAGTTAGTTGTTTTATTTTATTTAGTTTAGATGGATTAGTTAGTTAAATTAATATTTATTTTAAAACCTCCGATTTTCCTTTTTTGTTGTTTTAACATAAGAAAGACAACCAGTCTCTGTGGGATCGACCATTTGCCACTATTCTACAAAATAGTTGGTTTAGGAAACTTTACTTTATTGATGTGTTCGGCGCGCGTCAATACTTTCACAATCGGTGACGTTATAACGCATAGTATATGAATAAAGTATGCATACAGAAGTGATGCATGTAATGAAAGGAAGCAACCATGATAATATATAAATAAATTGAACTTATTTAAATAACAAAAGTTATATCTTCCTAGCTTTGTCTCCTTAACAAGCCTTCTTGAACTTCAAGCTCTCCTTAATGCTAGAGCAAGCTCGTGCTGATAACGTATTGTAAACTAAGTTGTAAGCCAACTAGAACTTAAATTGGACTTGCTAGAGACTTAAGTATAGAAGTCATAAACTAAGAACTACTAGAAAAATTAGAGAAGATGAGACAAGAGAGAAGAGAACTAGAGATGAGAATGAAAAGATTTTATTCATATGTGATTAGTGATGAGAGGACTACGTCGACCGGCAGTGGTGATGGCACAACATTTAAGAGAGGCGAAAGCGTGGATGCATAGAACAGTAAGACATTCGAGAGAGGCAAGGGTGGCAGCGGCGAGGAGAGCAAGGGGTGGCAGCTGCGAGGAGGCGGATGCAAGGGTGGCAGGGGCAATGAGTAGAGCAAGGGGCGGCAGCGACGTGGAGGCGGAAGCGAAGGCGGCAGTGGTGAGGGGCAAGAGCGGTGAGCGAGCATGAGCGGCGCAGCGGCAATGGTAAGGCGTCAGCGGCGGTGAGGAGAGCAATGGGCAGTAGCCGCGTGGAGGCGGAGGCGAGGGTGGCAATGGCGAGGGCGGCAGCGGCGGTGAAGAGAGCAAGGGGCGACAACGGCGGTTGAGAGAGGAGGGGCGACAGCTTCAATGACAGTGAGGAGATGCGGGTTTGATGGAGAGCGGATGATGTGACAAAGAGCGGTGGTTTGTGGGGAGAGTTTATAAAGATGAGAGATTAGGGTTATAGTGTAATAAAGAGAGGTGGGCCCCCACTGCCACCTGTGCAGTGAAATTCTTCATTGGGCGGCAAGATTCCCACCCAACAATTAGCGACGGGGCCCGTTGCTAATTTGGTAAAATGGTCAATTAAGGCTCCCGTCGCTAAATAGCGACGGAAATAGCCCGGCGCTATTTTTCGTCACTATTTAATCCTTTTTTGTAGTCATAACATAGCCTATGTATCAAATTAATTGAGTTTAACTACATGGACAAACTCTTCCATTGTGCTTGATTAGGTGCAATTGATTGTGAGCTTTCCAAACCATTCAAATCCCTCCTAATTAATTCAAAGAAAAAACTTGACTTTTAATTGCCACAAAATGATTTCTCTATACATCGCCAAACATAAATTGTGAACCTAACAAATATATATTTGATTTGGATATGTACAAATTAACTAAAGGCGGTAGCTAAATGAACCCCAATTTTTGCTAAATATACCCAATTTTTTTAAAAAAAAATTGAAATGACCCGACTATTGTTATTTCTCGAAATTTTTAAATCGAAAATTACTGTTAATCCGGGATTAAGGGAGCTTAATTAAAGTTTTGGTCGTGAGTCGAGAGTTAAACATCGATGAATATGAGATTTATAATTAATTTTATTCTTCTGTGATGTTTGCTTAGTGTTATGTATTATGTATTATTTTTATTTTGCAAAACTCTAATCGACTAAGTGAATTCATTGTTTAGCGAGGTTTTGTCTCGAGATATGTGTCGAAACGGGTGCCGAGATAGTCAAAATATTGACATAAACATTAGTTTCAAGTTTCGCGACGAATAATTGGATTTACGTCCAAAAATTTAAGGTTTGGACTTTAAATGGATTTAATGGGCCGACGTGGGCCCCACACCTCAATTTTTGTGTGAAGACAAGTTTTTCAGGAGTTTTGGTATATTCTCCAATTTTTGATCAAAATGAAATATTTTTGAAGGTTTAATTTGGACATAAAATGAGGAGATAAACATGAAAAGAAAAAGAAAAATGCAAAACTACCTATAGGGGCATTGGAGTTGAATTGGAGAGGATTATTATGGAGGGGTATAATGGTCATTTAAGCCCCCTAAATCATCAAAAGCGAAACTAAACAGTGAAGAGTCCCGCTGTTTATTGTTTTCTTCTTAGTTTGTGCTTCATCTTCTTCGTTTCGTTACTCTCTCTCGTCTCTCTCGTCTCTCTCTCTCTCTCTCTCTCTCTCTCTCTCTCTCTCTCTCTCTCTCTCTATCTCTCGCTATCTTCCTCTTGTTGATCAACTTAGAAGAATCGTGAGTTGGGTGGCTGTTGGTGTCGAGGTTGGTTCGACTGTTGGTGGCGTTCTTGGTGACGGGTCAAACGTGATGAGGTAATGGAAATTCGGTTTTAGTTTTTGGTTTTTTGGACTGTAAATCGATTAAGATACTGATTTTGTGATTGAAGTCGAATTGAAATTGTTAGGTGTTGTTTTTGGTTGTTGTTAATTGTGATTGTGTGAGAGGAGAAGGAGGAGATGTGACTGAGAAACGAAAAAAAAAAAAAAGAGAAAGAAAAACGCAGAGGCGTTTATGAAGAAGGAGAAAAAGAAAGAAACAGAGGGGACGTAGAGGGAGAGGAGGTTGAGGGAGGGAGAAGCCGAGAGGAAGGGATCCCAAAATCCAAAACAGCCAAAAAAATGAAAAAAAAAAAAAAAAAAAAAAAAAAAAAAAAAAAAAAAAAAACGAGCTATTTCGGTTTCATGAGGAAGAAAGGGCTGGGAACCGGGCCAGTTCGGCTCAGCTCAAGGCCAAACCCTTTTAAAACAAATGGTTTTGAAATTGAAAAAAATGAAATAAAATCCCTGAAAAATTTAAAAATTGAGAAAATATAATTTTTGGAAAAATTGATGAAAATTGAGGGTTTTTATGAAAAATAAGTATTTTGGGATTTTCTCGAGAATTTATACCGTGTATGTTTCTCGTAATGCGTGTATTGATACTCGAAAATGTCCGAAATTTGAAAAATTGTTTTACGGCCTAGTCTAGATTAATTTTCGATTCTGAATCATAACTTGGAGTCAAAATTAGGATCTGGACATTCGAGAATATGATTCAGAGAGATTTCAGGGTTTTCTGGTTAAAGTTGTACCGATAAATATATAATAAATTGAGAAAATTATATTTAAGCCTAAACAACGTAATTTTCAATGTCGAACAATAATTTTGAGTCGAAAATGAAATCTGGGCATCAGATAATTAATTTTGAAAATATTTTAGGGTTTCGAGATGCGATCGAGTTATTTTAACTATAACTAATTGGAAAACAAATGTGGAGTGGATGTGAAATCTTATTGGATTTATAAATGAATTGTAAGACCGCAATTGGAACCTCGTGTAGATTAGCTTATTGACTCAGAGCACAAGGGAACGTTGATATCTCGTTTGTAAGATTAAGTAAATCCCATAGTAACCTTTACATTGTATGATTATAATTTTGTATAAATTGCATTGATCCTTGATGTTGCATTTTTGTTGTACATTCATACACGATTTGGGACAATAAGGCTTTACGAGTCTCCTTATAGTGTAGACTATATCGGGGTTATAGAACACTATATTATGTTTGAGGGGTTGGAGTCGCTGATAATTTGCATCACGTGGCTATTATTAGATCAGGTTGAACCAAATCATACTCCCATAGTTTAGAGGAACGGGACTCGTTTGGTTATTCTCCCCACACATGAGTCCTTATTACTGTTTACTTACTACTTTTGGAGGCCGATCATCTGATTGTGGCCGGACAACAGAAACGAGATGGATTCACAGTTGTATTTAAATTCCTTAGATTATGTTGTTCGTTTAAATTCCTTTGATTATCATGCATTTGATTACTACAGGTGTACTAGATAGTGTGAGATTTATTTATCTAACATTATTAAATTTTTATAATTGGGTAATGACAGGTTCTAGTGGCAACAAGGAAAAGGGAAAACTTTTCAATTATTGGTGACTTGCTCAATTTCTTTCTTTCTATGTATTATCTTGAATATAAAATATTGTAAAAATAGGTTTTTGGGTTCGTGTGCAATTAGGCTTTCCTTTGGAATTGTTATAATGGTTTTAGGATGGATTGGAATGCTACGAAGATAAGGCAATGAAAGTTTAAGGATTTTCAAAGTCTGAGATATGTTAGAATGAATAAATAATTTTTATGAATGCAATATATATTGTTATGAGGTGGATTGTGAGTCTTTCGATATTTCCACCAAGCTGAGTAGGTTTTGTTGAAGATTTTTGAAGGCAAGATTTTTCGGTGTAGGTTTAAAAATAAAGAAGATGCTGTCGAAAATCTTTTACGGAATTATAAGGATAATGTAATCAATCCAATTGAACTTTGAGGTTTAAGATTTATTTTTAGAACCCTTTGTGGATGATTAAGAATTATATTTATTAATTAAGAAGATAGATCTTAATTATTTATTGATGGCAAGGTTAAGGCTGTAAGATTATCAGTTGATTAAGGTAATCTAGGCCGGTCAGATGCCCTAATTAGGTTGGGTTTGACAATGTTTGTATTAGAGTATTGGATTCTTAGAGAGTTTCTTGTTTGAGGTTTAATGAATGATTAGTTGGGAAGTAACGTGACGGAATAGGTTTAAAAAGTTTAAAAACTTTATGATTGTGTTATTTGTGTTTTATATTATCAAGATATTGGTGGTTATGGGCTTGTTGAACCACTTTTCTTGCAATTTTTTGTTGCGAAAAATTGTAAGTGGACAACAATAGTTGGGTTAGGGATCTAGCATGGATAATAGGGATATGTAATGTGTAAATTCGAATATGTTTCAAAACATGGCGGAGTAGATGGTAGAGTCGATAAATACTTTACGACAGAGGTGGCAGCTCAGGTATTTGTGGTTCGTGTGGCTTAGGAAGTTACTATAGCCGCTCAGGAAAAGTAGGCTACCATTGTAGTTCGTTTTAAAGTTGAATCGATTGTTGTAGTTTCGGTTGAGGCTGGTTCAGCCATGGTTAGCGGAATGTCACGGGAGAAAAAATAGGAAGAGTTTTGTATCATTGACGACTAAACTAAACACTATGAGAGGTTCGAGATAAAAGTAGAGCCTATGTGACTAAAAGGCTTTTCAACGCAAATCATGAAGATATCAGGGCGTCGTGGAGTTAGGGCAAAGCTTAGATTCTATAGGTAAGAAAAAAAGTCCCATTCAAGTTTGACCCAAAGTCTTGAAAGAAAGAGAAGAGTATGGAACCATTGTTCTCGCCTATGATATCTATCGTCTCACCATATGTACGTCGTAATTCTTTTATGAGTATAACTGACGAGCACCGAACATGTCAATAAAGTAAAACTCCTTAAACCAACTATTTTGTAGAATAGTGGCAATGGGTCGATTCCACAAAAATTGGTGGTCTTTCTTAAGTTAAAAACAACGAAAAAGGAAAATCGAGGGTTTTAAAATAAATATTAATTTAACTAAGTAATCTAACTCAACTAAATAAAAAAAATAACTAAACTAATTTTGAAAACGATTAATTAATACCTAAGTAACACCTAAGTCTACAATTCCATAAATCACGATCAAGATTTAATAGCAACTATGGTCTTCAATCTTTCCCAAAAAGTCATTAATTTAAATTCTCCTAGGTTAGCTATGGAAAATTGACGTCCGCCAGAAATTCCTAATTCTCATAATCTCGATAGCTAGGATGTTCGCCACTAACTATTTCCCTAATCAATGTATAACCTAGACATCCGCTAATCGGGTTTAACACACTAACCGCAATAATATGGGTCTGTGGGAACACTAATCCTATATAATCGGATCGCATCCACTTCAAATTTAACCTAGATTCAATTGTTGCACACTCAAGAACCGAAAGGGTTTGATTGTAAACGGGTGAGTGTTTGTCACTTTATTGGTCCAAAAGCACAATTTACACGGATACTAAAGGTTCAAATAACTATAGGTTGTCCACCTAAAAACATGCACTGGCCACATACACACCATAAATCTAAACCATAATCCTTAAAATCAACAACAATGAAATACGAGAGTTTAAACTAAATTAAATAATAAAATAAAAGATCTCACATAATATGCCATGAATCCATAATCCCGACTTGTTTCCCCGCCGACCTAAGCCATTGTCGAGAGAAGTCGATGCTAAAAATATAATAGTCGGTGGTCAAAATAATAAAAATAAGTTCCTAATATATAAAACTACTAAAAATTGGTTCAGGGAGTTGAGAGAAACTAATTTTGGGGGTTGGGGAGGCGACTCGTGCACCGAGGAGCATCATAGGACTGTTTTGGCTAAAAAACCGGTGTCCGCCACATGTCTGTAACCTATTGGTCCGCCTGGTCAGCGCATGTTGACATGTCGTCGTCTGATTGGCGGAGATGAGATGTGATGATGTTGTTGCGTGGTGAGAGAGCACATGTCGCATAGGAGGCGGAGTGAGAGTCGTGCGAATTGACCCAAATTATGGGAGCTTGTGCTGAAGCGCATCCCGAGGCAAATCGAAGAGCAGCTGTACGAGGAGAAGAAGTGGTTTTGCTGCTGTGATTTGTTGACGCTGACGTAGCGAGATGTGATTGGAGGAGCTGGCTGTGATGACTGCAAGCTGGAGGGATGTGAGTATGATGTGGCGCTTGTTGATTGGAGGAGAGAAAATGAGTGACATGCTGTTGTGTTGGTGTCCAATGAGAACGCACCACGTGGCTGACATTACTTGGCCTGTTGTCTCCTATTCTACTCACTGCATAACGCATAACTCGAGGCAAACTGTCCGGCATCCAATCAATGCATGTAAATACTCCATTTTGAGTATTTTTCCGTCACGAACTCAACCGCGCACTTCGTTTCACCTGAAAATGACCAATAAATATAATTAATATATATTTTAAAAACTTTCCATATTTAAATATACTAAATTAAACTACTAAATATATATAAATACTGACTTATCAATAACTAGTTAATCATTTGAGTTGACATCAATGGGCTTGAGATAGACTCGATTACAGACTTTTCAGCGTTCAGCTCATAGAGGTACACTTTAGTTGCAAAGAATTGAAGGTAAGGGTCGAGAATCTCAAGTAACAGGCCTTGAATCATTGATCGAAAACCTGGTAGGAATCTTTTGTAGGTAGTAAACTTACAGTTACATATTCTAGCTATGAGTAACAAGGTCACATTATCCATGATTATCCTCGAAACTCGAGTGTAATTACGTGTTTTAGCATGGAATGAAAGGGCATTACAAGATTATATGTTCACAACTTTTAAGAATGCCCTTTTGTATGTCAGAGACTCAACAATATATCAAAGAATGAGTTCAGGTGGTGACTGAATGAGATTCATATACAAATCATAATCTTATCAAGGGTGATTTCAGTTTGTGGTCGTGTGGTGATTGAGTTATGGTTAATTCCGGTATGAGTCCCTATTCATCTTGTACTCAATACAATAGTTGGGATAAGGGGGATCCTCGTTTTATGTGTGAGAAATGTGTTTTTGAGATCTACGGACACGAGAAAACCATTGATTTCTATGTGTTGGAGTTACTGGAGTTTGATGTGTTGTTGATAGCGGATTGGCTAGTTACTAGGAAAGAAATGGAAACTCTTGCCGAAACTATAATATTGAGGCAAGATCTGAAATTAAACTGGAAGAGATTCATGTGGTTTGTGAATTCATTGATGTGTTTCTTAATGAATTACCTGGAGTTCCATCTCCGACAGTGATGATTTTGTTATTGATTTGATTCTTATAACTAAACCAATAATTTCTCTCCTTATAGATGGCTCTAAAGGAATTGCAGGAGTTGCAGAAATAGTTGGAGGAGTTGATGGATGAAGGAGTTCATTCATCATGGTATGTCGTCGTGGGGTGCATATGTCCTTTTTGTGAAAAAGAAGGATGGTAGTTTGATGCATTGCATTGATTATAAAAAGTTGAACAGGATCACTGTTAGGAATAAATATCAATCGCCTCGAATTGATGATTTATTTGATTAAGGGAACAAAACCAAATCTTTTTCTAAGGTTAATTTTCGTTATGCTTACTATCAGTTAAAAATGATGCGTAGAAGACTACGTTTAGTATTAGATATGGTCATTTTGAGTTTGTTGTTATGTCGAATAGGTTGACTAATACTTAAGCGATTTTTATTGATTTGATGTGAAGAGTATTGAGGTCGTATCTGGATCACTTTGTGATGGTGTTCATTAATGATATCTAGATATACTTCAAAACTCGCAACGATCATGAAAAATAACTTAGAGTTAATCTCTAAAATTTGAGAAATCATAAACTGCACGCCAAGTTTAGAAAATGCAAATTTTGGTTGTATGAGGTGGATTTTTTAGGTCATGTAGCTTGTGAGAAAGGAATTTTGGTGGATTCAGCCAAAATTGAGGCTATCATTAGTTAGTCGGAACCTACCATAGTGACGGAGATACAAAGTTTTCTGAATTTGGCTGGTTATTATTGTAGACTTGTAAAAGATTTTCAAAGATAGTTGCGCCAATTACTAAATTAACTCAGAAAAATGTTCTATTTGTTTGGTCAAAAGAATGCGATGCTGCATTTTGGGAACTGAAGAAGCGTTTGACTTTAGCACTAGTTCTAGTATTACCTCAACTGGGGAAAGATCTTACTGTTTATGATACATCAAAAGTGGGTTTAGGCTGTGTGTTAATACAGAATGACAATGTAATTGCTTATGTTTCTCGACAATTAAATATTTACGAGAAGAATTATTCTGTTTATGATTTGAAATTAGTAGCAATTATGTTTGCTTTGAAGCTGTGGAAACACAACTTATATAGGGAAAGTTTTATGCTATTTTCAAATCATAAGAGTTTAAATTATTTTTTTCTCTCAAACATAATTGAATATGAGACAATGCCGATAGTTAGAATATTTGAAAGACTTTGATTTTAATCTCGAATACCATTCAGGTAAAGCTAATGTTGTTGCTGACGAATTGAGCATGAGGAGTGCTGAAATGTTGCGCGCAACTAGTCGATTGACTTATGAGTATAACTTATTTGAAAAAGTCATCATTATGACTTTATTAGAGATTCCTGAGGATAATGATGAATAAATTTATACTCAGTTTAGTGTACAACTCATATCTATTTAGGAAGTGATAGAGTGTCAACAAAGTGAAGTGGATTATGAAAAGTTTAAGGCGTTCGCTGATAACAATAATAATCCAGATTAGGTTGAATTGCCGATCAAAGTTTAAGGCTTGGAGGCAGAATGTGGATTCCATCGGTGGTTAAAATTTGGGATGAGATATTGAGAGAATCTCATCAGTTCATGTATAACATTTATCCTGGAAGGATTAAAATATATCATGATTGAAGCGATGGTATTAATAGCAGAGATGAAAGCTGACGTAGGTGATTATGTAAGAAAATGTGAGATTTTTTAACAGGTTAAAGTCGATAAAGAAAAACCTTGGAAATACGTTGTAGCCACTTCCCATATCATAATGAAAATGGGAACATATTGTGATAGAATTTGTTATTCATCTACCTACCTCTTGGAGAAAACATGATGCGGTCTAGATTAGTGTTGATGGACTAACGAAGTCTGCTCATGTTCTTCCTATGTACATTTTGGATACCTTTACACAGCCGAGCTTATTGTGTAGGTGAGAGGTGGCTCGTTTGTTTGAAGTGTCGCCAATGATACTTTCTGATCGTGATGCTTGGCACACATCTGGATCGTGGCTGAGCATCCAGGAACAACTCGACACTCAGTTCCATTTCAGTACTATATTTCCCATTCATCTCATCCATCCACCTGTCACACAATCGTCTCTCCCATTCTCAATTCACACTCACATTCTAATCCAACAAAATCTGGGCGAAATAATATCAATTCGACTATGCGAGTGTGATTCTTCATCTCTTTTGTGTTGATTTTGGGGTTTTCTTGTGGTTTTTACGGTTGTTTTGAGTCGGATGGGTGTTGTTGTGTTGAGTTTAGGGCTTCAATGTAGGGCTTGAATCTTGCATTTTAGACATAAATTGTTGATGGATTCGATAATAGTATGCGATTCCGAGCAAAACCCTATAATATTTTGGTCATTTCATGTATTTTTATGAGTTCTGGAAAAAAAACTTCATTCTTGTCGCTCGTGGATGCGAACACAAAGGGCCGAGACTTCTTTAGAGATCTCGATCAGCTCCTACCGAGACGTATAAAGAGAACTTAGTGGGAGTCAGCCAAGGTCCAGTTGCCTTCCACCAAGATTGAGACCTTTTGTGGGATTTAAATGAAGCCAACCGAAACCTCTAAACTATGTAGTGAGTCTCGAAAAAATTTAGGATGTAATTAATTAAGTTTATGTGCTTCATTTCAATAAGACCTAAGTCTATAAAAAATTGAAAAGTTATAAATTCCCTAAGTGAGTGATTAGGCTTGGGCATATAAATTAAGCCTAAAGTTGAGAAAATACCCATGTTATTATGGTGCCTAACTTATCAAAAACATGAAATGTTAGAAACTTAAACGGAGACCGCACACTTAGTACATTGAGTTACTTAGTGATATGTCTATGTAGGGATCTAAATGAGTCATAATACATCCTATGATACGCAAGTGGGAATTAACATCGACTATGAATATATCTAGAGATTTGATGGATGAAATGATACTTTGATAATCTAATGGCCAAGTTTCAAAAAGTTTGAGTATAAAAGACCTACTTAATCTCTAAACCATGCATGAACACAAAACACTTCATCTAGGTTTGGAGAAAAAAAAGAGGGGCTTGTTTAGTAATAGTGCTAGAAAATCAAAGGAAAAGTGGGTTTGGAGCTAAGGATCCAATGAGCTTGAGTTTTCACAAGAATAAAACCCTAAATAACAAATTCCTTCCATTTCAATCTTACATTATGATGATTTGAGGTTCTTTAAATCATTCTAGTGCTGGAGTTTTGTCAAGTTTAATGAATTCCCTAATGTCATGAGATGATTATGAATCAAGAAAATCAAGGTTTCTCTCATGTTCATAAAAAAAACTTATGTCTTGGTTCAAGAATTGGAGATTTTGGTTAAATGAAAGAATGGACGGATTTTCTTGTGTAATTGGGTGTTTAATTTTTGAGTTTCTACTCTTATATTGTTATTTGATGATGTCTTATATTGGGTGTTAATGTTGAACATAAATCAAAGGGTTTGAACCATGCATTATGAATTTTGTTATTTATGAATAATACATGTTTGATGAAATGCTAAGATTATAGCTGAAATTATAAGTAGTATAAATCCTTCATTTTTTCTCATAATTAGCTGATTTTTTATGAGTTATTATTGGGTATTTGGACAAGCTTCTCACAAACAATCATGTTTTTTGGATGTGTGGTGTAAGAGTTATATAAAAATCCTTACGCATACTTTACCATTTTGAAAAGCTTATACATAGAACAACAACTTAACATCAATATCTAAAATAAAAATTGAGTTATATTCTTTATCGAAAATGGACTGAAATTCAGTACTTGTCCGTAGAGATAATTTCTTTTGTAAGTGTTTGGATGTCAGAACATCTTCCAGGGGCCTCCATTAGTCCGAAAATAACCGAAATCTCCAGAATAGTTTGAAATACTATAAGTTAGGTTCCCAAGAGTTTCAAGTGATTTCGAGGTGTTTTGAATGGTTGTTCAAATGAGTTTTGAAATAAGCAAAATTTACTTAATGAGTTCATTTTTCGATTTAAGGTGTTCCGGATATCAAATGATGTTGGAATTGAACCAAAATCTTCAGAACGTGTTATTGGATCATAATAAAGGCGAACACCAAGTTTCGTGTTTTTTTGTTGTGTCTAACTTAGTTTTCAAGTCATGCTTGGAATACGAGATCAATATTTACAAATAAGGTTCTTGATCATAATAATGAGATTTCAGCACTTAACAACCTTGGTTTTAAGGAAATAGACTTCAATGAATCAACACTGATAATGTTGAAAATCTCTATGAGTGTTTTAGCCGTATTTCAAATTGCATAAAAACTAAATTCTTGGAAATTATTTGAAGGTCCCTAAGGAACGGTTTTGCAAATCAATGCATTAAACGAACTTGAAATGATTTCAAATGTACTTTGATGATTCAATAGCACTTAAAAACAATAGGGAAAATATTTACAACTTTGTAACACCAACTTTAGGCAATTTGGCCGAGTTAAGTGTCAAAGGAGTATTAAAAATGAATATAAGAGGCATCTCGGGGCTATCCCTTCACATCAAGCCTTCGTGTATGGTAAGAAAAAACGACTGGGACCTCGAGGATTTAGCATAAACTTTAGGACACATTGAAGTTGATATTTGGTCTAAGTTAAGTAGAAAAGCTATTGAGGGAAATAGTGGAATGTATTATAATAAACTAGATAATCAAACTTAAATAAGCTAGAACACATACCTAATGAACTCTAAAAGGTACCAGGGACCTAGAGCATCAGTTTCGAGTATCAGGAGTGCAGTACGAACATGTGGGAGCTGCATTTAGCTTGGATATTATTGTTTGTTGAGGTAAGTAAACCATTTACAAAATCAATATTATTTCCTTTCACTTTCCTTATTTATTTTTGAAATAAGAAGATACAATTGCTGGACTCTAATCCCCCACCAAGTGGTTTAGGTGTTTGAGTGGTTGGGCCTAGTTTACTATGATCACTTGTGAGTTGAGCCTCCAGGTAGCTCCCATGGCTCCTCCCGAGTCTGAATCCTTTTTATTCGAGCATCCGGGGTCACCGTGGCTCCTCAATTGACATTCAAGTTCCATAAGTAGTAGGCATTTATAGTTACTCCTTTGGAACTCTCCTTGACTGTGACTTAAGTAAAGCTGGCGGTGCTGAATGAATTTGTATGGCTTATGAGACTTCGTTCCACGGTACCAACTTCCGTACTTACACCTTTTGTCGGTGTAGAGTGTATAAACCACACTCTCCATATTTTTTAATTACGGGCTACTTGGTACCTATCGTTGATTGTCATAGTATGTATATTATACACTTTACTGCTTTATTTACTATTTCTTTCATTTTTTGCATGATTTATAGAATTATCATTTATTATCTTGAAATATTGTTGAGTTTCTGCTTAAATTTACTAACCGGATTGTCTCTATCTTTGATGAAAATCGCAAGTCTTTCTAGTAGCAAAGACAAGGAACCTGTGATCGACGATTATCTCTAAGATTTCCTCAGAGTCGACTCCTCTCTACTACTACTACCGTAGGTTCTTTTTGATATTTTAGATGTACATATGAACCACACTTGTTGTTTCTTGTTATATTTTGGGATATTATGGGATGTGAGACTCTAGATACGTGTATAAGATGACTCGGTCCTTGTATTGCATTGATTCTCACTTGATCCTTATATTGCATTGATTCTCACATCAAGCAGAAACACATAATCTATTTTTGCAAGACTTCCATATTAGGATTGTCCCAACTATTAGTCATTAATTGTTTAAGTTGTTTTAAATTTATTAACTTCCGTTGAAATTTGTTAAGACATTTAAAATAATGAGCAAATAATGATTAAAGTACATGGAAAAAATGCTGACTAGGCATACATTGATTTCATAGGGGATGACTGATAGACCACTTAGGCTTAGGCCAGGCGGGGCTTAGTTTGTGGGGTTGGGGCCATCACGTATGCCATCATAGTGAATAAGAGCATGCTCCTTGATAACCTCCTCCCACCCACCACCGTCAATGTTGTCAAATCTCGAAAAAATTTAAATCGATAACTACAGTTAATTAGGGATTAACTGAGACTAATTATGGTTTTGGCTGCGAGTCGGGATCTAAGGACCAGTGAATTAAGATTTATGAGTAATTTTACTTTTCTATGATATGTGCCTAATGTTGTGCACTATATAGACTATGTTATTCTGTAAAATTCAAGTTAACCGAGTAAATTCAATATTTGCGGGGTTTTATCTTGAGATACATGTTGAGATGAGTTTCGAGATAATCAAAATATTGACATGAACATTCATTTTGAATTTCACAAAAAATAATTGTATTTAAGTTTTAAAATCTAAATTTGTACATTTAAATTAACGAGTCGATGTGGGGATTTTGTCTCGATTTGCATGCAAGTCGAGATCAGAGGTAGTGTCAGTTGGTGCAAGACATTGTTTCCGAGTTTCGTGTCGGTTGACGGGAGTTGAGGTTGAAATTGGGTCTAAATTGGTTCACGTTTGGTTAAGTATGACAAGTGGATTGTTCAGAAAAATTTTAGTATGTCATGAACAAAGTTAAGATTTTTGAGGTTTTGATGTGACCAAAACCAGTGTTATGAAGATGAACTGTTTTGTTGAGAGTTTGGTTCAATTTGGTAAAAAATCGAATAAAAAATGAGCATCGTAAGTCAAAATACGTTAAAATAGAGATTTCGAGAATTAATAAATAAAAAAAAATTAAGCTGCTGACAAACAACTTAGGGTTTATATTTAAATATATCAAAAAATCAATCAAAAAAACCAAATCAAACGATTCATTTCATTTTGTTTGAACAAAAACGTTCGGAGCGAAGGTTTTCTAACCCTCTTTACGGACATCTTTGCTCGCGTAGCTCCCTACGTTCGAATTTTGCTCGATTTCTTTTAGTAACACTATGGAGCATCACGATACGATCAATTCTAACTAAATTTCCACTGTGGACACAATGTATTCAACTCGCAATTTGGTAAATTTTTAATACCGGACATTTTTTCACGATTCAATTTGAATTCTTGCAGTTTTTCGATTTCTTTCGTGGGGTTTTGATAGAAATTGATATGAATTATTGTTAATTGGTATATTGTGTTTATTCGGATTAATTTGGAATATATTTCACTGTTTGGGTTAGGGTTTTGATGAGTTGAACTGATATAATTCAATTGATAACTATTTTGGAGATGTTTTTATAGTTGATATTGATTTACATTGGGGTTCTAGAGTATTTGATTATTGTTTTTTCTCCAATTTGACGCTACGGGTCGTCAAAATATTTTGGTGTTCGTATCAAGTAGTTTCGTGGTGTTTGTTCTCGAGTTTTGAAGGATTTAATTGCGAAAATATTGATCTAGAGAAGTTTTTCAGTTCAAAATAAATAAAGTTTGCCTAATTTACGAGCCGTGTTGGAAAATTCATAATTTCTCCATTAGTGATCCAATTTAGGTGTTTTTAGAGTCTATGAAAAGTATGACATGAGTAATACAAGTTCCTTTTAGGTGATCATTACAAATATTGAGGTTTTTAAGGTTAAGAAGTTACCCCAAATTCGCTAGTTGAAAGCTAGTTGAAACTGTTATATAAATTAATATTTTCGAAAACTATTCTCAAGTGTACTTTGACCTCTCACTGTGTTTCATGATATCATTTCACTTGAAGCATGACCCATAGTATAATTATATATGCAAAAAGCTATTTGAAGCATTTTCGAGGTGATCCGACGTTCGGGGAACCCGATAGACCTTAAACATTTTATAAAGGTCTCACATTGCAATTCAATTTCTGCCTTATAGGCCCGAAACTTAACCATTGCCTCATCTTTGGAATGCGACAAATAAACATAACAAAATTTGCTATAATCATCAATAAATGTTATAAAATATTTATTGCCTCCTATTGAGGGTGTATATGTATGTCACATACATCAGAATGTATTAAGTCGAGCAACTTTGAATTTCTTTCAATATTAGGATATGGATTTCTAGTAATTTTTGTTTTCAGGCATGCATTGCAATTTCCTTCATATTTATCAAAATAAGGCAGTAATTCCAGATTTACCATATCATATAATTTCCTGAAACGAACATGTCCTAATCTATGATGCCATAAAAATGAAGGAGACTCAACAAGATACGCAAAAACAACATTCTTACTAGATAAAGCGATTACATTGAGCTTAAACATGCCCTCATAAGCATAACCCTTCCCTACATATACCCCTCCCTTGGAGGGTACAAACTTGTCAGCCTCAAATACAAGCCTAAAACCACTACAAGGAAAATGAAATTTAGAAACGGAATTAGCAACGGAAATAAGTTCCGTTTCTAAAAAAATTAGTTAGAGACGGAATTGAGACGGACTAATTCAGAGACGGAATTGAGACGAATCAGAGACGGAAATAGAGACGGAAATAGAGACGGAATTAATTCCGTCTCTAAAAAATGGCGCCAACATTCCCACCAAAATTTTCATTTATTACAACCGTCCGTTACGTCTCGAGATTCGTGCTTGTTTCGATCTCGATAATTCAAAAATGGGGACCAAAACTCTCTCTCTCCCTAAAATCTCTCTCCCTCACCGCTCTCTCTCTCTCTCAACGAAACCTCTCTCCCTCACCGCTCTATCTCACCGTCACCGCCGCTCTCTCTCACCGTCACCGCCTTCTCCTCTCTCTCTCACTGTCACCGCTCTCTGCTCTCTCTTTCACCGTCACCACTTTCTCTCTCTCTCACCGTCGCCGCTCTCTGCTCTCTCTCTCTCTCACTCTCACCGTCGCCGCTTTCTGCTCTCTCTCTCTCGCAGCTCTCTGCTCTCATTCTCTCACCCTCTCTCTCACCGCTCTCTGCTAGGGTTTTGTTGCTATAAAATGTGGTGCTAACTAGCAAACCCTAGTGCCACAAGTCTTCTTCTTTTCTCTCGTTTCGCTAGGGTTTTGTTGCGGTGATTTCCGAGAGGAATCTCCTTCTCTGTGACGGTCGAGGTAAGATTCTATCTTCTCTTCTCCTTTCGAGCTTGGATTCAATTCGTTTGTGATGATGTTCTTTACTTTCCGATGTTGAGCATCGTGGTTGATCTTGTTCTGGATTTTAGATTTGAATCGTTTGTGGCTTCAAAGTCAGTGATTATCATGTTGTGTTGACTGATTATTGTTTTGTGTAGATCTGGATCTGCTTAGTGTTTTTTTGTTGTTCATAGATCTGGTTCTACATTTAGCTTTGATTCTTGGAAGGTTGAAAGGAAAGCCTTTTATGTATTATTTCCTTATACATCCGTTTTTGTTGATTTTTAGACTCTCGTTTAATTGTTTTAATTCATGGATATCGGATTCATGCATCACGTGTCGTGACTGATTGTTAGGTATTAATGTATTGATTCACTGTTGTGTGTTGTCTTACGCCGTCTCATTGAACAAAGATGCAAAATTATTTTAATAAATGATTTGTTTGCGTGACTTGTAAGTTAAACGCAAACTTGACTGTGATTTTTCCTGCTATTGGACTATTGATGCACCGTTTATTTCTTCGCTGCTGAAGATGTGCATATTACTCTCTTATACATGTATATTTTAATTATATATCAACATCATATATAAATATGGTGGACTTGGTTTAGTAATTTTTGTTTGACTAGGCATATTTATCTGTATTTCGATTGTAATCTTGCCGTCATTGTGAATCAGGAGTTAGATTTGAATCTTACTTTTATGAAGTTATTTTTCAATGTCGACAAATGCCTGTTTGCAACTTTTCTTTAACTCTTTCTAGTAACATAAGGTGATTTTAGCTGAAAAGGTTCCCTAAGACTAAAAGAAGGTGGATTTGCTGTAAAAAAATGTGAACAGGTACTTCAAATGTGCAGCTGGTTTACTCTATTTTCTTCTTCATTTTTCTTTGCTTAAGTAATGTAAAGTTGTTTTGTTTGTGCTTTTTCGGTTTGTGTGGAGGTCTGGTAATTCAGTGAAGTTCGGAGACGAGTGAAATATAGAAGCCAGAAATTCTAACTTTTTGTCTGCCATTTTCTATTTTTATCTAATATTGTTTTGCTAGTAATCCTATTTTCCTACAAAATATCATCTCAGCTTCAACTTTCGCGCAATCATGCTAATTTATAGTTTCAATATATTGGTTTCCCATACCATAATGTCTTTCATATATTGGTTCAATATTTTAGCGTTTAATTTTTGGAGAAGTGCTAGAAATTATAGATATCTTGACTCGTTTCAAGCACTGTATGAAGTAATAGTTGTATGTTGCTTACCATTTGGTCTTCCTCCACAGGCCAACAGCTCTGGATTACTCAATGGATTGATCAAAGGCTTTAAAGGAGTGAAAAGTGCCAGAATTCTTGGTAAGATAGAACCATCAAACAATCTGGCCCATCTACTTGACCAAATCTAGAGGTTTGTATCATAGGTGATCTTTGTGCTCCACCATTTGCTACAAAATAGGCAGGTTAAAATTTGATTACGTTATGGAAAACCTTTTATCTTTTGTTGATGATTAAAAGTAATGGTTGTACCTACGGTGATTTTATCAAATATGAGGGCGAGTTTATGTTTATATTTTTTTACGAAGATTTTTTTTCCATCTTAACAAATTTATCTCGAGTCACTGAAAGGTAAATCTCTATTAGAAGAGCTTCAGTACTAGATCACAATTGTCGAGAACTATCTTTTCCTAATTAACAACCTATTTAGATATGGCAGCTAGGAAAGTTCTGTATGTACCATCACACCTAAAAGCTTTGAATATTCTAGGGCTACTATTAATGGATTGATTTGCTCACATGCACATTGAAAAAATTTCATTGTGATTGATTGTGAGTGCGTACCATGGGAGCAACTACGAACCATCCTATGTATAGCTATAGCTTGGTTCAAATGTCACTGTCTGATTGTGCTTTTAGAGGTGCCATGTTTTGACGTGATTCATTCACAAATTTTGATGCTCATTAAGGGATCCGTGCGTAACTGCGTATCATAGATGATTATTAACTTGATTACTATTGCTTCTCAAAATGAAATCATGTCTCTTACTGATCTTTTAGAGTTTTAGGGTGCATGACAAATTCACTGTCACACAATATCTTTCCAGTTTGTGTAATTAATTGTTTTCTCTGCATGGGAGATGATTCATGAATAAGTTGGTTGCAAAATTTTTGTTTAAACATGTTTCTTTATGTTCTGATGTATTGGCATTAAGTGTTATCTGCTCACTCTATTTGACATCTTGAGTAAAAAGTAAAGTATCTTGCTTCTCTACAGATTATTTAGGTTTCGGGTTGAAATTTACGAAGCTTGCAATGCCATTAAGTCGGCCTCCATTTTTGTTTTGCATGTTTTTTGTTACTTCCTGGCTTGCGGTTGATTAAAAATTTCAAATTTTGCAGATAGTAGTAGAGTATACAGATTGAGGAATTGTACTTCCACAAGGCCCCCAACAAAGAGGAATCGCACCACGAGACATGTTGCAAGGTATACATTTAGTATTAGTATGAATGCTGAAGAAGTACTTTGAAAGTGTCTGGTGCACATTTGAATCTAGGAAAATCACATTGCAGTTTGACATGAATGTCCTTGATCGCTAGAGGTTAAGTTACTTCTAATTTGAAGTACCTGAATCATATAATTTCCTGTTTTATTTCTTCTCTTATTATACGTTGCCATTTACTAGTAAACCAGCTTCATTTTATATGTTGATTCATTTTTTTATTCATTTTGTCAAAAAAAAGTGAGAAAATAATTTGATACCTTAGTTGTTTTAGCTATTGCTAGTAAGGTTAAATTCATTTGCATTTAACAATCTACCCTATATTTTGTTTGTGCTACTGTTTTGGTGCTATTAAGCTTGGTTTTTATTTCAAATATTCAATTCCTTTATTTATTTCATGGTGTTCATGGTAAAGTAACATTATATACATGTATGTATGTATGTACGATGAAGTTAAGAAACACTGCACCTACCACCATCTCGGATGATAATATGACGTTAAATTTTCTGAATATGATCGTGCAGGTCATAATTTGCAGTTCGCCTGTAATTTTTCTTTGACACTGATTGTATGGTTAAATTTCCAAGTCCATTTATTAATACGCGTGCTATTAGCTTGATTGAAATGTGCTTAATATAGCATCCCACAAGCATACTCTGTGTTATCTATTATGTTTATTCAACTAATTATCAACATTTCCCTCTTTAAGCTCAAAAAAACTGCATAATAGTGGCAGATTCATCACGGTATTCTCTATATGTTCTCTTGACTGAAGTAGTTGTCTATTCATCCAATAGTAACTGTTGTAGTTGTTCTTTGATGAATATTATATCATGAGTTGGTCAAGTAGTTGGGATTTGAACCTATGATATTAAGGCTTGCATGTTATTTGCTCTATTCAAACATATGTGATGTTACATAATTACATTGGAGTACATTGGTGCATCTTATTTTCTTTCTGGATATTTCCTTTTGTTCTTGTATTCTATACTAATGTTGTGTTCTCAGTTTCCATCTTCCTAGCAAGAAAGTAAAAAAAAACTAAAACAACAAACTGTTTGACTGCCTTTTTAAACGCGAGTGAACAACTTAGGAGAAGTTGCATAGTTGAGTGTTTCTTATAATATTTACTTCCTTTTGTTCTCAGTTTCCATCTTCCATCTTCCTTTTGTTCTTGTATTCTATACTAATGTTGTGGTCAAAAATGTTCTAGTGTTTCTTATAATATTTACTTCCTTCTTTCTTTCTTTTGGCCTAGGTACTATTGATATCCATTTATGGTTTTCTCTGTTGCTGCCAATGGTGGTCATATATGCATGTTCATATTACATTATCTCATTTCTGCTCTATACTTTTTGTATTTATCTGCCCATATGATGTGTGAGATAAACTGAATAAATGGTTTTGAAAGCTAGCCAATTATTCTTTTTTCTTATATTCTGTAGTTCTTACGTCTTTTTACATCAATGCAAACATGAATGAAAGCAGCAAAGAAGTTTTTTTTTAAGGTTTTTTTAGCTATTTGACATTTTACATCAATTCATTACTTATTCAGTTTAAATAAAGTGTGATTCAAATTGATTGTCTTTCACATGTTTTGCAATTCAGGTTGATTTGGGTTGGATCAAATCGTGAAATTATAGGAGCCACCATTTCGATTAGAATTCTAATAATTTGGCGGTAATGGTTATTCATCTGAAAGGAATATCCTGAACTGTTCTTTGATTATGATTGGCAACCTTTATTTTCTGATGGTATATTGTCTTTGCAAGTTTTGTTGATTTCCTTGCTTATGGATTTTTGACTTAACTTACCATTCGGGATTTTGAACAGTATTCAACAATCCAAGGCAATAAAGAAGGGAAATCAGGTATAAACTTATCTGACTGCTTGATTAAGTTCTCTAAATTTCCATCATAAATTCGTTATATGCAATATATCTAGTGGAACTTGCTTTGTTAATGTTATCTTACCATCTTTGCGGTACAAAATGGTTTACTACGCCATTATATTACAATAATGTCCCAATAGAGATTAGTAGGATTCTTATTTGAAACTGGAATTTGTGGAAAAATAGGTCATAGAGGAAGTAAGACTGATAGCTATCTCTATGCTCGACTAATTGGTTACATTCTTCAGTTTCGTTTTGTCTACTTACTACTGAATGTATAATTTTGAAAATGCAGATTTTAAAGCATGAGTGGTCGGCAAGGTGGCAAAGTTTCATTCCTGACTTGGTTTCAGCTGCAAAGACTAGTGAAACAATATGCGAAAATTTCATTTAGAACAATTTTTCCTTTTACTTTTGTAGAAATATACGATATAGAAACTTTTTAGATTGTTTTTTTTATTTCGTGTACGGTACATTGAGAAAAGATAATTTTATGGATATGTTAAGTTTATATAAAACTGTGCAATATCAATATATTATTTAGCTATGATTTGTATTATATATTGGCAGGTTAAATGTGCTTGGATTGAGACCTATATATATATATAAGACTTTAAAAACTAAACAAAAATGAAAATTAGAGACGGAAATAGCAACGGAATCCAGAGATTCCGTTGCTATTTCCGTCTCTAATTTTCGAGGATTAGATACTTCAATCATAAACGGATCAAATTTCGTCTCAGATCCATCTCTGATTAGCAACGGATCAGAGACGGAAATAATCAGGAACGGAATTTATTCCGTCTCTAATCAGAAACGGAATTAGAGACGGAATAAATTCCGTCTCTGATTAGAAACGGAATTTATTCCGTCTCTGATCCGTCTCTAAATCAGATACGGAATCACATTTTCGTTTTTGATTGAATCAGCGACGACGATTTTAGAGACAGAATATATTCCGTTTCTATTCCGTTGCTGATTTTAATTAGAGACGGAATTTATGCAAATCAGAGACGGAAATTTCCGTTTCTGATTTGCTATTTTTTTGTAGTGAACCAAACTTATTCAAAAGACCACCCGACATTATGTTCTTCCTCACTTCTGGTGCATAATACACGTTAGTGAGTGTTACAATTTTACCAGATGTAAATTTCAGATCAACATTACCAATGCCTTTAACAGGGACAGTAGCATCATTTCCCATGTACAAGACAGTATTTTCATCTACTGCCTCCATGGTCTTAAAGAACTTCTCGTTGTTGCAAACATGTCGAGTAGCACCATAATCAACCCACCAAGCCATATCATTTTCAACGACATTGATTTCACATATCATAGCAATTTGATCATCATTGTCGTTACCTGCACCTTTTGCAGTGCTAGAGGAAGCATGATTTTTTCCTTGCTTCCTCTTCCAATGATAACATTCGGACTTGAGGTGGCCATCTTTCCCGCAGAACCAACAATTGACTTTCTACTTCCTTTGATTATGGTTTTGGATGTTCAATTTTCCCGAACCAGTAGGCTTTTTGAAACCACCAGGCTTGTTAAGCCTGTTCAGGAGGGGATTTTTGAACATAGCCGCTTCCATCACATGCACCTTTTAAATCTCCTGAGCATTCTGCTCATTTCCATTTTCCTGCATGCGACAATCCCCTTCTACACGAAGATGGTTAGCAAGTTTATCAAGAGTTATGTCCTAGTTTTTATGCTCAGGAGTTTGTTTGAACTCCTTCTAGGATGGAGGCAGATTATCAATAATAGAAGACACAACAATTGTTTCATCCATGATAAGATTGTAGTGAGAGAAATTATTTCCAATCCTCTCAATTTCATGGAATTGTTCCATGACAGACCTTTCATCAACCATTTTAAAATTAATAAACTTTGATATAAGCAATTTATTACTTGTCGCATCTTCCTTATGGTACCTTGCCTCCGGTTTCTCCCACAGCTCCTCGGCAGAGGGGACGCCATGGTAGAGGTCGAACAGTGAGTCCTTCATGGCATTCATGATGTGACCTCTGCAGGTGTGGTCATCCATCTCCCATTTCTGCCTCTTCCTGATCTGCTCGACGGTTTCATCGTCAGACTCCATAGGTTTTGGTGTATCCAGAACATACACCAGATGAAGCGCCACCAGCAGGAAATGAACTCGCTTATGCCACATCAGGAAATCGCCTCCATCGAAGCGATCCAGCTTCACAATGTTAGCCGACAACTCTTTGATTGACGAAGCCATTGCAACGAAAGAAAAACTTATTTTAGATTGTTAGACCAGAGGGACTTGCAATGACTTCAAAGCGTGTAACACTGCCACTTTCCTAAAGGAAGTCTTGCTCTTTAAACTACAAGAGTCAGCAAATATCCTGAAGGATACCACGAAGTAAATTCACCTTTCACTTTGCAGTAGTGAAAGATGAAAACTAGAGCAATTGCTTGTGAATTTCGAGATACTTTATTCCTCCCCAAACCTCTCATCTTATAGAGCACTGGTCATGACCAGTTAGAGTGAAAATGAGGTAGTGGAGCAGTGGAATAGTCAAGCATTTAATGAAAATGAGTTAGTGGAATAGCAATAGAGTAGTGGAGCTGTAATGGAGTAATGGAGAGCAGTTTCAACTGCATCCACTCAGTTACGTTAATAACTACCCATTTAATCTCGAAAATGGTAAAGATTAATGGTAAAAAGTTTTACCCATGGTCAGCTTGCACACATATACACGCATGCGCACGTGCCTCGTGCCAAGTGCTAAGTGCGCTTATAAAAGTGCCTAAAATGAGCCATATCCGCTACTCAGCACACGCGCGCGTGTGGCTCACCTTGCATAGCACTTGTATTTTATTTTACACACACTTTGGTGCAAGAGTAGATATATACTCTTTAAACTTGAAGTTCCTAACCGATGTGGGACTAAACATTTCTTTTGAAAATGTTCGACAATCCCCCGCCATTTTCAAAATAATCAGATCATTTAATCCACGAAATCTAAAACATTATATGCATAAGTAATGGTATCTTGTGATTTGAACCACTAATTTGTTAAAAGCTCATTACATCATATCAGAATTACATGGTAGATAAACTTTGAACCAATGATTCTATTCGATATGAAGCATAAACATATCACGCATATAACTTTCACCAGCAAATAGCCATAAAAACCCTGACACATTCACTCTTTAATACTCCCCTCATCTCTTATAATCTAAATCCCGAGAATGACATCTGCTTGCCCCATATCTTTCATTTCAAATTGGCTTGAAAGAAACCTTTTGGTCAACTGAACTTGTTCCAAGTCAGTTCCAAAAATCAGCATGTCATCTACGTAAAGGCAGATAATTACACCATTGCATTTTTCATCAAACTTGCTATATACACATTTATCAGATTCATTTATTTTGAATCCAAAAGCAAGTACAACCTGGTCAAATTTTTGGTGCCACTGTTTTGGTGCTTGCTTTAAACCGTACAATGATTTTCGCAATATGCACACTTTATTCTCATGACTAGGGCATAATAAACCCTTGAGTTGTTCCATGTATATTTCCTCATCCAAATCTCCATTTAGGAACGCTGTTTTAACGTCCATTTGGTGGATGACCAGCTTGTTTATAGCTGCAATTGCAATAAGCAATCTGATAGTAGCAATTCTAGCTACTAGTGAATAGGTATCGAAATAGTCTATTCCATGCTTTTGGGTGAAACCCTTAGCAACCAGTCTCACTTTGTGTTTTTCAATGGATCCATCAACTCTTCTTTTCCTTTTGAAGAGAAATTTGCATTTAATGGGTTTACACCCTGGAGGTAGATCAACTATTTCCCAAGTTTTATTTGCTATTATTGAATCCATCTCATCATTTAATGCCTTTTCCAGAAAGTTGCATCTCTTTCTTTCATTGCCTCATCTACTGTTTGAGGATCAGCGTCCGTATTAAAATAATACGTAATTTGTCTAGTTACTATTTCTCTACTTCCTTCAACTAGGAATGTATAGAAATCAAAACCAAATGACTTAATTTTCCGAGCTCGTTTGCTCCTTCGAAGTTCAGGAACTTCTACTATTTCTTTGTCATTTTTAATTTCTATGACTTCCTTCCCTTTTTGGTTTTCTTCTGGAATACTTTTGAGAACATATTTAAATCTTATCTCATCAAAGATTGCATCCCTTGATTCAATTATAGTGTTTACTGAAATCGAGTTATTAGGCTCAATTACCATGAACCCATATGCCTTACTGTGTTGTACATATCCAATAAATATGCACTCCACTCCCTTTTCACCTAATTTCCTCTTTATGGGTTCAGGGACTTTTACTACTGCTCTACAGCCCCAAACTCTTAAATAATTAAGATTTGGTTTTCGCTTATTCCAAAGCTCATATGGGGTGACTTTATTCATCTTTTGTGGAATTCTGTTCAAAATATGGCATGCAGTCAGCAATGCCTCTCCCCAAAATCCACTACTCAAACTTGAGTTTGATAGCATAGCATTAACCATTTCGATTAAAACACGATTTTTACGCTCAACCATACCATTTTGTTGTGGTGTATAAAGGTCTCACATTGCAATTCAATTTCTGCCTTATAGGCCCGAAACTTAACCATTGCCTCATCTTTGGAATGCAACAAATAAACATAACAAAATTTGTTATAATCATCTATAAATGTTATAAAATATTTATTGCCTCCTATTGAGGGTGTATATGTATGTCACATACATTAGAATGTATTAAGTCGAGCAACTTTGAATTTCTTTCAATATTAGGAAATGGATTTCTAGTTATTTTTGTTTTCATGCATGCATTGCAATTTCCTTCATATTTATCAAAATAAGGCTGTAATTCCAGATTTACCATATCATATAATTTCCTGAAATGAACATGTCCTAATCTATGATGCCATAAAATTAAAGGAGACTCAACAAGATACGCAAAAACAACATTCTTATTAGATAAAGCGATTACATTGAGCTTAAACATGCCCTCATAAGCATAACCCTTCCCTACATATACCCCTCCCTTGGAGAGTACAAACTTGTCAGCCTCAAATACAAGCCTAAAACCAAACTTATTCAAAAGACCCTACACTAGATTCTTCCTCACTTCTGGTGCATAATACACTTTAGTGAGTGTTACAATTTTGCCAGAAGTAAATTTTAGATCAACATTAACTATGCCTTTAACAGGGACAATAGCATCATTTCCTATGTACAAGACAATATTTTCATCTACTGCCTCCATGGTCTTGAAGAACTTCTTCTTCTTGCAGACATGTCGAGTAGCACCAGAATCAACCCACCAAGCCATATCATTTTCAACGACGTTGATTTCACATATCATAGCGATGAGATCATCATTGTCGTTACCTACACCTTTTGCAGCGCTAGAGGAAGCATGATTTTTTCCTTTCTTCCTCTTCCAATGATAATATTCGGACTTGAGGTGGCCATCTTTCCCGCAGAACTAACAAGTGACTTTCTGCTTTCTTTGATTCTGATTTTGATTGTTCGATTTTCTCGAACCAGTAGGCTTTTTGAAACCACCAGGCTTGTTAGGCCTGTTTAGCAGGGGCTTTTTGAACTTAGTTGCTTCCATCACATGTACCTTTGAAATCTCCTGAGCATTCTGCCCTTTTTCATTTTCCTGCATGTGACAATCTTCTTCTACACGAAGATGGTTAGCAAGTTCATCAAGAGTTATGTCCTATTTTTTATGCTCAAGAGTTCGTTTGAACTCCTTCCAGGATGGGGGCGATTTATCAATGATAAAGACACTACAATTGTTTCATCCATGACAAGATTGTGTTGAGAGAGATTTTTTCTAATCATCTCAATTTCACAAAATTGTTCCGTGACAGATCTTTCATCAACCATTTTAAAATTAATAAACTTTGATATAAGGAATTTCTTACTTGTCGCGTCCTCCTTGTGGTACCTTGCCTCCAATTTCTCCCACAACTCCTTGGCAGAGGGGACGTCCTGGTAGAGGTCGAACAGTGAGTCCTTCATGGCGTTCAGGATGTGACCTCTACAAGAGCATACACCAGATGAAGCGCCACCAGCAGGAAATGAACTCACTTATGCCACCTCGGGAAATCGCCTCCATCAAAGCGATCCAGCTTCGCAATGTTAGCCGACAGCTCTTTGATTGACGAAGCCATTGCAACGAAAGAAAAACTTCTTTTAGATTGTTAGACCAGAGGGACTTGCAATGACTTCAAAGCGTGTAACACTACCACTTTCCTAAAGGAAGTTTTGCTCTCTAAACTGCAAGAGTCAGCAAATATCCTAAAGGATACGATGAAGTAAATAAACCTTTCACTTTGCATTAGTGAAAGATGAAAACAAGAGCAGTTGCTGGTGAATTTTGAGATACTTTATTCCTCCCCAAATCTCTCCTCTTATAGAGCACTGGTCATGACCAGTTAGGGTGAAAATGGGGTAGTGGAGCAGTGGAACAGTCAAGCATTGAATGAAAATGGGGTAGTGGAACAACAATGGAGTAGTGGAGCTGTAATGGAGAGCAGTTTCAACTACATCCACTCAGTTACTTTAATAACTACCCATTTAATCTCGAAAATGGTAAAAATTAATGGTAAAAAGTTTTACCCATGGTTAGCTTGCACACATATACACGCACGCGCACGTGCCTCGTGCCAAGTGCTAAGTGCGCTTATAAAAGTGCCTAAAATGCGCCATATGCACTGCGCCGCGCTCCTGCGCGTGTGGCTCACCTTGCATAGCACTTGTATTTTATTTTACACACATTGTGGTGCAAGAGTACATATATACTCTTTAAACTTGAAGTTCCTAACCAATGTGGGACTAAACATTTATTTTGAAAATGTTCAACATATAATGGGAACGGTAGGCAAGGAAAAATGAAGTTCCTGAAGAAAAAACTGAAACCAACTCATTTTCTGCTGTAGTATGAGCTAAAGCTCTATACTTTGCCTCTATGGAAGACCTAGCAACAACATGTTGCTTCTTGGACTGCCAGGAAACCAAAGATCCCTCTAAATAAATGTTATAACTAGCAATCGATCGACGATCATTAGGAAAGGATGCCCCATCAGCATTAGAAAAACCAGTAAGAACAAGTTATTTAAACACCTTGATATATAGAAAAGAGAATGTTGTACTCTTGAGATAGCGTAACATACGCTTGAGTGCTTGCCAATGAACCATTGTACGAGCCTGTTGAAATTGACTAAGCTTGTTAAGAACATGGGCTATGTCTGGTCTCGTATGTGTGAGGTACTAAAGCCACCATAAGATGCACCGAAATTGAGTAACATCAGTGAATAAAGGGCTATCATCTCGATAAAGTTGCTTAGATGTAGCTGGAGTAGAAGTAGGTTTAAGATTATCAAATCCAGCTTTGTGAAGCAACTGTTGGACATAACAAGCTTGGCTCAAATAGAAACCAGAATCTCTGGTTACCTCATTGCCTAAAAATAATCTCAACTCCTCCAAGTCCTGAAGAGCAACACATTTTTAAGTTGTGTAATTAACTGTTGCATAAGTAAGGAATTGTTGCTAGTGATGAGAATATCATCAACATAGATAAGGATGTACACCACAAAAGTCTCTTGTTTGTAGATGAACAAAGAATTATCATCCTTGGAATTGGAAAAATTCCATTGAAGAAGAATAGATTAGAGTTTATCAAACCAGGATGAGATTGGCGAAGACCATATATAGCTTTTACTAGTTTGCAGACATTATGAGGGCGAGATTGATAAATAAAACCTTCAGGCTGAGGCATATAAACTGTTTCAGTGAGTTTCCCATGAAGAAATGCATTATCGATGCTTGATTGCCTAACAACTCCAATTAAACGAAGCAGCTATTGTAAGCATAATGCGAATTGGATTTGATCACTGGATTATAAGTAGCTGTGAAATCAAGCAAGGGATCTTAGTGTAGCCCTTTGCTACTAACCAAGCCTTGTACCTATTGATAGAACCATCCAAATTTTTCTTAACTTTAAACAACCATTTGTTCCCCATCAAGGTTTGATCAGAACACGGAGGTACTAAATCCCATGTATGATTTTGTTGCAAAACAGAAAACTCTGCTTGCATAGCTTGCAACTAATGAGGAATAATAAGAGCTTGTTTAGTACTATGAGGTTCTGAATGAGTAGATGCAACCATAGCTGACAAGACTTTTGATTTGTAAATGCCAGTCTTTGATCAAATCTGCATAGGATGAACATTTTGAGCAGGTAAAGAGGAAGGTTGGACTAGATCAGTAGCAACTGGGGACTGTAAGTGTTCAACAATAGGAGACTGTTGGATTGATATAGTAGGGGACTGTTGGTCTGATGTAGTAAGAGAATGTTGTATTGAGGTATGAGAAATGTGTTGTACCGCAGGAGTATAGGTTAAAGGGCTCGATGATGAAGTAACAAACTGCTGAGGCACATAAAAAAAGACAACATGCGCTAGAGGTAGTGACACTTCATCAGTATGTTGTGGAACAAATGAGACTACTTGATTAATTGAGACTGTCAAAGAAGGTAAAGATGTAGATAGAACACTATATTTGACAGGAAACAATTGTTTAGAGGGAAACTTAACCTCATTGAATAGTACATTCCTGCAAATGTATATTCTTCTAGTTGAACTTAAACATTCATACTCCTTGTGACTTGGGACTATAACCAATGAATACACATCTTTTAGAATGAAACTGGAACTTGCGATGATTATAGGGCCTCAAATAGGGATAACATGAACAACCAAACACCTTTAGCAACTCATACTTTGGTGGAGATTTACATAAGACCTGGTAAAGAGATACACATGATAACACAAGAGTAGGTAATCGATTTATAATAAAGGCAGCTGAACTACAAGCATCCCACTATAAGGAGTAAGAAATTCGTGCCTGAGCAAGTAGTGTAAGAGTAGTTTCGATGAAATATACGTGCTTCCTTTTAGCCCTTCCATTTTATTGATGAGTATATGAACAGGGGTGCTAAAACATAATGCCATAACTAGCCAAACATTTCTCAAACACTCTGTACTCACTACCCCAATCTAATTGCACTCACTTTATAGTAAAAGAAAACTAATTTTCAACAAGTCTTTTAAACTGTATAAACATAGTCAATGCTTCATGTTTCACCTTCGTAGGATACACCTAGGTGAAAACGAGAGAAATCGTCAACAAAATAAATGTAATAGAGAAATTCTTCAGTTGATTTTATTGGAGAAGGCCCCTAAACATCTATGCGTACTAGTTCCAATGGACTAATAGCACGAGATACTGATCTAGGGAAATGAAGGGAATGCATTTTTCCTAATTTACAAGCTTCACAAAATTCATAGAAACTGTTTTTAGCTACAAAGATATTACAATTCTTCAAGACTTGAGCCATTATTTGCACTGAGGGATGGCCAAGTCAAGAATGCCACACTGAAGAAAGAATGACTTCTGAGTAGTCAGTAAAGTAGCAAGATTACTATTTGAACTTAACGCCTTTGCATCCAATCTAGACTCAAACATGTACAAGCCATCTTTAAAGGTCCCTTTGAGGATAAACTCCTTGGACTGAAGATCCTTGCTGAAACAATATTTGGAATTAAATTCCATAAACACAGGATTGTCATTAGTTAATTGAGAGATGCTAAGGAGATCCTTAGCAATAAGAGGAACATGTAAAGTATTATGTAGCTGAAGATGAGGAGATAATTTGTCAGCCTTAATGGATCCAACATGAGAAATGTCAAGCATGTTACCATTCCCAACTGTGAGAGAATTAGCACCTGCATAACATGACTCGTTGTATAGTTGATTCATGTCATGAGTCAAATGTGAGGATGCTCCACTATCAGCATACCAGGCTTGATCAGACACAGATTCAGGTAAAGCATAGTATTAGTTTCCAATAGGAGAAGTATGGGAGACATTATGGTTCGCAGGAAGTGGTCGAAAGTGAGTACGAGGAATGAAACTTTGGTTGCCACGATCTTGTTGATTTGTATTAGTCTCATATGCAAGATCAGTCCTATAGTAACAAATGGATTTCTCATGCCCAGTCTTTTTGCAAATTTGACATACATGCCTGTTAATATTGATGTAACGACTTCGTCCTCGACCTTTATTGTTTCTGCCACCATTAAATCCTCCTATGTTGTTATTACCCCTACCATGACCAATAAACTGTTTATCATCTATATGATTATTATTCCCATTGTTTGATTTCACAAACACAACATTAGCAGCAGGTATGACAGTCATGTTGCCTAGGTTCACGGTAACATTGTGTACTTGTTGTAGTCAAGCCTCAAATCCCAATAGGGATGCATACATTTCTGGCAAGGTTAAAGAAGGTCTTTCTTGTAATACTGTTGAGTATGTTGTATACTCTATATCAAGACCAGCCAAAGCACTAGCAATTAAGTCTGATTCAGCTATTGGAGCATTAGCTGCTGCAAGACTATCTACATTCTCCTTTAAGTTACGCAAATACTGCATCATAGTCTTGTTCCCCTTTCTTGCAGTAAGAATGGCATTCCTACAAACTTGAGTTCTAGAATTATTTTGGGCACCACACAGATTTGCTATAACTTTCTGCACTTCATGTGCATATGAGTTTGCAACTCTCAAGATTTGAGAGGTTACAGCTGGTGTGAGAGAATTCAAGATTATATACAGTAAAAGTTGATCTTTGGAGTTCCAATCTTGATAACTTTGATTGAATAAATCAGTTTCTTGATCAAACTCAGGTGTACATGAGATTTCCCCTAACAATATACCATCTATATTGTATCATCTAATGGCAGGCATTGACAATGCTTTCCACAATAAATAATTTGTTTCATCAAATTTAACAGACATAAATTGAATCAAAGAAAGACCAAATGGAGCTATCCAGTAGACGGACCTGCTAAACTTGATGTAATAGAAGGAATTACACTTGCATTACCAGATCCAGCCACTATAGTGCCCGCTCCTTCATCACTGCACCGGATCCAACCATTGTTGCTTCATTTCCAAGTACAGCTTCAAAACCAGGTTCAAAAGCCCCAATATCACCAATTCCATTAGTTTCTACATTTCCAACAACACCAATAGAAGATCCAGACATAATCAATGGATTCATCTGAATTGGTCTTTATGGATTCAATGATGGATCTTCTTCCATGGCGATCTAAGCCTTCAAGTCTCTAATACCATATAAGATTTCATAGAGAAATCAAGAACACAATGTTCACGCACAATGTATGCTCTGAACAATCTTTTACAGAGTTATTCACATTTCTTGTTTCTATAGTTGAGTACTTAGGAAGACTTGATCGAAGCCGTACATTGGTCCATCTTGTCTAACTAACTTATCTGCACATGCTTACTCACATGACTACATAACATATATTTCACTCAGCTTGTGACGGCCCAGTTCCACAGTCCTAAATTGGGTCCCCCTGGCCCAGACTTACATGGAACTGCAAGCCCGTCTCGCTGAGTCATGCTACTATTTACCATATAAGCAATTAAAATTGCGTTAATCATTTAGTGAGTAATCATAGTTATAATGGAAACAATTAAACCTCAAAGACACATAAGTTAAGATAACCTAGAGTGTGGAAGCCCCGCATATATATATAATCAATGAACAGTCAGTGGAGAGTAAACACAAGATATACATGTCCAAGCTCTCTCAAAAACTCATATCCCAGTGTTTCAAAACAAGTATATCTAATAATACAAAAAGAATCACTTATATCAGACAAGTGGAAAGGACTACTCTGGTATCCGCAAATGATATCTCCTAGCTGTGGAGCCTTCCCCATGCTGGAGTGTAGATCTACACTCCGTCAAACACAAGAATGACGAGCCCAAGTAAGTAATGCCAAACATGACATATATACAACATTTCAAAATAAATAAATCAGTCTAATTCATGCAGATAGAAAGAAAGGAACAGGGAACACATGAATATAAAAGACTGCAAATAGATCAATCAATAAGTGAGGGTTCAAAATACGAAAGCCGAATAGCAAGGAATCCTGACCAAAAAGTTGTTGAGTCTTGGCAAAAGCCCTGCTGACTCAGGCTCAGGACAAGACACAGCCTACCAGCCTAACCCTTGCGACTATGAGATATCCACAAACCCGAATAAGTGCCCCCAACGTACAGTCAATTGGAAGATATCAACGGCGTCCAGATAAGAGCTCATATCATAGATAAATAATAATCATGACTCACTTTCCAATGGACCACTCAACCAATAAAAATTTTAAAAGAAATGATGAACAGAACAATAACGACAAATTTAAAGCTCAAGAAATAACTGTAAAATTTCCTAGCGGGTTTACTTACATGTATCCAAGCTAATACGCACTCAAATCGGCTCCGATACGTTTCCAAATCCTTACCCAATACCCGACACTGGTGAACTATACCCCTGATAATCATATGCGCAAATGTACATTGTGTTAGAGTCTATTTACCATCCCTAAATTGGTCTGAATTGAAGTAGAGACCAATTTCCCGTATTTTGAGCCAATCTGCTCATTTCACATTTTTTGAGGTAAAACCCAAGTAAAAGTCTCGTACAAAATTCCAAATATTTTGTTTTTCATAGAAATTCATCCATTTCTAATATTTTGTCGAAATATAATTTTTTCAGGATTTTTCTCAATTTTTTGGAATTTTTCGGGATTTTTTTCTCCCTTTTCTCTTTTTATTTTTCTCTTCTTCTCTGTTTTTTTTTTTTTTTTGAAATCACTAGTGTATGGTGTGGAGAGGTTACCTAGCTTGTTGTTCTTCTTCTTCTTCCTCACTAAAGCTTCACCAATCACACTCCAAGCACTCCAGAATCTCTATTCTTTCTCTTTCCTTGTATATCGAATCGATGAGAGTGAGTGAGAGAGATCATACACATTTCACTTAGGAGGTTTTAAATTGATAAGATTGAACCTTGGCTCTTGACCTTTTGTGCACACGTATCTCGAGATCTGTCTTGTATTCCACCTTCACTCAATTATTTAACCAAGGCATGCATGAATAACTCACAAGTTGACTCCTCGTCTCTTGATGAGTTAACGCATGTCTCGATGCACATCAAATGAACATTTTTTTTGTTTCTCTAACTATAGGTACATTAATGCTTATATTAAATGTGACCACATTAAGCCACTAAGCCGCTTATAAATTCAACATTAGTTCAAAATAATTCAGCTTACCCTATAAATCGATACCTCGGTCTCAAGTTGACACGCAACTCGAGGTACGCCTCCGCTCGTCTCGACACCGTTATGCCCTGCGTGTACCTTACCCGCACATTGCCAAATTTAATTGATTTAACTTGTTCAATCTTCGGTATAATAAATAATACAAGCATCAAACAAAAATAGCATACCTCGGTGTCGGCTCCAGAGATTTGAACATATTTATCACGATAAGTGGGTCCCACGTACGACCTTGAAATGACACGTGGCATGAGTTAGATTTTTAGGGTCGTTGCAGTCTTCCCAACTAATTAGAATTTTGTCATCGAAATTGAAACAAATTATAAAGGAAAAACTTACTGAAATTTAGAAGACATAAGGAAAGTACTCACGCATGTATGACTCGAGCTCCCACGTCAGCTCATCATTTCCGTGATGTTGTCATTTGACGAGGACTGATAAGATCTTTTTGTTCCTCAAAATCTTCAACTTACGGTCCAAAATCTGAATAGGCTGCTCGTCATAAGTAATGTCCTCCCTCAAGCGTATCTGGCAAAAATCCACTGTCAATCGTCTGCCCTCTCTCGACCTATCCAGTTGAAGCATAGAAACATGAAATACATGGTGGATCCCAGACAACTGAGGTGGTAACTCCAACTCGTACGCAATCTTGCCTATTTGCTTATTCACTCTTAATGGACCAATGAACCTCGGCGCAAGCTTTCCTTTAATCATAAACCTCTTACCCTTTATCAGAGAAACTTTCAGATACACATAGTTTCCAACATCATACGCTAACTCGTCGTTATACATGTCGTAATACGTTTTCTGCCTCTCATGCACACCTTTCAGTCTCAATCTGATCAGTCGTATCTTCTCTATGTAATCCACTACAATCTTAGGCCCAATCACTGCTACATCATTGGGCTCAGCTCAGCAAGATTGAGACCTATACGACCTCTCGTATAGGACCTCGAACGATGCCATACCAATACTGGCCTAATAACTATTATTATAGGCAAACTCATATAAGTGAAAATACTAATAACCATGATCCACCGTACTCTAACACACACATCCTCAGTATATCCTCAAAAATTTGAATCAGTTTCTCTGAAAGTACTTCAGTCTGTGGATGATAACTGAGATCCAAACGCGTACCAAACTGTGCCTGCATGCTCTGCCAAACTTGAGATGTAAATTGTGGCCCTCCGTCATACATAATCGATAACGGAACGTCATGTAATCGCACGATCTCCCTCTCGTACAAACTCACCAACCTATCTACCCGATGTATGGTAGAGATCAGTAAAAAGTGCACAAACTCCGTTAATCTGTCCACTATCACCGAGATGTTGTCATGTCCACGCTGAGGTGGAGGTAGCCCACTAATGAAATTCATGGCAATATGCTCCTACTTCCACCGAGGAACGAGAAGGGTTGTAATAACACACCGGGTCTCCGATGCTTAGCCTTAACTCGCTGGCATACCTTACACGCTCTAACATAATCAGAAACATCGATCTTTATCCCCGACCACCAGAAAAGATGGTGCACATCAGCGTACATCTTGGTCTGACCCGGATGAACCGTAAAACGTAAGCGATGAGCCTCATTAAGTATCTCATTACATAACTCAGCCATTGATGGAATCCATAGTCGACCTCTAAACCTCAGGCACGAGTCAATCAATTGACTCCAATCTGAATGATCTGAACGCTGAGCAAACTCCAAGAATCTCTAGTACTGCTCATCTATCCGCTGACCCTCAAGTACCCTCTAAATCGATATTGTCTGAGTCCTCATCTGCCCACAAATTAACACTCTGGTACTGGTCGGAATATCAACAAAATACATCAACTCGATCGCCTAAAGTAAACCATACTCGTGTGTCATGTGGCAATAAATAATCTCTGAGTCTTCCCCTCTGCGGTTCAATGCGTCTGCAACAACATTAGCCTTCCACAGATGATACTCCAAAGAGAAATCATAATCCTTGAGGAACTCAAGCCAACGCCTCTGTCTCATATTCAGATCCTTCTGAGTAAACAAGTGTTTCAAACTCTTGTGGTCATTGAACAACACAAACTTCTCTCCATAGAGATAATGACGGCAAATTTTCAATGCAAAAACCACTGCCGCTAGCTCTAAGTCATATGTAGGGTAGTTCTTCTCATAAATCTTCAACTGACGGGACGCGTAGGCAATCACTTTACCATCTTACATCAATACACTGCCTAAACCGATCTCAGAAGCATCGGTATTCACCTCAAAACCTTCTTGACTCAGGTAATATCAGAACTGGTGCGGTAGTCAATCTTTCCTTCAAAATCCTGAAGGTTTGTTCACAATATTATTCCACTGGAATTTTATATCTTTATTCGTCAATTGCGTCATTGGTGCCGCGATCTTTGAGAAATCTTAAACAAAACGTCGGTAATAGCCTGCCAACCTCAAGAAACTGTGGATCTTTGTCATTGTCTATAGTGTAGGCCAATCTATTACAGCTCTGACCTTAGCGGGGCCCACTGACACTCTACTGGCTCCGATAGTGTGTCCAAGAAATTCGACCTCTGTAAGACAAAACTCACACTTAATAAACTTTGCATACATTATATAAGCCCTCAAAGTCTGCAAAATTATCTTGAGGTGCTCCCTATGATCCTCACGGGTCTCAGAGTATATAAGGATGTCGTCAATGAACACGATGACGAACTTATCCAAATACTCTCTCAACACTCGATGCATGGGATCCATAAACATCGCTGGGGCATTAGTCAGCCTAAAAGGCGTGACTGTGAACTGGTAATGCCCGTATTGAGTGCGAAATTCAGTCTTCTCCCTATCCTCTGCTCTAATCCTCAGCTGATGGTACCCAGATCTCAAATCAATCTTTGAGAACCAATACGCTTCTGTAAGCTGGTCAAACAAATCATCAATGCGAGGAAGTGGATAATTGTTCTTCACTGTCACCTTGTTGAGTTGTCTGTAATCAATGCATAATCTCATACTGCCATCTTTCTTCTTATTAAACGAGACTGGCGCGCCCCAAGGAAACATGCTCAGGTGGATGAATCCTAATTCCAACAACTCATCAAGCTATCGTCTTAGCTCATCTAGCTCATTCGGAGCCATCCGATACTGCAGAATAGATATAGGTTTGGTCTTGTAACGACCCTAAAAATCTAACTCGTGCCACGTGCCTGGGACTCACTCGTCGTGATCCGAATTTAGTCGACGCGAAATAAGGTCAAGTTAAGGTTTAGATACGGTGTTCCCGTGTTTCAGAGTGCAATGGTATTTTCATTAATTTTTGGTGAAAATGGGGTATTTTTTTAGGTTTAATTTGTACACAAATTGAGGCGATAAGTATGTAGAGAAAAAAATTATTTTGAACGGCTGAGAGAGGATGAGAGGAGAGAGAGAGGGGATGAGAGATGAGAGATGAGAGATGGGAGAAAGAGAAAGAGATAGAGAAAGACGGCGGAGACGCGGGCAAGCCGCTGAGAGAGGGAGAGAGATAGAGAGAGACGGTTGAGAGAGGGGAGCAGCGAGGACGAGCAGCGCGGCTCCAACAGCGGCGGACCAGCTGCGTGGACGGTGGCTCATGGGCGACCCGAAGGCCGCGAACAGCGGTTCCAGCGCCCAGGAGGTGGCGCGGCTGTGGAGATGACGACGAGCGGCGGTGCAGTATTGAGCAACGGCGGACGCAATGGTGATGCTCTTGCTCTCGGAGGAGGAGCGCGGACGGCAGCTCCGGGGGAAGACAACGAGCAGCGGCACAGAGGACGCCGACGAGGAAGGGCGGTGTCTCAGCAGCAGTAGCGGTGCGTTGAAAAACGTGGAGCAATGACGTGGTAGCGCTTTACCAGACTGGTCGATCCCCGACGAGACACAACAACAGTGGACAAGGAGGCGTGACTTCGACGAAACTCGACGACGCGATTGATTGCTCACGAAGAAGACGAAATGCGTAGATTTTAGAGTTGAGACCTCCATTGAAGGCTATGGTGAGGTTCTAAACCACATTGATTTCAACTACAAGACTAATTGATAAATCTTGTAGTCAATTTCGATATGGTTTACTTCAAGTGGTTTGGTTTTTATTTGAATGACTTAAGTGACTTAATTGAGAATAAATATGAGCCCTAAATGGTATAAATGGATACTTGGGACTTATGAGACTATAGTCGGGTATTGGGCGCATATCTCGTGGCGTAAACGGGACATTTTGGAGAGATATTTGCGATTGTTTGATGTAAGTAAACCTACGAGAAAGTCAGCTTGGAATTTACTTATTTTTCCTGTAAATTATTTATTTCTCATTACTTTTCGCTAGTTCAACTTGCATGTTTACTCTATTCCCGAGTGTGTTTGTGTATGGTCGAAGGGACGGTGTGACCCTTTTCCAGCTCTCTCGTTGACGATAATATGATTGTTGCTACGGTGTTGGTCATACCTTAGACTATGTGTGAGATATTCTCTCAACGAGGCGATGATCTCGAGAGCTAGTTAACGTGAGGCTCACTTCCGTTACAGATTTCCTCTCATTTGAGGCATTGGGCGGAAGTCTACCTTATGACCAACAGAGTTCCTCATTTCGACCGTGAAAAGGGGTGTGGATTTCCTCACCTCCGGGGCCTTCTCGGTTTAGTATTTTCGTCTCAAGGCTCGACAGCTATACACCACACTCGCATTTCATATTTTTTTATTATCTCACGACTTATATTCATGCTTTACATTCCTGTTCATTTACTTTATATGCATGAATTGTAACCATTTTCTTGGAATTCTTGTGAATACTAACTGATATTCTCTGGGACATGCTCATTGGAACTTGTCGTTGTTTGTTGGTGGCAAGTTGCAGATCCTATGACGAGTTGGGGAAGGCGGTGATTGGCGACTACCTCTGATTTGGAACGAGTTCACTAGCTTACTCATAGGTGTTTGTATTTACATATACATACTTTTTTGGATCATTTTGGGAGACTTTCTCGACCTGATACATGTATATTGACACCTATCATACATTTTTGTCGCCTTAACTAATATACATGGTATCCTTTTGCTGGCTTTCCACCCCATAGGTTGTTAATTAATGAATAACTTTTTTACATTAATTATATACATGTTATTAAGACTTTCGTTATTAAAAATAACCTGAAAAGAATTAAAATAAACAAATTAAGTTGTAAAACTTCTTAACTTAGCATATTTCGTTAGAATATTAATCTTTAAAACAACGAAATGTACTAAGTCGGATTACAAGACGGATAGTTCACAGGCCGTCATAGACAAGTGTGCAGGTGACGTAGCATGGCTTGGTGACGTGTACGACGACGTGGCGGTGCCTGGTTTGCCTCAGAATTTGGGGCCGTCACAGGTCCCTGGGACAAATCAATGATGAAGTCAATCTCCCTAGGTGGGGGTAATCCTTGTAGCTCTGCTGGAAAAACGTCAGGAAACTCGCATACCACTAGTACCTCCTCCAACTTAGTCATAACCCATTGCGTCATACTCAACACATTAGTGAACATCTCGGCATCTACACTAGTGGCGACTCTACCTCTGGTAATATGCAAACTAGTCGAAGTCCCCTGGAAACTAAACTCTGGATGCCCTAAAAGATGAAATGTAACTCTTTTACTGAAGCAATGTATTTGTGCATAATAAGTACCCAGCCAATCCATGCCCAGCAATGCATCAAACTTGAGGAACTCTAACACTCTCAGGCCCGTCTATCACAATCGAACAATCAACACACAACAAGTTCGGGTAGATCTTGTCCCTAGCAGGTGTGCTAACTCTCTAGTCTAGTAGGTTTCAAACCCAACTCATCAACCATACGACCCGAAATAAAAGAAATAGTATAACTTGAATGAAACATAGCATGCATGAATCTACCGCAAATATAAGTCGTACCCTCAACTGCATTACGATCGATCGGATCGCACAAAGAATCGCGTGAAGCTGCGCTCCCGGTTTTATTGCAGCTACCCTCAGCCCAATCATGGACATGCACTATTGAAATGACCTAACAGTCTACACTCCCAACAACCCCTCTGAGATCCTAATCCAGACAAACCACGTTGTCCCTGTCCTTGTCCTTATGCCTGACTAGGCCTTTGTCCCTATCTCTGCACCTGACTGGAACTCTGACCCTATCTATGGCCACTGCCTCTCCCATTAGTCCTCTGATAATATTGATGCCGAGGACCGATCTTGTTGGGTGGTGTGTGACACGGCGCAAGATGCTCGCGCATAAGGCGGAGATGTAACAGATCCCACGCTTTGAGCTCGATCTCTCTGCCTCAATAGTCGAAATCTTTTCATCCTACGATCACCTCTAGGACCTCCCACTGATTTTGACGGTACCGATGATGCAACCGATATTCCGGCACGTGTTCTCCCAAAGCTCTCGCTAGTCATAGCCCTCTCAAAGGCCTCTTGTAATGTGCTCAGAGTCGTCGTCACTACAACAGAATTAATAGAGTCTAGTAGACCGTGTAAAAGTAGTAAGCCTAGTCAGCGTCAGTATCGGCTGCACTCTCAGCATACTCCATTAAGCATAAATATCGGTCCATATACTGCATAACCGACTCCCCGCTCCTCTATCGAATGGTCTGAAACTCAGTCCTCTTTCGATTACGGACTGTAGGATGAATTTACTTCTCGTTAAACCTCTCCTTGAACTCAGCCCAATCCTTGGGCTTCCCCTTTGACACCACCATAGTGCGCCACCAGACATCGGCCTCGTCGAACAATGAAGCTGATGATATACTCGGCTGCATATGAGCTGGTGTGGCCAGTACATCATGTATATTCTCATGGCTCTTCATATACCTCTCTGCAGCCTCGAGGTTAGTACCCCCATGGAACTTCTCCAGATGATGCCTCTGAAACTCACGAGCTTGCCTTGCCTCAGCTGTAGCCCTGACAGCCGCATCAGTCGGAGTGCTTGGCGTATCCTCAACCAATGTCTCAGGTGTATGAGGTACTATCTCGGCCTGAACATGTGCCTCCTTGGCCACCGCAGGTCCTACTTGAACTAGAAGTGTTGTAGGGGGGTCATGGACTGTAGGAGCACTCCCAGTCTAAGTAACTGGAGCTGCTGACGTGGAAGGTGATGTTGCCGCTTGAGCCCTCAGCAGTCGGAGAATCTCTTGAAGCTGCTGATCGTGAGATGTAATCATCTACGACATGCCATCTAATCTCCTCTGTACGTCCCCCGTACCACTATCGCTAGTATCGGGCTGATCGGCCATCGCTAACTGAAAATAAAGCGATTTTCACGGTCAAAACATAGCTATCGATAGTTAATAGTACAACAAATCAAATAGCTCGTAGTCTAGTTTTAAATTCCCCCAACTCTCCTAACTTACCAACTAAGACTTAGGTTATGATTATAGGTTCCACTCTAAGTTCAACAATTCATAACTTTTGATGGTTTGTGTCTTAATGGATTGTGATTTAAATCAAAAGTCGAGTATTTAAAACTTCGGCTCTGATGCCAACTGTGACGGCCCCAGTCCCACAATCTTAAACTAGGCTCGCCCGACCTAGACTTACATAGATCTTCAAGCTCGTCTCGCTGAGTCACGCAAGTCTAGTCAGCCTTCTTTTACCATTTACCATTTAAGCAATTAAAGTTGTGTTAATCATTTATGAGTTATCATAGTTATAGCGAAAGCAATTAAACCTCAACCTAAATGAAAAACCTCAAAGACACACAAGTTAAGACAACCTAGAGTGTGGAAACCCCGCATATGTATATCATCATCAATGAACAGTAAATGGAGAGTAAACACAAGATATACATGTTCAAGCTCTCTCAAAAACCCATATCCCAATGTTTCAAAACTAGTATATCTAATAATACAAAAAGAATCACCTATATCAGACAAGTGGAAAGGACTACTCCGGTATCCTCAAATGATATCTTCTAGCTGTGGAGCCTTCCCCTTACTGGACTGTGGATTTGCACTCCATCAAACACAAAAATGATGAGCCCAGGTAAGTAACGCCAAATAGGACATATATACAACATTTCAAAATAAATAAATCAGTCTAATTCATGCAGATAAAAAGAAAGGAACGGGGAACACATGCATATAAAAGACTGCAAATAGATCAATCGATAAGTGAGGGTCCAAAATACGAAAGCCGAATAGCAATGAATCCCGACCAAAAAGGTCGTTGAGTCGCGGCAAAAGCCCAGCTGACTAGGGTTCATGACAAGACACAGCCTACCAGCCCTAACCCTTGCGATTATGAGATATCCAAAGACTCGGATAAGTGCCCCAAACGTACACTTAATGTGACGGCCCAAAATTCTAAGGCAAATCGAGCACCGCTACGTCGCCAAACACGTCACCAAGCATGCCACGTCACCGCACACTTAATTTTGACTGCCTGCGACCCACACCTTTATATGTATTTTTTTGCCTTAACTTAGTATTTATGGAAAATTTTATGGATATTCACATTAAATTGACTAAGTTAAGTTATTCACGATTTATCAAATTATTACAAATTAACATTTAAGCGGAAGTCTTTGAAGCATGCAAACACGGTAGAATTAAAAGTTTGCATGGTATGATTAACCCTATAGTGTGGAAACCCGGCATTAGATACCATGTATATCAAGAGCAACAAAAATATAAAAGGTGAGCATATACATGTATCAGGTGTACAAGTCCGTCCCAAAAATTCATAAAGCAGTAAATAGATACATACAACCACTTACGCAAACGTGACGACTCTCCTAACTTATACGTAGTCGCCTAAGACGCCCTTGCCTCAGCTCGTCGCAGGATCTGCGATTTGTCACCAAAAACAATGACAAATCCCAGGTGAGTAAATCTCAGAGAACGTTAGCTAATATTCACGAATTCCAATGAAACGGCTACAATTCATGCAATTTAAATAAAGAACAAGAATAAAAAAATTTCGCATGAAAATAAGTCGTTGAGAAGTCAAATTTGGACACGAGTGTAGCGTGACAGAGAACCCTGGTCGACATCCGGGAATCTTCGTAGCTAAACGAGAGGAACCATTGACGACCACCTCGCCAAACATCTCACGGTCGAATTAGAAGAACCATTGAACGGAAGACCCCATCCAAACATCTCTCGAAAGGAACCATTGACGTAGACTTAGGTCTTCGTCAAGCATCGTGTCGAGATGGGTACCGAGGAGCGAACTGTGGGTACACTAGGTCGGGGAAACTAAAACACACAAAATTGATATTTACCTAGTCGGCGTTCCCTGACCTATCTGCGGCGTCCACGTGGGTCTGAGCTTAGGGTCTTAACCCGTAATTTGTCAGTTAATTGTAATTAATTAGAGTTGGCCGTTACACTCAATTAGGATATATCAGCGACATCCAGATAAGAGCTCATATAACTGATAAATAATAACCATAACTCACTTGCCAATGGAGCACTCAACCAATAGAAACTTCAAAAGAACTGATGAACATAACAATAACGACAAATTTAAAGCTCAAGAAATAACTGTAAAATTCTCTAGCTGGTGTACTTATCTGTATCCAAGCTAATGCGCACTCAAATCGGCTCCGACATGCTTTCAAATCTTTACCCAATACCCGACACTAGTGAACTATACCCCTGATAATCATACGGGCAAATGTACATTATGTTAGAGTCTATTTATCATCCCTATATTGGTCCAAATTGAAGTAGAGACCAATTTCCCACATTTTGAGCCAATCCGTCCATTTCACGCTTTTCAAGGTAAAAACTCAGTAAAAGTCTCATCCAAAGTTTCAAATATTTTGTTTTTCATAGAAACTCATCCATTTTTATTATTTCGTCGAAATATAATTTTTTCGAGATTTTTCCCTATTTTCTGAAATCTTTCTGGGTTTTTTTCTCCGTTTTCTATTTTTTTCTCTTCTTCTCTTTTTTTATTTGGGTCGGGTCGACCCAAGCAGGTCGAACCCGACCTTGGCCAGGGCACTGGACCCGGCTCGCCCCATGGGTCGAGCCTAGCCCAAGGGGTGATGCACATGCACGCGCACCCCGTGCGCGTGCATCTTCCCCAAATGATTTCGAACTAGGGACTTCGTCCCTGGTTCGTTTCATAATTTTTTTTTTTTTTAAATCACAAGTGTATGGTGTGGAGAGGTTACCTAGCTTGTTGTTGATCTTCTTCCTCACTAAAGCTTCACCAATTTCACTCCAAGCACTCCAGAATCTCTCTTCTTTCTCCTTCTTGCCTATCGAATCGATGCGAGTGAGTGAGAGAGATCATACACATATGACTTAGGAGGTTTTAAATTGATATATAAGATTGAACCTTGGCCCATGATCGTTTGTGCACACGTATCTCAAGACATGTCTTGTGGTCCATCTTCACTCAATTATTTACCCAAGTCATGCATAAATGACTTACAAGTTGACTCCTTGTCTCTTGATGAGTTAATGCGTGTCTCGATGCACATCAAATGAACCTTGTTTTATTTCTCTAACTATAGGTACATTAATGCTTATATTAAATGTGACCACATTAAGCCACTAAGTCACTTATAAATTCAACATTAGTTCAAAATAATTCAGCTTACCCCATAAATCGATTCTTCGATCTTACGTCGACACACAACTCGAGGTAAGCCTCCGCTCGTCTCGACACTGTTATGCCCCGCATGTACCTTACTCGCACTTTATCAAATTTAATTAATTTAACTTGTTCAATCTTTGTTATAATAGATAATACAAACATCAAACAAAAATAGTATACCTCGGTGTCGACTCTCGAGATTTGAATATGTATATCACGACAAGTGGGTCTCACGTACGACCCTGAAATAACACGTGACACGAGTTGAATTTTTAGGTTCGTTACACACCTCACTCACAAAGTACGCTCAATGTGTTACTCTCACACTTACCTAATACATCCCTTATCTTTTTGTCCTATTTTCTACGAGTAAAAGCAGGCAGCTTGACCTAAATGTCTCGTCAAACCACATCGAAGAAGAATGTGATCTTAGCGCACTCCCCATCAAGTTGAAGGAAAGCAAAGCACTACTAGAGAACCAAAATTTCATTTGCTTCCAAATATAAATCTTAATGGTCGCTCCATTCTTAGCATATGGATTGAAAATATCTCAAGAACTGTTGTTATCAAATCAAGTTTTTTGGTTCAATCAAATGAGATTGCTTCCCTTCTACGGCATTCAAGTCAATGTGACTAGAAATCAGACTATAGGAACTGGCTTTTAGGTCACTAATTCTGATCATTTGGGAAGAGAGCAATATGAAATAAATAGAGAATTTCCTGAACCATTAGTCTTCTAAAATCATCAATATTTTATTGCCCTCACGAGTCTCAAAACTTCTAGCAATTTATTTGATGATACACAATGCCCTTTAATAAGCTCGAGAGAGAACTATTGAGCTTCCAACATTAATATCAAGGAAGATGATAATCTAACATTCTTGGAGACGTACATTTAATTTGCTACACAATGGTATAAATTTGATTAAAATATATGGATCGCACAAATTTTAAGGGAATCTACACCTTTGTGTAGCAAATGTATATAACAAAAGAATGTTCAAAAATTATTTTCCAATAAAAAATACACTAAACTTTCTTTTCTTACAAAAAAACTATATATATATACAGTGATGATGGCAGAGAGCATTAATATATATCGCGGGAGACAATAGACTTACAATGTCATATATGTGCCAACCAAGCCCAATGGAAAGGTACGCTCCCACCAATTTATCAGCATGCCACCAAGCGCAATATGACCAAGAGCTTCAACCACCAATTTATCAGCATGTCTTTGTTGACAAATAACAGGAAGACTACACTATTTAAGTAAATATTTTATCATTTTTTTATGTCCTCAAATAGATACTAATATTGTTTAAAAAATATATATATACTAATATAATGTCGGTATAAACGGTGCCTCAACTATATCAATCTATACATCAAATATTTTGTGATGTATAGGTCCTATACATCATAAAATATATTAATATGGCTAATTCTTCTTCTTTTTTAAATCAAGTTGAATGACTTCAACCTTGGAATCTTGGACAATTAAAATTTCTTATGGTTCATTGTAAAAATGGGGTTTCTGTTAATATATACAAATTGAGGATTAAATCAATCAATCAAAATCAATCAATTATTACTAAGTTGAACAAGACTTGACAAAGTCAACAACAACAACATAGCCTCAGTCCCAAATTAAGTGGGGTCAGCTACATGGATCAAACTTTTTCATTATGCTCGATTAAGTGCAATTGATGGTGAGCTTTGCAAACTATTCAAATCCCTCTTAATTAATGCATCACATGTTAACTTTGGTCTGCCCCTACCTTGTCGAATTTCTACAGTTTCTATTGAGTCAAGTTTTCTAGTTGGGGCATTTGTAGGCCGTCTTCGCAAGTGGCCAAACCATCGCAACCGCCCTTCCTTAATCTTTGTATCAATTGGTGTTACTCATACTTGTCTTTGAATTAATATATTTCTTATAATATCTTTACGAGTTTTACCACACATCCACCTAAGCATCCTCATTTCTGCTACATTCACTTTATGTAATTGTTGTTACTTTATTGCCCAACATTCACTTCCATAGAGCATAGCTGACCTAATTGCGGTCCTAAAAAATTTTCCTCTTAACAACATTTCGATCGCAAATCACCCATGTTGCACTCCATCATTTCTTCCATTTAGCTTGAATTCTATGTGTAACATCATTCTTAATGTTACCATCATTTTGTATGATTGATCCTAGGTATCTAAAGTGGTTTACCTTAGGAACTTCTACTTCCCCTAATTTTACCACACCGTCATCTCAATGTCTAGTGTTTCCAAAGTCACAGTGCATGTATTCGATTTTCGTCCTACTCAACTTAAAGCCTTTAGATTCTAATGTATTCCTCCAGAGTTCTAATTTCCTATTCACTCCATCTTTAGTTTCATCCACTTAGATAATATCATCTGCAAATAGTATACACCATGGTATATCCATTTGAATATGTCTAGTTAGTTCATCTATAACTAAAGTAAATAGATATGGGCTTAAAGTCGATCCTTGATGTAGTCCTATCGTAATGGAAAATTCTTTTGTAGCTCCTCCAAATGTCTTTATACTCGTTACTACTCCGTCATACATATCCTTAATAGTGTCAATGTATCTAGCATGCACTCTTTTCTTTCTAGAACCCACCAAAGAACATCTCTAGGGACCCTATCATATATTTTTTCTAAATCTATGAATACCATATGAAGATCTTTTTTCTTTTCTCTATATTTTTCTAACAATCATCTTACAAGGAAAATCGCCTCCATAGTTGACCTCCCAGACATGAAACCAAATTGGTTCTCTGATATTGTTGTTTCTCTCCTTAGCCTATTATCAATTATCATCTCCCAAAGTTTCATAGTGTGACTCATAAGTTTAACTCCCCTGTAGTTTGAGCAATTTTGAATGTCTCCTTTGTTTTTGAAGATTGGCACAAGCGTGTTTTTTCTCCAATCCATTGGCATCCGTTTTGATTTTAAGATTTTATTGAAAAGTTTTGTTAATCAAGTCAATCCAATTTCTCCTAAGCATTTTCAAACCTCTATGGGTATTTCATCTGGGCCACATGATTTCCCTATTTTTCATTCTTTTCAATGCCTCTTTAACTTCTACAATTCTAATATTGCGTGTATAGTTTACATTTCTTTCTTGGTGTGGGTTTTCATCTATTATAGTATAAACTTGGCCATCATTAAATAAACTATCGAAGTAACTTCTCCGTCTCTCCTTAATATCTTCCTCACGCGTTAAAACATTTTGATTTTCGTCCTTAATACATCTTACTTGACTTATGTAACGGCCCGAAAATTCGACTCGTGCCACGTGTCATTTTAGGGTCGTACGTGGGACCCACTGCCGTTGTGCGCAGGTCTGAAATCTCGAATGGCGATGCAAATTAATGAGAAACGTATACGCGGCAAAATTCGATGAGCCGAAACGCGAATGGGGACGCGTCTCGAGTCGCGTGCCAACGTGGGATCAAGATAGTCGCGTTATGTGATTTTAATGTGTACATTGAATACGTCTCGTGATCGGTTTTCGAGGACAATTTTGATTTTCAAATCAAAAGTAGAAAATATATAAGAAAAGGAAGAGAGAGAAAAGAAAGAAAAAGGAAGAGAGAGAGAGAGAAAAACCAGTGAGAAAGAGAGAAGAAAATGGAGATCGGGAGAGGAGAGAAATGGAGGGGAGAGAGAGAGGTCGTGAGGTGAAGAAGAGAGGAAGAAAGGAAGAGATCGAAGAAGAAATGGAGGGACGACGGCTCGGGGGGAACTCGCGGACAGCGCAGCAGTAGCGGCTGCGCAGCGGAGCTCACAGAGCGGCGGCGCGCAAGGAGCAGCGAAACAGGCGGCGGCCGGCGGGTTCAGATCAGGCGGCTCTGGCGCCGGCGAGTGGCAGGCGGCGGTACCGGCGAACGGCCGGCGGCGGCGGCGCCGGCGAGGCAGCGACGCGGTAGCGGCGGCGACCCGGTGAACGAAGCGGTGGCGCGTTATCGGCCGGTCGGATGCTCGAATCGACGAATGTCGACGACGCGATTGAGGTGAGGTATATTCACCTAATTTTATTTGTGATTTACATGATTTAGTTGCTAATGGTACGAATGGACACCAGGGACTTAGGATGCTATAGTCAGGTGTCGGGTGCGCATATCGAGATGTGTGCGAGTGCGTGTTTGAGGTACGTAAGATTCCTTCTGAAAGTCACTGAGGGTTTATTTTTCTATCATTGATTGCCTATTCGTGGTTATTGGATGTTATTCCCCCTATTCCTTGTTATTGATTTACGTGATGCATTTGGGTTGGGGGTCGAGACTTTTGCTATTCGTGTTGTACTTGTGGCACACTAGGCTGTACGCGGGTACCCGGGTGAAAGGAAGTGGGTGTTTCAACTGAAAGGATCCTATGCGCTCCATTCCGTAGGTTTCGGGGCCTGCGGGTACCTGTCGGCGGGATGGGCCGTACCAGGTAAAAGGAAGTGGGGCACTCACTGAAAGGATCCTTGGGGTTTGTCGTACAGTTTAGTGTGACCGGGAGGAGTACACAGTTTGTTTCTCTCGTGTTATTTGTTCATGTGATGATCTTAGTACAGTTGTCTGTTTAGTTTCCATATGAGTACTTGACATGGTTATTGATATCTGTTTATTTCTCTTATAAATGCTCGGTGTACGTAAGATTCCTTCTGAATGTCACCGAGGGTTTACTTTTCTATCGTTGATTCATATTCCTTGTTATTGTGTACGTAAGATTCATTCTGAAAGTCACTGAGGGTTTACTTTTCTATCATTGATTGCCTATCTATGGTTGTTGGATGCTATTCCCCCCTATTCCTTGTTATTGATTTTCGTGACGCATTTGGGTTGGGGGTCGAGACTTTTGCTATTCGTGTTGTACTTATGGCACACTAGGCTGTACGCGGGTAACCAGGTGAAAGGAAGTGGGTGTTTTAATTGAAAGGATCCTGTGCGCTCCAGACCGTAGGTTTCGGGGCTGCGGGTACCTGTCGACGGGCTGGGCCGTACCAGGTGAAAGGAAGTGGGGCAATCACTGAAAGGATACTGGGGGTTTGTCGTACAGTTTAGTGTGACCGGGAGGAGTACACAATTTGTTTCTCTCGTGTTATTTATTCATGTGATGATCTTAGTACTGTTGTCTGTTTAGTTTCCACATGAGTACTTAACATGGTTATTGATATCTGTTTATTTCTCTTATAAATGCTCGGTGTACGTAAGATTCCTTCTGAATGTCACCGAGGGTTTACTTTTCTATCGTTGATTCATATTCCTTGTTATTGTGTACGGAAGATTCATTCTGAAAGTCACTGAGGGTTTACTTTTCTATCATTGAGTTCATATTCGTGATTATTGGATGTTATGCCCCTATTCGTGCTGTTATTGATTTCCATGACACATTTGGGGTGGGGATCGAGACTTTTGCTATTCGTGTTGTACTTATGGCACACTAAGTTGTACGCGGGTAACCAGGTGAAAGGAAGTGGGTGTTTCAACTGAAAAGGATTCTGTGCGCTCCATTCCGTAGGTTTAAGGGCCTGCGGGTACCTGTCGGCGGGCTGGGTCGTACCAGGTGAAAGGAAGTGGGGCACTCACTGAAAGGATCCTGGGGGTTTGTCGTACAGTTTAGTGTGACCGGGAGGAGTGCACGGTTTGTTTCTCATGTTATTTATTCATGTGATGATCTTAGCACAGTTGTCTGTTTAGTTCGCATGATTAATTGACGTGTTTATTGATATCATTTATATTGCTCATAAATGCTCGGTGTACTTTGTTGGAATCTTACTAACTGTACTCTCCGTCCATACTTTTTGGTGATGGTCGAGTGCAGACCCTGCTAGTAGGGCAAGGACATTTTGGGCGACTTTATCGGAATTCATGCGGTCGAGGACCTACCAGTACGTGCTATATTGATATTTTGCTTGCTTTTGGGAAATGGGAGACTGAATAGATACTGTACTCGTATATATTATTGTTTAATATTGTTGCATATATATACGGAGTACTTTCCCCGGGTTTTTCAAATTAGGAGTTGCTCTTAAAATAATGTTTAATACGATAATAAATTTAATTGTTTTATTTGGTTTTAAATTAAGACTTCCGCCGTTGAAAGTTTAATGAACACGCATATCGAGGAGTCGTGTTAACACGCATATCGAGGAGTCATGTTGTGGAAAATGGCGTCAGTGGCGCGTGCGACCCAGTGGGTCAAGGATCGGACAGGGACCGTTGGGGCAGCGCCTCCCCACGTGGCGGCCTCGGGTTTTGGGGCCGTTACAAATGGTATCAGAGCATGGTTCTGGGAGGAAACATTGGTGTCTTTAAACTGATACCACGTCACAAGTGGTATCAGAGCGAGAGTTTCGAGGAACCTCGGGAAATTTATTGAAAGAGCATAAGACTTAAAAAAAAAAAAAAAAAAATTAGATGTGGAAACCCGGAGTGAGTTCCTTAGAACTTTAGTTGGGAAGTGAAGTGAGGCGGGTAGATTAGAACTACCTTGAGACTGATCCGGAGCGCATTATCGATGCGGGTCATGGACGGACAGTCTGGTACGCCAGTGGAGACTGGATAGACTAGTGATGCGGCTAGGGATGTCTCGGTTACGACGAGTGTGGAGGATAGACTCGCGGCACAGGAGACACAAATGGTCGAGGTATTACGGTTACTTCACATACCGGCGGGAACGATGAGACAATACAGGCACGACTTGCGGGAGCCTGTTTGAGAGGGCATGCGGCAGTCTGGTAGACGAAATATACGGATACTTATCCGGAACTGACGACATGGGCTGAGTTTAGGGAGCTGTTCTACAATCAGTTCTTCATGCGGATAATGGAGCGAGAAGAGCGGTGCGGTATGGTGGACCGACTATACGGCTGCCACGAAGAGCCGAGTACTTAGGCATAATTCAAGAAAGTATACCCCGATCGAGATTCAATTGAGATTGAGAGATGAGTTTTTGATGCTAAGGCATGGTGACGCAAAACATGGATCAATTCATACACTTGCGTACCTTGCGATGAACGTAGCTGGAATCGAGTGACTTCAGATCTATTATTTTATTCGAGGACTTAGACTAGAGATTTAGGGAGATCAGATTGTACGCCAAGTCCAGTAAGTGCGAGTTTTGGCGTTCGAAGGTGAAGCCCTCAGGACATGTAATCGACGACAAAGGATATTATTGACGCTTGTACATGACTTCTTCAAAAAAATTGCAGCGCCGATGATTAGATTGACCAAGAAGGATATGATTTTTTCATTTGGCTCAGTGAATGCGATGTTACCTTCATAGAGTTGAAGAAGAAGTTGACTTCTACACCGTTATTAGTGTTGTCAGAGTCGGACCAAGAGTTGACGGTTCATACGGATGTTTGTGGCACCGGATTGGAATGCGTACCGATGCAGGGAGACAGAGTGATAACTTAGTTATCGCGTTAGTTGAGGACTCATGAGAGGGACCGGACAGTGAGACAGTAGTTCGCCAGATGACATTCGAGTTTTGTTTACTCGAGGTGGCAACAACTATGAGTTTGTCAGAGGTTCCAGATGTTGCAGAGGCACATATCCATTCCGCGCGTGTTGGAGTGTCGGAGAGCTGATGTGATGTATCAGAGGTTCAAGGACATGACACAGAGTCTAGAAAAGGAAATTGGCGTCAAGAGACATATTACCGTTCAGAGTCGCAGAACGAGTTGACATGGTGGCTTACATACTGGGCTTGCCAGAAGAGTTAGCTGGGGTTTATCCGACATTTCACATTTCAACGTTGACATTCGCTAGGTCAAGGTCGAGATCGATGATTGAGTTGGGACATGTGAAGATACATTCTGACGTGACATATGAGGAGAGACCGATAGAGATTGTCGATGTCGGGTACGGATTCTTCGGAACAGGGAACTCGCGAAGGTCTTAGTTCGTTGGAAGCATCGTAGAACGAAAGGACTTACTTGGGAGCTCGAGTCGACGATAAGGACACGTTACCCTCAGCTATTCTCTGGTATGAGATTCGGGTTACAGTTAAATTTCGGGACGAAATTTCTTTTAGTTGGGAAGATTTGTAACGGCCCGAAAATTCGACTCGTGCCACGTGTCATTTTAGGGCCGTACGTGAGACCCACTGCCATTGTGCGCATGTCCGAAATCTCGAGTGGCGATGCAAATTAATGAGAAACGTATACGCGAAAAAATTCGATGAGCCGAAACACGAATGGGGACGCGTCTCGAGTCGCGTGCCAACGTGGGATCAAGATAGTCGTGTTATGTGATTTTAATGTGTACATTGAATACGTCTCGTGATACGTGTAGCGCGAGTACCGAAATTGAAAATGAGGCGAGTTGGTGCCTCGAGATACGCGATGATCGGTTTTCGAGGACACTTTTGATTTTCGAATCAAAAGTAGAAAATATATAAGAAAAGGAAGAGAGAGAAAAGAAAGAAAAAGGAAGAGAGAGAGAGAGAGAAAAACCGGTGAGAAAGAGAGAAGAAAATGGAAATCGGGAGAGGAGAGAAATGGAGGGGAGAGAGAGGTCGTGAGGTGAAGAAGAGAGGAAGAAAGGAAGAGATTGGAGAAGAAATGGAGGGACGACGGCTCGGGGAACTCGCGGACGACGAAGAAGAAGCTGGGCCGCAGCAATGAGCTCACATGGCGCGGCAAGCACGCAAGGAGCAATAAACAAAGCGGCGCGGCGGGTTCGATCTCGCGGCTCTGGCGCGCAAGCAGCATGGCGCGGCGGCGGAATGCGCGGCAGCAGATGGCGGCGAGTGAGCGGCGAGAGGCGAGCAGCACGACGCAGGTAGCGGCGGCGAGGCGGTGAACGGAGCGGTGGCGCGTTATCGGACGGTCGGATGCTCAAATCGACGAATGTCGACGACGCGATTGAGGTGAGGTATATTCACCTAATTTTTTTTGTGATTTACATGATTTAGTAGCTAATGGTACGAATGGACACCAGGGACTTAGGATGCTATAGTCAGGTGTCGGGTGCGCATATCGAGATGTGTGCGAGTGCGTGTTTGAGGTACGTAAGATTCCTTCTGAAAGTCACTGAGGGTTTATTTTTCTATCATTGATTGCCTATTCGTGGTTATTGGATGTTATTCCCCCTATTCCTTGTTATTGATTTACGTGATGCATTTGCGTTGGGGGTCGAGACTTTTGCTATTCGTGTTGTACTTATGGCACACTAGGTTGTACGCGAGTACCCGGGTGAAAGGAAGTGGGTGTTTCGACTGAAAGGATCCTGTGCGCTCCAGTCCGTAGGTTTCGGGGCTTGCGGGTATCTATCGGCGGGCTGGGCCGTACCAGGTGAAAGGAAGTGGGGCACTCACTGAAAGGATCCTGGGGGTTTGTCGTACAGTTTAGTGTGACCGGGAGGAGTACACAGTTTGTTTCTCTCGTGTTATTTATTCATGTGATGATCTTAGTACAGTTGTCTGTTTAGTTTCCACATGAGTACTTGACATGGTTATTGATATCTGTTTATTTCTCTTATAAATGCTCGGTGTACGTAAGATTCCTTCCGAATGTCACCGAGGGTTTACTTTTCTATCGTTGATTCATATTCCTTGTTATTGTGTACGTAAGATTCCTTCTGAAAGTCACTGAGGGTTTAATTTTCTATCATTGATTGCCTATCTGTGGTTGTTGGATGCTATTCCCCCCTATTCCTTTTTATTGATTTTCGTGACGCATTTGGATTGAGGGTCGATACTTTTGCTATTCGTGTTGTACTTATGGCACACTAGGCTGTACGTGGGTAACCAGGTGAAAGGAAGTGGGTGTTTTAACTGAAAGGATCCAGTGCGCTCCAGTCCGTAGGTTTCGGGGCCTGCGGGTACTTGTCGGCGGGCTGGGCCGTACCAGGTGAAAGGAAGTGGGGCACTCACTGAAAGGATCCTGAGGGTTTGTCGTACAGTTTAGTGTGACCGGGAGGAGTACACATTTTGTTTCTTTCGTGTTATTTATTCATGTGATGATCTTAGTAAAGTTGTCTGTTTAGTTTCCAAATGAGTACTTGACATGGTTATTGATATCTGTTTATTTCTCTTATTAATGCTCGGTGTACGTAAGATTCCTTCTGAATGTCACCGAGGGTTTACTTTTCTATCGTTGATTCATATTCCTTGTTATTGTGTACGTAAGATTCATTCTGAAAGTCACTGAGAGTTTACTTTTCTATCATTGAGTTCCTATTCGTGATTATTGGATGTTATGCCCCTATTCGTGCTGTTATTGATTTCCGTGACACATTTGGGGTGGGGATCGAGACTTTTGTTATTCGTGTTGTACTTATGGCACACTAAGTTGTACGCGGGTAACCAGGTGAAAGGAAGTGGGTGTTTCAATTGAAAGGATCCTGTGCGCTCCGGTCCGTAGGTTTCTGGGCTTGCAGGTACCTGTCGGCGGGTTGGGTCGTGCCAGGTGAAAGGAAGTGGGGCACTCACTGAAAGGATCCTGGGGGTTTTTCGTAAAGTTTAGTGTGACCGAGAGGAGTACACGGTTGTTTCTCATGTTATTTATTCATGTGATGATCTTAGCGCAGTTGCCTGTTTAGTTCGCATGATTAATTGACGTGTTTATTGATATCATTTATATTGCTCATAAATGCTCGGTGTACTTTGTTGGAATCTTACTAACTGTACTCTCCATCCATACTTTTTGGTGATGGTCGAGTGCAGACCCTGCTAGTAGGGCAAGGACATTTTGGGCGACTTTATCGGAATGCCTGCGGTCGAGGACCTACCAGTACATGCTATATTGATATTTTGCTTGCTTTTGGGAAATGGGAGACTGAATAGATACTGTACTCGTATATATTATTGTTTAATATTGTCGCATATATATACGGAGTACTTTCCCCGGGTTTTTCACATTAGGAGTTGCTTTTAAAATAATGTTTAATACGATAATAAATTTAATCGTTTTATTTGGTTTTAAATTAAGACTTCCGCTGTTGAAAGTTTAATGAACACGCATATCGAGGAGTCGTGTTAACACGCATATCGAGGATTCGTGTTGTGGAAAATGGCGTCAGTGGCGCGTGCGACCCAGTGGGTCAAGGATCGGACGGGACCGCTGGGGCAGCGCCTCCCCACGTGGCGGCCTCGGGTTTTGGGGTCGTTACAACTTAGGTCTTGTTTCTTTTTATCTCTTAATTTGGCTAGCCTATATATATATTCGCCATCTCTATTACCTAACCTTGTATATAGATCTTCCATGAAATTTGTTTTAGCTTGATTAGCTACTTTTTTTGCTTGTTTTCTAGCTTCTCTATATTGATTGTACACATCTTCATCTTGACACTTAGGTATTTTCCTATACATCTCTCTTTTAGTCTTAATTGCTCGTTGGACATCCTCGTTCCACCACCATGTTTCTTTCTTTGGAGGTCTCCCTTAGATATACCTAATATGTTTGATCTCACTCTCTTTATGCAACTACTCATTTCTAGCCACATTGTATTAGCATCTAAGTCAAGATTCCAAACATTTTTTTTTGTAGTTTTTCTCTGAACTCTACTTGTTTACTATGTTTTAGGTTCCACCACTTTATTCTAGGGTCCCTAACTCTTTTATTCATATTATGCCATTGTGTTAGCTCAATATCAAGTACTCCTAACTTATGTTGGGTAGTAAGTGCTTCACTAGGTATTACTTTGCAGTCTCTACATATTTTTCTATTTATTTTTCTTATTAAAAGAAAATCTATTTGACTCTCGTTATGACCACTACTAAAAGTAATTATATGTGACTCCTTCTTCCTAAAACTAGTATTTGCTAAGACAAGATCGTATGCTGAAGCAATTCTAAGATTGATTCTTTTTCTTCATTTCTATTACCGTAACCAAAACCTCTATGAACTCTCTCAAACCCATCGTTACTTGCCCCGACATGCCCATTTAAATCTCCTCCAATAAAAACCTTTTCATCTAATGGTATACTATGTATAAATCCATCCATATCGTCCCAAAACTTGTGTTTGATGCTCTCGCTTAATCCTACTTGTGGTGCATATGCGCTAAGTATGTTAATTTTTTCGTCTCCAATAATTAATTTAACTAGAATCAATCTATCTTCATTCTTTTAACCTCTACGACCTTATCCTTATAATCATTATCCACCACAATTCCTACTCCATTGCATTTTCTATAAATACCAGCGTACGGCAATTTAAACCTTGTGCTTCCTATTCCTCTACTCTTTTCTCCTACCCATTTTGTCTCTTGGAGGCAAGCAATATTGACTCTCCTTCTAATCATGGTATCTACTATTGACTTCCCCGTAAGTGTTTCTATGTTCCATGTTCCTAAACGAATTTTTTCTCCCCTTTGTATTTGTTTTCCTTTTCTATTTCTATTTTGTCTAAAAGATCTAGTGTTCGTATCTATGATTTTGTTTTTGCTTTCGTGTTTGTTTCGAACTAGCTTCTTTACCCACACCCGTCCTTTGTGTGGGAACCTTTGTTCATTTTTCTTCACATCCGGACGACGATTTGCAGGGACTAGCATTAAGTAATTCAAAAAGCATTAAGTAATTCAAAGCCAAGCATTAAGTAATTCAAAAAGCATTCTCTCAGCCTCCATTAAAATTGGTTTTCTTCAAATCATAGCAAACAATTCAAGTTGAAGTCTTGAACCAATTAACAGTACTGCATGTTCATGTCTGAAAAAACAATGAGGATACTAGTACGGTTGTTTTCATCTTTTCTGCAACTCTGCTATGCTTTGGATGCAATAAAAAAAGGTGGAAGGCTTGGTGTTTCACAGACCATTGTGTCTTCAGGTGGGCATTTTGAACTGGGTTTCTTCTCTCCTGGGCAGTCCAAGAATCTCTATGTTGGCATTTGGTATAAGAAGATTTCAGTTTACAAGAGAACTGTGGTGTGGGTGACGAATAGAGAGTACCCTATTAGCATGAGCTTCAATTCCTCATGTTATCTCAGCATCAACAAAGATGGGAACCTAGTGATATCAGATGGGAAAGGCATGTCTTACTCGATCTCGAAGCAGTACTAGCGCTACCCTTCTTGATTCCGGGAATTTTGTGTTGAGAGATACCATCTCTAATGAAGTTCTATGGCCGAGTTTTGATCATCCAGCAGATACATTTCTTCCAGGCATGAAATTCGGGACCGACAAAAGAAATAACAGGACTTGGTCTCTTACGTCGTGGAATAGCTTAGAAGACCCTTCACCTGGTGGTTTCTCAACTGTGTTAGCTACTTCATCTTCTGAGGTCTTGATCATGAAAGGCTCACAAAAGTTCTGGACTAGTGGGAGATGGAATGGAGTGATTTTCAGCCAAGTCCCTAATTTGAGATTGAATGACATCTATAATTTCAGCTTTGTCTCTAATGAGAATGTCACATATTTAACATATGATTTGCACAATACATCTATGATCTCAAGAAGTGTGATGGACACTACAGGGAAGTTAAAGAAGTACCTATGGCTTGATGGTACTAAGGAATGGGCTTTGTTTTGGGATCTTCCTAGACCGTGTCAGGTTAATGCTCTATGTGGCACTTTCAGCACGTGCTGATATGCAGATTCCGAACTGTCGATGTCTGCAGGGTTTTGAACCGTATTCTTTAAGAGATTGGATGCAACAAGACTGGTCTGCTGGGTGTGTTAGGAAAAGCTCTTTGCAATGTGGAGGCAGAGACCTGTTTGTATTAGTGAACAATGTGAAATTTCCAGTCAATTTCGAATCCCTTTCGACTTTGGATTCTGAACAATGCAAACAAGCTTGCTCGAGAAACTGTTCGTGCAATGCTTATGCTTACAAGGGAAATTGTCACTTGTGGTGGGAGACTTGTTGGGCATAGAGCAACTTGAGAGAGGAGACTATATATTTCTTAGAGTTGCTGCATCTGAACTTCAGCTTATTAATTCTGGTAAGGCAGATAACCACTCGCCTTCCAAGTTAAATCGAGAATCTCCTCAAAACTTTAAATTTTGCTTTTTTATTTCTTTCCGAAAAATTTAATGAGTAATTGATGAAGATTTTTAATGTTTCGTTTTCTCTTATTTCAGACTCCAAGAACACAACTTCGTCTTCTAAACCAAGAGATAAGAAGCAATTTCTATTAACTGCAGCACTGCCTGTCATGCTTATTATGCTTATTTCTGGCTTCTTCGCCTTTTTCTTACGAAAGATAAACTTGAAACGAAAAGGTATTAGCATCCATTATATTTGACAGTCACAGAATTCTCATTATACTTACAAACATCAATATTGGTAACAACAGGAGGGAAGGTGACGAGCCAAGATCTTATGTCATTTGATTTTAATACAAAGATGCAAGCTATGAATGGAGAGTTCTCTGATATAAGCAAGAAAGTCAGCAAAAGGTGGGATGCCGAGTTGCCATTTTTCAATTTGGCAAGCATTTCAACCGCTTCAGATAACTTCAAAGATGCAAATATGCTTGGAAGCGGTGGTTTTGGACCAGTTTACAAGGTGCATTTGATCTTTTCAAGTTCATTTTTAAGTACCAAAAAAATGTCAGGAAATCATTTTCCTTAATAAAATGTTTAACATGAAGTGAAGGAGAAATAATAGATTGAATCTCTCTCCTTCAGAGTAAATTACTAAATGGACAAGAAGAGAATTAATAGATTGTATCTCTCTATTTCAGGTTTGCAAAGCTCACCATCAATTGCACTTAATCGAGCACAATGAAAAAGTTTGATCCATGTAGCCGACCCCAGTTAATTTGGGACTGAGGCTATGTTGTTGTTGTTGTTATCTCCCTCTTTCAGGGAAAATTACTAAATGGACAAGAAGTGGCAATTAAAAGGCTCTCAAGAGGATCTGGACAAGGACTAGAAGAATTCAAAAACGAGGCAACACTTATTGCCAAACTACAACACGTAAATCTTGTTAGACTTTTGGGTTGCTGCATAGAAGATGAAGAGAAAACACTGATCTATGAATACATGCCAAACAAGAGCTTGGATTTCTTTCTTTTTGGCGAGTGACTTGCTCTTTATCTCTCCAAAACACGAATTTTTATTTTTTTTTTTTAATTTATGTTTGTGATTAGATCAATTAATTATTAAATTGGTGTTCATGTTTGTGACAGATCCAGCGAATCATAGAGTGTTAGATTGGGAGAAACGTGTTCACATTATCGAAGGGATAGCCCAAGGGATCCTTTATCTTCATCAACATTCAAGGCTACGAGTTATTCATAGGGATCTCAAAGCCAGCAATATTCTTTTAGATAGCAAAATGAATGCGAAAATATCAGATTTTGGAATTGCAAGAATTTTTGGAGGCAATGAGTTGCAAGCTAATACAAATCGAGTTGTTGGCACATAGTAAGTGAATTTAGTACTTACTAAATGTATATGTTTGCATTCTTTTTCATCCATAAACATGAAACAGAGACTAATGGCAAATTTGATTGATTGACAAGCAGTGGTTACATGTCCCCTGAATATGTCACTCGGGTCTCTTCTCAATAAAATATGATGTCTTCAGTTTGGAGTTCTATTGCTAGAGATCCTCAGCAGTAAGAAAAATAGTAGCATCCATTTTTCCGAATCTCTCACTCTTCTTGGACATGTGAGTGTCTGAAATTAAACTTAAATTAACTACCATTTTTCTAAGTTCATTAGTATTATTTAGCTTACCTTAGAGTAAAGTAACTCAAAACTTAGAATTTTCAGGCATGGTACTTGTGGAGAACTGGCAAGGGACATGAATTGATCGATCCAGTGTTATGCGACTCATTTAATATTTCGAAACCTTTGATATACATCAATGTTGCTCTATTATGTGTTCAAGAGCGAGCAATTGATAGGCCTACAATGTCAGATGTTATGGCCATGCTTAGCAATGAAGTCACATGTTTAGATCCTCCCAAGCAACCTCCATTTTGTACCATGAGCAGCATAGGGACAGTCTCGGGTATGAATCTGTCGAATGATTCTTCAACAAATGATGTCACACTCACAGTGATGGAAGGCAGATAGTGAAATCTATTTACCAACTACTGACTAGCCTAACACATCAATTGTAGGAATGTACATGAAAGACCATATTTTGTTGTAAATTATTTGTTTCTCTCTTCGTTTGGTCAAATGAAGGATATATGTAACGAAAGAAAAAAAGACATATCTACAACTTAATATAAATGTTGGAGGGTATCCCGTTGAAAATCAAAGGCAAGTCTAAGAATCAAAGAGAAACACAAGAAAAGGAAATAGTTCCAAAAATATATATAAAGTACCTGCTGTACGATGCCCTTTATTCATCGACCATCCATTGTTGTAATTGTTACATTATTTGCTAAAACGTCAATAGCATCGTTCATATTAAAGTCATTCTCTACATTGCTCCTAGTAAAAAATGTTGAATTTTGACGACTTCATTGGTCAGCATCGCAACCACATCAGACATGGCGGGTCTATCTATCGGTTGCTCTTGCACACATAAGAGAGCCACCTTCACATATCTTAAAGCTTTTGGCAAGCAACGCAAATCAATCAGTATTGAATCAATTAACTCCAATGCCTTTTCGTTTCCCCACAAGTGCCATGCCTACAAAATTTAAAAATTTAGATTCAAAACGCGCGTAGAAGGTTAAAAAGTTGTAGCTTAAGAGAAAAGAAAGTAAATTTGTCCACTCACATGTCCAACAAGAGTGACATAATCAAAAACATGGAAACTTGTGTTCTTCCTACCACTACGAATCTCTTATAATAGGACCCTGAAGCTGAAAACGTCAGATTTTATTGAGAAAAGCCCTTCCATGGCGTATTCAGGCGCCATATAGGCACTGTTTAAGAATATTCAAAAGAAGTAAATTTGTAAGTTCCAACAAATACTAAAACAAAAAATAATAAGGGAGCTGAGAGATTTTCCATACTATGTTCCGACAACTCTATTCGTATTGACTTGCGACTCATTGCCTCCGAAAATTCTTGCCATTCCAAAATCTGATATTTTGGCATTCACATTGCTATCCAACAAAATATTGCTAGCTTTTAAATCCCTAAGAATAATTCTTAATCTTGAATGTAGATGGAGGTAAAGAAGCCCTTGAGCAATCCCCTCGATGATGCAAACTCTTTTCTCCCAATCTAACAAGCCTTTTTTTGTTGGATCTGTCACAGTATGAGAATAATTAATTACTACTTTCAAGTTTCAACTTTCAAGTAATGAAAATAATTAATAAAAGAGGTCTTGTTCAAAAAATAGAAACGACAAACCAAAAAAAAAAAAAGTCCAAGCTTTTGTTAGTCAAGAACTCATATATCAATATTTTTTCTTCGCCTTCGATGCAGCAACCCAAAATTCTAACAAGATTTCTATGTTGTAATTTAGCAATTAATGTTACTTCATTTTTCAGCTCTTCAAGTCCTTGTCCAGATCCTCTTGAAAGTCTTTTTACTGCCACTTCTTGACCATTTAGCAATTTGCCCAGAAAGGTCTCAAATCTTCGGTCTTTAGTGCATTAAAGGTTTCAATTGATTAAAGGAACTTCAGTAGTAGAAGCAACTAGAATATAAATTCTTGTACATGGATTTTAACAAGTAATTAATTAATTAGAACAACTAGAATATAAGATCTTACCAAAGTGAACAACATTTATTGCATACCTTATACCTCCAAGCACTGTAATTACCACAGAAACATTTAATTAGTGGTGAAAGAGAGAAAACATTAACTTGTACACAGGCCCAAAACCACCCTGTCCAAGCTTATTTGCATTACTAGAATTCTCTGTAGCGGCAGAAACACTTGCTAAGCTGAATAATGGCAACTCCAAATCCCAACTTCCACCACTCACGGATTTATTTTCACAAGATAACTCAGCCTTTTTTCTATCTTTTGCTTGACAGCTAAAATCATAAGACAGCAAATCTTGGCTCATTTTCCTGTACCCTGATTTTGTAGAAATATAGGAAAATATTATTAGTCAGTTTACTCTTGTAATGAATCAAAAGAAAAAAAAAATTGCAACGAAACAAATTTGATTATTGAGAGATGCATGTTACCTCTTAGCTTTGTCCATCTCTTCCGCAAAAACCATGCAAAGGAGCTCAGTACCAGCGCAACTAGTATGGCTGGCAATGACGATACAAGCTTCAGCATCCTTCTACTTTTTGATTCTTCATGTAGGCAGAAAGGAAAAGCAAACAAATCAATAAGATATACAATATCTGATACTTGAACAAAAGTAATTAAGTAGATGGAAACTGACGATGATTAGGTGTTCACAATAGGTTTTTTTTTCTTATATTTTGATAAGACTGTTATATTATGGAGATCAAGGAACGAACATTCGATAAAATTAGCCGAAGTTTAGGCGAGGTTTATTGAAGTTGAAGGGATCGAAGCGAAGTTCACGGGTAGTTAAAAATTACAAAACTTCTCCGAAGTTTATGTTAAAAATCGACAACATTGATATAAATTAATGTGAATTGCTAAAAATAAGGAGAAATTGCAAACTTTTCGGTAAAAAAAACCAAATAAGTATGTAGGAGACGGAAGGGTTGAGGGTTATAATTGATGGTGGCTTTTGGGGGTTAGAATTTGAGAGTGGCTCACTTTTGTACACACGTCTCTACACCAATCACGTAATCCCTTGATTTTGCATCAAGATTTAATGTATGCATTGAGATTCACTTTTGCACACACATCTCTACAATGCTTCGTAGTTTTTTAATCGATACATAATGCCAAAAAGTGGATATTTTCTTTTGCTTTAAATACTGACCCATATAAAAAAACATGTTTCATAATTTTAATTTTACTTATGAGAATGTGCAATTAATAAATGGTTAGAGAATCAAATTAAGTGTAATTATTATCACTAAAAAGTGATCTACCATACACGGTATGCATGACTAGTGCCAATAAAATTGACTTGGAACCATTAAATTGTAAATTTTTTAGGTATAAATGCATAATTGTGCTTGTTTTGACATCCCATAAAATGAGTTTTAGTTTATTGACTATTTAAATAAAAATTTCTTAAACTTCTCTAAATTAGCGAATTTTTACCGAAATTCTCCATGTCGAATTAAACTTCTCAGAATTAATTCCAATCATCAAGAGGGCAAATTATAAGGCGCAACTAAAGTTTCGATCCTTGATGGAGATAGAGGCGATGTCTATTTAAGATTCAAGAACAAAGCTGATTGAACTAGCCATTCTTCATTTTTTGTGTTTTAGCCTTTTCTCCACATTTCTAGATATGACTTTGTTGCCAATAGATAAATCTATGTATCAATGTATATAACCAAAAAGACAACATATTGAAGATCCATGTACTTACCTCCATTGTTTAAGAGCTCGGAAGCTGCAACACTGATAAAAAGGCCAATTCCTCCGTCTTGGGCTTGTTCCATTCCTAAAAGATCACGAAACCACATGGAACACCCACTGCCATAACTAAATGCGTAAGCGCAGCAGGAACAATTGCTCAAGCACACTCCTTTGCATCCCTCTCCATTCATGCCCAGTTGTTGATACATAGAACTCACAGGGAGTGTTGAGTCGTTAATTATGTAATATTATATACATGTTATTTATATATTTTTATTGTCAGGTCTCCAAAATACTAGTCTAATTGCATTAATTTATTATTTTCAGGGTTATTGGAATGCGTGGTTGAATCCGGGGTGAAAAACTACGCAAAATCGAGTATTCATATGTCTGGATCCGTTTTACACCGAAAGTCACGTTAGCACGTATCTCGAGACAAATTTGGTGGGGCCCACATGTGAGACACGAAAGAGATGATGTGGCGGACAGTTAGGCATACATGTGTCCAGTGGTGCTTGCGTGATTTAAGGATATAAGTTAGGAATGTTTTGGTTTTAAGAGGGATTTGAATGGTTTGCAAAGTTCACAATCAATTGCACTTAATCGAGCACAATAGAAAAGTTTGATTCATGTAACCGACCTAGTTAATTTGGGACTGAGGCTATGTTGTTGTTGTTGTTGTTGTTGTTGTATTATATATATATTATAATATTATAATATAATATATGAGAGGGATATGCATGGAAGAAAGGAAAGATAGGGAGAAATAGAAACGCTGAGACGCACATAAAAGAAAAAAAAAAGAAGATCGACTCAGATATGTTTTTAGGGGGACTTTCTGGCCGAACGATCCTCTTCCCCATTCTTTATTTTTTATTTTTATTTTTCTTTGTTCTTGGTGTTCTTATTTCATGGAGGGCTAAGTTTATAGCCTAATCAAAACCGCGAGGGATGTTCGACTGCGCATATCAATGGATTTGTGAGATTTATATATTTTAATTTCAATCTTTTCATTAATATTTTATTTTCTTTGATATTGTTTTAATAATCGAGGTTAAATTCATGTTTAAATCTTGAATTATTCGCCAGTGTGTCGTAAGCATCCGTACTTGTGCAATAAGACCACACTAGTGACAATTGATCCTACTAATTTATTAGTCTCTTTTGGGACCAGTTGAATACCTTAGAAATCTAGGCTAAATCGGACACATGAGTGATTCGGTTCTCTAGGTGTAGTGCCTTCACGACGTTCAATGCGGTCGGCGTGTTAAACCCAATACGTTTGAGTATAAGGTTATATGTTTGACTAGAGAAATAGTCACCGTCGTACCTTGGCTATCGAGATTAGGAAGTGTGAGGAACCGCGTACGTTACCGGTTCTATAGCTACACTAAGATATTTTGATTTGCATATTTTACATAAATCGACAACCAAATCCAATCTTTTATCGAACTGAACTTGTATGTCTTGACCTAGGTATTTTTATTTATTGTTTTCAAATTATTTTCATTGTTTTGTTTATTTATTTTAAACATTAGTTAATTTATTCATTCTCTAAAACCCTCAATTTCTCTTTTCGTTATTTTTTACCTTAGAAATATTACAAATCCCTGTAGGATCGACCATTTGCCACTATTATACAAAATAGTCGGTTTAGGTATTTTAATTTTATTGACGCGTTCGGCGCACATCAATTTTTGGCGTCGTTGCCGGGGATTAGCCTTTTTCTTTCTTTGGTTATTTTTTATTTATTTATTTATTTATTTATTTATTTATTTATTTTATTTTTCTTCTGCATGATCTTGTCTCATTTCTTTGCCTCTATATCTACCATGTTCTTTCACCTTTTTGTATGTGTTCATATGCGTTCCCCACCTGTTTTGAACCTTGAGGACAAGGTTTGAAATAAGTTTGGGGGTACTTTAGGATTTGTGGATTGAGTTGGATGGACTTATTTGCGAAAGACCGCAGGTAGATCATTTAAAAATTTTCAATTATATGCGATTACATGTGGTTGACGGATGGTATTGGTGGTGTTTGATATCTCTTATTCATTCATTTCTTCCATTTCTTTTCCCTTCATATCTCATTTTCTCACTTCGTTAGGAGTTGATACACTTCCATGCATGTATTTAGTATAATTTTTATTATTATATTGTTTAGAGTCACCCGAAACTTTGTTTCATGCCTTTGGTTGTTGATAAGTACATTATGCTTGCCATTTTGACTTGAAACTTAGGAAAAAGTAGGAGAAATACTCACTCGAGTTCGTAGCTTAGCATTTTTATGATTTCATGATTAGGGACTTAGTATGATGGTTAAGCCTTGTGCTAGATACTTAAATGGGTAGACGGTTGAAATCGCGCAAGTGATGATATTTTAACCCACATTGGAGAATTTGCTTAATTATAGTAAAAGTGAGAAGGACTAACAGGAGTTTTCAAAATATAGAGAGTCCCACAAGTTTCCCACATAAAATGGAGCAGGGAAACTTGTGGCGGGAAAAAGCGAGAAAATCGATCCACAGGAAATGGAGCAGGGACCGTATCATTTGAAACAAAAAAAAAAAAAAATTGGAGAAGAAAAAAAAAGTATACATATAAAATGGATAAAGGCGGAAGAGTATGGAAACTCCTCAAATAAAAAGATTTAGCTAGAGTGCTTAAAGCTAGACTAAGTAAAATTATAAACTTCCATGCTTGAATGTGTAGACAAAGAAAACCCGCGAGTAGTTGATGACATTTGTCTTAACCATATCTTTGTCTTGAAAATGTGATCTCAATTATGTTTCAGTTGCGGTTCTTGACATATCTTAACTCTGAAATTCCTTGAGTGGCTTGTTAACTTGGCAACTGTGTAAACCAACTGAACTCCATGAATTCCGAATCGGGTATAGGATTAATTGAGTCTGTACACACACATATATATATATTATGAGTCTAGTTTATCTGCGTGTTTGTCATTTACACCTTTGCTCGGGACGTGCAAAGTTCTAAGTTTGGGGGTATTTGTTGAGTCGTTAATTATGTAATATTATATATAGGTTATTCATATATTTTTATTGTCAAGTCTCCAAAATACTAGTCTAATTGCATTTATTCATTATTTTCAGGGTTGTTGGAGTGCGTGGTTGAATCTGGGGCGAAAAAATACGCAAAATCGAGTATTCATATGCCAAGATCCGTTTTACTACGAAAGTCACGCTAACACATATCTCGAGGCAAATTTGGTGGGGCACACACGTGAGACACGAAAGAGATGATGTGGCGGATAGCTAGGCATACATGTGTCCAGTGGTGCTTGCGTGATTTAAGGATATAAGTTAGGAATGTTTTGGTTTTAATAGGAATATTATATATATATATTATAATATTATAATATAATATATGAGGGGGATATGCATGGAAGAAAGGAAACATAAGGAGAAATAGAAACGGTCAGACCCACATGGGCGTACCCAGGTGGGCCTTGCCCTGGGCTACAGCCCAGGGCAAGGCCCAAATTTTTTTTTTTTCTAAGCCTAATTTTTCAAAATATACATTTTAGTCCACCCCGAAAATCTCTTAAACCCTACGTTAAGAACCAAAAAATATTTATAGCCCAGGGCTATCAAAAATCATGGATTCACCCCCACATAAAAGAAAAAAAAAAGAAGGATCGACTCAGATTTTTTTTTAGGGGGACTCTCTGGCCGAACGATCCTCTTCCCCATTCTTTATTTTTTATTTTTTTTCTTGTTCTTGGTGTTCTTATTTCATGGAGGGCTAAGCAAGACTGCGAATGATGTTCGACTGCGCATATCAATGGATTTGTGAGATTTATATATTTTAATTTCAATCTTTTCATTAATATTTTATTTTCTTTGATATTGTTTTAATAATCGAGGTTAAATTCATGTTTAAATCTTGATTTACTCGCCAGTGTGTCGTAAGCATCCGTACTTGTGCAATAAGACCACACTAGTGACGATTGATCCTACTAATTTATTAGTCTCTTTTGGGACCAGTTGAATACCTTAGAAATCTAGGCTAAATCGGACACACGAGTGATTCGGTTGTCTAGGTGCAGTGCCTTCACGACGTTCATTGCAGTCAGCGTGTTAAACCCAATACGCTTGAGTATAGGGTTATACGTTTGACTAGAGAAATAGTCACCGTCGTACCTTGGCTATCGAGATTAGGAAGTGCGAGGAACCGCGTACGTTACCGGTTCTATAGCTACACTAAGATATTTTGATTTGCATATTTTACATAAATCGACAACCAAATCCAATCTTTTATCGAACTGAACTTGTATGTCTTGACCTAGGTATTTTTATTGATTGTTTTCAAATTATTTTCATTGTTTTGTTTATTTATTTTAAACATTAGTTAATTTATTCATTCTCTAAAACCCTCAATTTCCTTTTCGTTATTTTTGACCTTAGAAAGATTACAAATCCCTGTAGGATCGACCATTTGCCACTATTCTACAAAATAGTTGGTTTAGGTATTTTAATTTTATTGACCCGTTCGGCGCATGTTAGGGAGCTTTACCACACTCATCACCATAAATCCGTCTCTAATGCCACACTGCAAAGAAGTTTTCCTCCTACACCTAGTAGACCATTTATCTTGATTCCAATCATTCATAGAGGTTGGCTCAAAACCCTTCAAGCATTGACAGTTTGGTCCCTGCCCATCATTGCAACTGCTAAAAGCACCACAAAATCCGTAGACATCAATGCCTTGCCTCGGTTGCCACCACGACAAGTTCCATCTCTTTCCCTCTTCAATCCAATCATACTCTCTCAGTTGCCTAGAAAAGTCCATCACTAATCTTGTAAAAAAAGGCATTGTACGGAGAATAGTTAAAATAGGTCTAAAACTGGAAGTTGAAGTCAAAGATATAATTCAATCTGTTTAAAGGTATATCGGCAGCTAAGCTAAATCCATTTCGATTACTCCATGTCCCACCAGTATACTTGAGAACCATTCTTGATCAAAAGTTCTGTTGAAGAATCCTGCATCAACTTGAAACCACCAGGACTTAGGTCATCCATGCTTCTCCGTGGAGTGAGAGACCGTGTTATATTACTAGTTTTATTGAACCCAAGTTTCATTTTTGGTAGAAGTGTGTCTGTTGGATAATCAAAACTCTGCCACAAAACTGCATTAGAGTTCCTATCTCTCAGTATAAGATTGCCAGAGTCTTCAAGTGTGTCGCTTGTGTTCACGCCAATAGGCGATAGTACTACAGATGTGAGTGGGAATGATGTGCCTTGCCCATCTGAAATCGCGAGATTCCCATCTTCGCTTATATTGAGAAAGCAAGACTTACTAGAGAGCTTGTTTAATGGATGTTGTCTATTGGCAACCCAAACAATTGTTCGGTTTTGGATTGAAATCTTCTTGAAACATACACCAACTTGGATGTTGTTGGATTGCTCAGGAATGAAGAATCCCAATTCAAAGGTCTCACCTGCAGAGACGATGGTTTGTGTGAAGTTCAGCCGTTCTCCTTGTTTGATTGTATCTATAGCGGTGCAGATTTGCAAAACAGATGAAATCAAGAGAAAAAACTTCTTCATTGCTAACCAAACTACTTGAACGTACTTTTTGTTTTCAAGTCTAACCAATCGGCCCGCAATGAACAGAAATCTCACAAGAATCATATCACAATTCATCAACTATATAATTAACTGTTTCCTGTTTAAAATATGTGAGCTCAGTTTCCATGTATCCTTCCCATCTGATTTTGTCATTGAATTCAAGCAAAGTACTGCAAGGCTCAAGTATTCAAATTCAAACTAAAAGACTAATTTCCACTAAGAAGCTATTAATTAATGTTAGTTTTTATTTTGAAAACGACTCATAAGTTGACCTTTTACCAAAATACTCTAACAAATGATGGACTCAAATTAAAATATTTGTTCATCATATAAATTATAATTGATGAAAGTCTTATGGTCCTTGAGTATGGAGTCCCTTTTAAATCCTTGAAGGAGGGCTTTGCAGCCACCTAGTGGTCCTGCCCGGCTTGAGCCCGGAGTAGTCAAGCCCATTGAGCTTCAAATACTGAGTGGTTTAGACAAAGAAAAGAAAGTCTTATGGTCCAACATGATGTCTCAGTATTAACCTTAAAATATTGATTTTCTTCTCTTCTTCAAAGCAATGACGACAAGGATAGGAAGTTTTGTAGATAGAATATGAAATTTACTTATTTTTGGTCTATACAAGGAACCCAAGTACCACATTTCCATGAAGACAAACATATTTTATCTCAAAGCTGAACCTCCCCATTATTTTAAGAGAGAAATTCGCAAATTTCTTCATCCAAAGTGTTGCTTCATTTTTTATCTTTTTTTTTTGTCAAAGCTATTGCATTGATGTTCCTAACTCAAAAAGGTACAACAAGGATAATTCATATTACATTACTTAGAAGCCTGAAACCTACATTCACACTACGCGCTCATGATGGTGCGACACCAACCAGGATTGCTCCTTTGTTGCCCTAGCCATTTGAAAAGTATATTGAATAAATATTATACTTTTGAGTCATTGACTTCTGTAATTGCAAATTAATAAACGGAGAAATCTCACCTATTTGATCAGCAACTAAAGTAGGATTGCTCCTTTGTTGCCCTTGCCGTACCGATGATCATTGTCGCAATCTGCCAAATTAGTCGATCACTCCATTTAGCTTTGTAATAAATTGGCAGGAAAAAAAAAACCAAAATCATATCACCTTCTAGTCGATACTTTCCTTGTTCTTGAAAAGATTGATCTTATAGAAAGAAGTTGCGCGCGCTTCGCAAGGTCGACCAAGAATCAGAGTCGTTGGGAATTAAATCATCCTCTTTCTATGTAACTCTAATGCTCACTCTGTTCTAGGAAGGGATCGATTGAATCACTCCATGGCTCATGGAGGGCTTCAATCGATCTCTTAGAACATGGAGAGATTCCTTACCTATTCTCTATACATTGAACTTATTGAAGCACTCATGAACACTTCGAACTATTTAACAAAAAGTCTCCCGATGTCTCTAATTATTATTAGACCCAAGTTTTCACTAAGCAAACCCACCTAATTTGTTTTTCGAGGGCGACAATTACCATCCATTTACATGATTTGAGCACCCTAAAATAAAAATAAAATTTTGGACCCTGAAAACTTTATTCGTATTGACAATTTTAACCTTAATATAATCTATCATCTACCTAATTTGAACTTAACTCTCTAATTCTTGCTTCATCTCTTATTTTTTTTTATAAGGAACGAGACTTTATTTTATATAGCCAAGATATATATGTACTTGGCGAGAGACAATATGTTTCTTTAAAACAAAGTCGAAAAAAACCCTACTAGTGTAGTAGGGAAAAAACGCGTCGTCCCTATACAAATACCGCTATTCCCTTGTAAGTGACACCCAAAAGATGTAGGCTAATCACCACGTGGTGTCGCATTCACGCCGAATCAACTAGGTTGAACCCGCGTTAGTGCGACAGAGAATTACAAAAGTGGTAAAGACAAATTACATCACTGATTGTCCTAGTACACTGTACCCTACCCAAAGCAAAATAATTAAACACATCTCAATCAAACCCCACCTACCCCTTCATGTTTACAGTTGTATATGTAAAAGCTCCTTTATTGTCATTCATGCTCCTTTTAGAATGTCCGCCAAGACCCATCAAAACGTTTCTTCTCCAATTTTCAAAATCCTTCTTGTATGAAACCCACCACTCAACTTGGTGTTTAATGGAGTCTTTAACTGAGCTCCACTATCTTTCTTTTTGGTTAAAAAGACGACTGTTTCGTTCAAGCCAAACCCCCCAAGCAATAGCTAGTACACCCGTTCTCTATAGAGTTTTCCTTTTGCTTCATTTCTTAATTATCAAATCAACATGCCGACAAATTTTCGATGAAACTCCGATGACTAAAAAAATAAACTATCCAAACTCAATAAGTCACGCTATCATCTTTTCCAATGAATTCTATATTTTTTCACCACTTTTTTTTATTGAATTTTATTCGTTTGATTTAGAGCATAACAATTGCTTGTTTTAGCATATGATGGAATCAAAAAAAAAAAAAATAGGAAGAAGAAAAAAGATGTACGCATGTAATGATGGAATCAAAATCTTGTTTTGAAGAAAGTTTGAAAGACATGAAGAAATTGTTTGTGTGCATAAGATATAAATTTATGTTGCACATCTCTTTTTTCATTCATCATTCGTGTCAGTCTTGTGTGACTGGGAAACATGTATACTAGTTTGATCCAATTGGAACACGAGATTTGAAGTTCAGTTATAGTCAACCAGGTTCCTTGCTCGTGGTCCTAGTTGGATCTAACTGGTAGCGCAAAGAGATTGAAAGGCTTAGAGCTTGGGCACCACTAACGATTGAGGGGAGATCAACAAAGAGATGGAGTGCTAGACTGCAATATAGGTGAATGGACGGAAGGGAGACGTTGAAATGGATGGGCAAAGCAAATTGTTTGATGGTGGGAGATTGCATTAATGAGGGTATTTTAGGAAACTAAGAGCTATATTTATGGGTGAATTTAGCACATATTTGAGTGAATCAAAGTATGGGTGCTAAAAGCATATAAATGGGTGGAAATAGTCACCTTTTTTTTGCTCTTCTAATTTTGCCCCACGCGAAATGACCAAACTGCACTTCATATATAAAGGTTTTTGTTCACCCACACCCACTTTCAAAACCCATTTTCATCGGAGAGCAACGATATCTATTGTGGGTTCAATTTTGAATCATAGTAGTTACGTTGTACTTCCTTCATTTGTTTTGGATCATAAGGTTGGAAATGTTGGGTATTAAAACAAAAAAATGAAAAACAAAGAGCTAAGCCAAGTAAAATAGAAAAATAAGAGAGAAACATATTCCTTATATTTTCTTCAAACTGTATTACATCTGCGACGACCACAAATTTTAAGGCAAACCAGGCACAGCCATGTCACCGAACACGTCACCAAGTCATGTTACATCACTTGCACACATGTCCATAACGGCCCGTGAAATAACCATTTAATAATCTAATTTAGTAAATTTAGATATTTAAATGATTATTTCATCGAAATATACTAAATTATAGAATTTTACAACTTAATTTGTTTATTTTGGTTTATTTATCAATTTATGTTATTTAAATAGCGGAAGTCTTAATAATATGCAAATAATGTAAATGAATCTTGCATTGGTTAACAAACCTATGGGTGGAAACCCGACAAAACGATACCATGTATATCAATAAAGGCAACAAAAATGTGTAATGTTAATATACATGTAGCTAGTAATAAGTCTCCCAAAATGATCTCCAAAAGATATTACATAAATACAAACAACTACACGTGAGGCTACTGTAGCTTTTTAGATCCAGATCGTCATATAGTCTGCAACGTGCCACCAAAAACAATGACAAGTTCCAGTGAGTAAATCCCAGAGAAATTCAGTTAGTATTCACAAGAAATCCAAGAAAAATGACTACAATTCATGTAGATAAATTAAATAAACGAAAACGTAAAACATGAATATAAGTCGATAAGATAATCAAGAATATGGAACACAAATGTTGTGTATAGCTATTGAGCCCTGAGACGTAAATACTAAATCGAGAAGGCCTTGGAGGCGAGGAAACCCATGCCTCCTCTTCACGGTCGAAATAAGAAACTCTGTTCGTCAGAAGGTAAACTTTCGCCCAACACCTCAAATGAAAGGAACTCCGTGACAGACGAGCCTCTTGTCAACCCACTCTCGAGATCATCGACTCTCAGAGAGGAGTCTCACGCGCATTCTAAGGCGTGACCAACACATTAACAACAATTGGATCGTCATCGACGAGAGATCCGAAGAAGGATCATACCCTTCTTTCGACCATACACAGACACACTCGGGAATATAGTTAACATGCAATCCGAACTGGTGAAAACTAATGTGAAATAAATAAATTTACGAAGGAAATAATTAAATTCTAAGCTAACTTTCTCGTAGGTTTACTTACCGCAATCACGTCGATACCTTATCTGAAATCAATCCTCATTCCCGTTTCGCAATCGACGCGTCCAAATTCCCTAAATCAATTAATTATCTTTAATTATTATCAATACCAAATTATTCATGTTCTATCCAAGTCACACACGCATAACGAGATCAATCTCGACTTGAGTCGCTTTTCAAATATTTTAGGATCATTGCACATTTATCAAGACGAATCCCATTAGCATCATCAGTGTATTTTAAATCTTAACACCAATCTCAAGGATGCTCAAATACACCATTGATCTGCACGCACATTGAGACCATCTTTTTATATCTATATTTTATATTTTATATTTTTATTTATTACCGTCCTTTGATCAATATGCATTTCGAGGGAATCTCGAGATGCGTGTACCGATTAATGTGCATCTCAATGCGGTTTTTTTACATAAGGATTCGACCCAAATCTCGAGATTACTGTTGTTTATCATATTTTATTATAATTTATTTATTCATCTATTCAAAAATTGACATGCATCCCGAGGAAATCTCGTGATATGTGCAATTTTGGTGCGCATCTCTAGGCGATGATCTACACTCCAAAATCAACACATATTTTAAAGGAACCATTAAAGGCATCAACATCATGGCATGGATATCAAGGTATTTTAATATTACTAAAAAAATTAGCACACATCTTGAGATGGTCACGAGATGCATGCAACTTCAACACACATCTTGATGCACCATTTACATATCACAAATCAACACAAATCCCGAGGCAGCCCTAAAACTTTCACACACACATACGATTCTCGATGCATCCATCAAAATCGTCCTAATCTTTCAACACAGATCTCGATGCATGCATGCACACACACTATATTCATCCCAAAACCACTATATGAGCCTTATTTTTTTCAACAAACTCATATCTTCCAAAATTAAATCACATATCTCGACAATGGTGAGGGAGACTGAGAAAAGTGGAATCTCGAGCAAAGAGGGTCGCGGTCAAAAGTGAGGCTGCCAGAGGTCGAGGTGAGAGAAATCGAGAGTGAGGGGTGGAGCACTAAGAGAGAAGGGACCAAAAGATATTTGAAAGCTAAAGAGAGGTGAAGCCTAGTGCGTCGAGAGAGGGGAAGCCATTAAAGGCCATGAGATAGAAGAAATGGGGGAGACGATAAGTATTGAAGGGGAGGGGTTTCTCTCGGGATGAAAGAGAAAACCTATCTCCTTCTTTTTTTTGTTTGCTTGTAGATGAGAAAGAGAGGAAAAGTAAGAGAGAGAAATAAGAAAAGTAAGAGAGAGAGTGAGTGAAATTGTTGAGATGGATTAAGAGAAAGAAAAGTTTGTGGTTTTTAATGAAGATAGAGAAAAACTTAGTGAGTGATGTGATCAATATGGTGAGGTGTCCACATTGTAGAGGTTGAGTGTTGTTTGACTTTTTTTTCATACAAACTTTTAAACCTCAACTAACCATTTTAAAGTATCCAACTTATCTTGTTAATCACCCTCATTTGTTTGGCTCTCTCTTACGTTCTCTGCTAAACTTGACATGTTTTACGAGAATATTTTTCAGTCACATATATTCGAAACTTATTGGTGGCGTCTACGTGGGTCTGAGCTTAGGGTCATGATTTACAATTCTTCAATTAATTGATTAAATAGAACGGGTCGTTACAATCTTCCTAACTAAAAGAAATTTTATCCTGAAATTTAAACTTAAGTTATTGTTTTTCCTTGATCTCAACTTTGTAGGGAAACATTTAAGTAGACCAATTGTCTAACTCATAGCTCAGTCTATCGCTGTACTTATTCGCGTATTTCTTTCCTACTTTTTTAATAGTATAGAACATTAGTGTATGTGTCTGGTCCTACTTGCGTGACTCTGCGCATCTCGAGGCCTTATCTTGACTCAACTTGTCGGCATTATCTGATATTGTATAAGACCTCAATATTGTCTTTACTACAAAGCCTAAAAGATTTTTAACCAATCAATGACCGGTAAATCTCATTTTAAGCGCTCACACAAATCGTATTTTTTTCACATGTCACTTGACAACAATTGGGTACCTTGGACATATACACAATCCCTTGTACCCAAATTTGGAGGTAATCGTGTTTTATCGAGATAAAGGTGCTTGCCAATCTGACTCATGAATAAAACTTCCACGGTGATATATTCACCCTTCTGTCATCTATGTTGTCAACCTTACAACCTACCATCTCGGCTCATGTCCTACTCAAAATCTTGTCAAGTTACTTGTTCATAGTGAAAATATTATCAAACATTTCTCTGTCGTTTCGCTTTATTATCACTTTTAAGGTATTCAAAACTCTTTTACAGGGCTAAAAAAATACGATTAACTATCGAACTACACTCGAAACTCATACGTTTAACCTCATATGAAAACGAGTTATATATACATCTTTGAACATGCTCGAAAACACGCGTCCTCATGCCTTGCTTGTAGCATCGACTCCTCTAGCCATACTTCTAAAGTGCCTAAGTCTGTAACACAAAATGGCCATGTTGTTCATAAAGTGTTTCATCGCATACATAATCTCAAATGAGATTAGTAATTGACACCAAATCAAACCTGTTTGGGTACTTAAACTTTTGTGATATGAATCTTGAGTCAACTAACTATGTCGTCTTCAACTCCAACTTATGCATCGGTTAAAAGTAGAACTCTATTATTCCCTGGGCACACGCGTATGTGTAGGCAACAATAATATCTTAACAAGTCTGAGATTACATCCTTCATGAGTAACACAATCTCATGTATGAGTCACATATTATCTCATCCTGCCTATCTGAAATGTACACCTAACTAGGTCATACCTCGCATGTACTAAAACCTAAAGAGAGTAACTACTCATACGATAAGGTTGACCCTTACTTCCTTTGATTCTCTGAAGAGTCGTGCATGTATAGATTCTCAATTTAGAGACAATATGCCTCTTCCACCACCTATCAGGATGTCAAAGCTAATACTTATAGCGAAAGTCATCTCGCTAACTCCAATTTTGTCTCTTAACGTCTTTTTTGGACTTCCCGAGTTAAAATGATACTTTTAATTCTTAACGTGTATTTAGAGTTTTCAACTTATTAATGGAATTATTAAATCTTTATTTTTAACGATGATAAGCCTTTTTGTTTTGGAGTTAAGTTTTTCTTATTCTTTTGGCATGGGCATCCCTCTATCTGGTTGAACTTAACAAAGTCCAACTCTTTCTGAGTTAGCTTGGTGGATCTTGCTCAAATCTTTCAAGCGTCTCCTCTAGGCTAGTCAACAAATATAACGGATTGAAAACTCAAAGAACTGTTTATTGTCGTGGCTAGTCTAAACTAACTGTTCAAGACCTTGATTATAATACATCCCTTAAAACATTTTTTTTGTTCTGCTACACGACTTAAACCTTATGACCCTCAGAACTAGTGACTTATACGCGCTTAATTTGATCCTAATCGTTAAGCTCTTAAGACTTTCCACGTCTCTTTGAGATATTGTCCTAAACTTTCTGCGAGTTCTAATTTGGGTCGGACTCGTCTCAAGTGCAAAATTTATTGCGACTGAGTCATTTATAGGTTCATGAGAAATTCAGAAGAACCTATTCCTTAGGCCGACTTGAGGTCATTTTCGACTTCAGAATATTTGCAGACTCTATCTCGGCTCACACTTCTCTGATTTTTTCTCTATCCAAGAGGTGGCAGTGGGGCCCCCACCGACCTTACGGACCACTAATAAATCTCGAAACTATAGTGGAGTTACTCGGGTTGCTAATCCTGCAAAACTACTCCAATGCTCTGGCCGGAGCTAAAAGAATCCGTACTTGCTTTCCTATAGTTCCGAGTTATCTCAACACTATACACTTCCATAGAGCCCACTGCAAATCTATTTGTCTTATGTCCTTTACCTATTCTTGATCGTCGAACTAACAATATCTAAAATCTACAGTGTTGTCTAAGTTAGATTTTTTCTTTTTTCAGCTATCATATATGATTTTCTAAAAGTTATACCTCACTCACAATGCTAGCTGTCCTACTACACACTTTGTACAACTTAGTTCAAATAGAGGTCCTTATTGTCTTGCATATGTCATTTCTTTAAAGGGCGTTCCAGTCAATAAAGTTTCTCGACTTACAACCCACGGTTTGTGTGAAATAAATATCATACATCATAGTCTCGTTAAGATTTTAAATGTGAGAATCTATTTTTCAATGGATACTTTTGAACTTCATTCATTTTTTTGAACTGCCATTCCTTACTTGTTACAGTAACCAACCTGGTGGTGCATTAAGCTCGGAAGTCTTGGCTTACAAAAGCCTTTTTGAAAGTTTTCATCTTTCAGTCTAAAATAGGCATACATCCTAATTTGGTTAGGGTAACACCTTACCTTCGGCTCTCGTGTCGAGACTAAAATATGTGTTGACTCTAATTATGGTCGAAACCTAACTCACTTATCACTCAGCTAGGTATAAAATGATATAATGTCACTATATCTAATCATGTAGGAACTAAACCAATAGATAAATCTTTCCTTTAGCGTACTATTCAGGCACATCCCAAAATAGTGGTTTTAGCCTATAATGACATTGTTAGTGCCGATGAAGTTGCAACTGACACCATTGAGCTTCTGTGAACATTTAATCTTGTAATGTCGTAGTTGATCGCATTCAAAGCAAACAACATGTTATTTCTCCTCTGCCGATCTTTTTTGACTACTCAGTGGTGGTGCTGATATCAAAGTTGTTGACCTATACTACACTCTTTATTTTGCCTTTATGGACACACTGAAAACTGCTACGTATTTGTCTTAACACTGGCTTAATATTCCTTAAACTCTGACCTCGTCTTTAATCGCCCCTCTTCACTACCATAGAAATCAACTCGACTGGTACTATCTCTAGCGAAGGTGTGGGTATCATTGTACGAGTATTCTACATTATTGCATTTACGTCAATCACCGTGTGTATCTCTAGTCACATTAGCTAGTTGCCTAAGACATAAGAATTGTGCCTATCTCTCCCAACTGTCGATCATATGCAATAACTATCTTTACAAAAAGTCTGATAAAAAATAATTGCGGTGTAGTATCAGTCATCATGCTTCCAATGCCAACTGCAATCGGTTGTCGCCTATTAGTGTATGCAACGGTATTCGTGTATCGAATCATACTCGTAATATGTGTATATATAATACAACCAAGACATAACACGTATATAATCCCTGACATTACACTTCCCAACTAAAGGTTCTAAATCAGGATTTTCGAGTTTTCACATCTAATGTTTGTTTCTTAAGTTTTATTCGGTTATATTAAACTTTCCCTTGGGTTTGCCTAAACCTAGGCTCTGATACCAACTGTGACGAACCCGAATCTCGAGGAAAATCGGGCACCACCACATCATTGGACACGTCACCAAGTCATATCACATCACTTGCACACATGTCCATGACGGCCCACGAACTAACTATTTAATAATCCAACTTAATCAATTTCAATGTTTAAATGATTATCTCATCGAAATATACTAAATTATAAAGTTTTACAACTTAATTTGTTTATTTTGATTTATTTAGTTTATTTAAATAGAAAAAGTATTAATAATATGCAAATAACTAATGTAGATGAGTTTTGCATTAGTTAAAAAACCTATGGGTGGAAACCTGGCAAAAAGATACCATGTATATCAATAAAGGCAACAAAGGGGTAATAAACGTTAATATACATGTATCATGTAATAAGTTTCCCGAAACGATCCCCAAAAGATAGTACATACATAAATACGAACACTTACACGTGATGCTACTGTAGCTCTTTAGACCTGGATCATCATATAGTCCGCAACTTGCCACTAAAAACAATGACAAGTTCTAGTGAGTAAATCTCATAGAACTTCAGTTTGTATTCAAGAGAAACCCAAGAAAAATGACTACAATTCATGCATAATTAAATAAACGGAAACGTAAAACATGAATATAAGTCGTTGAGATAATCATGAATATGGAATGTAAGTGTGGTGTATAGCTGTCGAGCCCTGGGATGAAAATAATAAACCGAGAAGGCCATGGAGGCAAGGAAATCTACGCCTCCTCTTCACGATTGAATGAGGAACTCTATTGGTCGGAAGGTACACTTCCGCCCAATGCCTCAAATGAGAGGAACTTTAAGACGGAGGCGAGCTTCACGTCAACCCACTCTCAAGATCATCGATTTGCAGAAAGAAATCTCAAGTGCAGTCTAAGGCGTGACCAACACCATAGCAATAATCGAATCGTCATTGATGAAAGAGCTGGAAAGGGGTCATACCGTCCCTTCGACCATACACAGGCACACGCGAGAATATAGTAAACATGCAAGCCAGACTAGCAAAAAGCAATGTGAAATAAATAAATTTAGGAAGAAAATAAGTAAATTCTAAGCTGACTTTCTTGTGGGTTTACTTAACACAATCATGTCGATACCTTGTCCAAAAATCGTCCCTTACTCTCGTTTCGCAATCAACGTATCCAAATTTTCTAAATCAATCAATTATCTTTAATTATTATCAATACCAAATTATTCGGGTTCTATCCAAGTCACACACGCATAATGAGGTCAATCTTGACTTGAGTCATTTTTAAAATATTTTATGATCATTGCACATTTTCGAGACGAATCCCGTTATGGTGTTCAGTGTATTTTGAGTCTTTACACCAATCTCGAGGATACTCAAATACATTGTTCATCTGTACGCACCTCGAGACCATTTTTTATATCTATATTTTATGTATATTTATCTACTATCATTTGATCAACACGCATCTCGAGGGAATCTTGAGATACGTGTACCGATTAATGTGCATCTTAAAGCGATTTTTTTATATAAGGATTTGACCCAAATCTCAAGATTTCTATTTTTTATCATATTTTATTATAATTTATTTATTTATCTATTCAAATTTTGCTACGCATCTTGAGGTGATGATTTATGCTCCAAAATCAATACAGATTTTAAAGCAACCATCAAAGACATCAACATCATGGCGCAGATATCAATGTAGTTTAATATTATTTAAAAAAAATTAGCATGCATCTCGAGGTTGTCTTGAGATGCGTGCAACTTCAATGTGCATCCTGTGACACTCTAAAATAATTCACACCTAAAAAAATACAATAAAACCCTTCTAACCAATAAAAATGAAAAAGTGTGTCTGACACTATAATGACCCATAACGTCTTAAATACTTCATCAAAAAAAGAATAGAAAGTTGACACTTATCTTAGAATTTATGATTGAAAATGATGTTTCAATCTTTAGGAAATAAATAAGAAGCTTTCTTGTCATTATGACTGACAACGACTCTTTAACATAAATGAATTGGTTATAACTAAACAAATCGTTCATCTTTATCTGATTATTATGATCGATAACGACATTTAACAGATTTATTATTATTTTATCCTGTCATTATGACAGAAAACGACTTTAAAATTATTTTAATCATTCTCGGTACTACAAATAAGAGGATCGATACAACATTAATACAGATTTACAATCTTACTTCTTTTGTTATTAAGTAGAGAAGGAACCCTGTAGAGTTCTCGTTTAGAAGATCTAATAAGGTGATTTTCTTATTAAATGTTGTTAATTCTTTATATATGTCTTAACACTGACATTCTTAGTACCTTGCTATTGTTCTAACCATCCACATGTGAGATTCAAGTCGACGGGCTACGATTGTCCATTGGTGTGGTTGTCATGGTCCACCAAATTTGGTAACATATCAGCGAGCACTTTATACGATACTAATGACCATGTTGTGGTTTTGGCCTTAAGGAAAAATTATGAAGTCCACCGGTGTAGTTACTAACTATTATTGTTTGCAATTGGTGATATATGCTATTGTTATTGTTTTGCTATATATTTTACATTAAATGGGGTATAGTTAGAGAATTACTGGGTGCTGGCTCATTAAATCAAACAATTTTAGGTCTCATCCAAGCTAGTCGAGAATGATGAATCCCAATTAGGTCAGAAGATGACTATGTCAGATAAATAATGTATAATGGTCAATGATGACCGTGTTGGATAAATAATGTAAAATATCAGTAATGATGTGGAAAGCGTGAGTGTGCTATGTAATATTAAGAAACAATGTAAACTCATTATATATATATAAATAAATAAGTTTTATTATGTATTTTCTCAACCCTTAGTTATACATGATATTGGCCCTGTGGGCAGTCCATCTAGATCTTATGAGTATTTCGAGATCAGGGTGTGACAAGTTTGGTATCATAGCCATTGTATAACTTGGGAAAATGCATAATAATGGCAAATAATAGACGTAGATGAAAAAAAGCTTTTGTATATCCTCAAAACGAATCTTAGGTAGAATTGCAAGGAAACATCACTAGGAATCAATTTAAATCATACTTACTATAGAAATAGAAGATTGAGAATAAGACAAAATATGGATATCTGGAATGGTCAGTTAAAAGTCATATTTAAGACCACATCTACGGTATAGAATCTTTTTATTTGCAAAGCTACAATGACAAATAAATAGCTTGGAAGGTTTTTTAACAGATAAATACAAGTTACCTTGACATATGTTGAAAGAAAAAAATGATTATTATGAACTTTATCTTAACCATAGATATTTTTACATGTAAAAGTAACACACCACTAGTCAATTGCATGATAAATTATTATACACCAGATCATGCATGCATAAGCTTACTAAGCTTACAAATGGATTAAGCTTCTAGAAGAAGATGCAATGTGTACACAGATAAAACATTTAGGAAATTTATGGGTTAAAAAAAAAGATAATTATAGGGGACCCATCATTACACTTACTACCTATTAGCTAGATGTAGCTACACCTCTACAAATTCATGATGAGCTAGATGTAGCTATACCTCTACAAGTTCATGATGAGAATGCTTTTTCTAGCTATAAATAAAGAACAAGAGTTCCATACATGGTGCAAACTGAAATTCTCTTGAACTCAAAATTGATGTCTCTGTCTCACCACCATTCATCTTACATCCTACTATCAAATAATTATAACCATCTTGTAGTATAAGTATTTGCATGAGCCTCGACCCCACCTTAACTTAAGGACTTAGCTATTTAGTCTACCCCATTTTTGCAAGCAAGCTTTTGATATAAGGCATACTTAAGGTAAATCTTATTTGCAATATCTTATTTCAATGCAGTGAATCTTCTTTACAATATCTTATTTCAATTAATGCATTGCATTAATAGGTCGTGACATTTTTTGTGCTATTTTTCTCCGTATCCAATTATGTACCATCTTTTCCATCACTGCAGGTTCATGCAAAGCATACTAAACGGTCATTTTCACTCCAGTTATTATTACACCACAAATTTAAATTCTACATAATACTCTCATGCATTTTTTGTCATTAATATTGTAAGTAGCATTGAATCCAGATCATATAGAGTGGTCACCATGTTCATTTTTTTAACAAGATCATATACACATTTAAGTGTCGAACTCAACCAATTATTGGATTCCTTGTCAACTAGCTTTCCACTCTCTTGTCCTTATTCGGTCTTACCATTTAAAGTCCAATAGTCATTAGATTATTATAGTAAAAACTTAAATTGGGGGACGACATCAAATTAGTATAAACGTTTAACTAGTTTTCTTTATGTCACAATCAATATCATACACAAAAAAAGAAAATATTTAGTAACTGCGAACTAAAACCTATGAATTTGCTAGCCTTGCTAAAAAAAGAAAAGATAAAAAGGTATAACTAGATCAACCATATCTTGAGCCGTGACAACCGTAATTAGCAAAATAGTTGTATAAGTGACATATTTTATAATAAAAAAGAAAAAGTTGTAAATTTGATTGTATAAAAAGTCTAATTTATTTATTTTTAGTTACATTGTTGCTTGATGTCACATTACGTGGTAAGGATATAAAATATATATAAATATATCTACAAAATTTAAGTGCAACTTAGTAGAAATAGTAGTATGTGTATTATACTAATTATTATGGCCCTGGTGTGATAGATAATCAGAGCCGAATATAAAAATAATATTAGTCCATTTAGATGGGATGAGGCATCTAAATTTGCAAAAGACTATGATTATATCTAAAAAAAAAGAATCTGTATAATTTTGGGTAGAAAAATTAAAACTTGACTGCAAATTTTATTATTGAGTTAAGATGGTATGGGACATATTAACTCAACAAATAAGAGGGAGGTACTTGTGATTTTTCCACAATGAAATGAAATAAAATAGAAACTAATAAAACATAAACTCCAATAGCCTAGATAATATAGTTACATGTACCTATGAAACAAAAAAAAACATATATATAATAAAATATTATATATACACACTAAGATAACTTCTATTTATGCAGAGGTCGTCACCTATGATAACTACTGAAAATCAAGTTGTGAGTGAAAATCCTACTATGATTGAAAACTAAATTGAGGACACCCATATAAATAACCAACATTTAGGAATTGAACCCGTAGAACAAACGCAAAAACCAGCTATGGACCAATTATTTCAAAGTTTCCTAAGATATATAAGTCAGCAACAGGTAACTAGAAAATTACTTGAAGACCAGCCAGTAGTGCCTTGTCATAACATTACCAATAAAGCCACGAACCTAATGACCTTAATCCGTGACTTTAAGCGATTAAGTCCAAACACTTATAATGGGGCATCCGAGGTCAAAGAAGTTGATAAATGGTTAAAGGAAATAAAAAAACCTTAAATGTTATGAGAATGCCAACATAAGTTAGGGTTTTAGTAGCCTCTTATCAACTAATTAGTCAGGTAGCCTATTGGTGGGAAATGATACAAAATGATCCTATTATTGATACAAAAAAGATGAAGTGGGAAGATTTTGAGGCTTTATTCGTTCAACAATATTTTCCTAAAACCTTGAGGATACAATTCAAATCTAAGTTTGCTCGGTTAACTCAAAAGGGAATGATAGTACAAGAGTATGAAGCCAAGTTCACCGAATTTGCTCAATATGCGCCAGCTATGGTTGTTAATGAGCAAGATAGGGAAGAAAAGTTCTTCTTTAGGCTGAGGTATGACATTCAATGGGCATTAGCACCGTTTCAACATAAAAATTATAGAGCAATGGTTGAAGGAGTTTTAGCAGTCCAGGTAGAAATCCAGCAAGACGAAAAATCTCGAAATAAGAAGTTAGGAAAAAATAGGAATGGAAATTGGAACCAAATAAACTCCAAAAGAAAATATCCATTAGGTGAACAATCATATGCTAGGGTTGAACAAAAAAATGAAACTCAAAATAAGTTTGGTAGATAAGAAAAAATGAACAATCTTTGTGGTAAAAAAACCAAGAATTAACTCACCCATCATTTGTGACCCAATAAGGACAACCGGTAGAACCAACGCGAACGTGCTTTATGTGTAATCAACTAAGACATATAGCTCGTCACTGTCCTTGAAATTCAAATAGTGTTCCACCTCGCCCTAGTCAACTTCCAGGGCAACCACAAAATTGCTAACCAGCCAAGAACTTTGGACGAATCAATGTCACATCGTAGAAGTATTACCACCTAACGCAATAGTCGAAGGTACATTTCCTATTTTTAATACACAAATGAAAGTATTATTTGACTTTGGTGCTATTCACTCTATTATCTCTAAAGAAATAGCAAAAAACTTGGAATTACCAATAGGAAATTTAGAAGATACTTTTAGGATTCACACACCACTTGGAAGCACTACAATAAAAGAAAAATTATGTAATTCATGTGAACTTAGACTACTTGATAAAACATTCTTAATTGACTCTATAGTGATGAATATAACAGGATATGACCTAATTTTAGGAATGGATTAGTTGGCTCAATATCATGCTCAACTTGATTGTGAAAAGAAAAAAGGTATATCTAACCCTTCCAATTGGAGATACTCTTATAATAAATGGTCAAACCCAAAAGATCTATAGAACTATAATGGTCGCTCTTAAAACTTTCCCTGAGGATAAGAAAAACCAAGAAATATTTCTCAACCCAGCAGTTGAAAATGCAAACCTTAACATAATTGACATTCCAGTAGTAAGAGATTTTAAGGAGGTATTTATAGATGAGTTGCCAGGACTTCCTCCATTTAGAGAATTTGATTTTCAAATTAACCTTATTCCTGGAATGGATCTTGTAGCCATTACACCATATAGAATGTCATATAAAGAACTGCAAGAATTAGATAAACAACTTCGAGAATTAGAAGAGAAATGATTTATACAAAAAATACGTCTTCTTGGGGCATTCTTGTCTTATATATCAAAAAGAAAAATGAAACTTTAAGACTTTGTATAGATTATAGGACATTGAATGCTTTGACCATAAAGAGTCATTAACCACTTCCAAGGATCGATGACTTCTTTGGCAAATTAAAAGGAGCCAAATATTTTTAAAAAATTGATCTTAGATCAGGATTTCACCAATTAAGGATCAAACCCTCAAATGTACCTAAGATTGCTTTTTGAACACGTTACAAATACTATGAGTTTTTAGTAATGCCCTTTGGATTAACCAATGCACCAACAACATTCATGGATCTAATGAATCATATTTTTTGAGCTTATCTTAATAAATTCATTGCATATTTGTAAATGATATCCTAATTTACTCATCCACTTATGAGGACCATGAGAAACATCTTCGAATCACTCTCCAAATTTTCATCAATCACCAATTATATGCAAAATTGAGCAAATGTGAGTTTTGGATGAAAAAGGTCAAGTTTTTAAGTCATATGATTTCTAAAAAAGGAATTGAGATGGACCAAAAAAAGTAGAATCAATTCTCAAATGAAAACAACCTACCTCAATCTCGGAAATTAGAAGTTTCATAGGACGAGCAGGATATTACCGAATATTCATTCAAGTTTTTTTTTTCTAGCTAGCGGAACCCATCACTAGAATGAACATGAAAAATGTCACGTTTTTGTGAGACAAAAATTGCAAAAATGCTTTTAGAGAACTCAAAAAATGACTTACAACTGCACCCATAATGACCACCCCTGTCAGTGGTGTTGAGTTTGTCATTTATACAGATGCATACTATAATGGACAAGAAGCTGTTTTAATGCAATCAAGAAAAATAGTGGCATATGCATATAGACAATTAAAGGTCCATGAAAAGAATTATCCAACTAGTCTTTGCACTAAAAATTTGGAGACACTATCTTTACGAAGAAAAAATTACAACTTACTCAAATCATAAAAGTTTACAATACATATATACTCAACGGGACCTAAATCTTAGGCAAAGAAGATGGTTAGAACTCCTAAAAGATAATGACTTTGCCCTCCGATATCACCCAGGAAAAGCTAACGTGGTAGCAGATGCCCTATGTAGATCAAATCTATAGATAAATGAGATTAAACTTTACGAATGAAATATGCATCAAACTGTTGAACAAAATGACTTGATCATTACATAAGGTACAACCCAAGTCATTTTTATAAATATAGTGTTAGATTCTGCCACTAAATTACAAGTAGAATTAGCTCAGCAAAATGACCTGAAACTGACACAAGTTAAAGATCAATTACAAACTAGAAAACATTACTAGAGTGGTCTATATCCCTCGAAGATACATTACTCTTCAAAAATAGAATAGTAGTACCTGAAAACCTTACTATTAAAACTTTATTGTTGGAAGAAGCTCATCAATCAAAGTTTTCAATTCGTCAAGGATGTGATAAAATGTATCATGATCTCAAACGAAAATATTGGTTTAAAGGTATGAAGTGAGAAATAGCCGAGTATGTTTCAAAATGTATTAATTGTCAACAAGTTAAAGTTGAATATAGTCGACCAGTCGGATTGTTACAACCTTACCAATAGGAAAATGGAAATATGATAATATAACAATGGACTTTGTTACTGCACTGTAAAAAAATTATAAAGGACAAGATACAATATGGGTAATAGTGGATCGACTCACGAAAACAGCTAGATTCCTACCCATAAAATCCTTTGACACACCATCTAGTTTAGCAAATTTATATGAAAGAGAAATTGTTCCACTCCATGGTATTCCTCTAACCATCTTCTCTGACAGAGACCCTAGATTTACATAAAAAATATGGAAATCCTTTCAAAAAAATATGGGAACAAAACTTGCTATGAGCTTTGCTTATCACCCATAAATAGACGGACAAAGTGTATGAACTATTCAAATTTTGGAAGATATGCTCCGAGCTTGTATAATCGATTTTCAAGATAAATGGAGCAAATATCTTCACGTAGCTAAGTTTGCATATAATAATAATTACCAAACAAGTATTAGAATGGCTCCATATGAAACATTATATGGTTGACCATGTCGATCCCCAATATTATGTCCAGATAAAGAAGATAAAGTACTGTTAGGACCTGAAATAATAGCTGAGACCAATGAGAAAACTCAAATAATACAGAATTGACTTAAAATAGCTTAAAGTTGTCAAAAGACTTACGCAGACTCAGGCAAAAAATCAACAGAATTTTAAGCTAATGAACTCATCCTTCTAAAAGTAAGTCCGATGAAAGGAATTCAACGCTTTAGAGAAAAAAGAAAGTTAGCTCCCCGTTTCATTGGTCTTTTCCCCATCGTTGAGTGAATCTAAGAAATAGCCTACAAAATCGATCTACCTCTAGCACCGGGTAAAATAAATGACGTTTTTCATGTTTCAATGTTGAGAAAATATAAGCCCGATTCCTCGCGCATTATTCAATAGAAGAATCTATATATAAAACTAGATTCCTCCTATCAAGAACAATCAATTCGTATACTAGACGACAAGGTTCAATAGTTACGTAATCGCCAAATAGAATTGATAAAAGTTCTTTTCCAACATCATTCAGCGGAAGAGGCAACCTGGGAATTAAAGTCTGAAGTGCAAAATTCATACCTACATCTATTCATCTAGGCAACCGCTTCGCCTCATGCATCTAAATATATTATTAAATAAAGTATATGTACATGTACATACCAATGGGAAAGAAAAAAGACGCAAAATCCTCTCTAGGCAATAAAGATTAAAATATTGGAGGACCTAGTAACACATCCCCTCAAAGATCACAAAGCTCTTCACAACCAATATACATAAGTAGCAACAACGGAAGTAAGGGAAACAAGGAAGAAATTCCACCAGCACATAACAACACTGATTTTGGAACATTTGCCACTGCCCCACAGTATTTGGGAAATCAATAACAAACACCCCATATGGCTAAATTATAGAACATACAACATAGTTGAATCTGATGAATCAATGACCGCACCCCAATATCCTCAGAATCAGGAGAACATGTCAACATATGACCTCGGTTCATGGATCGATTATAGAGCATACAACCCCAATGATAATGAAATAAATCAACAGTGCGAGGAAATCATATTTTTCATAGGAAATTCAAAAGAAGAATATGTTAACTTCTTCTAAAGCGTTGTTTGATGAGCCTGCGTAGTATTAGGTAGATGGTTAGTTAAAGGTTGACCAAGCCAATGATGCTTAGCTTATACAGAGATCCAATGACGAAACTGTTGGGGCATGTGCCCTAGGTCAATCCATTAACTGCCTTTATAAATACTTTTAGTTAATAAAATAAAGGATTTCATTTGTTGTTTATTATAATTAATTTGCATGTTTACATTATAATAAGATCCATGGGTATTTACAGAAATATCATAAATGTCCATAGTCGATCATTATACTGGGAACTATAATGAATTAAGACTAATGTGAGTCTTGATTGATGATCATATGATGATTATACGTATAGGGATACGAGTCAAGATCACGAGTACTTGTTAGGGAATAAAGTACTTGATCGACCCGTTATGAGAACATCACATGGATAAAGTCATAGTTGTTTCTCATGATAGGTATATTTTTTCAGTCCTCTGACTTGAGATTACCAGAGACTTCAACATTAGGAACACAGTGATTTGACACAATCAAACGTTGTCTTTAACCGAACGATTATAAAGGTTGTAATTGGTTAATATGTGAGTAATGTGATGAAGTTGTGTAATCAAGATAGAATTTGTCCCTCTCATATAAAGAGAGATATCCAGTGGATCCCTCGATGTGTTAGACTGTTAAAAGGCCTAGTCTAAGTGAATTGATATTGATCAATGTCACTTGGATGTTTTCAGTCTACCTAGAGATCGAGACTAGTATGATTGAACATGTTGGATGACAATTCCATGCCTTATGTTTGATCAAAAGGATATCGTGTGACAAAAGGATGTTATATACACTATTGATTAGGTTGTATCGATTTGATATTCGTACAACTTGGGTAGTCATAATGTCTTGCTAGAGGCCGCTTATGACTTGTATACTAAAATGTGTTTTGGTACACTGCCAACGTTGTATGAGCCTATTGGGTCGCACACTAAGAATGGTTTTGCGAGATTTTAAGTTGGTTCAGAGAAATGAGTTTTATATAATAAAATTCGTGATAGAAACGTCCTTGTGGAGTATTACACTTATACTTCTTTAAGTAGGGGTATATGTGTAATTTACGTAACCATCTATATACAAGGGTTGTATAAATAGACGCTTTAAGTTAGAGCACACGGACGAAAGATTAAGGGCCGAAAATCTATTTTCGTTTTAGAAACGACTTAGAGTTTTCTGGTACGCTCTGGATCGTTTTGGAGAGAAACAAAAAGATTTGGTATTCTCTCGAAGCTAACACTTCGAATCTCGGTCGCCATTCGTGTGTGGACTGCTGGTAGAGGGCGTTCGTCGTTGGCAGCGCCTTAGAGATCGATCAATTTTCAGAAAGGTATATTGCGACTAAGGTACGATTAAGTTTTCATGGTTTAAACGTTTTTAATGGAATTAGATTTGGATCCTGTTGGGGTTTTTGTCAAAATTGTTTTGTAATTTCTCCTGAGTATGAACCCCAAAACCCAACAGAAACTATTCTACTAGTGCCCGAACCAGATATCCTGCAAGAAAATATAGTAAAATTTGTAGAATATATCGAGGATAGTCCTCCTACTACTAATGAGACAATCTTTGCATGTTACAAAACAGATGATGAGGCTCAGGAAGAAAGTAAATCAAGTAGTGGAGATTCTAGTACTTGTAGCAACTAGTCAACTATTACAGGTACCTTTACTTAATTAAGTTTTGAGGATGAAAGTTTGTTTACAGGGGGAGAATGTGACACCCTAAAATAATTCACACCTAAAAGAAAAACACATAAAACCTTTCTAACCAATAAAAATAGAAAAGTATCTCTGACACTATAACGACCTGTAGCGTCTCAAATTCTTTGTCAAGAAAATATAGAAAGTTCTTCAATCCTTATCTTAGAATTTATGATTGAAAACGTTGAAGGTCACCCAAGAGGGGGGGTGAATTGGGTTACCGAGTAGTTTTTGCCCTTTTAAAAACTTTGTGCGCAATTTACAACTATGATATATATATAAGCTATGTAAATAAAAGAAATGTTGGAAATATAGATTGACACAAGATTTATAGTGGTTCGATCCAATGATCTACGTCCACTACCTAACCTCCTCAGTTAGGATTTCAACCCACTTATATTATCAATAAGTGTTACAACCTAAGCATCACCTAGGATTTTACTACCTAGCCGCAACTAGGATTTTCCCCACCTAGCCTCAACTAGGATTTTTCCCACCTAGCCGCAACTAGGATTTTCCCACCTAGCCGCAACTAGGATTTTTCCCACCTAGCCTCAACTAGGATTTTACCCACCTAGCCGCAACTAGGATTTTTCCCACCTAGACTCCTCTAGGATTTTTCTCACCTAGCCGCAACTAGGATTTTCCCTTTCGACTTAGATTCCACTAAGTCTTACAATGATTCAAATTACAATGATTTCTTTGGAATTACAAAGATACACTTTACAACAAAAGTGGTATCAAATTCAAACACAAGCAAGCCACCTAGAGCCTAACTCTTATGCATGCAAGTGTAAGTATAAATGGAAAGTGAAAATATATATCAACGATGTTATAGCAAATTCAGATTTGAAATTGTTTCAAAAACTTAATAAATTTGTATGAAACCAATTTCAAGTTTAAGAACAAAAGTTTTAGCAAAAATCAAGTTTAAGTGCAACACTTTTGTTCAAATCAATCTCGAGTTTTAGAGTATAAATTTTAAGTACAAAAACTCGAGAGAATATGTTCAAACACACATATCAGAATTATCTTCAAATCAAATACTCAAAACATGAAGATTAAGCACAAGTAAGATTGAAGATCTTAGAAATTTCTTACAACCAGAAGAATGACAGAAGAGATCAGCTCTGGAGTGATTAATGAACTCCTTTTGAAAGCCTCAAATGTCTTTGGATATTTGAGCTAAAGAACAAAGAACTAAGATCTCCCTTGTTTTCTTCACAAAAATCAGATTTCTACCTTGTAGATCTATTGATTTTGAGTGTGTTTGTTCTTGATGATCAAAACCAAGTTTGAGGTGTTTATATAGTGGTAGGAATTCCAATATAGCCGTTTATGACCGTTCTAGGAATCCAGAAAATCGAAAATTCAAATTTCAAGCTTGGTTTCCAAAAGTCGAAATTGCAGCGAGAGAGCAATTAGCGCGCTAATGACATTATTAGCGCGCTAACTCCGAGGACTTGAGAATAATTATTCTCGTCCCTTTGTGTTAGCGACCCTTAAACTTGTCCAGGGACCTAACCAACCCTTATATAACATATTATACATGTTTATTATGATTCATTAAGCTTACTTGGGTGGTCCGGATAATTTTACAAACCCCGAAATCGGAAATTCAAAGTTTCACAACTTATTAGGGGCTATCCTGCAAATTTTCAGTTTTACATTTCAAAAACAAGTTTTTCTTTTTCAAAAACATTTATAATGATCTTCTAATATGTAAATGACCATTCACACATGATTTCACATTGTTTAACTTCATTTACCTATTTAGGTGTTTAAAATCCACTTTTAAACTTTGAAATCAACTTATGATTTTGAGAAATGATTTTGAAAACATGATGTATGCATGAACTAATGCATTTGGCTTGCGTGAATGAATTTGTATACCTTACATTGATATTACAAATTGCGGCTTGGACTTTTCTTCTTCATTTCTTCATTTGTATGCCGAGTCTTGAACTTGTATTTCTTGAATGCTCTTGAAGTCTTGTATTGCATCACTTACTCCAACAATCTTTCCATATTTCTTAAATACATTTTCACCTTGTTTGTTTGGCTCCATATTTCTTGAATATTCCTGATGTGTTGTATTGCATCCTTTTAACACAAACTGAAATACATGATTAGTACATTTTCACCTTGTTTGTTTCCATCAAAATCTCGGTCGGAATGTGAGTGACTAACCACTTAGTCCAACAATCTCCCCCTTTTTGATGATAACAAACAATGTGAACTTTAAAGGTGTAAAAACACATTCTAAATGTATATCACATTCAACACATCAATCTTTTCAAGTTTAACTTTATTTATCTTCAAATATGCAAGTTCAAAACCAAACAACCGTTTCAAATATACCAAGATAAAAACCTTTCAAAAACTTTTCAAGTTCAACACCACATTTTTCAAACTTCAAACCTTTCAAGTTCACCCACATATTTCTCCCCCTTTTGATATTATCAAAAAGCGGGATCAAGTATCCACAATTTTTCTCCCCTTTCATGTATACCAAAAAAAAAACCAACAACTTTTTCAAGTATACCAATATATGCAGGTTAAAATTATTAACTTGATACCAGTTACAAAAATCAATAATATTAACTTATCAACTTGATACCAGTAAAAATGAGAATTATGAACCCGATACCAATATATACCAATGAAAATAACACCCTTTCATATCGTCCTTTCAAAAATTATAACAATAGCAAAGATATCACAATATCTCCCTTTCAAGTTCTACCTTTTCTCCCCCGTTTGATATTATTAAGACAATGGGGTCAAGTATCTGCAAAGATAGACACGATTCAAACAATACGAGAGAAATAAACTCTCCCCCTCACTTTATGCTTATCAATAAGCAATATACCAGGATAAAAGCATTCTCCCCCTTACTTTAGCAATAAATTTCTCCCCCTTACTTTATGCATATTAATAAAAAACATTCTCCCCCTCACTTTATGCAAATTAATAAAGAACATACGGAAGCGATACACATGCATAGACTAGAAAACATAGTGAAGCACAAAATAGCCATAAAGAAAACTCAGAGATACGCAAAAAATCATGATATAAATAGCAAAAGTAATGAGATTGCATAATTGTGGCTTAACATGAGTTTGACCAATTAGAACACCTAAGATTAACATATTAGAGCCTAATGCTTATCTAGGTGTATCTAAACGCTTCTTCTAGATGATGGTGGTAGATGGTCAGAACTAGAAGCGTTATCATCTCGCAGCGAGAAATTTGGAAGCCGTTGACTCTCTATACGACGAAGGCGATCACCATGATTCCGTAGAGTCGTCTCGACAGCATTGAAGGATTGAGTCATATAATCATGCAAGTATCCCAGCTGTGCCGATACATATGCCAGTGAAGGTGACATATTAGGAGGAGGTGTTAAGCCGCCGAATGTAGAAGGGTGTGGAGGCGGTGCTGATTCCTCGTGCTGCTGCTCTGGAGCTGTAGAGTCTTGAGCTCCTTCATTATTACCATCATCGTGACTTGCAGTTCCTTCTTCTTCAGCCTGGTCATCATCCCCAAGGTGATAACTGTACTCCAAATAATCTGGCGCATTAAAAGGATAGTCCGTAGAGATAGGAGACTCGTAACCGCCGTGATGCTGATTATATGGAATAGCATCATCCCTAGTCCACTTGCTTCCTCTCACGAATATATCGTATTTCATGGCTTTCAGTGTGGCCATGTTAATGGAATCAAAGATGCGAGAGGACGACCGCCTAACGCGAGATCTACTTGGGCGGACTCAAGTAGGATGTAATAACATGGGCGTATGGAAGATGACGACGGGCGCGCATGTGCTAGTCATATAGCCGATGAGAATGTGAGGAAGACTGAGGGGTAGCATGAGAAATAGATGACCTAGTATGAACATGTCAAGAAGAGTGACATAGTTCTTGCTACCTCCTCGTGGAAGAATGACCTTATGAAGTACCTTGTGAAGAAGATGAGGTACTAACTTAAAGTCGGTATCCGTGATACGGTCGGATAAACGAGTTAAGTTACTCTTGGACCGTAGAAAGGAATTAAGGACTTCTAAACGGTCGAATGGCCAACTTAAGAACTTGCACACAACCGTGGTCGATGGAGGGTGCAATGGGAGGTGAAGCCGTTGAGCAAGATTTTCCGGTGTAATCTCAATGGCGAGGCTACCAACGGATGAACGAAGTACAAATTGATTTGTGGTTTCAAGGTTGGAATAGAAGACTCTAACCAAAGGAGGGTTGTAATTAGCCCGATGAGTACAAAAATTTGTCCACCCCGCCGCGTCTAGAATTTCCCGAATTGGGAGATAAGCCTTATCAAAGAAGGCAACATCTACAATTGCGGGACGTATAATTTTGGCGTCCGTAAGTCGTGGAGTTACCAATTCTAGGACTGAGGAAGACTCATGAATGGCTTTGGCACGACCCTCACGTAGTGGGGCATTTGCCGGAGGGGAAACAAGGTGAGTAGACTCATCACTAGACGAAGATGATTGTACAATACGACGACTAGAAGGACGTCGTGAGGACGTTCCTTGGGTTGAACGTGATGGATTGGGGGCGGTAGGTGCACCCGTTCGAGAAGAAGGGCGGTTTGAAGGGCGACGTGATGACATATTGAAACAAGGAATGGAAGAAATCGACAAAGAATGGAGAAGATTTGTACCTTGAAGGAGTGGAGAGCACGGTGGAGAGTCCCTGGAGAGTGGATTTGACAAGAGGAGAGGAGTTGCTTTGTGTTTGAGGTAAGTTGTTTATGAAATTTTAGGTTATAAAACCCTGACCGAGCGATATTAGTTAGCGTGCTCATTCCTCTCTGGAATTTTTCGGTCGCAGGGCTATTAGCGCGCTAATTCGCTATATTAGCGCGCTAATTCCTCTCTGGAATTTTTGACAAAAAATTTTGAACTTTTGCAATTTAGCTCCGATTCTTCTCAAACTTTATGGACACTTCAATAACATCATATAAAAAGGTTTAGAATAGCTAAAACATATGTAGAAGGTCCGATTCTCGAAACATCCCTAACTCACGCCGAATTCTTGAAAATTGCTCTCTAGGCAAAGGCTTAGTGAATATATCGGCTAGTTGATCCTATATGGACACATGGATGAGTTTTAACATTTCCTCCTTTTTGGATGTGATCACACAAAGAATGGTGTCTAATCTATTGTGCCACAATCATGCATCACAATTACTTTGTGCATTCAAACATGAAACATTTTGCATATTCATCTCATCAAAGTTAATGACATAAACGTTTTATCTATATATGCAAATAACTAAGGTTTCATGCTTCTTATTTCTAACAATGTATTTTGATGATTCAAACATAACATAAAATCCTTTGTCACACTTAGCAAATTAAGTTTCAAACCATCAACAAGATAAACGTTAGAAATAGAAAATAAATTGTTACCGAAACGATTCGAGACCAATAACTCTTCCTTTGTTGTTGTCTCCAATCGTAACCGTTCCACCATCATCTTGCTTTAGTTTAATAACTTGATGTGCATCTTCGGTCATGTGTCTTGAGCACCCACATTTGTCCAAGTACCATGGGGTGCTTTTCCTCGCAACCTATACTATGGGAAACACACTAGATTTTGGTACCCAAACACCTTTGGGTCCGAGAGTGTTAGTGTCATAAACATTTTTAGCTACCCATGCTAGTTTACCCATTTTTACCTTTTGTAATGTACATTTCTTGATCATGTGAGTCTTGTTGCATTTATAGCATCTACGATCATCATTTAGCAATTTCTTGTAGCTTAACAAGTTTGCTCCGTAACCTATGCCTCTTTTATTAAGTGCACGTCGTTGTGCTCCTAACATCATGTCAAACATTTGTTTGCCATTTGTGAACTTATGCACCGTGCTAGTCAAGTCCTCTACTTCCTTGACTAAAGCATCTCTTTCCTTTATGACTTCATTTAAGTCATTTTGGAGATCATCAATAAACTCATTTTGTGACTCTAATTCACTAATTGCAATGGTCAAACTCTTTTTAAGTTGTTTAGTGTTTTTGACCTCCTTTTTCAATTCTTTTCTAAGCTCATCAATATTTGGAAAATCATTAACATTATCAAAATTGAAAGCATTAGGGTTTACCTCGCCTTGTGCTGTGAGACAAAGTATTGCTTTCTCACTTTCTGATTCGGAGTCCGAACTTGATGATGATGAGTCATCCCAAGTTGCTTTGAAGCTCTTCTTTCCTTTGTCAAATACCTTCTTGGTTTTGCACTCCGTCTTGACATGACCCGGTTTGCCGCAACCGTAGCATATTATTTTGTTTCCTTCCTTGCTTCCATTTCGCAGCTTCTTTTTGTACTTATCTCGTTTGTACACGGCCTTATTTAGCTTTCTTGAGATCATAGCTACTTCTTTCTCAAGATCATTTTCATCATATGATTCCTCATTTTTGATGACCTCTACTGATGCACTTGGGGAGCTACTTGCCTTTAATGCGATTTCTTTTCTTGAACTTTTAGCACCTCCATTTAGTGCTTCCAATCTTGCTCGATCTTTTAGTTCAAATTCATGAACTGTTAGTTCTCCGCATAATGCATCGAATGTATAGTCTCCAAGATTTTGAGTGATTGGATAGCGTATTTCTTGGCATCCCCTTTCTTAGGCAAACCTCTAAAGGAATTTATATACTGAAGTTTCTTGATCATAATTCTTGCCTAGATTCTTGATCTCATTTAGTAGCTTTGTGAATCTAGTGATGGCTGTAGCTATGTCTTCATCAGCCCCAACTCGGAAAGTTTCATAATGTTCCTCAAGTATTCTCAACTTGGTCTTCTTTACTTGCATGGTACCTTCATAATGTACCTCAAGCTTTTCCCATACTTCCCTTGCCGTTTGACACGCACTTACTCTGTTAAATTCGTTTTCACTAAGTGCACTGAGAATAAGTGATTCATAGCTTGATCATTAGAAAGCTCAAGCTTTATCTCCTCTGTGGTATACTCTTTTAATGGCTTATCCGGTGGAGTATAGCCATTTTCAATTGCGTCCCATAAAAATCTATTTTGTGCTCGAATGTAAAATTTCATTCTTACTTTCCAATGAGCATAATTGGTTCCATCAAAATATGGAGGCCTACTCGAAGTGGTGCCTTCCCGAAGGTATTTGGATCTAAAGTTTGCATCCTTGCACAAAAACACTCAAAGATACGTTAGTAACACTTTGAGCAATAACCCGCTCTGATACCAATTGAAGGTCACCCAAGAGGGGGGGTGAATTGGGTTACCGAGTAGTTTTTGCCCTTTTAAAAACTTTGTGCGCAATTTACAACTATGATATATATATAAGCTATGTAAATAAAAGAAATGCTGGAAATATAGATTGACACAAGATTTATAGTGGTTCGATCCAATGATCTACGTCCACTACCTAACCTCCTCAGTTAGGATTTCAACCCACTTATATTATCAATAAGTGTTACAACCTAAGCATCACCTAGGATTTTACTACCTAGCCGCAACTAGGATTTTCCCCACCTAGCCTCAACTAGGATTTTTCCCACCTAGCCGCAACTAGGATTTTCCCACCTAGCCGCAACTAGGATTTTTCCCACCTAGCCTCAACTAGGATTTTACCCACCTAGCCGCAACTAGGATTTTTCCCACCTAGACTCCTCTAGGATTTTTCTCACCTAGCCGCAACTAGGATTTTCCCTTTCGACTTAGATTCCACTAAGTCTTACAATGATTCAAATTACAATGATTTCTTTGGAATTACAAAGATACACTTTACAACAAAAGTGGTATCAAATTCAAACACAAGCAAGCCACCTAGAGCCTAACTCTTATGCATGCAAGTGTAAGTATAAATGGAAAGTGAAAATATATATCACGATGTTATAGCAAATTCAGATTTGAAATTGTTTCAAAAACTTAATAAATTTGTATGAAACCAATTTCAAGTTTAAGAACAAAAGTTTTAGCAAAAATCAAGTTTAAGTGCAACACTTTTGTTCAAATCAATCTCGAGTTTTAGAGTATAAATTTTAAGTACAAAAACTCGAGAGAATATGTTCAAACACACATATCGAATTATCTTCAAATCAAATACTCAAAACATGAAGATTAAGCACAAGTAAGATTGAAGATCTTAGAAATTTCTTACAACGAGAAGAATGACGAAAGAGATCAGCTCGGAGTGATTAATGAACTCCTTTTGAAAGCCTCAAATGTCTTGGATATTTGAGCTAAAGAACAACAACTAAGATCTCCTTGTTTTCTTCACAAAAATCGATTTCTACCTTGTAGATCTATTGATTTTGAGTGTGTTTGTTCTTGATGATCAAAACCAAGTTTGAGGTGTTTATATAGTGGTAGGAATTCCAATATAGCCGTTTATGACCGTTCTAGGAATCCAGAAAATCGAAAATTCAAATTTCAAGCTTGGTTTCCAAAAGTCAGAAATTGCATTGCGAGAGAGCAATTAGCGCGCTAATGACATTATTAGCGCGCTAACTCCAGGGACTTAATAATTATATTGTCCTTTGTGTTAGCGACCCTTAAACTTGTCCGGGACCTAACCAACCCTTATATAACATATTATACATGTTTATTATGATTCATTAAGCTTACTTGGGTGGTCCGGATAATTTTACAAACCCCGAAATCGGAAATTCAAAGTTTCACAACTTATTAGGGGCTATCCTGCAAATTTTCAGTTTTACATTTCAAAAACAAGTTTTTCTTTTTCAAAAACATTTATAATGATCTTCTAATATGTAAATGACCATTCACACATGATTTCACATTGTTTAACTTCATTTACCTATTTAGGTGTTTAAAATCCACTTTTAAACTTTGAAATCAACTTATGATTTTGAGAAATGATTTTGAAAACATGATGTATGCATGAACTAATGCATTTGGCTTGCGTGAATGAATTTGTATACCTTACATTGATATTACAAATTGCGGCTTGGACTTTTCTTCTTCATTTCTTCATTTGTATGCCGAGTCTTGAACTTGTATTTCTTGAATGCTCTTGAAGTCTTGTATTGCATCACTTACTCCAACAATCTTTCCATATTTCTTAAATACATTTTCACCTTGTTTGTTTGGCTCCATATTTCTTGAATATTCCTGATGTGTTGTATTGCATCCTTTTAACACAAACTGAAATACATGATTAGTACATTTTCACCTTGTTTGTTTCCATCAAAATCTCGGTCGGAATGTGAGTGACTAACCACTTAGTCCAACAAACGTTGTTTCAATCCTTATGAAATAAATAAGAAGTTTCCTTGTCACTATGACTGACAACGACTCTTCAACATAAATGAATTTGTTATAAGTAAACAAATCATTCATCTTTATCTGATTATTATGATTGATAACGAGATTAAATAGATTTATTATTATTTTATTATGCCATTATTACAGAAAACAATTTTAAGAGTATTTTAATCATTCTTAGTACTATAAATAAGAGGATCGATTCAAACATTAATGCATATTTACAATCTTGTTTCTTTCGTTATTAAGTAGAGAAGGAACCCTGTGGAATTATTGTTTAAAAGATCTGATAAGGTAATTTTCTTATTACATGTTAATTTTTTATATATGTCTTAACACTGACACTCTTATTACCTTACTATTGTTCTAACTATCCACATGTGAGATTCAAGCCGATGGGCTACGATTGTCCACCGGTGTGGTTGTTGTAGTCCACCAAATTTGGTCATGTGTCGACGAACACTTTATATGATATTAATGACCATGGTGTGGTTTTGGCTTTAAGGCAAAATTATGAAGTCCACCGGTGTGGTTACTAACTATTATTGTTTGCAATTAGTGATATATGACGTTGTTATTGTTTTGATATATATTTTGCATTAATGGGGGTGTAGTTAGAGAATTACCGAGCGCTGGCTCATTAAATCAAACAATTTCAGGCACCACCCAAACCAGTCAAGAATGACGAATCCCGACCAGGTCAGAAGATTACTATGTTAGATAAATAATGTATAATGGTCAAAGATGACCGTATTGGATAAATAATGTAAAATACCAGTAATTATACAAAAATTGTGAGTGTACTATATAATATTAAGAAACAATGTAAACCCATTATATATAAATAAATAAGTTTTACTATGTATTTTTCCAACCTTCAGTTATAAATGATACTGGCTCTGTGGGTAGTCTATCCAGATCTTGTGAGTATTCTAAGATCGGGGTGTGACACATTGATGCACCATTTACGTCTTACACACCAACATGAATCTCGAGGCAGCCCTAAAACTTTCACACATACAAAATGGATCTCGATGCATCCATCAAAACAGTCATGATCTTTCAATACAGATCTCGATGCATGCATGCATGTACACTATATTCACCTTAAAACCACTATATGAGCCTCATCTGCTTCAACAAACCCACATCCTACAAATATTAAATTGTATACTTTTGATTATGGTGAGGGAAACCGAGGAAAGTGGGATTTCGAGCATGGATGGTCGCTGGTCGGAAGTGAGGCAACCGGAGGTCAATGAGTGAGAAACTGAGAGTGAGGGGATGTGAGAGCACCGAGAGAGAAGGGGCCAAAAGAGGCTGGAAAGTTAAAGAGAAGTGAAGCCGAGTGTGTCGAGAGAAGGGAAGCCATTAGAGGCTAAAAGAAATAAAAAATGAGGGGGGGAGAGATGAGAAATATTGGTGGGGAGAGGCTTCTCTCGGGAGGACAGAGACCTTTTTTTTGTTTGCTTATAGATGAGAGAGTGAGAGTGTAACGGCCCGCTTTAATTAATCTTGATTAACCGGCTAATTACAAATTAATATCATAAGCTCAGACCCACGTGGACATCGTGGGAAAAGTCTATAACACGCCTAATAAGGAAATATGTTATTTTTGTGTGGCAAGTACTTAATTATTTTACTATTATTTAATAGTTCGCGCCGCGTTAATTGAGAGTTACGTTTAGTCGCGTTCTACGCGTGTAGTAACGAAAGTGTGCGTCGAGGAGTGCGCGTAACGCGGGTGTACGAGGTAGTATGGGTTTGAGTTGTCACATCAATCACACATCACATCACACATCAAATCAACCCATCCCTCATCCTATTTTGTCTTTTTCTTCAAAATTTAAAAAAAATCATTTTCTTTTAAACTGGAAGAGAGAGAAAGAAAAGAGGGGAGAGAGGAAAGAGAGGAGAGAGAGAGAGAAGTCAACAAGAGAGTGAGAGTGAGAGATCGGCCAGGAGAAAGAGAGCGGCGGCGACCAAGCGACGGACGGCCAGCGAGCGGCGGCGGTGGACGGCCAGCGACACGAGCAACGGCCGCCGCGAGGGCGCGATGGCCGCTGCGGATAGCGGCTCATGCGACTACGCGAACGGCCGGACGTGGAAGCGGCTACGACACGGCACGAGCCGAGCCGAGCGCGCGCGCGCGCGTGGCGCAGCGGTCGCTCCAGCGGCGGACGAGGAGGCGCGGCGAAGACCAAGGCCACACGGACGGCGAGAGAAAGAAGAGAGGAAGGAAGGAAGAAGAGAGAGCGCGGCGGCGGCGGCGCTCGACAATGAGTCGGCGCGCGCGGCGCGCGGCTTGCGCAGGCGCGATGACGCCGGAAGCCGTGCGAGCGGATGGCGGCAACGACGAGCGCGCGGCGCGGCTGCGGCTGCGGATGATCGGCGCGATTTCGATTTCTGCGGCGTCGGCTCGCAGCAGCATGCGTCTCGCATGGTGGCGCGTTGTCGGACCGATCGAACCTTGACGAGGGATGCGATTCGACGAAGTTCGACGACGAGATAAAAGTGATGTTTATTTCAACTAGTTTAGTTGTGGTTGAAATGATTTAAGTAAATTAATTGTTATGAATGGACACCAGGGACTTAAGCTACCGTAGTCGGGTGTCGGGCGCATATCTCGAGGAGCGTGCGGGACATTTTTTAGAAATATTTGTGATCTGTTGAGGTAAGTAAACCCACGAGAAAGTCAGTTTAGAATTTACTTATTTTCCTTGTAAATTATTTATTTCACATTACTTTTCGCCAGTTCAGCATTCTTTTTACTCTATTCCCCCGTGTGTCTGTGTATGGTCGAAGGGACGGTGTGACCCCTTTCCGGCTCTCTCGTTGATGAAGATCCGATTGTTGCTACGGTGTTGGTCATACCTTAGACTACGTGTGAGATTTTTCTCAACGAGTCGATGATCTCGAGAGCGAGTTGACGTGAGGCCCGCCTCCGTCACAGATTTCCTCTCTTTTGAGGCGTTGGGCGGAAGTCTACCTTCCGACCAACAGAGTTCCTCATTTCGACCGTGAAGAGGGGGTGTGGATTTCCTCACCTCCAGGGCCTTCTCGGTTTAGTATTTTGTCCCAGGGCTCGACAGCTATACACCACACTCGCGTTCTAAATTCTTGATTATCTCACGAATTATATTTATGCTTTACATTCCTGTTCAATTACTTTTTAGGCATGAATTGTAGCCGTTTTTCTTGGATTTCTTGTGAATACTAACTGAACTTCTCTGGGATTTACTCACCTGGAACTTGTCATTGTTTTTGGTGGCAAGTTGCAGTTCCTACGGCGAGCCGGGGGAAGGCAGTGATTCGCGACTACCTCTGATTTTGAGCGGTTCCGCTAGCTTACTCGTAGGTTATTGTGTTTACGTATACATATTTTTGGGATCATTTTGGGAGACATTTCACCTGATACATGTATATCAACACATATTATATATTTTTGTCTCCTTAACTGATGTACATGGTATCCCTTTTTGTTGGGTTTCCACTCCATAGGTTGTTAAATATTGCATAACTTGTTACATTAATTATATGCATGTTATTAAGACTTCCGCTATTAAAATAACTTAAATAAATCATAATAAATGAATTAAGTTATAAAACTTTATAACTTAATATATTTTGCTAAAATAATCATTTAAATATCAAAATTTACTAAGTTGGAGTATTAGATGGTAAGTTCGCGGGCCGTCACAGACAGATGTGCAGGTGACGTGGCATGGATTGGTGACGTGTCCGGCGAGTTGGCGGTGCCCGGTTTGTCTCGGGATTTGGGGCCGTCACAGAGAGAGAGAGAGTAAAAGTCAGAGAGATAGTGAAATCGTTGAGATGAAGTGAGAGAAAAAGAGAGAAAAGTTTGTGGTTTTTAATAAAAAAAGAGAAAAAAAATTAGTGAGTGATGTCATCAATGTGGTGAAGTGTCCACATTGTAGAGGTTTAGCATTGTTTGGTTTTGTTTGACTTTTTTTTTCATACAAACTTTTAAACCACAACTAACCATTTTAAAGTATTCCAACTTAACTAGTTAATTACTCTTACTTGTTTGACTCTTATGTTCTCTGTCAGACTTAACACGTTTAACGAGAGTGTTTTTCAGTCACACTTGTCCTAAACTTGTCGGCGGCGTCTACTTAAGTCCGTGCTTAGGATTGTGATATGTAATTACTCAATTAATTATGATTAATTAGAGCGGGTCGTTACAACATCTCTCTACAATTTTCAACACGCACGTTACATGTAGACTATCACATTGACTAAGTTTCAACCCACTAATATAACACACATCACTTCATGTGTGCCCACCACTAAGTCAATAACCGAAACTATCTATAAATAACTACCATAACTTAATTAATAGCTACCCATTACACATGACTCTAAATGGATGTATGTCCCACTAATTTCAATACTAAACTTTAATTTAATTTGAATAACATATTTCAACATTCTCCATTGATTCAAATTTCCTATAAAAGTTTAATAAACATAAATTAAAACTTGAACTTTGCAAAGCACATCTATTTGCGTAATTTAAACTCAATTTTTGAAACACATCTCTTCAACCCTCTTGGAACACTTCTCTCCATAAAACTCATATGATGCCCTTTTCATCACATACTAAAAAAAATTTCTTCAGTGGTCTTCTCCACCAATTTTGCATGCTCTTATTCGTTAAGCCTGCAATATTTCTTCACACGACCAAACTTCTTACATTTGTAGCATTGTGGCTTGCCTTTATGCTAACAATCATTTTCATTATGGCCTATCTTCTTGCAAATGTTACATTGAAGATTCCTTTCTTTTACCTTAGACAATAGTGCTTTAGCTATATAAGCGTCTTCCACTGCTTTTTCTTCCACTCCATTTCTAATCATTTTTTATTGCTCCTGAGCTTTCATTGCATTAATCAACCCCGACAATGTGATTTGAGTGATGTCTCTCGAGTCTTTAAGTGAGGAGTTTTTTGTATCGAATCTTTCGGACAAACTTAAGAACACTTTTTCCACAATCATGTTATCTGGTAGCTCCTCCCCCATCAATTGGATCTTGTTCACCACATTCATGAACCGATCGAAGTACTCTTAGATAGTCTCCCTCTCTTGCATTGTCATGATCAGAAAGTCTATTTGCAGATTCAAGATTTGTCGACGCGTGGTTCTTTCGTTGCCTTTATAAGTAGCACACTCCATGCTTCTTTTGCATTTTCACAAGTCATTATCCTTGTGAAAATGCTATATGTGACAGCGACATGAATTTGGAACAATTCTTTTGGGACTTTCGCAACTTCTTCTTCATACACCTGAATTTGGTTTAGCGTCGGATTGTCTCCCAGCAGAGGTACTTCTTGTTGAACACATTCGACCTATTGTCATAGAACGAGACCTCTTAGATGAGCTTTACTCTTAACGACCCATACTTGATAATTGTCATCATTAAAGGTTGGAGGTGAAAGAAATGAAGATGTTGTGATGGAGACCATCTTAAGCCATTTACAAACCCTCAAGAATCAAGATGCTTTGATACCAATGTTGGGTATTAAAACAAAAAAAGAAAAAAGAAGAATAGATCAAGAGCTAAGCAAAGCAAAATAGAGGGTGAGAGAAAAGCATATTCTTTTTTTTTTCTTTAAACCGTATTACATCTCTCCACAATTCTCAACACACACATTACATACTTATATACTATCACGTTGACTTAATCTCAACCCACTAACATAACATGCATAACTTCATGTGTGCACACCACTAAGTCAATAACTAAAACTACCCATAAATAACTACCATAACTTAATTAATAACTATCCATTACACATGACTCTAAATGGACACATGTCCCTCTAATTTCATTACTAAATTTTAATCTAATTTGAATCATATATTTGAATAGGAAGGGATACCCACCTAAATTTCTTAGGATTAGCAGAACCTAAATAAAGAGAAGCTGAACCAGATGTGAAAAAGAAAATAAGGCCTAAAAATAAAAATAAAGACAAATCAAAGACTTACCTAATTTACTTCATTTATTAGTCAAACTGGGTTGGTGTTCTTACGTCTCCAAATTCAATTTGACATAATGTCATCATTCATCAAATTAGCTAGAACTTCTACCTTGTAAAGCAACTGAATTCAATCAAATTTCATCAAATATCTTACTCTCATGGCCTCATCATCAATCTTACCCAACCTTTTCCTAATGATTTCATGTCTCTTGCCTTGTGTTTGCTTCTCAACTGATACACTAAAACAAGGCCAAAGTCTGAATTCTAACCTAACCATTGTGTCAGCCAATGGGGTCTTTGAATTGGGATTCTTCTCTCGTGGGCAATCCCAAAACATCTACCTTGGCATTTGGTACAAGAAAATCCCAACTCAAACTGTAGTATGGACTGCTAATAGAGATTACCCAATTAGAAGCCCCTCATGTTCTCTTAGTATCAATAGAGAAGGCAATCTGGTGATATCTGATGGGAGAGGAGTCACTTTGTCATTCACAACTATTGATCATACTAATAGTAACACAAGTGCTACTCTTCTGAATTCAGGCAATCTCATACTGAGAGACAACATGGGCAACACCAATTCTGATGTATATATGTGGCAGAGCTTTGACTACCCAACAGACACTCTTCTACCAGGCATGAAGCTTGGGTACAACACTAGCACTGGTCATGTGATGTCCTTAACTTCTTGGACTACGTCGGAAGACCCTTCTCCTGGCGTGTTCTCATTGTCGCTAAACTCGGTTTCGGAGTTGGTGCTCAATAACACTAAGGTAGCAGGGCCGAAAGGGTATTGGAACCGAGAGGTATCAAGCTTTTTCATAGACTTCCGGCCGAGCGACATCTTTGAATTCGTCTATTTCGATGACCAGTACAGCAAGTATCTCACTTATAGGGTGTATAATATGTCTATTTCTTCTAGACTTGTCGTAGACTCATCAGGGAAAGTGAAGCAGTTTATAATGATACCTGAAGGGTGGTGGGGTCTATTTTGGGAGCAGCCTAGGCCATCATGCCAAGTTTATGCTCTTTGTGGATCATATAGTAGTTGCAATGATAAGCTGATTCCGAATTGTAATTGTTTGCGAGGTTTTCAGCCTAACTCTTTAAGGGAATGGAGGCAGCAGGTGTGGTCTGCAGGGTGTGTAAGAAATGCCCCTTTGCAATGTGGATCCAAGGATCGGTCTTTGCCGATAAAAAATGTGAAGTTGCCTGTGAATCCGACATTTGTTGACGCTTCAAACGCTGATCGATGTGAGCTAGAATGCTTGAAGAACTGTTCTTGTAATGCTTATGCTTATAGTATCAGCAGAGGGTGTTCATTGTGGAAGGGAGATTTGGTGGGTGTGGAGCAGCTCGAGAGCGGAGGATATGATCTTTTTCTGCGAGTTGCGGCTGCTGAGCTGGAGAAAATTAATGGGGGTAAGTGCAGAGAATCTACTAGATTCTTCTTAACATTTTTGCTCCTTTGCTGTAAGGACTGTAATTGATGCAAGTACTTTTCTCTCTTTAAGACTCTAGAAATAACACGACTTCATCGTTGTCCGGCACAAGCGATACAAGAGAGAAAGTCCTAATCATAGCACTGCCCATCTTCTTGTCTGTCCTAATTTTCGGCTTCTTTATGTATTGTCTATGGAGAAAAAAGCTGAAACAAAGAGGTAAATATATGTTTACTCACAATTTAAATATCATGTTATGCATATATGAATGGCATATATAATGACTTTCAATACTATTGATGAATCAGGGAAGAGAGAAATTGGTTTGGATCTGTTATCATTTGATTTTAGTACTAAGACGAATGCTGTAAATGGCGAATTGTCCGATAAAAACAAGAATGCAAGTGGAGAGAAGTGGGAAGCTGAGTTGCCATTTTTCAATTTTTCCAGCATTTCAACTGCTACTGACAACTTCAGTGATGCAAATAAGCTTGGGCAGGGTGGTTTTGGACTAGTTTATAAGGTACATTTAAAATCTTCAGTTCTAACTGCATGAGCACATAATCTTTCAAGACCTCGACTTACATGATAACTAGCACTGTTAAGTTCGTTATTAGCGCACAAGAATTAGAAATTTGGTCTTGAAGTCAAAAAAAAAGAAGATTATTGATTCACTTTCTCACTGCCTTTCAGGGCAAATTACGAAATGGACAAGAAGTGGCAATTAAAAGGCTCTCAAGAGGGTCTAAACAAGGACTGGAAGAGCTGAAAAATGAGGCAACGCTAATTGCCAAACTACAACATAGAAATCTTGTGAGACTACTTGGTTGCTGCATTGAAGATGAAGAAAAAATACTAATATATGAGTACATGCCGAACAAGAGCTTGGATTTCTTCATTTTTGGTTTGTGGTTCTTGTTCCTCATTCTCATCGTTATTGTCATTCTCATGCTCTCCACATTTTCACGCTTAGCTCTTGCTCATCGTTTGTGCAGATCATAGAAATAAAACCATACTGGATTGGGAGAAACGCATTTTCATCATTGAGGGAATTGCCCAAGGCCTACTATATCTTCATCAGCATTCAAGATTGCGAATTATTCATAGAGATCTGAAAGCTAGCAACATTCTGTTGGACAACCAAATGAAAGCCAAAATATCAGATTTCGGCATGGCAAGAATTTTTGGGGGCAATGAATTACAGGGAAACACAGGTCGAGTGGTCGGGACATAGTAAGTAAATTGTATAACACTATAAATGGTCAATACATATTTATGCATTAGTTCGATTTTCTTCCGAAAACTAATAGCAACGTCATTTCTTAAATGTCAATAGCGGTTATATGTCCCCTGAATATGTTATGGAAGGTCTTTTCTCGATCAAATCCGATGTCTTCAGCTTCGGAGTACTATTGATAGAAATTCTCAGCAGCAAGAGAAACACTGGTTACCATTTTACTGATTCTCTCTCTCTCCTAGAACATGTAAGTAGCTAGGATTTTGTTTATGCAATTTCAGATATGATCTCAATCTAACTATAATGAATGTTTTCCATATTTAAATTGCTAGGCTTGGAAATTGTGGAATAATCAAAGAGGACATGAGTTGATTGATCCAACATTACTTGATCCGTCTACCGTGTTGAAAGCTTTGAGATGCGTCAATGTGGCTCTCTTGTGTGTACAAGAGCTTGCATGTGATAGACCAACAATGTCAGAGGTTGTGACAATGCTGAGCAATGAAGAGACAACTCTACCTTCACCTAAACAACCAGCATTTTGTACAAGGAGCAGTATAGAGAAATCCTCTAGTCTAAACAAGCTAGCCGTTTCTTCAACAAATTATGTGACAATTACATCAATTAATGGTCGATAAGGAAGATTAGATATACTTAGTTAACACTTCATTAAGTCTCTTTTTTTTTAATCGATGGTGTATACGATTGTATTGAATATTGAGATTATTTTCATCTGCAATGTATCTCAATATGATTTAAAATTGAAAATATATTCTCTGTTTGCACAGAATGTTTCTGTGGGCACAAACAGAAGCTCTGTATATATGAGTGCTGTGAGCACATATATAGGTTGCGGTCTTCGCATAATATATATAACAGTAAATAAAAAGACAGCTTTGCTATAAAATAAATAACACACAAATTGTTCACACAGTTTGGACTTAGTCCTACTTTTGCGGGGCCACGCCCAGTGTAAAATTCAGCAAGAAAAGTGACGTACAGATTTACACAAAGCCCTTAACTAGTGACACCTTATCTAGTTACCGATCCCTCGCCGAATTATGTTACACTTCCCTTACAATGAACCTACATTATTACTCAAGATCCCCTTGGTGTTTGAGATCCCCTTATGAGAATAGTGTTCTCTGCCTCACTTGAATGCAAGTAATACTAGGTATGTGAAAATCGATGATATGCATTAGTGAGTACATTGTTATTTATAGAGAAGGTTGAGATGTATTTGAATTGGAGTTCCTTCAATTCGTTGAATTGCTCACTGCCTTTGTTTCCTTTTGTGCATTTAGAAAAGAGCTTGATTGCCAATCTCGAGTTTCCTTTTTCTCTTGTCTCGATTGTATTACACAATCATGGCATACGCTTGCTTTCCTTATTTCGTAGATACTTGCCATTCATTGTGAATTCACAAGGCACTCTTCATACTTTTCAGCAATCTTGCATATATTCTCTTGCGTTTATGTGGCGGTATCCTCGGCAAGGCTAGACAATGAATAACCGAATGGACTATTAGTAGTATAATATATTTCATTGACACACGTCACTTAAGGTGTGACACACAATGACAACATTTAGGGACTTTATATTTTAACAAAAACAAAGAAAATAAGGTATGGTGCCTTGTAATTAAGCTTGCTTTAAATCTTCATTTGATCTATTTAGTACATTGACCACTTCGTCTTCATTAGCTCTCATCCAGGTATGATTTCTAGTATTAAGGTGGGTTTTTTTTTTTGCAGCCATTCTGAATCTATTTAAATATTGATAAATTGAATTAAAAGAAGTAGTGGACTATGTGCTTGTATTGGATCTCTTTGACAATATTTGTCAATCTAAATTTATGTTAACTAAGTATTTCGATAAGCACATCTCTCTAACTTCAATTCAAAGCATTTTCTGTACCACGAAAAAATTTAAATGAATGTTTAAAGCATTAAAAAATTTCCACTCAAATTATCATTATTGAATGCAAGGCTGAAGAGACAATTAGAGATGGCTTTCCAACAGCGATCAATGGATTGCTAACACACTTAATTCCTCTTCACCTGCGTATAAAGGAAGACAGCATTTCATGATTGCTTATGCTAACAAACCGATGACATATTATTCATTAACTAATGAATGTGCCCACAATGAGAAAGAACACAACTGCTATGATTATTGATTTAGGCAATCTTGCGGTAAAAGACAGTAACTCTTGTGTGGTTTTGTGGAGAGTTTTGAACAACTAATATGCTATGCACAATATTTGAATTAAAATAATAATTAATAACCTTCACTAAAATTGCGCGATCACTGATGAAAAAAGACGACTTCATTGAAGTGTTAACTAACATACATATTATTTTCTTTATCGGCCTTCGATTGATGTAATTGTTACATAATTTGTCGAAGCAAAAGCTAGCTTGTTTAGGCTTGAGGCTTTCTCTATATTGCTCCTTGTACAAAATGCAGGTTGTTTAGGGGAAGGTAGGGTCGTAACTTCATTGCTACGCATGGCACAACATCGGACGTTGTTGGTCTATCACTTGCTAGCTCTTGTACACACAAGAGACGCACATTGCTGTGTCTCAAAGCTTTTGTTAAGGACGATGAATTGAGTAATAGTGGATCAATCAACTCATGCCCTTTCTAACTATTCCACAAGTTCCAAGCCTATCAATTCCAAGACAAAAATATTCATTATAATTTAGGGTAGTGTTATTAGGACTTATTAGTTCGGACTTAAAAAAAAAATTTATTTCAAAATTATCTTCAAGTAATTAATGAAACACACCTAATCACTTGTAAAAATCTTTTATTACCCCTTAAATATTTGTAAAAATTTGAAAAATATACTTATGAATCCAGACTCCTAAGTCCAATTAGATTTATTGTATAATTTAATGGTACGCGGTAATAGTAGTATTTGAAATTTTGTACCACATTTATCGAAGCAACCTGTGAAAGTAATGTTGAGCTCGGGCAAATGTGGTAATAAAGATTGGATTCGGCAACTTACATGCCTAAGAAGAGTGAGAGAATCATCAAAATGATAGATAGTGTTTCTCTTGCTCCTGAGAATCTCTATGAACAATACTCCGAAGCTAAAGACATTGGATTTGATTGAGACCTCCATGACATATTCAGGTGACATATAACCACTGTTAGCATTTAAGAAATGACATCATTAATTATTATTTGCCATAGATATTTGAACTGATGCACAATTATGCATGCTTATCATTTGGAACTTAATTATATGATTTACTTACTGTTAAGAAACTAAATAACATAAAATTTTATGTAAGTAATAGTTAAGAAAATTAAAATCTCGAGTAATTAGTAGGTTACTTTTGTGGTTTACACTTTTTTTTTGTATTCTAAAGATATGTGTATATATAAGTTATCATGTACACAAGAAAAACATACAATAAATATTATTCTATTAAAAAATTATCATAGCATTAAAGACCTAATCGTCGATTTTTTCTATTCAAAATTGGTTCTCCGGTTGGTGTGATCTTGTTCCATAACACATCTGCTTCGCCTGTAAAAGTTGTGCTTTTGTCACATCGCAATCAACCAATCAGCACTCATGCCCGTCTGCTCTACCGTTTTTCCCCTCTCTGCTCGACTGTCGCGCCTATCAGCTGTTGTTGCCTATCTTCTCCTAGCCACCTGCACTGCTAGTTCGTCTGCCCGCTTGCTACCTGCCTGTTGCCGTTGTTAGAATAGAGGAACTTGCAATAACTTCAAAACGTGTAACACTGTCACTTTCTTAAAAGAAGTTTTGCTCTTTATACTGCAAGAGTCAGCAAATACCCTAAAGGATATGATGAAGTAAACCACCTTTCGCTTTGCGGTAGTGAAAGATGAAAACAACAATAATTGCTGGTGAATTTTGAAATGATTTATTCCTCCCTCAAACCTCTCCTCTTATAGAGCACTGATCATGACCAGTTAGAGTGAAAATGGGGTAGTGGAGTAGTGGAGCAGTCAAGCATTGATGCAATGGAGTAGTGGAGCAGTAATGGAGTAATGGAGAGCAGTTTCTACTGCACCCATTCGGTCACTCTAATAACTACCCATTTAATCTCAAAAATGGTAAAAATTAATGATAAAAAGTTTTACTCATGATTAGCTTGCACACATATACACACACGCACGTGCCTCGTGCTAAGTGCGCCTAAAATATGTTATATGCGCCTCGCGGGCATGTGGCTTACTTTGTATTTTACACATTATGATGCAAGAGTACATATATACTCTTTAAACTTTAAATTTTTAAATAATGTGAGACTAAATATTTATTTTAAAAATGTTCAATAGCCCTGCTGTCCTGCTGACCGAACTGGTGCCCTGTTGCCACGTTCGCCTACTGCACCAGCCGCTTGCTGCCATGTCCGTCTGCTGCCCTGCTGCCCCAACCGCTCATCGCGGTCAACTCCAGCACACCCACCTGTTAGCCTGCCTCGTTTGCCGCACCAACAACCTACTCGCATGTACTTATCTGACTGTTTCCCTCAGGGATGGAGAAAAAGGTGTTTTTTTAAAAGTACGGTGGTTGTACTATTTATTTTATAAAATAAAGTGGTGTACTTTAAAATAACAAAAGTAGTTATTAGTTTTGATGTTGATGAGGAGGCGGTGAGGTGAAGGTGATGTGGCAGCCCAATTATATAGATAGGGCATTTTGAAAATGCCCTATCTATACATTTGACCGTCACCTCATCGCCACCTCACCAACTTACAATAACGCCTTTTGAAAAAGCGTTATTGCCTACTTTTGTTGTTTATGAGGTGGCGGTGAGGTGACGGCCAAATGTATAGATAACGCATTTTGAAAAGACGTTATCTATACAATTGCGCTGCCACCTCACCAAGTGGACTCGCCGATCTGTCCGCCACCGCCGCTACTGTTGGTTCGCGACCTCCTACGCGCGCGTTGCTTCTTGCTGAGCCTTGTTGGCCGACCATCACCATGTTTGTTAGACCACGCGTCGTCCTCGGCCGCCTCAGTCCTCTCCATTGGCCGTAGTCGTCGTCGTAGTTGAGCGATCTCGACAATGACAACCAATTTTGAAAATGCATAGGAGGAGTTTTTTTTTTTTGTATAAAAAGAAACCAACTTTTTCTTTTTTTGATTAACCATGTGTATCTAGATTTTAATAGTTTTATTTACCCTGAGATTGCCGAAATAGACCATCAGGCCCAACAATTGGCTAACCGTGGGGAAATCAAATCCTTAACAAGTAAAAATGAGTTAAAACATATCTATCCGTTTTGTTATGGCAACATGAAAATCCTTAACATGATTTTCAAATACATGAGAAAAGTTTTGTTATGATATATATATATATATACGCTACAAGAAAAATGTGGAATTGCATCAAAACATTGCAACAGATTGAATTTGTTGCTAAACAACAACAAATCAGCAACAATTTTGCATCAAAAAGAACGTTTGACTCGGTTGACCAAAAAACAACAAATTAGTGACATATTTGTGACAAAAATTGTGACAAACTTTTTTTTTGTCACTGATCTGTCGCTGATTTTTCCCGCCATTAATTTTTCGCCCATTTTGTGACAGATCTGCAATAGATCAGCAACAAAACCTAGTTTGTCGCTGATCCGTAGCTAAATCTGTGACTGATTTGCTACAGATCAGAGACAAACGTAGTCTGTTGCTGATCTGTTGCTGATCAGCGACAGATTAATTTCTGTCGCTGATTAGCAACAGATCAGCGATCAGCAACAGATTAATTTCTGTCGCTGATTAGCAACAGATCAGCAACAAATTTTCAAAGCAACAGAATAATTGGTTACCGATCTGTCGCTGATAGCGACAAATTAGCAACAAAAAAACTGCAACATATTAGTCTGTTGCTGTTATGTCACTAATTTTGAAATGGTTTTTTCCAAACCAAGGGCTCTCCTATTTGGATAAAAAAATCAAATGGTGCTCTTAAGTAACCAATCAATATTGTTTAATTTTAAGGTAATGTAGTAATTTAAAAAAAAATGATTTTCTATTGGTGCTTTTTGTTGCAAACTTGCACTTTGAAAAAACTTGAGAATTGGTTAATTAACAGTTTTCATTCAGGGCAGAACCATTGATAAATATGCGGTTTCCTAAAATCAAGGATTCTATTTTTACTTGAAAACAATACCTTTACATAAGAAAAAATAAAAACCACGTTTAAATTTTTTTTGAACCCATACATTTTATTTTTCAAGATCTATATCTATATGTATACTATATCTATCTATTCAATATTAATGGCAAAATTGCTTAATTTCCTAATGTGCCCCTACTTTCAATTTTGTCATAGGATAGAGCAAAAAAAAAAAATACTTTGAAGGTAGTTTAGGAAAACCCCATTTTTAATTAAAATATATATCTCGATTATACAAGAAAATGTAAAATATATAGGAACGCCATAAAATTTGCCTTCGATATAGTGGGTGGGATTAGTTAATTGATTAAGAAAGACTTAAAAGGGTTAATTAATTAAGATCTATTGTTAACTCATGATGTGCGAGTTACACAAGAAAGTATGTGATGTTCATCATGATTGTTCAGTGATCGAATCAATGTCAATTAGGCATTATATTTTATCTAGTGTCAATGGACGTACGGGGACGACGTAGACATTTTTTTATTGTTGTTTCTTTAGAGTGAACATGCATTGAAATTTGAAGAAGATTAAATGCAAATTTTATTTTTAGTCAACATTTACAAACTACAATGATTTATTTGTGACGAAAATGGCAAAAGTATTTTTTTTTTGGCAACTCAATTCATGGTGAGAATTGCAGTCGTAACTTAATTTCCCTTGTGATAGTCATATACTTTCCCTTAAATATTTTCTTTCTAATTGATTTGAACTATTTAAATAAAGAATATATAATTTGGGGAAAAAAATAATGTGTATACATTTGGTAATTTATGCTTTTTCATAAATTTGGTTTAATGATGATGAACAATCATGATTTTGATTAAATCGTGAAATCTCAAGGGTTTATATGAATATATAATTATTTCATATCCAATCAATTAATTTTCAAATGAAGCTAATTTCTCTATAATTAAGTTTGTCTTTTTTTTTTAATGCAAATGCATTATATATGCAAGTCATCTCTAATTATATACATATAGTTTGTTGCTAATTTGTCGCTGTTCAGAACAGATTTTGATATGTTGCTGAACAACAACAAAACAGCAACAAATGCCACGTATGCAAATCAACAACAAACTAGCAACAAATGCCACGTAGGCAAATCAACAACAAACTAGCAACAACAACTCAGCAACAGACTAATCTGTTGCTGATTTGTCACTAATTTCTAAATGGTTTATCCCAACCATTTTCTCTCCTCCTCCTCCCTCCAAACCCATTTCCATCCTCACCCCTGCATCGTTGGTTTGCCCGCCGCATCGTCACCGGAGACCCGCGCCACCACCATTGCCGCGTCATCGCGCCGGCGCGTCGCCGATCGCTGCACCGTCGGCTGCTCCAGATTCGCCCGCTCAAGACTTCAGCCGCCTGCGCGACCACGCCACGCATTGCGCGGCCAGCCCCGCCCTGCGCGACCACCGCCACGCGCGCATGGCCGCCTCCCTCCCTGCGTGGCAGCGGCTGCGGTGCGCGGCAGGGCCCTGCGCGCGAACAACAACGTAGCTGCGCGCGCGCCGCCAGTCCTGCGTGCGGCGGCGGCAGCGCCGGCTGCGTGGCTGGCGCCGCCCCGCGCGGCAGCGGCCGCTGCGCGGCCAATCCTGCCCTGCGTGGCCGGCCCTCGCCATTGCGCGACATGACAGCGCCGTCGGCACCGTCAGCCGCGCGCGTTCCTCGGCCACCTCGCCGTCGCAGATCGAACTTCCCAGTACAGCCGCCCTCGCTTTGGTCGCCGTCGCTGATCGAACTTCTCCTTTACCGAGTTTCGGGTATCATTTGCCGTTTACATTTTTTTGAAAATCTATTTTGCAATTATTCTTGATTTTTGATTTTATTTGACAACCAAAATTTATATATCTATGGTCTAATTTAACATATCCACGAGATCTTATTCGAAAGTAGCGACAACGCGACAACGACAAATTAACAACTCAATTTTTTGTTGCTAAACAACAACAAATTAACGCCAGAACAATCTGTCGCTAAACAACAACAAATAAACAACTGAACAATCTGTTGCAATACAACAACAGATCAACAAAAACGTTGACTAAAGTAAGGTTTTAAACGAGCATGTGTCATACTAATAAGGACCGTTTTATTTTGTGTGCAAGTGTAAATGATGTCCGGAATGTATGTTTTTAACTTGTTCATTTTGCGCCTTTGTATGTTTTTATGTTTTGCTCTATAAAATTTTTATTTCCTTGTAACGTGCATATTTAAGTTATCTTATATAGTTTATATATTTCACATTAATCACGCATATCACCAAACTAATGGAGTTAAAATTTAGCAACTTAAATGTAAAATGTATCCTAATGAGGTATCAACGCATTTAAATATATTTAGTTTTTTATGTAAGCTGTTATAATTGAGAGTGAGGCTATGTTGTTGTTGTTGTGGTATTTAAAACTTTATAAGTATATACGCATGAATAAGAAAATACAAATAGAAAAATTTTATTACAACAACAATGAAAAATAAAATCAAATTTAACCCATTTCATCAAACTACTTTACAACACTTTAGCAATTGTACCGAAAAAAAAAGTACGTGACAAAAGTTGTGAACAAAGATCAAATTTTTATCCCTTCTTGATTACAATACCCAAGACTTTTACAAAATAGCGAAATACATGACAATATAAAATACTTATTAATCTATAAAAACATGTATAAATTATTGAATCTCGAATGTAAGTATGAAATTTACATGATTTTTGAAGGTAGTTAGAGGTTATAGAAGAGACTTAGTTAGCATAGTTGAAGAAAAGAGATTGCAGAGGTATCACTTTTGCTGCATAGAGCTGGAAGTGGTGTTCGACCATTACAAGCGAATGCGAGCAACAGATGAAGCATTCAAGAAAAAATCCGAGCAGATGAGCAACAATAGAAAGTCCGAGGTGGGAGGGCCGGGCACTGGTATTTCGCTGCATAGCGCTAGAAGTATATCCGCTAGACAGCATGGTGATACGTTGGTACGTATATGTACATAAATAGTGAGTTTTTGCGTGAACCGAGATAAAAACTATTAATCATGTAACAATGTTGTAGGAGAAGAAGCTTCAACGCCGTCCAACATGGAAGGAGATGTTTCGACACCTCCACACCCATGGCCATGACGGACAATCATTCGTAGATCAGAGATCCGCGAAGATTGATGTAAGTAATATGAATTGCATATATGTAACTAGTTCGAGACAGACCATCAATTTAAAAGAAACTAGTAGAGTTAACTGTAATTTCATATTTTTTAATGCAGGCTGAACTCACTTGGAGATTGGAGGAGATGTCCACCCAGACCCTCGACACATCGATTGACGAGGATGCCGTTTATCTTGAGGTGGTGCAAGAGGTCAAGGGACGTGTATACGGCTTAGGGTCCCAAGGTTATCATCGCAGCATATCTTCAGGGGGAGCAAGCTCATCTCGAGGACCAGCGTACGGACTGTATGAATTGGAAGGGCTCCAGCGGGACCACCAAAGGTTGCAAGAAACATTGTTGAAGGAGCGAATGGAAAGACAAGAACAAAGGCAGAGGGACAAGATGGAACGCCAGGAAGAAACTCGAGAGATGCAGGACCGGTTAGCACGTATGGAGGGATTGTTGATGCAGCACCTTGGCATTAGGCCGCACGTGCCTCCGACACCGCGGACTCCACCATCACCAAGAACAGAGCGCTCTGGTCCTCAGAGTGATGACCACCCTGGTCATTTAACGACTGAGATAACACCTTCTCAATCTGGGCACCCGCATGATCACCAATCTGGGCATTTGATCTCTCCACATAGAAGGATGTCTGAGGATCAACGTCATCTTTTGGATGATCATGATGAGTTTATGGAGCAACTTATGCCGCCTCCGAGACCACCGCCACGGCAAGAGTGACTGTATGTCCTATCTTGTTCAATGGTAAATTGTTATTCTCCAGTAATGTATATCTAAACATTTTTTCTCTTCTAATGCAGTCGATGTGATTACTTCATTTTGCAGGTATGTGCAACGGTCACGTTTGATATGGGTGTTGCATAAGGAGGCAAATTTACCTCACCAATTGGGTTGCAAGTTTCAGAGAATCCTTTGGTATGTGCATGATATACATAGTTTAATATTGACATTATAGTTTAATATTGTAAGCTTAGTTTGTTATGTTTGTGATTAGTTGGTTGATTAAGTAATGTCTTTTATGGTCAATAAGTCTACCTTAGCAACCCTTTTATTAACAAATTGAGCGTCTTCATGCAACCCAACACATAACCTAGTGACATATTTTGATATTTGTTATCATGCTTTTATATACATAATATAAATTAACTTGGCTTGATTTTTCTGTTGTTGTTGTCTATGTTCAAATTTTGATCTAATTTCTTCCTACTCATTTGCTTTAATAGGAGGTAAAATGTTTGTATATAACAATTACGTGTCTAAATGCATGTTAGTTGATGGATGAAAATATTGAAGTCTAAATGTTTTTAGAATAGTTCATTTGTGGGCTGCATGATGTCTTATTTTATGTTTTTAACTTCTTATATATATGAATGAATGTACAAAAGGAAAGAAATTGAAAACATGAATGGAATGTCATATATGGAAGTTCTTTCATTCCCTTTTGACTTGAAAATTTTTGTGTGTGTCACTGTGGACGATTTTTTAGGTACGAAGTCGATGAGCAAGGCTTAATTTTATGATTTTTTCATTTGTGTTAGAATATTTTTTATTGCATTTCGAATATTGTTCAAGTTATTCTTTTTCATTTTCAGGATTTGGATGGGACACACACTCCTAACCCCATAAATTGTATAGTGTCTATCTTGTATCGGTGACACAATTTGGTAAGGGTGTGAGATTTACATTGTAGTTATATATGCAAATTAATTTGTGTTGCCATCTTAATTTGTGTAGTATTTTGTATTTTGTTGGATAATGTTAATCTAGTAGTATATAATATACTACTAGTTCATTATGAAATGTTAATTTCCACATTTTGTAGATATGTTTTTGTCAAATTTTGATAATATATCAAACAATTATTCAATTTTAGTTTTAATTGCAGCAGAAAATATTATTATTATTATTTTTTTTTCAGATTTTACTGCTGCAGGAATTTACTATTTACAGTGATGCAGGAATTTACTATTTACAATGAACTGTAATTTTATAAAAAAATTACCATTCCAAATCAGCAACAAACTTGGTCTGTTGCTGATTTGCACAGTCAGCAAAAAGCTGTCTGTTGCCGATCTGTCGCTGTTTTGCAACAAATCAGCAACATATACCTTTTTGCTGATTTGCACAGTCAGCAAAAAGGTATATTCTTGATTTGTTGCAAAGCAGTGATGACAAATCGACAACAGAGATGACTTTTTTGACTATGCAAATCAAGAAAGACTAAGTCTGTTGCTAATTTGCAACATAACGCCCTTTTCCAATCTGCAACATAATTTTTTCTGTTGCTTTTCAGCAACATATTTCTGTCGCAAATCTGTTGCTGAATAGCAACAGAACCAAAATTTGTTGCTAACTTTAATCTGCGACAAAGAGTTCAGCAACACCTCTAATCTATTGCTGATCTGTTGCTAAGTCCCTTAGCAACGAATCCGTACCAATTCAACAACAGATTAGTTTGTTGCTGTTTCCTTTTTTTTTCTTGTAGTGATATATACATTCGTGCCAACCTTCAACTCAAACAACAAAAAAATAAACTAAATTAATTGCAAACCAAACATACAAACTAAATGGAACTAACCAAACTAAACGAACAAACCTTAACTAACCTAACCACCTAAACAATACAAACTAAGTAAACTAAAATAACTAACTTAACTAACTAAACAAACAACCAAAAAACGATTATCTAAAGCGCAAACGAAACTAAAGAAACAACCAAGTAGCTCGAGAGTTACTTGTTAACAACCTAACCTAACGTAACTATGTGAACTAAACTGGACTAACCTAACCTAACTATGTAAACTAAATTAACTAAGCTGAACTCTACTAAACTACTTTGACGAACATACCCTAACTCAAATTCGTGAAACTAAACAAACCTCAACACCTAAACTAAACTAACTTAACTAACTAAGCTAATTAACCTAACCAAACTAAACTAATGTGAACAAACCTCCTACACCTAACTAACTAAACTAACCACTTAAGTTAAATTAAACATATAACCTAAACTCACTTAACAAACTAAACAAATTACTTGGTAAAGCTCTGCCCTTGCCATACTCACATTGAAGTCCCTTTATTTATAACCTAAACTAAACTAATGTGAACAAACCTCCTGCAGGTAACTAGCTAGACGCACGCCACCTTTTACGTAAGGCGATCTAATGAAAAAGTCATTCTTAAAAAAATTTCAATTCTACTGCAAAATAACTCTTATACCTTTACTGCGATTAGTGCACCTCACCATCCGCTTTTCTCTCATTTAATGCACCTCACTATCCTTTTTCTACTACAAAATTACTCTTATATTGAAGTATCTTCTAATGTTTCAAAATATATATATCTTTCACAGCGATGAGTTTCTATTATGGAATATTGAAGAGTAATCACCGATACAACATTATAATAATATGGAAAACATGAGAAATAAGTTTATTCAATTAGAAGGTTGTATACACGTACTTCGTAAACCCAAAATATAAGCTATCTACAAATCACCATGACATCAAGAAAACTCATCATGCAGGTCTATTCCGACGATTACGTTGACGTTGTTGCTCGGTAATGCAAACCGGACGTACCCTTTGTCTAGTTGAATGATGTGTTTGTACATCTGGTTGAGGTTGTTGAGGTAGCTGGTCTTGCATTGAATCACGTCGAGTAGATTGATGTGTTTCCTCTGGTGCTTCACTCGACTCACCTATGCTACTGATGTTCCCAAAAATAGGAGGTGGAACCATCCCAAAATACTGGCTGCCTGTATGGGGTTGGGGGAAAGGAACATGAGGCTGCGGCATGGTCAACAAGTTCATGAATGAAGCATCTCCACTATATGGCATATTGTAATTATAAGGAGTAGGAGTATATGGACTAGGCACGTATTGAGGCAGTGACGGATACATTTGACGATGAGGCATTCCATGATCCACGTATGAAGACGACGGCCCACGTGCGTAAGGATCAAAATGGTACGGAGGAAGATTCACGATCGGCAGCCTGGGTACAAACATTTGAGGTTCTGGTAGGGGTGTATGTCCTACAGGAATGGACCCATGAGAAGAATGAGTTGGTTGGGATGATCGTTGGTTACTCTCGCCAACAGTCTATGTTCTACTCGCTCTCGAACGAGATGAACGTACTGGAGGAGAACGTCTGTCACTCTCTTCAGTAATCTCAGTCCGAGTAGATGGATGTGGTGGACGAGGACGTCTGGTGCGTTCCCGCACGGTCTCTGGTCGTGTTCGTCTTCTTCTCACCTCTATGTTTGCTTTGCCTTGATCGTCTTCTTCATCTTCCTGTTCATTATCCTCATTTATGTCTTGCTCGATGTCTATTCCGTCATGCGAAAGAGTAGACCTTTGCCTTTCATCTTCGTCTAAAATTTTAATCCCTTCATCTAGCGCAGCAAGACCTTGCTCGTACCCATCCTCAATAAACACTGGCCTTAGTCGATGCACCAAGTTACGTTGACATACATAAAATAAGAGATCATAGCACGCAAATAAGATATTAGATGTTCGAGGACAAGTAATAGTTAGAAGATTACCGAGTAGTCACGTAACGCCCCGTCGTGTCCAATGAATCTCCTAGTGACCGAGCAATACCACGTCATGTAGTCTTGATGATCGTGCCCTTCATTAAGTGTCGTTGTCGCAATGGTGTCCCCACGATTGACCTACATGTGTATGTAGCTTGCGTGAAAAGTCACCCAATTTTCATGATGATGTCCACGCAATTTGAGTCGGTGCAGTTAGGCGTCGTCAGCACAATTTGGTGGCACCACTTGTACCATGCCGAATTGTCTCATAACCCTTTCTGGTCGATGCCACTCAACTATGTGGAAACAAATAAGGGGACACGTCGAAAGCCAACTACCGTGACCGTTAGTACAGTAATCGGGAAGTGACCCCATGAGTTCAATATATGGTTGCCATACCACATCATCCTCATGCCTTTGCGAGTCGAGTGCATCACGGTAAGCCGATACGACGTGCGTTGCAGTTTGCGAAATCGAAAATGAATCGAGCCATCTGTGTAGAAAACAATTAGTGAAGATAAATGAAATTGGACAAGATTTTTTGGCAAATTAATGACAAATCGACTTTAATACCTGTATCCTAGTGGAACTTCCATAAGCATATTATAGCCATCCACCGTTCGCGGTTGAGCTCTCGAAACACGCAGGCGCCGAGGTGCTATGAATGGAAATCAGTCCCATGCCCACAGTTGTACAAGAATTGAGGCGCCAACAACCTCATGTGCCCTTGCGTGAGATCCGCGACACAACTCCCTGTACAAATAAGCCAAACATGCACTCCCCCAACTATATTTTCCAGTTACTTGGAAATCCTCCAGCAATGGTAGGAACATCAAATGTACGAATCGATTGGAATTATCGGCAAAGAGGCAACCACCGATAAGTTGTAGTATGTATGATCGAACTTAATGTTGGACGGACTCCTCATTGCTATCATCATCTATTGCTGGTATGTTACGCTCAAGCCAATCGACCTTAAGTTTACAACCAATGACGTCATCTCCACCAGGAGTTCGTCCAAGTAGCCTCTCAGAGACATCAACATAGTCTGCGTCCGTCATTCCCGTAACAGGCATACCTTCGATAGGTAATCCAACTTGTACCTACACGTCTTGGAGTGTAATTGTGCACTCCCCACAATGCATGTGAAATGTATGCGTCTCAGAGCGCCATCTCTCTACGAACGCAATAATCAAAGCCCAATCAAGGCTAAAAATGCTACCCGAGAAATCCCATAGAACCCACTGGAACAAAGATATGGGATCATCCTGGAATGATACTGCATCGTTCGATCAACGACCCCACGTCTTCGACGTACGCGCATTGTTTCGTACACCTTATAATTGATAAGGTCGTAATGTATGAGTTTGATACGTTATTGCCGTAAATTTGTTGTATTCATGTAAAACAGTTTACCTCGCCCCTCCAGGTTCGCGATGATCTGTGTGTAGATTGGAGTTGCAATAGTGATGGATCTAAAGGACTTGGATCCATTGTCGCGCAACTACAAATGAATGGTAGAAAAATAAAATGAGTGTTGTACGAAACCAAACGATAAGTATTTAATAAATGTTCAAGCAAAAACAACTGCGTAAATGCTCAATCAAGCAACATATGTAAGAAATTAAGTTACTTCACACAAATGCACAAATATATTAATGCAATAGTTGTTTACTAATGGAGTTAACGCGCAAGCAAACTTTCCGATGTAGAAGATCGTTATAACAGCGCAACTAGAGAGCATACTCATTTCTTTGCACTCCCAATCACGTACTAAGTCATACTTTCATGTCAAACGATCAAACCTACTGAACTAGTTCATAAGGAGCACGGTTTTCGTGTACAAGGTTTTGCCAGAAATTGTATTCTTCCATTCAACACTTTAAACATAAATGGAACTCTCTGATGTAGAAGATCGCATCAATAGCGCAACTACAGAGCATACTCGTTCATTTGAGTTTGAGTTACTAAATGTTTTAAGCACACAAATGCCATTACATAACATATCAACCATTTTGAAAAACCACAACACCTATGTCACTACATATCATGCAAGTTATGACAAATCTAAATATGTAATGATAAAAATATTAAATTTGTATACTTACTATTTTCGCTACATATCTTCATGTGTATCTAGTTCATAAGGAGCACGGTTTTCGTGTACAAGGTTTTGCCATAAATTATATTCTTCCATTCAACACTTTGGACACAAATGGAACTTTCTGATGTAGAAGATCACATCAATAACACAACTACAGAGCATACTCGTTCATTTGAGTTTGAGTTACTGAATATTGTAAGCAGACATACCATTAACTAAACATATCAACCATTTTGAAAAACCGCAACACCTATGTCACTACATATAATGTAAATCATACCAACCAATTATTAATAAATATGAAAAATGCCAAATTTGTGAACTTACTATTTTCCTCAGCTTGTTGTCTTCAACGTAACAATCCTGCAGTGACATTTTATTTTCGTTAGTTCCATGTCAACAAAACTAAAGTAAAGTAATCAAACACGGCGAACCTAACTAACCCAAGTAAACCAACCTAACCTAACCTAACCTAACCTAACTATGTTATGAACACCAAACTAGCTAATTCATAATGTTTTTATATATAGATTATTTGAAGGGTATTATCATTATAAAATGTGGGCAGACATAAGCTAATCCCTTTAGTCCCTCATTAGTCGTGAAGCCACTATTTCCTTTTCTCTAAAAAGGGTTGCGTTTGTAGACAAACATGAAGGCATGCACATAAAAATGACAACGCAGAGAAGAGAAGTACACTTTCTTGGTCAATCATTTGCATAAACCTATACTAAACTTAACACATTATTCAAACTTAACTAACTAAACAAACTACCTAAAAACGATTAACTAAACTAGTAAACGAAACCAAAATAACTTAACCGTTTTAATAAACTAAACAAACTACTGTAAGTAAACTAACTAACCTAAAGACCAAAAATAAACTAACTTAATTGACTTAGCAAACTAAACATACTAACTAAAATAAACTAACCAAATGAAACTAACTAACCTTAACTAACCTAAATACCTAAACTAATCAAACTAACCTAACCAAACTAAACTAACTTAACTAACAAAACAAACAACCAAAAACCAATAAACTAAACTACTTAACAAAACTTAACGAACCTCCTCCTTCTTCTCCTCAGTTGGGATGTCTTGTGCCCCTGCGCCGCCGCTCAGCGCTCCCCTGGCGTCGCTCCGCGCACCCCTGCTGGTCGATCGATCCGCGCACCCTCGCCTCGGCTCGCGCACACTGCTTCGCTGCTTGCCCCATCGCTGGTCGTTCTCTCTATCGCCAGCTTCGCTGGTGGATCTGCGCACCCCTGCCTCAGCTCCTTGCTCCGCACCTCCGTCGCTCCGTCAGTTCCCTCTCCTCCTTCTCCACTGCTGGTCGATCTCTCTGGCCAAATCCCTCACTGTCGCCTCCTCTCTCTCGCCAACACCAGCCACACCTTCTCCTTCAACCGGCCTCTCCGCCCCTCCCCTCCTTAAATACCCGACCCACCCCCCTACAACACACCCGTGAGCCTTACACTAGTAGGCTGCCTTCTTCCTCGCACGACTGGGATGCAGAGATTCTCTGCGTCCCCGTCGCGCAGGAAGAAAGCTAGGTACACAAATAGCGCCTTCTCAAAAGGCGCTATCTATGTACCCCAATTAGGGAAGTCCACGTGGCTCCACGTGGACTTGGCCAGAACGAATAGTGCCTTTTGAGAAGGCGCTATTCGTTCTGGCCACGTCTACGTCAGCCTAAACCCTATCCATGTGCCCACGTGGCTAGGACACATGGATAACGCCTTTTCAAAAGGCGCTATCCATGTGTCCACGTCAGCCAAAATGATATCCATGTGCCCACGTGGCCAAGACACATAGATAATGCTTTTTCAAAAGGCGCTATCTATGTGTCCACGTCAGCAAAAAATGCGGTCCATTGTAATAGCGCCTTTACATTAGGCGTTATTGCCTAGTTTGACAAAAAAGAAATTTCCCCTCATTCCCCTCTTATAAAATATAATCACTTGTACTTTTGTAAATTGAAGTTTCAAATTCAATATCCATGATTCTTTATGGTTAAAACTATACACTTTGGCCCCCGCGGGTTAAAAAACTTTTAATTCGTCCTAATGTAACGGTCCGCTCTAATTAATTTCGATTAACTGATAAATCACATATTAAGATCTTAAGCTCAGACCCACGTGGACGTTACAAAAAAGTCCATGGCACGCCTAACGAGGTAAAATTGTTATTTTTGTGTGTGAGTGTTTATTTATTTTACTATCATTAAACAATTCGCATTACATTATTTGACATTTTATTGGTTGCGTTGTGCGCGTGTAGTGACGAGAGGGTGCGACGTCGCGGTGTGCGCGTAACTCGGGTATATGGGATAGCCTGGGATTTAGCTGTCACATCACATATCCCATCACATCACACATCCCATTACATCACACATCACATCACTATATCAAATCCATCACTAATCATTACTCAATTTCCTCTCCAAATGATTAAAACTTTTTTTTCTTTCTCTTTTAAATCGGGTAGAGAGAGAATGAGAAAGAGAGTAAGAGAGAGACAACAAAAGAGAGAGAGAGAGAGAGAGAGAGAGAGAGAGAGAGAGAGAGAGAGAGAGAGAGAGAGAGAGAGATGGATGGATGGTGAGATTGGAGGTCAAGGACGATGGCTCGCGGCGACGTGAAAGCGCGAACGACCAGGCGAGCAGGCGCGGCTGTGGGAATGAAGACGAGCGGCGGTGCAACTCCAGCAGTGGGAAATGGCTGGACGGCGGCATCGGCGAGGAGGAACGGCAGCGGCTCCAGCAGTGCGACGCAGCTCCAACAGCAGTGGCGGCAGCGGCGTCAGCGAAGCGGCAATGGCAGCAGCGCTGTGAACTATATGGAGCAGTTGTGCGGTAGCACGTTGCCGGAACAATTGATCCCCGACGAAACGCAATGACAGTGGACTATGAGACTATAGTCGTATATCGGGCGCGTATCTCGAGGCGTGTGCGGGACGTTGTGAGGGCGATTTGCAATTTGTTTGAGGTAAGTAAACCACGAGAAAATTAGTTAAAATTCTTTTATGACGCTTACTTTATTTCGCATTTTAAAATATTCCATTGTGCTTTCCATTGCTGTTTATTTACTGTTCATCCACTCCCACGTGTGTATGTGTGTTTGTCGACGGGGTCGGGCATGACACAGACTCACTCCCCGGGGCTAGCTACCCCGCGATGTTCGAGTAATTGGGCATGTTAGGGCCATGCGGTGATTATTCTCCTCGAGACCCGTAGGTTGAGAGATGTCTAACGAAAACCTAAGTCTACGTCATGGGTTCCTTTCGAGAGATATTTGGATGAGGTTCTCTCGTCCATGGGTTCCTCCCGTTCGATCGTGAGATGTTTGTCGAGGTGGTCGTCATGGGTTCCTCTCAGTTTAGCTAAGACGATTCCCGGATGTCGACCAAGGTTCTCTGTCACACTACATTCGTGTCCAAATTTGACTTTTCAACGACTTATTTTCATGCGATTATTTTATCTTTGTCCTTTTATCTAAATTACATGAATTGTAGCTGTTTTATTGGAATTCATGAATATTAGCTAACATTCCTTGGGATTTACTCACCTGGGATTTGTCATTGTTTTTTGTGACAAATCGCAGATCCTACGACGAGCCGAGGCAAGGGCGTCTTAGGTGACTTCGTCTGAGTAGGAGAGCCCGTCGGTCACTTTTTGCGTAGGCGTCTGTATGTAGCTATTTACTGCTTTTATGAATGCCTTGGGAGGATTTGTATACCTGATACATGTATATGCTCACCTTTTGTACTTTTGTCGCTCTTTAATAGACACGATATCCAAATGCCGGGTTTCTACACTATATTGTTATTTATACTATGCAAACTTTTTATTTCTACCATGTTTGCATGATTCAAAGACTTCCTCTTGATGTTTAATTTATAATAATTTAATAAATCATGAACAACTTACTTAGTCAATTTATTGTAAATATTAATAAAAATGTCCATAAATACTAAGTTAAAGCGAATAAGATACGTGCAAAGGTTTAGGTTGCGAACAGCTAAAAGTAAGTATGCGGTGACGTGGCATGCTTGGTAACGTGCCTGGCGACGTGGCGGTACCCGATTTGCCTCGGAGTTTGGGGCCGTCATACGTAACTTTTGGCGAATCGTTATGGGGGACAACCTCTAACCAGAAAAAGATGACACGAAACGAGCGTCAAATTTCTTGATTGACTTGATGATTGGGATAGCAAAATTCATCAGATCATTACCTAGTTCTGTAACACTTCTACCCTTCTATTCATTTTCCGTTTGTTGATTTTGCAACGTTTAAAGAAATTTGGGATTTCTACAAAACTTCTGGTTTCGCACAATATTATCAGTTGTTCACCACTCTTAATAGTTTGAAACAAGAAACTAGTCAGTCCATTAATGATTTCTTAGCACTCATTCAACCAATATAGAACCAGTTACAACAAGTTGAGATTGGCAAAGACCACTTTTATCTCATCCAAGTTCTCATGGCTCTTCACCCCAAATATGAATCAGTTCGTGATGCCCTCCTACATCGTGATCCCATACCTTCTTTGGATGGAGCCGTGAAAGAAACTCTATTTGAAGAAATTCGGTTTGGCTTGGTCAACTCTTCCTCTTCATCATAAATGGCCCTAGCAACTACCCAATCATGGTCAAAATATGTACCAATCGTTTGTAAGAATTGTAAAAGAACATGCCATTCATTTGTTTCTTGCCCTAAAATTGAGTGTTGATATTGTCATGAACGCGGTCATATAGTGCTTAATTGCCCAACTTGACGACCTCATCCTAAAGGCACATTGAACTATACATCTGGCTCTATACAGAGTTCTGTTGTTGTTACTGCTCTCTCTGATAGGTCAAATTCCTCTCCGATGTTTTCTACGCGTGATATGCAAGCAATCATCAAATAGGCAATACCTTCCCAAACTACTGCTTTATCTGCCACCTCTGGTAACCATTGGTTCTTTGATTTTGGGTATTGCGATCATATGACACCAAAATCTTCTTTCCTCTCTCACAGCAGCCCTACATCTCAATGTTCGGTTATTCACACTGTAAATGATAGTTCTATGTCCGTTACCCTTTTAGAAACAATATATATCCATAATTTGGAACTTCCTGACACCCATTGTCTTCCTGACAATGCTCTAAATTTAACTTTTGTTGGTCAATTATGTGACCAAGGCTTGACCGTTACAATTTCTCCCACTAGTTCTCAGGTACAGGACGTTTAGACGGGACATATTCTTGGAAAAGGGACCAAAGTAGGACGACTATTTGAGCTCACGTCACTTCATATGCCTTCTGTTAAACATATTTTGGCGGCAATTTCCAGTGGCATCTTCTTCTTAGTCACACATCTGCTAGTAAAATTCGTACTCTTGATTCCAGTGGGTCATTAGATATTTCTAAATTCGAGGATTTTGATTGTGTTCATTGTTAGTTAACAAAATAACATGCCTATTTCGTTCAATCTCAGTGATTCTATCAATAATACTCTATTTGGATTAATTCATTCTAATGTTTGATTGTTCATGCAAATTGAGTTTTTATCATGTTCTAAAACATCAATCTGAAATATACCAAACTTATATTGAGTTTTCTAACATGACAAAAACTCAATTTGCATGTACAATCAAAATTCTTCATACTGACAATGCCTTAGAATACCGTGATTCTATTTTTTTCATTCTTAAACTGCAAGGTACTATTGTTCAACATTCATGCCCATATACTTCTCAACAAAATGGTCAAGCTGAAAGAAAACATCAACATATTCTAGATTTTATACATGGCCAACTTCTCTCAGTGTCTTGTCCTGAAAAGTTTTGGGGTGAAGCAGCCTTGAACTGTGTTTATACCATTAATCGACTTACCACACCAGTACTGCAGAACATCTCTCGTTTTGAATGATTATATGGTACACCACCAGATTATTCTAATCTTCGAGTTTTTGGTTATGCATGTTTTGTTCTTCTTAACCCCCCTGAGCATACTAAACTTGAACCGCGTACTCAATTGTGTTGTTTTCTTGGGTATGGAATTGAACATAGAGGCTATCAGTATTGGGACCGTTTTTCTCAGAGATTACTCATCTCCAAACATGTCACCTTTTGGGAACATATCATGTTTTCTACTCTATCCAAGTTTGGCAGTTCCCTATCTGGTACTCGACCATTTTTCACTAACTCGTTTGTCGAGCTTTTTCCATCTCCTGTTATAGGTACTTTTGATGAGCTCACTGATTGTGATCCTACTCCATCACCCGTCATCGAAGAATCTATTACCTCTGATGTTCCAGTTCCTGCTCCTGTTCCCCTTCGTCGTTCTAATCGGGTAACTAAATCTCCTACTTACCTCAAAGATTATCATTATTTCTCTGCTATTTCCTATTTACATAAGCCTTCCTTATATTGAGAGGCTAGTTCTGACCCTCTTTGGCAGCAAGCAATGTTAAAAGAATTGTGTGCATTAGAGAAGACTCATACTTGGGACTTAGTGGATCTACCCCTGGCAAGACTCTGATTAGATGCAAATGGATTTACAAGATAAAAACTCGCTCTAATGGCTATATTGAGCGATATAAGGCTCTTCTGGTTACTAAAGGCTATACACAGGAATACGTCATTGATTATGAAGAGACATTTGCTCTGTTCGAAGTTTGCTGGCTATGGCAGCTGTCAAACATTAGCTTTTATTCCAAATGGATGTTAAAAATGTTTTTCTTAATGGAGATCTTGCAGAAGTAGTTTATATGTGCCCGCTCCCTGAATATTCTCATTCTCTAAAGCAAGTTTGTCTTCTTCGTCGTACTTTATATGGGCTTAAGCAAGCTCTTCGTGCTTGGTTTGCCAAGTTCAATTTCATTATTACACAGTTTGGCTTTCAGTCGAGTCTTCACAATTTTGCCTTATTTACTCGACGAACCAATAAGGGCATGGTTCTTCTCTTACTTATGTTGATGATGTGATCATCACTAGGGACTACTCAACTAGATATTTGACTTACAATAATATCTCAAAAGTCACTTTGAGATGAAGGATTTGGGCAACTTAAGCTACTTTCTTAGTCTTGAAGTTGCTTCTTCTTCTTATGGATATTCTCTTTCATAAGCAAAATATGCCTCTGATTTGATCTCTCGATATGGGATTACTGATACTACTGTTGCATCCACTCAATTGGACACAAATGTCAAGCTGACTCTATCAGATAATACATTTTCTTCAGATCTTACCCTATATCGCCATCTTGTGGGTAGTTTGGTTTATCTTACTGTAAGTCATCCAGACATTGCTTACTCCGTTCATATCATTAGTCAGTTCATGTCAGCTCCCCGTACTGCTCATTTTACTGTTGTTCTCCGCATCTTTTGATATGTGAAAGGCACTATGTTTCATTGTCTCCACTTCTTTATCGACTCACCACTAATATTATCGGGTTACTCGGATGCAAATTGGGCCGATGATCCAACCGACCGATGATATACTACTGCTTATTATCTCTACTTGGGCAACTCACTAATATCCTGGCAAAGCAAGAAACAAACAGTCACATCTCGCTTCAACAAAGAATTTGAGTATCGTTCTCTTGCTGATGCTACCTCTGAATTACTTTGGCTTCGTTGGTTACTCGAAGATATGGGGTTACACATGCTTCTGCTATCATCCTTTATTGTGACAATCAAAGTGCGATCCGAATTGTGCATAATGATGTTTTTCATGAGCGAATAAAACATATTGGGAATGATTGTCACTTCGTCCATGAACACCAAGTTCGAGGCACTCTTTAGTTTTTTTCTGTTTCCTCTTCTATTCAGACGGCTGATATTTTCACTAAATCTCATCTTTCGGGTCACTTTCATGTTTTGGTTGACAAACTCAATTTGATTTCTACGAACCCATCTTGAGTTTGAGGAACAATGTTAAGGAAAGTAAATAATATAGAATTCCACGTAACTAGTAGTTAAGGAAATTAGAATCCTGTGTAATTAGTAGGTTCATTTTGTGATTTGCACTTTCCTTTTGTATTCTAAACCTATGTGTATATATACATTATCATGTACACAAGAAAGACATAAAAATAAGCATTATTCTATTAAGAAATTACCTCTTACTATTTTCTAACAACTCGATTTGTAGTTGCTTGTGGCTCATTACCTCCAAAAATTCTTTCCATGCCAAAAGCTGATATTTTAGCATTCATTTTGTTGTCTGATAGAATGTTGCCAACTTTTGGATCTCTATGAATAATTTGCAATCTCAAATGTTGGTGAAGATAAAGAGAAGGCCTTGGGTTTCCTTAATTGATAAGGTAAAATGTGTATTGTCATTATTTGTACAACCAATACTCGGTACGAAAAATGATATGATATAATCTCATGAGTTTATGCATAGCTATCCGTTATGTACCCACAAACCTGTTTGTGGGTACAAAACACGTCCCAAACATATTTGAATATATTCTCCAAATAGATATACGGGATAGCTGGACAAGATTCATAACGACGACTAATAAATGTTCGACGAGGCAAAAATATTTGATTGACAACTCATGATAAACGTAAGGCGAGATTTCCTTTAATTAATGAAGAAAGAAGGAAAGAGGACATTTGCCATATCATTGATAGAAGACATACAAGGAAGTTTTGTAAAGTAATTGTTGTATGACTTCTTTATATATTCATATAACCACAAGTCAAAAGATCATCACTTATGCTTTGAACTTTCGATACACAGTGAGATAAGGACACACGAGAGTTTGTTCTTTGTTTTCTTTTACACGCACTAGTTTAAGGGGACTTGGCCGATTCACCGATGGGATATCAGGCACCAAGGGGACTTGGTTATTATTTAGGATCTTTTGTAAGGGAAGTAGCTAGAGCAGCAAAGTTTGGTTAAGGACTCACTAGCTAGTTGAGAGTGCATTAGTTAGGAACTTTGCATAAAAGTATACTTTACTTCTCATTGTGGATTCTACATTTGGGCGTGGCCTCACACATATAAGACGGGAGGCCCGAACTGCGATAACAATTTTGTGTGTTCATTTATTTTTTTACTTGCTTTGTTGTTGTTTTCATGATTGTAATGAATTGAGCCATTTCATTTGGTGTCAGAGCCTACAACTAGGCTCCTTATTGTTTCAATGAAATGAGATCATGACAAGATAAATGTCTCATGTATCGCAATCAAATCAACTGGCAGGAGCATCTACAACAAAACCACCATTGCTCATCGGTACAAATTATATGTACTGGAAATCAAGAATAAAACATTCATTTTATTACTTGATGTGAAAGCGAGGATAGCAACACAAAATGGACACTACAAGAAAGCACCAATTCAACAACATGCTAGTTTATTGCTGAATTGGTACGATTTTGTTGCTAAATGACTCTGCAACAAATCAACGACAAATATAGGTTGTTGCTAAAGTCTGTCTCTAGTGCATGTCAGCGGCACATTTTGCATTATGTTTTGTTCAACGACAGAATTGTGACAACTATCTGTCGCTGAACAACAACAAAAACACGTCTATTGCTGACTGAAATCCAGTCAGCACAGATGTGTTTGTTGCAAGTCTGTCGCTATTCAGTGACAGACCTTACGACAGACTGGTGTCCAGTCAGCATAAACGCCTTGCAACAAATTAGTGACAGCTTGTCACTAATATTTAAATAGTAAATTTTTAAAATTTTTGTTTTTAAAACAGTAAATAGTAAAAAAGACAATAGCTTATAGTAGAATTTGCCAAAACAATTAAAAAGCCACAAACAACTACAAATATTTGTATAATATCAAAGTTTTACAAACATTGTCTATAAAAGAATAAGATTTCAATATTTCATAATTACTACTATACTATAAGTAGTAGATCAATATTATTCAACAAATCAACAAACAACAACACAAGCTACATAAATTTACATACATAAAATGTGTAAAAACATTGTGATAGCATTCTTTCATCGGTATATAAATAGACACTACACAAATTCTTTAGCTAGCAGAGTGTATCCCATTCAAATCTTGAAAATTAAAAGAAACATCAACATTATTCGACAAATCGACAAGCAACCAACATATTCCAACACAAATTAAAATAACGTCACATTTAATTTTAGTGAAATTGAAGACTATGAATACTCTTCTTAAGCAAATTGAGATGAAGGCTATTTATTTAAAAATTAGAGTTGAATCTCAACATAGATACATAATTCAACTAATTGGTGAAGAGTCTTTTAGAGTAATGATAAGAAACACATATATAATGTGACAATTGAACACCAACCATTTATCTAAATGTCTAAGGAGATAGTGATCAAGATTGTGGCGGCCCTGCCGCCTCGGGGTGACGTGTCTCTGTGCACTCCTCACCCGGTGGGCCCAGCTACACGTGTCCGACACCTGCCTGTCCTTCTCATATCTTGAAATTTGTGTCCACCTGTATTCTACTAAATTAGTTAGCGGATTCTCGTATTTTCTTAACCTATTCTCTTTAAGTAGTTAAATATTTAATAGGTTCTTTAATTTGTAGTTTATAATAATCCTAACCATACTAGTGGGTTGTATCTTACAAGTTAACTTAAATCAGCGGAAGCTTTAATTGATACAATTAGGTAAAGTAATTTAGCATGATAAACATTATCTATATGAGCATGTTCTACTGTGGAAAACCCAGAAAAGTTGTAACGACCTTAAAAATCTAACTCATGGCACGTGTCATGTCGGGGTCGTATGTGGGACCCACTCGTCGTGATCTGTATGTCCAAATCTAGGGTGTAGACACCAAGGTATGCTATGTTGTGTGATGCTTATATTATTTATTATACAAAAAGATTGAACAAGTTAAAAATAATTAATTTTGAAAATGTGTAGGAAAGATCTTACCTCGAGTTTCGTGTTAATTAGCAGTACTCGAGGTTGATATTGCGTTTAATTTGGTGTAAGCTTGGTTGAATATGGCAAGAGAATTGGTGTAAGCAACAGTACATAACATATGGTAAATACATGTACAAGGTCATCTCAAGTCCCCGAATAACCAAAATAAAAACTAAAATATCAAAATAATAAAAACACCTACAAGTATGTCCAAAACCGTCAGCAAAGTGAGATAGTTGCTTAAGATTTTCTTTTGCCAGTACTCGTAGAAAGGTCTGCACTCAGTCACCCAACAAATACAATGATAAGTCCAGTGAGTAAATTCCCTAGAAAAGTTCACACAATATTTAGCAAGAAATCAAATAAAAGTATAAATCATGCATGTACGCTATCTGGCAACAAAAATACATACTTACATGAATGTATGGCAATACAAAAGATTCAGGCAGCATACCATGACAGTTAACACAGTGCAACATACAATAATCAAACAAGCAGTGATTAACAACTAGTACATACCAACCAAGCATGCTAAAAAATAAGGCATAATAGCAGCTAATGATATAAACAAGAATGTAAACACACCACAATTAAGTCAATATACACGTAAATATCCTTGATGAAAACCTGAGGATGTGTCGCGTGTAGCAAACTATACCATACTTCAGAGCTAAGGATCTTTCCAGGTGCTTCTCCCATCTCCTCCACTGTCTCGTCCTTAGTCCTCGCAGCGCTGGCCAAATCCGGTGAGACACCGACACGTGTGCATTGGTGCAGCTTGGGTCGCAATTCACTGAGGGCATGATCACACGTGTTATGGTATAGTGTACTTAAGTCCGTCCATACGTCCCGGTGTAAAAAAAACCTGATAAATTGATTAATCTGTTAGACAAACTGGTAAAGGAAAATAGTTCGACACCCATCACACCCACAAGAAAAATAAACTGAATTTTGTGAAGCATTCTCAAGGGTTTTATGCACTTTAATCCGCGCTCCGACTTCCTCGAAGTCCCGAATCCGACCTGACTATCTCTCGATACCCGATATCCCTGAGTTCAGTGTCTTCTCAGTTCAAATGTAGTGGGTTTAAGATTAGTTTAGTGTTTATTAACTCTTAAAACCAATATTTATTTCAAAACATACAAATTATTAAATAGTCTTTTATTAGGTTAATTCCTTCAAAATAAGTTAAAAATAGTAAATCTAAGAATCGGTGTGTCGAAAGCGGGTTTCAACTAGCCAAGTTATTAAAACACATTTTTATCGAATTTTTGGTGTCGAGTTAGCGCGCTAATAGGGCTTATTAGCGCGCTAATTGCAAAACTAAATTTGAGTTTCTACCCATAATCATTAGCACGCTAATTTTCCTCATTATCACGCTAATTGCCATATGTGACAGAATTTTCAACTCAAAAGTTATGTCCCAAATTCTTCAATTAGCTAACTAAACCCCATTCAACACCCTCTTCATATCAAATTGACCTCAAAACATCATTTACATCTACTTCAGAACATCAATTAGATCAAATTAATTAATTTCATAAAATCCACAATTTTTTTTCAAATTGTTCAAATAACTTAATTTTTCAAAACCAGTTGTAAATCTTCCATTTATATGCTTATAAAATATGTAATTCATCGAGCTAACATCAAAACCAGGGATCTAACCCTCTAACTTGCGTTTCATCAAATTTTCACAAAAATGGGTTCAAATGAAAGTATACGAGATGAAAAAGAAGATTATCTAAGTTTTATGCACCAATTTGACCTCCAAATTCATGAAATTCAGCTCCAAATCTCCATTTTCTATTTGATTTCCCAACAATGTATTTGGTTAAATTTGCATGTGTTGATAAATCATCTTATATATATCAAAATGAGAAGTATTTTTAACCCTTGATCCTTATGTATTTATGTATCCCGAGGTTTATCTAGTGATCCATATCTTGTCACTTAGCCTACTAACTCCCACTAACCAAACTCAAATGACACCAATTTATTACTCGCATGGTTCCTAGATGTGTTTAGGTATATCTCAAGGATAATCCTATAGTTAATGGTTTTATTCACCAAAAATTATAAACTTACGGTTCCAGTAACCCTCGACTACCCAGCACTCAGTGCCCCGCGTCCCGACACGAAATTCAAGGTACACCATAGCCTATCATTTTAATTGAATTAACTTAGCCTATGGCCATATTACCTATTTTAATTCATCAACTAATCATCTTAATGTGAATTAGTGGAGTTTCCTAGTGTACCCGTATTCGCCGACTCGACACCCGCGTCGACACGGCTTTCGATGCGAACACCCGTCACACAACCTTGCCCGATATCAACATATACACATGCAATGCCATATAATAATAATAAATTTAAACACCACATATATATAACCACCATCCATATATAACATATTTTCTCGGTTCTCGTGTCTAAGTCAACCTAGTAATCCACGTAATGCCCGAATTTCGACCATTAATTCTCGAGATTAACGTTCATTATAGTTTAATTAATTTGGGTCATTACAAAGATCAAATTGAGTTAGCCCGTAAAGGGTAAGCTCTCCCAGCAAATGCGACCAAATTCGTATAGTTGTTTAAAGCCTTGAGCTATTTACATCTGGAAATGACCCAACTAGGGAATCAAATTTTAGTCTCATCCTGTAGTCTTAGTGAATATGACAAAGAGAATGAGTTGTAATGGTTTTTCTTTTTTTCCAATAAGTGACCAATAGTATTTGTTAATCAAATGAGGGTGAGATGCAATGTTAAGAATAGTACAAAGCATTCCTCCTAACAAACAAAGAAATTAAATAGTTGTTCACTAAAACAGTGGATAAATCATATCAACTCTTAATAATAAAGTATATAAATTATTATAGTTTTCTTTATTATTAGAATTAATCCAAATGTTCATCAATTCCTAATATATATAGTCTCGAGATTTCAAATATAGCTACGTCCCAAGTAGATGACAATCATAATTAATAAACAATATAAGAATAAGTAATAACTCAACAAGATATCATTTTTCGTTGAAATGCATAGCCAAAAAATAATTTAAACAATGTATGCATTTATTAATTTATTGTATTAATCAATGAACATACTATGAGATAAATTTAACAATAGTAATTGCTAATTGCCATATGACAAGCCAAGTGAAAATTGGAAAACTGAATATGTAAACATGCTGAAAATATCTCAATGCCGACAACTTAATTTAGAATAATAAACACCACCTCAACTGCTTGTTTTAGTCCAGTAGACGGCCAAGCCTCGAGAATTGCCTACTAGCTACGACATGAAGAGAATTTACAAAGACCTAATTCTAACTACTTGTATTGTAGTCTTACAGTTTGTTTTGGAAAGTATAATTTAAGTATTTAATCCGCAATGTTGTCGAATATGATTATTTCCATAACCTTATATCATTATATGTGAGGTTAAGCTTCGGTTCGGTACTAAATCACAAAATGAAAACTAGCTAAATGCAAATCCAATTCGTTCTAATTGAGTTTTTTGTGGTTGTTTTGATTCGACTCATGCTTTACATCTTCTATAATCATAAAATCCAACTTGAGAATATTGATTTTAAGTTGGGAGTTCTTTTTGACTGGGACATTGTTGTGTATATTTCAAAAGTTGTTGATTGAATTTGATGTGTCTGATCTGAAGTTTTTCTTTCTAATATATCTTTCTTTTTTCGTGCACATGGTAAATCTCAAACGATTGCCACTAAATAGGTTTCTTAGTTTGATTTCATTTTAGTTTAGCCATTGTGGTGGTAAAGCCTGACTTGGACATTTGCCATATTTAATATTATAGTATCATTTGTAAGAGACCTCGAGTTCATCAGATATTTGGTTTGAGTGGACAGGTTACCTTCGTAAACTTGTATACCTTATACTTCTACTTCTCGAGTGCATGATAACCACAAGGAATTGGTAATTTTCTCTACCTCTTGTATTAGGCACGGCCACATGATGTGTAACTAAAATAATTTTTTTCTTTGGTCATTGATTTGATTTCCAAAATTTAGAATTGTCATCTTCTTAGGCTAGTGAAGTTGTTTATCTAAAAGCCCAAAATAGCGAGTCTTTTTTCCAGCATTTGTTGAGATATTATAAAGCAATACGATTTGGAACCAAAACTTGATAGGCTATTAGTTTTTAGCCCTCTTGTAAAACATAGAGATATGATCATTCCACAAATAATAAAGCAAATTGTTCTGGATTTTAAAAGCATTTTAAAATTCTCATTCCCCCTTTCTTTTATTTTTTATGTTTCGTAAAGCAAAGTCGCATTTGCTTCAAAGTTGAATTTGCGTACTTGCTTGCTTACCCTATAGATTAAGGATGGTCTTGGTTTTTAACTTTTTAATCTGTAAATGAATTAGATGTGCAATTTTGTATGTTGGACTTGATATTGATGGCTGATGAGTATCTAAGAAATCACATGGAAGGGTTTTCTGTTAATTGTTTTATTGACTATGTAAAATTGAATGACTGAAGAGTATCTACGAAATCACGTGAAAGGGATTAGCAATTTTTCTCCAATATCAATACTAACCTACTAGGAGAGAAAGATGATCGGGAGATGGTGGAAAGAGAAAATATTATAACTAACACTAATTTTGCAAGGGCATTGAACACAATTAAACAGCCTCCAGAAGCTCCAGCAGAATCCTATTTTGATCAGCCCTACTTCATTTGCTTCTTGCTCAGTCCAATTGCTGCTATATCAAATTCAAGGTTATGGTCTCTCGAAGGACATCCGGTTCACAAGTTATGGAATTTGAAAATGAAAGATAACGTTTTGATTGATATTGACAACCTCATTTTATCTAATTATATGTAACTACAAATGCTACAGCATTCATGTTTGATTGATTAATTATATGCATTGTGTTAATAGAGTAGTTCTGTGGTTGAGCTGATACGATGGGACACTAAGTCATGGTTGATTCTTTTATATTTCAATTAGTCTCTTCTTTTATTTCTTTATTTCCTAACATCTTTGTTTTCTTCTCCTTCCCTCATATTTTGAAGCATAGTCATCTTTCTTATTTAATTTATTAGCTTAATTAGTTCAATGTTTCGGCTTATTGTTACTTGGTAAATAAAGAGTTGTCAGTAGAGCTAGCTAATGACAAGTAATTAATTCAATATACACCATATGATTTACCTTGCAAAGTTGTAGTATCTTACATGACTATATTATATCATTTATCTCGATGACCATTTTGTTTCATATAAGCTAGTTTGTCTCTTCATCCAATATAAGAATTCAATATTTTAGATATGGTTTGGTTAAGATTCATTGACTGTTAAGAACTTTTAATACATAGTGTCACATTCATTCATTTTTTCTTCTCAATATCTTAATTGGCAATGCTTAACTATCAAAAACGACAAGCGCATAACGAATAGAACAATCGTGAAGAATTAAAGATCTACGATTAGAAAGGAAACTTTGAAAGGAAAGTCATAATGCTAACATTTAAATGAATTGAAGAAATGAATGAAGAGAAAGAGGAAGAAGAGTCTCTCCCTTCTAATAACAAACTGCAGAAGAGTCTCAGCTTTCTGGTCTACCAATGTCACATTTCTTGTCCTTTGTGGAGAGGAAGCAACTAGCTAGGGTCCATCAGTTCATGGATTTCAATGGCCACTTTTTGTTATTAATTAATAAGCATACTTGGGTTGCATTACAATCATAGTCTATTCATATATGAGAAGCTCTTTGACACAATTGGACTCGATCGAAATTGGAAACAATTAATAATATTTGAGCAATTTAGGGTTGTTTGGCAAATTGTTGATACCTACTTGGCATCACAATTTTAATATTATGTCATTTAACTTCAGATTATTTCTCTTCAATCACTTAGTACTTGAGCATTTGACGTTTATGGGATTAGTGTGACCTACATATATAGGGATGAGCCAGAAAAAAAAGATTTGAGACACTGAATTAAAAGTTCAAAAGCGAACAAAACACTCTTTTAGCAGGAGAAACAATTTACCTCAATTCTCAACTTGGCATTTGAGACGTAAAATCGAAGAAGAAGATGTTTGTGCAGCCTTGATTTCACGAAATCCTCTTCATGAAAATCAAAATCAAAAACCTCTTTCACGAAATCTGGACACTCCCACTCCTTGTAAACTGGCCGAGTCGACTCCTCCCGAACCCACTTTCCACTGAACACATCCCACTACTTCAACTTATTTATCCCCAAAGCATAATAACAATTGAGAGAGAGAGTATTAATAGTCGATCGAATGGGGATAGAAGAAGGGAGATTGATGGACCATTTGAGAATGCGGGTTAGACTGAGTGTTCGAGCAGAAGGGTTTCGACAAAAGGTTTCGAGCACATTTTGGAAAAATGGAGAATCAAGGGAGAATGAGAGGTTAACCAAAATGATTGATCTAAAGAACTTACACTTGGGAGTAGCTCAGACAGCGAAAATGGACCAAAGGGATTGTGAGACTACACTAGAGGGTCGATCAATTTGGGAGAAGGACTAGAGGGTTTGGCAGATGGCCACACTACGACGGATATGACAAAAATGGTCACGGAGGCCGTGATGAAATGGACCAGACAGTCAGGGAGAGCACACCAGAGGGTCAGGGAGGCCGTGAAAAGATAGCCGGAGGGTTTGTTGGAGTTCAACGATTTTGGCACAAAGGTTTTAGGAACTCTGAAGGGAAGACAATGAACGTTTTTCTTTTTGTTTTTTTAATTTCCGTTATGCAGCAGATTTGTCATTGCCACATTTTGGTCACCAGATCGAAAGACATGTGTTCATATTCATATCTTGATGTTTGTCACATTGGGCAAGAATATATGGTGGGATAAAATCGGTGACAGACTTGTGATAATTACCAGTCTGTCACAAAAGGTTTATCACGAATCCGTTGATAAATAGTTGCTTTGCGATCAATCGAGTCAAACGAATTATTCGATGCACATCTATTATTGATTTGTTGCTGTTTAGCAACATATTTGAGATGTCGCTATTTCTTGTTGCTATTTTACCATATTCTTGTAGTGGGATATTCTATCCTTATTATTAAAAGTGCGCCAAAGAATATCGAAATTTGGACAAAGGTCGAGGAGAGATTGGTTCTTGCTAATGCAAAAATGTTGAATGCAATATTTAAAGCTATAAATCATGATCATCTCAAACTAATTTCTTCATGCGAAGAAGTTAAAACCACTTGGAAGATCCTTCAAGATATTTTCGAAGGAAAAGATGATGTCAAAAGTGAAAATGGACATCGCAACAACTATGTTACTTTCATATGTGCGATATCAGGGGAGTTCAGCAACCCCTTTATTGTACCTACCGAACCTGCTGTAACTACAACATCTGATGTACCTACGGAACTTAATTCAGCAGACCAGGTAATTTCTCCAACTTATGATTCAGATTCGAATTCCACTAATTATATTGATGATGCAGATCTAAAAGAAGCATATGAGGATATCTATATAAAGTAGTGTGATGCTATTCACAAAAACATCCTAATGTCAAAAGAAATTACCATATTGCAATAACAACTCGAAGCAAAGGAGTATGAGTTGTTAGAAGTCCAAAAGGCCTTTGGACTTTCCGAATTAACTCTTAAACAATTGAATAAAGGAAAAGCGAAGCTCGATGGCATTTTGAAAATAAGGAAAGACTTTTGTGACCACATGGGTCTTGACTATACAAGTAAAGGATTAATTCCAAAGAAACATGAATCAATTCCATTTGTTAATGGAAATGAAGCTCTCACTGCCGTTGAAAATGAAGTTGTTCCACCACGTTTCAAGCCAACTTATTTCTATTATGGCATCAAGGGGCACATCAGATCTCGGTGCTATAAAATGTATCGAGATCTAGCATGACGTCAAAGATTGAACACCAAGAAAAATGATACTCTTAAAGATAGACATGTTCCAAAGAAGAAGAAAAAATGGGTACCCAAAAGGAGCTTGCAATGCAATGTAGCTCATATGAGTGATGTACGCGGACCACTCCAATTTCAATGCAATGGCACAAATGTTCCTCTGAGTTCGTGCTTATCTTCGCTTATACATTAAGATAACACCATATAGACTATGGTCAGGTATAACGCTAAATATTAGTTATTTCATTTTTCTTTGCAATTTGATATGTTTTGTTTTCAAATAGGGAACAAGTTGGATAGACCGAAGATAAGTGGAGATGTTTTAAAATGGTAAAGATTTTGTACCCGTAAAGAATCAGCCTGCTTATGTACCTGCAGATAGTCAGCCTGCTTTTATATCCACAGACATTAAGCCTACATCTGTACCCATAGTAGTGTTTACAGACTTACTGCATGTGTCCACAACAGCTTTTGTTGGAGGTAATGATGAATTCATGGGGAGTTAGTGTATGTTGTGTTTTAATGTTCATACGTAACGGAAAATTCAAAGCATTTTTTTGAAAAAAAACAACAAAATCGTAAATAAGTTCCATTAAACTAAACCTATAAAAGTAAACTATAACTTAATTCGTGATTTTCTTCTCTGATTGTTTGATTTTCAAGATGCTCAAGCGCACATCCTCTATTAGAAATCCACACATGAATAGTGACTACAATTTGGAGTACTAGCCTTAAGAGAGATAGAAAATATTTTTCTTTCTCTCCCAAAATCCATTTAACTCAGAATTTGCAAAATTAAAAAATAATACTGCGAAAACTACCATCAAGAATTAAAGTGTTTAACCATATGCAACGAAAAATTCAAAACAATTTTTGAATAACCCCAACAAGATAGAAAAGAAGTTCCTTTAAATAAGATCTACAATTGTAAAACTATACCTTAATCTATGATTTCCTTATTTGATTGTTCAATCTCTAAAATGTCAAAGTGCTTGTCCTCTATCAGAAATTCACACATAAGTAGTGACCACAATTTGGAGTGTTAGCCCCAAGAGAGATAGGAAACATTTTTCTTTCTCTTCAAAAATCTAGAGAACTCGAAAATAGCAAAAAAAATGAAAATCTTATGTCATTTTAGGGTTTCAACCTCTATTTATATGTTTAGATAAGCCCTCACTTAAAATCTTGTTTATAACACAACTATTATATTTAGGCAGTTTAAATAAATAACACATATGCCCCTATAAATAAGTAATCATATAACAAATTGTAAGTTTTATGTCATGAATTTTATCATGTTAGATTCATTACTCTAGACCTATTGAAATTGCACAAAGTCATTCTTTTTGTGCCACCTAATAGGTTCATGCGAGGTTGGCAATGAACTAAAACCTATTTGGTAAACAAGTCATAAGCGGTCTCTAACAAGGCGTTATGACTACCCAAGTAGCACGAATATCAAAATCGATACAACCTAATGAATAATGTATACCATATCCTTTTGTCATCCGATATACTTTGATTAAACACAAGGCATGGAAAGTCAACCTTAATGTTCAATCGTACTAGTCTCGATCTTTATGTAGACTGAAAACATCCAAGTGACATTGATCATATCAATTCACTTGGACTTGGCCATTTAATAGTCTAACATATCGAGGGACCCCACTAATATCTCTCTCTATACAAGATGGACAAATTTTAACTTGATTACACACCTTCACAATTTATTCATATGGTAACCAATCACAATCTTTATAATCATCTGGTTAAAGAAGACGTTTGATTGTGTCAAATTACTATGTTCCTAATATTGAAGTCTATGGCAATCTCAAGTCAGAGGAATAATGATATACCTATCATGAGTAACACCTATAACTGAATTCATGTGTTGTTCTCATAGCGGGTCGATCCAGTACCTTGTTCCCTAACAAGTACTCATGATCTCGATTCGTATCCCTATATACATGATCATCATATGATCATCAATCAAAATTCACACTAGTCTTACTTCATTATAGTTCTCAGTATAATGACCGACTATGGACATTTAGGATATTTCAATAAATACCTATGGATCTTATTATAAAGTAAACACGCAATCACGTATAATAAAAAAGCAAACACAAACCTCTATTTTATTAACTATGATTATAAGATAAACAATATTCGTAGATTGACTTAGGGCACATGCCCCAACAATGTAAGTATACGTGTTTATGTGCGTCCTTTCATAATGCTTTGATATTGTTTGTGGGTATAAAACACTTCTCAGGCATATTTGAATATATTATCCAAATAGATACACATGATAGCTGGATAAGATTCACAATGACAACCAATACACGTTCAGCAAAGCGAGAATATTCGATTGACGACTCACGATAAACACAACATGAGATATCCTTTAATCAGTGAAGAAAGAAGGAAAAAAGACATTTGCTACATCATTGATTGAAGACAATCAAGGAAGTTTTGTAAAGTAAAAATTGTATGACTTCTTTATATATTCTTGTAATCACAAGTCGAAAGATCATCACTTATGCTTTGAACTTACGATACACAATGAGATAAGAACACACGGGAGTTTGCTCATTGTTTTCTTTTACACACACTAGACTAAGGGCATTTAGTCGATTCATCGAGGGGATCTCCGGCACCAAGGGGAGTTGGGTATTATGTAAGATCCTTTGTAAGGGAAGTAGGTAGTGTAGCAAGGTTTGGCGAGGGATTCACTAGCTAGTTAAGATTGCGCTAGTTAGGAACTTTGCGTAAAATTGTACTTTACTTCTCATTGTGGATTCTACACATAGGCCTGGCCCATAGACGTAGGATGGGAAGTCTGAACTACAATAACAATTTTGTGTGTTTCATTTATTTTCTTGCTTGCTTTGTTGCTATTTTCATGATTGAAGTGAATTGAGCCATTTCAGATATAACTAAGTTTCTCCCAATCTAGTATGTTTTTATTTTTAGCATCTACATAAACACGAGCAACAATTAAGTACAAACTGGATGTGAATAAGTTAAAAGCGTTAGAATGACAATAAAAAGAAAGGGGAACAAGAACCACAAACCAAAAATGAAGAAATCTAAGCTCTTGTTTGGCAGTACTCATCTATCACAATTTTTTTTCATTTTGAATGCAAAAACAAAGTAGTCTCATAAGATTCCTAAGTTGTAGTTTGGAAATTAGAGTTTCCTTGAGCACTTCGAGTCCTTGTCCAGATCTTTATGACAGCCTTTCAATTGCTAATTCTTATCCATTTAGTAATTTGTCCTGAAATGCAGAGAAAACGACAGTCAACAATTTGTTTTTACTTCAAGGCTGACTTTCTAATTCATGTATGCTAATTGTCGCGACACAACATTTATAGATCCAATTCATTATAGCTAATTTTCCATTGCTAGCTAGGATGATTGCAATCATAATGTAATACTATAACACATTAACCTAGATAACAACATAAACCGTATTGCTCATATAGATGTATATATGAATAGTTAAACACTCTTATAGTTAGAACAATGATGTTAAATGTACCTTATAAATAGGTCTGAAACCACCCTGCCCAAGCTTATCACTAAAGTTATCTGTAGCAATTGAATACTGGAAAAACTAAATGAGGGCAACTCGACTTTCCACGTATTCTCTCCATTTGCGGTCTTGTTTTTATTTACACAAATGACCCTTTGCAGCTCGTCTTAGTAATGAAATCAAATGACAACATATCCAAACCAATTTCCTTCTTACCCGATATATCATCATAATTAAAAGTCATTTCACAATTGATATGTTCATAGAATTATATTTGAACTGTGGCTATACATAGATAAATATGCATACCTCTATGTTTAACTTTTGTTTTCTTCATAAACAATATGTAAAGATGCACAAGATCAGAAATATAAAAATGATGGATAATGTTATGATTAACACAATCTCTATTTTATTTCTTGAGTTAGAAGATTAAGTCCTATTCAAGAGTCTTAGAGATAGAAGAACACCTCATCAACTAAAATATATTTCTTACAAAGAAACAAATTAAGCAGAATCTAAGAGAATTTATGCACGTATCCCTATTAATTTTCTTGAGCTCTTATGGTGTAAATTGAAGAAAATGATCATATTCTCCGCTCCCATGTTGCTTTATGTTTAGCAGCTCTCCCATATAAAATGCACACCTTTTTTTCTCTATGATAAATAAAAGCACTACAAGAACAATCCTTCAAGCACTATAGTTCACATCCAGTGACATTAGAACTGAACGAATTTATCGGCTATAGAGGTATTTTATATTTTTAACTACAAAAATTGATCATCGGATCCACATCGCAAATGAACATTTCTTACACACCCTAAAGAGCAGACCTGCAGCCTCTATTATCTTAAAGAATTAGGCTGAAAACTAGGTGAACAATTACAATTTGGACTCTCTGTAACGTTTTAGGTACTAAAAGTTACGCAGAGTGCATAAACGTCGCACGGAGGTTTTGGTTATTGCCAAATCAATTATCATTCCTGGACTTGACCCAACCACAAGTACTGATTCAATTTCCCAGATGAACCCATTACTAGTCTGATTATCAATGATGTATTGTCATTGTGAGATTTGAAGTATCTGCCATTCTTGTCATTAATTTGGCTAAAATTAAAAATGTAGCCTCTAAGGCTCGTATCTAGGAAAAGCTACCCATCTCGCTACCACTTGCTAGTCCAATATTTTTGAGCCTCCTCAGTGATCGACAATTCCAAGAACAAATTCAATGCAAATGAGAAGGTTCAAAGAGAAAGGTCTTTAGAAGAAGCCCATGAAGTTAAAGACCTCATCTCCCTAGTCTTCATGTTGCGCCCGAGTTTCATTCCTTGGATAAGAGTGTCTATTGGGTAATCAAAGCTCTGCCATAAAAATACATCAGAACTGCTGTTCATGCTATCGCAATACAAGATCTCCATCACTAAGAAGAGTACGTAGCACTTGTGTTGCTACTAGTATGGACCATAGATGGGAATGACAATGATAATGACATCTCTTTCCCATAAGAGATCGCCAAATTGTCTTCTCTATTAATACCCGGAGAATGGGAAAGTCTTTTAATTGGATACTCTCTATTAGTAATCCATACTACAGTTCTTGTTAGTGTCATTATATGTTTGGTTTTCATTAGTTGTTTTGAGAAAATGATGTTGCTATGGTGTGTTTCATGTGCTCATAAAACCATACATATATTAGTTAGATATTTAATCTCTGAATCAATTTTGGAACTTATCCTCGAATCAGTCTGAGTCAATTTGTTATGGATAAGGATAAGGCAATTGCAATAAGGATTTGAAACGTTGTTGCAACAAAATCTCAAAATCAACTTGTTGCGGATTTGATCTTATCTACTCCAATAGAATATATGTGGTTAAAGTTTTGAGACATCATTACCGCGTGATCAATTAGACGAGATGTGGAGTGTTGAAGATCGAACACACCAGATTGCAAAAAGATTGTATGTTATTGGTTGTTACAGATTTATTATTATCCACACTAAAGATAAGTGTTGGAGATGATATTAACTACATGATAAAGTTGACGAATTGTGGTCATTTGAATATAAAGATGCACCAGATCTTAAGAGATGTTGTTGAGGTTGTGTGTCCTTCATGTGTCTATTTATTTGCTAAAGTTGATAGAGTTTATGTCTCGTTTCACTTTGTATTTTTGAACATATTGTTCACTTCATTATTTCGAGATATAATTACCTAGGGACTTAAATATTCCAACGAGGGGGGGCCTCATAGTGCAAGTGGGAGACTTGTGTAAAACCACTAAGGGGATCTTGGGTAGTCCGATCGAAGGGAGCTCGACACACCGAGGGGACTTGGGAGAGAGTCTATTGTAAGTATGAGAATGAGTGCATCAAGACTAGTGAGGGAGTCACTGGAAAATGGCATTGTGTAAGTATGAGTTTTTAGCTTAGTATATTTTCATATATGGGAGTGGCCCTACAGATATAGGTCATGGACTAAACTACGTAAACAAGTTCCTTGTGCCGTGGTTTGATTTGCTTACTACTTATTTCGTTTAAGTACTTGCATTGTTATTTGTTATCATGTTGTAATAACATTTGGTTATTTCAATTGGTATCAAAGCGGGCACTATGAAATTTTTATTTACAAAGATAAGAGAGATTCGTGTACTAACCATATTGTCACAGGGAAATCAGTCAGACCAATCTGAAGATGTATTTGAAATAAGTCCACCATTGCTTACTAATGCCAATATTAAAGTTTTAAATGTTAAGGTAGATAGACATGATCACTGAAAATCTGCACAAGTAAAGAAGATCCTTTTCTGAGGTCACAAAAGTCGACTCCACTCATGTCAATGATATGCCTATAAATGAAGAATTGGTATAATCACTATTGCACTCAATGCACCAAGGGTTTCTTCTTGTTGCAACACATGACAATGAGGTCGTACTTTCTAGAGTTTAAAGGTGTAAGAAGATGAAGGCCAAAACAGGTGCTGCCATGCTTCAATACTACGTGGATCAAGTCTTGCTGGAAATGATCCCATCAATATCAAGGAAGAATAAGATAAGGAACTTCTATAAGCCATTCAAGCATTGCCTAATCATTTGTTTCAGTCTATGCTTACCTTTGTTTAAACTCTAAGCCCTCATTTCAGTGAGGTTCTGATATGTCTCCCCTTGATCTGAATTTGTCACTATGCTATCACAAAGGAGGAGAATATGTGACTTAAGGGAATGGTATGGTCTGTTGGAGGTTATTCTAGTTATTTCTAGTTGTTGGTAATTTTTGGAAGACAATTTATTTTAAAGACTATTTGCAGGTTTGTAATAATTTTTACTGCTTAACTCCAATTGCGACTTTGATGAAAGTTTGTTGAAGTCTATTGCAACTAACCTCTATTGAAACTGAAGCAAGAAAGTGGATATTGTTGAACTACTGAAGGTGATAGTGATGCTTAATAGTATTAACATTTTTACTTTCGTTTGATCATTTTTATTGTTTGGATAGTTGTTGTTGATAATACTGATTATGTTCTATGATGTAATGGATCGTGATTAGGATAGATTCTTCACTGCTATTTTTATTTAGGGATTTACTTTTCATCATATGTCTTCCATTCAGTCATTTATCATGGTTGTGACAACATAATGACAAAGGGGGAGATTGTTAGTGTCATTATATGTTTGGTTGTCATTAGTTGTTTTGAGTAAATGATGTTGCTATGGTGTGTTTTACGTGCTCATGAAACCATACATATATAAGTTAGATATTTGATCTCTGAATCATTTTTGGAACTTATCTTGGAATCAGTTTGAATCAGTTTGTTATGGGTAAGGATAAGGCGGTTGCATCAAGGGTTCGATATGTTATTGCAACAAGATCTCAGAATCGATTTGTTACAGATTTGATTTCATCCACTCCAGTAGAATATATGAGGTTAAAGTTTTGAGATATCATTACCACATGATCAATGTGATGAGATGTAGAGACTTGAATATCGAAACACAACAGATTACAAGAAGATTGTATGTTAGATTTATTATTATCCACACAAAAGATAAGTGTTGGAGATGATATTAACCACTTGATAAAACTGGTGAATTTTAGTCATTTGAAGATGAAGATATGCTAGATCTTAAGAGATGCTTTTGAGATTATGTGTCCATCATGTGTCTATATATTTGCCAAAATTGATACAGTCTATATCTCGTTTAACTTTGTATTTGTGAATCTGTTATTCACTTAATTTTTTTTAGATGTAATTACCAAGGGGACTTAGATATTCTATAGAGGGGGAGCCTCATAGAGCAACTGGGAGACTTGTGTAAAACTACCAAGGGGATCTTAGGTAGTCTAGTCGAGGGGAGCTTGACACGCCAAGGGGACTTAGGAGAGAACTTATTGTAAGTGTGAGAAGGAATGCATAGAGATTGGTGAAGGAGTCACTAGAAAAAAGGTCTTCTGTAAGTCTGAGTTTTCAACTCAATAGATATTTATATCTGGGTTTAGTCCCGCAAGATGTACATGTGAAATCCAAGAATTTCATATCTTGATTAGATGACTAATTAAGTCTTTTTGGATTGTAATTGGAGTTTATTTATCCGAGGTGGGACCCATGCATTACGGACCAAGAAGTATAAGGTAAAATATTATTTTTTATGATGAATGCCTAATGTGTGTATTATATGGTATTTCGTCATGAAGTCGGGGTGTGTCGAGGTGTATCCTCAATTTTTTATAATCAGGGTTGTAACTGTGCGTTTGAAAGGCACAAGTGCGATAAAAACTATTAGTCACTTGAAAACAAGTAAGCAAGTTTTAAGTATCATGCGGGGATTATGCCTCAGCTTACATTCAAGTTGAGATTAGTGGCAGTGTAAAATGAGAATGAAGTTGGTGCAAGACCTTGCCTCGAGTTTGTATCAATTGGTGGTGGTTGATGTTAGATTAGGTCTAAATTGGCATAAGTTTGGCTAAGTATGGCAACATAATTGGTCCCGAAGTGTTAGGTATATTGTGGATAAAGTTAATATTTTTAGGGTTTTTGTGTGACCAAGATTACTATTGTGAATGTTTTTTGGAGTTGAACTATTTTGTCAAGAACTTGGCTCAATTTGATGAAAAATTGTGTCTAAAAGGAGCATGGAAAGTCAAAACACGTCAAAATAAAGATTTTAATAAATTAATAAATAAAAAGAAACTAAGCTGTTGATAAGGAGTTGAGGGTTTATATATAAATATATATAAAATCAAAAATTCATTCATTTCATTTTACTTTCTTTCAACAAAATGTTGAAATCGTTTTACCTAAACCCCTCAAATTTTTTCTTTCGTTCCACGATCTCTCTATCTCTATTTTTTGAATGGTTTCTTTCTGCAAAATAGTACAGCATCACGAGATGGCCAGTTCGAGCTAAGTTTCCGTGACAGAGATGAGGTATTTGGCTCAAGATTCGCTAAATTTTCAACTCAGGGAATTTCTCCTCAATTCAATTTGAATTTTCGCGGTTTCTCGATTTCTTTCATGGAGTTTTAATAAAAATTGGAATGGACTATTGTGAAATGATATATTGGATTGATTTGCGCAAATTTGAAATAAATCTCATTGGCGTGGGTTAGGGTTTTGATGAATCGAAGTAATGTAACTCTATTGATAACTATTTTGGAGATGTTCTTATAGCTGATATTAATTTACATTAGGTTTCTGGATGAATCAATTATTGGTTTTAATCCAATTTGACTGCACGAGCTGTGACAATATTTTGATATTGGTATCCGGTTCGTGGTACTTGTTGTAGAGTTTTGAGGATTTAATTGCAAAAATATTGATTTGGAGAATTTTTGAGTTCAAAATAAATAAAGTTTGCCTTGTTGAGATGCCATATTGGAAAATTCGTAACTTCTTTGTCAATGGTCCAATTTGAGTGTTCTGGGAGTGTATGTTAAGTAGGACATGAGTACTACGATTTCCTTTCAGATCATCATGACAAATATCGAAGTTTTCAAGGTTAAAAAGTTACCCCAAGTTGGCTAGTTGAAAGCCAGTTGAAACAGTTATATAAATTAATATTTTTGGAAAATGTTCTCTAGCGTACTTTGGGAGTAGTTTTTATTGGGTTTCGTGATTTGGTTTCACTTTAAGCTTGAGCCATAATATAATTGGGTATGCAGGAAAGCTATTGAAATCATTTTCAAGGTGATATGACGTTTCAAGAACCTCGAGAAGTTAGCTCAAAATTGGTAGGTTGGAAGTAAACCCTATAGTGGTCTTCACTATTTATCGAAATTATCTTTGTACCTGCATAATCTGCATTGCATTTTGCATTAGTCTTGGTCATGCATATATGGCATCTAGATAGAGGTGTGTAACGGCCTGAATTTAATTCATTGTTATTAATGACGTGGTTGTAGATGTGGCTGACAACTCGGACACTCATGATACCCGCAGTTAGGCTTTCGCACGCTTGGAGCTAGATAAATAGTTACTTTGTGTGTTGTTTTGTTTAATTTACGATGTTTATATTGAAATAGAGTAAACGAAATCACAATGTGTGTATTTCTATTATATTTGACGTGCAAGATTGTGCGTTAAGTATTCGCCTTGATATGCATGTCGACGCGGGTACCAAGTAGTTTAACTAACTTAACACTAGGCTGGGGGAAGTAGCACACACATAAAATGAATAAATTGGGTTAAGTAATTAATATGAGATGTATATTTAGTGGTTAAGAACATGGTAGTACGTGTACGTCGTGGTTTGGGACGCGAAATCGGGCGTCGGAACACCCGAAACACCACTTTTGAGTTAAATACAAGGGTGAGTGTGCCATAAGTTTACAATTTGGAGTCATTAAAGGTTAGAATAGAAGCAAATGGAGGTCCTTGGATTGCATGGAGATGCACATATGAGGTGAGATTCAAATTCAACTATAAATATGTCAAATTTACTTATTTCCACCACATTTTCTCTCTCTTATCCACCCATCCGAGATTGAAGACAAGAAAATAAGGGTTTAAGTGATCAAACTTGGTGGTTCAAGGAGCTTGGAAGGATTCAAATCATCCAAAGCAAGGTGAGAACCACAAACACCTCAACTTTCTATATCTTTTGATCTCGATTTTAGAGGTGTTGGTGACTGTTTGGTGGTTATTGGGTTGTTGTTTTGATGGGTTTGTCGTGCTTTGAAGTTGAGTTATTGGGGTTGTGGTTGTTGTTGGTGTTAGTGGGATTGTTAAAAGCCTAGAATTTTCAGTAGTTTTGCTATCCATAACGCGATTAGCGCGCTAATGACGTCACCTTGTGCGCCAATGCTCTTCCTGATGAAGAACGTATAATTGTCTGGGAATCTAGTGCGCTAATTCCAAGACCCAGGGCTCTAGATCTTGCGTTTTGACATTATTTTTGTTAAGTAACTTAAAACACATCTAAATGACTAAAAATCAATTATAAATGGAAATAGGTCATTTCTGGCTGTAATTTGGGATATCTAGGACTAGGAAGAGTCGGATCGAGGGTTAATGACGGGACACCGAGTGCGGTTTGAGGTGTGTAGTATCTCGACTGAAATTTTTTAAATAGTACTTTATTTTGCTTTTGGATTCAAAATCTGTCTTTCATTACTCTATTCTTGGTGTGTTATAATGGACGAACGTCGAAGCTCTCCTTCCGTGCCATTTCTGTGTGTACGTCCACTAGGCCATATCACGTGTGCCATCTCGGTGAATATGGCGACCCGAGAGTCATGTCGGGCACGTATGGGTTCATCGTAGGTTCCACGCTGACCACCTAGCAGATCCAGATATTGACCTGGCTTGAGTGCTACTCGCTGAAAGTAGTCTTTTGGGAGTCCGAAGCATCTTACCCTAGGCTCTAGGTACACACACTTTGAGCTTTCACTATTACTTATGCATGCGATGAGCATAGTTGCCTATATTTATTTCTGCATATTTATTTAATTATTTTATTAAATTCTAGTATTTACTTTATGTATCGCTCACTTAGTTTCTTTGGGAATACTCACTCTGAACTCGTCATCTGTCTTTTTATGATGGCTTGAGTGCATATCCTAGTACGAGGCGTGGCAAGGGCAAGCCATCAGAATATTTGTGATTCAGAGGCATATAGCAAGGCTTTTACATTTGAATATACATATTTTGTTTTATTTTGGGATTTGGGATTGTGAGATACTACATGACTCTATATTTTTGATATAATTATACATATATGGGTTTTCCACACTAGGTATCGAAGTTAAAATGATATATGTTCATATGCTAGATTGTCATGTTAAAAGACTTTCGCTGTGATATTTTGTGGTTTTAAATGATTTTAGCAGATGACTAGAGTTCAATAACAATTGAGACAGTAAATTGTTGTAATTAAAGATTAATAATGATTAAATGGTGGATGAGATGGCATGTGGGACACAGTTGACACTGGTAGGTCGGGTTGTGGACCCGCATTAGGCCCCATGGCGGTCCATTTGGAAAATGGGCCGTTACATTTTGGTATCAGAGCAGGTTAGTGAATCTTGAGGAAATGGAACTTAGCCCTGATACAAATACGTTTATGGTATAATTTGAGGATAAACCTGATGAATAAACTGTATATGTGGAAACCCAAAGGAATTGCCTAGAGACTTAGTTGGGAAGTGAGGTAAGAAGGTAGAAATGAGGGGATATACGTGTTATATTTTGGTTGTATTATACATATGATACACGTATATTGGTATTGAGGCTAATTCAACGCACATTCTTCGATACAAATATCGATGGATGGACAACCATCAGATACCACTAAGCCTGAGGTCGGAGATACTAGTGATCCGACGAGACCGACTTTGACATTAGAGTCGTTAGCGCAGACTATGGATGATAGCTTCGCGATGCTGATAAAGATGATAAAAGCTTGAGATGTGGAGATCTATGACAGGTCCCTCGCATACGATACATATTTGATTCAGAAGCTAACTAACGATTCAGGCTGCCTTGCAGGGTCAGCAGAGTCAGCCAGCATCAAGTTCTCGGTTCTATCAGAGACCGAAGAGATAGTGGAGAGACTAGGATTGGCAAAAACAGGGTCAGAGACCTTGCCGAGGTTATTGGCAATCTGATCGGGGTCGTAGGGACGACAGAGATCATCGTGATGATAGAGATCGATGTGAGGATCTTCACTTGGCATATTCTATGGCTTCTGCACTAGTTGATCAGTCTAGACAGCAGAGGCAGGATAGAGGTCCAAGAAGCCAGAGACGATGCTAAAGTCAGATGCAGAGTCAGATGAGTTCTAGCAAATCAGAGACTCGCACATGTTACCGATGCGGTCAGGTGGGGCATGTTACGGAAGATTGTACCAGACCCTCACCACTACCACCACGGATGGAGTGTAAAATGGTGCTTAAGGTTGTGGATGTCCCTGTTGTCTGTGAGTTTCCAGACGTGTTCCATGATGATTTTCCATCATCGGAGCATGAGGAGTCGAGGACCTCGTTAGAGGACTTACTGCAATAGGGATTCGTTCACCTTGGCTTGTCACCTTAGGGAACTCCAGTTCTTTTTGTGAAGAAAAATGACGGCTCGATACATATGTGTGTGGACTACTGGAAGCTGAATCAGGTGACGATTCGAAATCATTACCCACTTTCGAGGATTGACGATTTATTCGATCAGTTGGCATGGGCCAAGTTCTTCTCGAAGATCAACTTATGATCAGGATACCATCAGTTGAGGATTCGATAGGAGGATGCGAAGAAGACCGCATTTAAAACACGTTACGGCTTATTCGAGTTTATAGTCATGTCATTTGGGCTGACTAGCACACTGACGATCTTCATGGATTTGATGCACAGGGTGCTGGCGCCATTCCTTGATCGATACATCATTGTGTTTATTTATGACATCCTGATTTACAATAAGACTCGTGCGGAGCACGAAAGGCATATCAGAGATGTATTGGCAACACTGAGAAAGCACAGACTTTATGCCAAGTTCAGCAAGTGTGCATTTTGGCTGAGTGAGGTGATGTTCTTGGGGCATGTCATAAGTATTCAGGGCATATCCGTTAATGGGAACAAGATTCGAGCGATCATTGACTAGAAGACACCTAAGTCTGTATTTGACATCCAGAGTTTCCTAGGTTTGAGAGGATATTATAAACGTTTTGTGCAGGGCTTTTCAATGATTGCAACACCGTTGACGAGATTTATCAAGAAGGATGTTAGATTTACAGGAGTGTGAGGAAGTTTTATGGGAGCTGAAGAGGAAATTAACTTCGGCGCCAGTTTTGGCTTTATTGGTAGCGGGTATAAGTTTTTCAGTTTATACTTATGCATCTGACACTCGGTTAGGTGACATATTGATGTAGGATGGAGACCTAACAACCTATTTATCTCGACGGTTGAGACCTCATGAGGTGAAATATCTAGTGCGCGACTTGGAGCTGGCGACGATCATGTTTGCACTGAAGGCCTGGAGGCATTACCTGTATGGTGAGAAGTTCGTGTTGTACACGAACCACCAGAGTTTGAGGTACCTATTCACTGAGAGGGATTTGAACATGCAACATCAGCGATGGCTCGACTTACTGAAAGACTATGACTTCGTCATTGAGTATCATCCAGGTAAGGCGAGTGACATAGCTGATGCGCTGAGCAGGAGTGGCATCGAGAGCCAGAAAATATTGCGGCATATGACACATGGGTACGGGTTTCTTGAGGCAGCTTCGATGTTGTGTTTGACATAGGCTATTGCAGAGCTACAAATTTGCTGTCAGATGCCAGTTCCTATAGTGTCAGTAGAGTGGGTTGCTGAGTTATATAGAGCTGATGACCGATATTTGCGGATCAGTGGCCTGGCTCAGGATCGGGGTGCACTGAGTGGCCTGAGGGTCAAACGGGTGCTTGAGACACATGGGTCGATTGTGGATACACGGGTATCCGAGCTCAGGGACAACATTCTCGAGGACGCACACCGATCGCAATATACGGTTCATCCTAGTCGGACCAAGATGTATCACGATCTGTGAAGATTGTTTTGGTGGCCAAGGATGAAGGCCGACGTGGGTTGATACATCCAGACTTGTCATATATGCTAGTAGGTGAGAATTAAGCACACGGGACCAACTGGGTTACTACACCTGCTGCTCATTCCTCAGTGGAAGTGGGAACACGTGACCATGGATTTCATCAATGGCCTACCCCTTACGACGAGGAGACACGATGCAATTTTGGTGGTTATCGACAGGTTGACGAAGTCGACACATTTCATATCGATCGTCATGAAGTATTCAGTTACACAGTAGAGTATTATATTCGAGAGAGATTGTTAGACTGCATGGTGTACCGGTCTCTATTGTTTCTGACAGAGATCAGAGGTTTACATCGAAACCATGGGAGAGTATGCAGGAGCAGTTTGGCACGCATTTACAGTTCAGCACTACGTACTATCCTCAAACTAATGGGCAGTCAGAGCGATTGATTCAGATTCTCGAGGATATGCTCAGGGCGTGTATACTACAGTTTGATGGATCATGGGAAGATTATCTGCCTTTATGTGAGTTTGTCTACAACAACAACTATCAGGCAAGTATCAGGATGCCACCGTTTGAGGCACTTTATAATAGGCCCTGTCGGTCACTAACATGTTGGGCAGCACCGGAAGATATACTGGCTATAGGACGTGAGGTTATTGTTGACCATACTGAGAAGGTAAGACAGATCAGGCAATGGCTTCAAGCGACGCAGGATAGGCAGAAGAAATATGCAAACAAATACCTTGAGGGTCTGAGCTACGAGGTTGGAGACTTAGTGTATTTGAAAGTCTCACACTGGAAACGTCATCAGAGGTTTGGCATTGAGGGGAAAATAGCACCAAGGTTCATTGGGCCGTTCAGAGTTGAAGAACGCGTTGGTAGAGTGACGTACCATTTGGAGTTGCCACCATAGTTGGAAGGGGTACACCCAATGTTTCATATTTCCTTGTTGAGGCTAGCTAAGTCTGGACCGAGGCCTATGGTTCATATACGTCATATTGAGGTGCGACATGACGTGTCAAAGGAGGAACAACCTATGGAAATCATGGATAGGAGGACTCAGATTTTAAAAAATAAGGAGATCCCAAAGGTTTTGGTACGATGGCAGCATCACAAAACTGATAGACTCACCCGGAAGCTTGAATATACAATGCAACGATGGTATCCCCACTTATTTGCTGGTACGTATTTTCAATTTAATTTTAATCTCGAGACAAAATTTCACCTAGTTGGGAAGAATTGTAACAGCCTGAATTTAATTCACTGTTATTAATGATGTGGTTGCAGAAGTGGCTGACAACTTAGACGTTCGTGGGACCCGCTGTTAGGCTTTTGCGTGCCTAGAGCTAAGTAAATAATTATTTTGTGTAATGTTTTGTTTAATTTGCGATGTTTATATTGAAATAGAGTAAATGACATCGCAATGTATATAATTCTACTATATTTGACGTACGAGATTGTGTGTTAAGTATTCGCCTCGATATGCGTATCGACGCGGGTACCGAGTAGTTTAACCGACTTTACACTAGGTCGAGACAAATAATACACACATAAAATGAATAAAATGGGTTAAGTAATTAATATGGAGTGTATATTTGATAGTTAGAGATATGGTATTACACGTATGTCGCGATTTGGGACGCGAAACCGGGCGTCGAAGCACCCGAAACATCACTTTTTGAGTTAAATACAAGGGTGAGTATGCCATAAGTGTCCAAATTGGAGTCATTAGAGGTTAGAATAGAAGCAAATGGTGGTCTTTAGATTGCATGGATATGCACATATGCTGTGAGATTCAAGTTCTACTATAAATAAGTCAAATTGACTTATTTCTACCACCTTTTCTCTCTCTTATCCACCCATCCAAGATTGGAGACAGGAAAATAAGGGTTTGAGTGATCAAACTTGGTGATTCAAGGAGCTTGGAGGGGTTGAAATCATCCAAAACAAAGTGAGAACCACAAACACCTCAACTTTCTCTATCTTTTGATCTCAATTTTAGAGGTGTTGGTGATTGTTTGATGGTTGTTGGGTTGTCGTTTTGATGGGGTTTATCGTGTTTTGAAGCTGAGTTGTTGGTGTTGTGGTTGTTGTTGGTTTGGTGGGGTTGTTAAAAACCCAGAATTTTCAGCAATTTTGCTATCTAGAACGTGATTAGCGGGCTAATGACGTCACCTAACGTGCTAATGTTCTTCCTGACGAAGAACGTATAACTGCCTGGGAATCTAGTGCGCTAATTCTAAGACTCAGGGTGCTAAATCTTGCAGTTGTGACATTATTTTTGTTAAGTGAATTAAAACACATCCAAATGACTACAAATCAATTATAAATGGAAATAGGTCATTTCGGGCGGTAATTTGGGATATCTGGGACTAGGCGGAGTCGAACCGGGGGTTATTGATGGGATAAGGAGTACGGTTTGAGGTGTGTAGTATCCCAACTAAAATTTCTTGATCAGTACTTTATTTTGCTTTCGAAATTATATTCTGTCTTTCATTACTTTATTTTTGGTGTGCTATAATGGATGGACGTCAAGGGTCATCCTTTGTGCCATTTATGTGTGTACGTCTACTAGGCCATAACACATTTGCCATCTCGGTGAATAGGGCGACCCGAGAGTCGTGTCGAGCACATATGGGTATGTATTTGGTTCCACGTCGACCACCTAACGGATCCAGATATTGGCCTCGCTTGAGTGCTGCTCGCCGGTAGTAGTCTGTTGGGAGTCCGAAGTATGGCGCTAGTCTAATCCTAGACTCTATGAACATATACTTTGAGCTTTCTCTATTACTTATGCATGCGATGAGCACAATTGCCTGTCTTTTTGTGTTCGCTTGAGTGCAGATCCTAGTACAAGCCGTGGTAAGGGCAAGCTACCGGAATATTTGTGATTCAGAGACATATAGTCAGGCGTGTACGTTTGTATATACATATTTTGTTTTATTTTAGGATTTGGGATTGTGAGATACCACATGACTGTATATTTTTTAATATGATAATACATCGATGATAAATGTGTTTTCCACACTAGGTATCAGAGTTAAAATGATATTTGTTCATATGCTAGATTATTATGCTAAAAGACTTCCGATGTGATATTTTGTGGTTTTAAATGATTTTGGCAGATGACTAGAGTTCAGTAATACTTGAAATAGTAAATTTTTGTAATTGGAGATTAATAATGATTAAATGGTGGATAAGATGGCATGTGGGATACAGCTGGCACCGGTCGGTCAGGTTGTGGGCTCGCATTAGCCCCGTGGTGGTCCATTTAGAAAATGGGTCGTTACAGTTGCCCCTACTTCGGTCGTAAGAGTATGAGGTGCTCTATTCCTGACTACACATACCGCAGGCATTTAAAGCAGGTAATGTCGAATCTAGAGTAGCATGCATTGAACTCATATGACTGGTCTAGGTTCACCTTGAGTGGGCCCGCTTGTTATGAGCTCAAAACAGGAAATGAAAGATCTGCATTGTTATATAAATTTTATTGTTATTTGGAAATGCAATTACATGTCTCCATGTATTCAAACTGAAATTTGTAGGAGTATAGAGCAGTGTAGGAGTTTATTTACCTGACATCTTCGAGTTGTTTTTGATGATTTAAGGTTCTCTGTGAAGGCGGGAAAGAACAAACGAGACTAGAAGAACCTTGGTGAATATTTTTATGTTTTAAAGTTTAATTCTCGTTGTAATTATGTTATATATATTATTGTTTTGGGCTTTGGGTGAGTGTAGGTCGTGAAATGCTTTTTACTAGGTTATGAGAGTCTCCTAAATTAGTTTGAAGTAAGTTAAGAGGTTTATAATTCAATTTTGGTTTATTTAGAATTGTAAAGTTGTAACTAATGCATCGGAGACTTTAAGATAGTTTAAAATTTTCAAATTGGTATATATATATATATATTATGAACTGCGGGCAGGTGTGAGTCCTTCTAGGCCTCTTCCAAATTCCGCAGTTTATTAGGTGAAATTTTTCGACATGCCTCTTTTAGGGGAGATGTTGCCAAAGTTTTTATAAAATACGGAAGACATTCTATTTGATTTCTCAATTTGCTCCAAATAAAATAAATTAAGGACCGAAGTTTGTTGATGATTTAGATTTAGTTTTGGAGAGTTATTAAGGATTAAAAGGGAAAGTCTTTTGAGGTATATAGTTAATTGTATGGTTTAGGTGTCTAATTAGAGTAATTAGGCTAAGTTAGGACTTAGTGAGATGGGTCTTGACAGTAGGTCATGGATCGAACTGCGTAAACAAGTTTCTTGTGTCGTGGTTTGATTTGCTTACTGCTTATTCTGTTTAGTACTTGCGTTGTTATTTATTTCTCAGTTACAACAACACTCATATCATGTTATAACAACATTTGGTTATATCAATTTTGTTTCTAACTGAAGTCTTATTGTACCAACTGCCAAGGTAGATGTTTTGGGATTGCCTGAGATAGAAGAATCCCATTTCAAAGAACTCATTGGCAGACACAATGGTTTGCGAATAATTCATACAATGGCCTTGTTTTAATGTATCTGTAGCGGTGAAGACACAAGAGACATGAAATCACTAGGAAAAACTGAGTTAACATTGGTGATGAGCCATGATCATGAAATGATATTGAACATGGTGATCAATTTCAAATGAAGACTTTATATCAATGTATACATCAAAGCCGAGGCACCAAACAAATATGAATCAATTAATGAGGAATGAATTGAATTTAGAAAAGTGGGCACTCGTAGCTTGATCATGAATCAAAGTAGATTGAATTCGGAACGTGATAAAAGGGGGAAGAGGAGGACTCCTTAACTAATTATGAGTAATATTAGTCATGAGCACGATTAAAAAAACCCAAGGAAGTTTCACCTCATTGCCATATTTGGTGGGGGGAAGTGGGAGTGGAAGTGCAGTTTTCGAGAACTTGTCATTTTCCTTCTTAGCTTGGCAATTTTAACATACTTTTCTAAAAATGGAGGTACCAAATTTTTCGAGCGACAGACCAGGTTTTTTTGGTGCCTTAGAAGTGAGAAAGTGTCACTCATGGATTTCGGACGCACAGGGTTGAGATCTCTTTAGAGGTTTCAGCTAACTCTTACCAAAACCTTTTCTTGGTAGGAAGTGGAGGAAGTCAATCTGAATAATAAATTTCCAATAACTCTAAAAAAATACATGAAAAACGACCAAAAAACTGGAGGGTTTTGCTTAAAATTGCTAGATATTCTCGGTTCTATCAACATTTTATGCTCAAAATGCGAGATTTAAGCCCCAAATCAAAGTCTTAAACCCAACGACAACACCAAAAAAATGAACTCAAAAAATAATAAAAAACTTGACAAAACCCAAAAAGTGACACGAAAAGAGGTTGGAAATGCAATCACGACATTGAATCATTGTGGTTTCATTCTCATTTCATCGAAGTTTGGCTAGAGGTGAAGGGGTGATTCGAGAAAAATGAGTTAGTTGAGTGACTGAAATATGAGTAAGCGAGGTATGAGTGAGTAAAAAAAATTAAATGTAGAGCAATTAGGTTATTTCACGCATAGATATTTTTCCTTTTTTAAAGTGGGATCCGTTTAGTCGCTTTTTATTTTTTTGTTTCCCATTTGTATTTGGCTCTACACCAACCACACCAACTAATCCATATTCGGGCATGTCAAACCTCTCAAATCTCAACCCGATTTTTTTATTTAGGAAATTCAAACTAAAGACCATGTTTACCGCTCAAATCATCTAGTTGTTGATAATTCATTTAGGAAATTCAAACTAAATAATACATAAATATACCATAGCAAAAAAAAAACGAAACAAATACCGTACATTGTGTCGTCAGATGCATCACGAATTACGTATATACGTGATCCCAACTTTTCATCGGAGTACTACTCATCTTTAACTACAGAAATGTTGTTCTAAAAATTATCTTTATGCAGAAGTAATCAATCTGACTTTCATAAGCAATACTTAAATCTGATCTTCAAAGCCTCACCACTAACAATCTGCTTCGCTATAAATACTATATAGCAAGGCCAAAATCTTAATTGCTCAGACTCAGAGTCCATCATTGAAATTGGGGAAACACAGGGACAGGGCATGCTTGCTCCTCAACATCTTTGGCAACACAATGGTGGGAGAGCCAAAAGGGTATTATAATTGTGGAAGTAGGGATCGACAGGTTTTTCTTTTTTGGGGTTTTTGACGTTAGCAGCCCAGACTAACCCACAGTTAGGGCACAGTGGGACCATATATGGTGGCTTTCGCCTAGCGACCTTTCAAGATTTTTCCGTTTCACAAGTGATGTTGTACCACTTTTTTCTTATTAGGCAAAACTCATCTTTCGGTCCTTGAGATTTCAAGCTTTTATGCTTTTGGTCTTCGAACTTTCAAAACTACACATTAGTACCTAAACTTTTCAACTAGTCCACATTTGGTCCTTTTGTTACTTGGACCGTTAAATTGAATGAGGTGGCTAATTGAACCGCCAACGTGTCTGGCTATTCTTTGAATCAATGGTTCATTAGTGAACCGAATCGATTTTAAACTAATAAAAAAGTCGAAATTGAAACAAACCCTCAACAATGGGATCACAATCACGATTCATTCGAACGCCCTCCTTTCTCCTCTCTGTTCGCAGTTGTTGTAACGGCCTAAATTTATTCAACGTTATTACTGGCGTGGTTGTAAACGTGGCTGAGAGCCCAGACACTCGCGAGACCAGCAGTTTAGCTTGTGCGCGCCTGGAGTTTGGTAAATAGTTAATTTTGTGTGCTGAATTGTTAAATTTGCAATGTTTATATTGAAATATAGTAAACAACATCGCAATGTAGGTCATAAATTACATTTGATGTGCGATACCATGTGTTAAGTATTCCTCTCGATATGTGTGTCGACGCGGGTACCGTGTAGTTTAACGTACTTAACACTAGGCCCGGGGAAATAATACACACATAAATGAATAAAATGGGTTAAATAATAATATGGAATGTATATTTGGTGATTAGGGACATGGTAGTACACATATGTCGAGGTTCAGGAAGCGACACCGGGCGTCGAAACACCCAAAACTCCACTTTTTGAGTTAAATACAAGGGTGAGTGTGCCATTAGTGTCACAATTGGAGTCATAAGAGGTTGGAAAAGAAGCCAAAAGGGTTCACTTGGTTTCTTAGAGATGTGTAAGCGAGATGAGATGCCAAAGTCACCTATATAAGTCACTTTGACTTCAAACCACCACCTTTTCTCTCTCCTCATCTTAAAATCCAAAAATTGTAAGAGAAGAAACATGGGTTTGGTGATCAAACTTGGTGATTCAAGGAGCTTGGAGGGGTGAAAACATCAAAAGCAAAGTGAGATCCACAAACACCTCAACTTTCTCTATCTTTTGATCTCAATTTTAGAAGTGTTAGTGATGGTTTGGTGGTTGTAAGGTTGTTGTTTTGATGGGTTTGTAGTGCTTTGAAGTTCTGTTGCTGGTGTTGTGGTTGTGGTTGTCGTTGGTTTGGTGGGGTTGTTAAAAAGCTAGAATTTTCGGTAGTTTTGCTGACCAGAATGCGATTAGAGCGCTAATGATGTTACCTAGCGCGTTAATGTTATTTCTGATGAAGAACGTATAACTGCTTGGGAATCGGAGCGCTAATTCCCAGACGCAGCGCGGAAGATCTTGCAATTTTGGCATTATTTTTGCTAAGTGACTAAAAACATATCCAATTGACTAAAAATCAAATATAAATGGAAATAGGTCATTTCAAGCGGTAATTTGGGATATCAGGGACTAGGCGGAGTCGTACCGAGTGATTGATGGGACGTTGAGTGCAGTTTGAGGTGTGTAGTATCCCAACTAAAGTTTCTTGAGCAGTACTTTGTTTTGCTTTTGAATTCAAATTACGTCTTCCATTACTCTATTCTTGGTGTGTTAGAATGGAAGGATGTTGAGGCTCTCCTTTCATGCCATTTTTGTGTGTACGTCCACTAAGCCATAGCACGTGTCTCATCTTGGTGAATAGTTCTACCCGAGAGTCGTGTCGGGCATGTGTAGGTGCGTCGTAGGTTCCACGCCAGCGGATCCAAATACTTGCCTTACTTGAGTGCTACTCACTGGCAGTAGTCTGTTGGGAGTTCAAAGTATGGCGCGAGTCTGACCTTAGGCTCTAGGAACACACATTTTAAGCTTTCACTATTACTTATGCATGCGATGAGCACGATTGCCTGTATTTATTTCCGCATGTTTATTTAATAGTTTTGTTTAAATTCTAATATTTACTTTCCGTATTGCCCACTTAATTTCCTTAGGAATACTCATTCTAGACTCGTCATCTATCTTTTTTGTGATGGATTGAGTGCAGATCCTAATAGAGCCGTGGCAAGGGCAAGCTACTGGAATATTTGTGATTTAAAGACATTTAGCTAGCTAGGCTTTTACGTTTGTATTATACACATTTTGTTTTATTTTAGGATTTGAGATTGTGAGATAACTCAGGACTCTATATTGGTGATATGTTGATAGATCGAGATTATCGATCTATGATGGTATATGGGTTTTCCACATTGGGTATCAGAGTTAAATGCATGACATTAATGTTTCAAATTTATAGAATGTCATGATAAAAGACTTCCGCTTTGGTTCAATGATCTTAGCAGATGACTTAGGATCAGTAACTATTTAAACAATAAATTATTGTAATTTGATGTTAATAATGATTAAATGGTGGATGAGATGACATGTGGGACACAACTGACACTAGTAGGTCAGGTTGTGGTCCCGCATCGGCCTCGTGGCGGTCCATTTGAGAAATGGGTCATTACATTTTGGTATCATAGCAAGGTTAGTGAACCTAGAAGAATTGAAAGTTAACTCTAATCCAATTACATTTATGGTATAACTTTAGGATAAACCCGATGAATAAACTTTAGATGTAGAAACCTAAAGAAATTGCTTAGAATCCTAGTTGAGAAGTTTGGTGAGATGGGTAGAAATCAGGGATATATATATATGTTATGTTTTGGTTGTATTATATAGATACGTTATACGTATATTGGTATTGAGGTTGACTGCATGCACGTTCTTCGATACAGATACCGATGAACGAACAACCATCAAATACCACTCAGCTTTAGGTCGGAGACACCAGCGATCCGATGAGACCGACCTTGACATTCGAGTCTTTAGTGCGGGCTATGGATGATAGGTTCGCGATGTTGAAATAGATGATGAGAGCTCGGGATGTTCAGGACACTACGACAGCTCCGACTACTATTTTGCTGCACCGATGACGACTACTTCGGTAGTCGTAGCTCCTACTTCGGTCGAGGCTCAAGTGCAGGAGGCAGTGTCCGAGACATTAGCCGAGATGGCTACACCAGCAGCTGTACCAGTAAAGGCCGCAGTGGTGCTTACACCTGTTATTACCGAGCAGCCGATAGTGGAATCGACTTCTAGGAGCTAGTTGACAGTTGAGGCTAATAAGATGATAGACTTTCTTAAGTTCTCGCCATGATATTTTTATGGGGCCAGAGATCCAGGGGTAGTCGGGAGGTGGTTGTTATCACGTGAGCGGCTACATGACTTGCTTCGAGTTGAGGAGATTGATCGGCCGAGGTTATCTAGTTTCTGCTTGAGGGCCGATGCTGCGATATGGTGGACTACCTACAGTGCGACTCACACTGTTGTTACTACTTGGGCAGAGTTCCAGATGTTGTTTATGGATTAGTATATACCGATGGAGGTTAGAGTTCGCTTGAGGGAGGAGTTTTTGTCCCTAGTCCAGGGGAATATGTCGGTCACAGTATACATGGAGATGTATCGATATATGTTGTCATACTCCATGGACATAGTAGGTACTGACCGATTATAGATATATTATTTTGTTCGAGGTCTGGATGAGAGGATTGCGAGCACAGTGGTATCTAATAGAGCTTGTACATTGGCTGAGATTTACAACAGGTCCATTGCACATGAGACATACCTAGTTCAGAGGGTCAGTCGATTAGTGATTCAAGCTACGCTGTAGGGTCAGCAGAGTCAGCCAACATTAGGTTCTCGGTCTGATCTAAAGCTGAAGAGACAAAGGAAAGACCAGAACCGGTAGAGACAAATGAGATTCCAAGACCAACAGAGACAGAGCCAAATACCCCATCGAGGAGATTGGCACTCTGGTCAGGGTAGCAAAGGTGACAGAGATCGTCATGATGATAGAGATCGACGTGATGATCGTCAGTTAGCATATTTCACAGCTTCTGCACCAGTTGATCGGCTTAGGCGGCAGAGATAGGATAGAGGTCCGAGAGGCTAGAGTCGAGGATAGAGTCAGACACAAAGAAAGAGGAGTTCTGGCAGATCGAAGACCCGTACTTATTACCGATGCAGTCAGGTGGCGCATATTGTTGTAGATTATACCAGACCAGCATAACTACCACCACAGACAGAGTAGGCCAGAGATAGGGCCCAGATTACAGCTTTTGGGGTTACGTAGTCGGACAGGGAGGTGACCAGACAACTAGTTAAGGGTACGTTATCTGTCTGTGGTATTCCTATGCATATTATGATGGATTCTGGTAGCACATTATCTTTTATTTCTGGACGCATGGTAGGAGAGTTAGGGTTACCTGCACAGACTTTAGATACACATATTTTTCTCAGCACGGCAGCTTGGGATAAATCTACCCTAACCGAATATGTCGAAATTGCGTAGTGGAGATTAATGGACATCAGCTACCGGCTGATTTGAGAGTGTTAGAGTACTTGGAGTTCGACGCGATGTTCGGGATGGATTGGTTGTCGTCTTATCATGCACAGATCGACCATTTCAGCAAGACAGTGACGTTTGACATCGAGAAAATTCTAAGGTTTACATTCGCTGGAGTTGCGGCTGCATTACCTATCACTCGAGGCAGATTGGAGACGTCGCAGGAGATGGAGGTGTATGCAGCTATGGTTGAGCCGGAGCGTAAGACGGTGCTAAAGGCTGAGGATATCCCTATCATTTGCGAGTTTTCAGACGTGTTCCCTGATGATTTGTTAGGATTGCCACCACCAAGAGTTGTAGAGTTTATCCCTGAGCTGGTTTCGAGGACTCAGCCAATCTACAGCAGACCATATAGGATGTCTACATCAGAGCACGAGGAGTTGAGGACCCAGTTAGAGGACTTACTACAGAAGGGTTTTATTCACCCTAATATGTCACCTTGGGGAGCTCCGGTCTTTTTTGTGAAGAAGAATGGCTCGATGCGGATATGTATGGACTACAGAGAGCTGAATCAGGTGACGATTCGAAATTGTTTCCCATTTCGGAGAATTGATGATTTATTCGATTAGTTGGCTTAGGCCAAATTCTTTTCGAAGATTGCCTTACGATCGGAATACCATCAGTTGAAGATTTGAGATGAAGATGTGGAGAAGACTGCGTTTTTGTATGTGTTACGACCTATTCAAGTTTACATGCATATCGTTTGGGCTGACTAACGCACCAGCGATCTTAATGGATTTGATGTACAGGTGCTGAGGACATTCCTTGATTGATATGTCATTGTGTTTATCGATGACATCCTAATTTACAGTAAGACTCGTGTGAAGCACGAGAGGAGTATTAGAGGTGTGTTGACGACACTGAGAGAGCACAAATTGTATGCCAAGTTCAAAAAGTGCACATTTTGGCTGAGTGAGGTGTAGTTCTAGGGCCATATCATAAGTAATAAGGGTATAACAGTTGATGGTGACAAGATTCGATCGATTATTGACTGGAAGACACCCGATTCTGTATCTGACATCTCGATGATTGCAGCACTGTTAACGAGGCTGACCAAGAAGGATGTTAGGTTTGAATGGTCACAAGAGTGTGAGGATGCTTTCTGGGAGCTGAAGAGGAAATTGACATCTGCACCAATTTTGGCTTTACCTTTGACAGGTAAAGGTTTTTCCATCTATACCGATGCATCAGGCACTGGGTTGGGTGGCGTGTTGATGCAGGATGGACACCAAGTGGCATATTTATCTCGACGGTTAAGACCTCATGAGGTGAACTATCCAATGCACGACTTTGAGCTTGCGGTGGTCGTGTTTGCACGAAAGTCCTAGAAGCATTATTTGTATGGTGAGAAGTTCTTGTTGTATTCATACCACCAGAGTTTGAGGTACTTGTTCACTCAGAGAGAGTTGAACATGCGACAGCGGCAATGGCTCGAGTTATTGAAGGGCTATGACTTCGCAATTGAATATCATCCGAGTAAGGCGAATGTCGCAACTGATGCGCTGAGCAGGAGCGGCATCGAGAGCCAAATTGTACTGCGGCATATGACACATGAGCACGGGTTGCTTGAGGCAGTGCGGTTTTGTGTTTGACAGAGGCTATTGTTGAGCTATAAATTTTTTATCAGATGTGAGTTCATATGGTGTCTCTAGAGCGGGTTGCTAAGTTGCAAAGAGCTGATGACCGATATTCGCGGATCAGTGTCAGACTTTGGATCCGGGTGCATTGAATGGTCCGAGGGGTCAGACGGGTGCTTGAGACACAAGGGTCGATTATGGATAGCAGGGGTATCGGAGCTCAAGGACAGCATTCTCGAGGACGCACATCGGTCGCGATATATAGTTCATCCTGGTTGGACCAAGATGTATCACGATCTGCAGAGATTGTTCTGGTGGCCAGGGATGAAGGTTGACATGGGTAGATACGTTCGAAGTTTTCATATTTGCTAGCAGGTGAAACTTGGGCACAAGAGACCAACTGTGTTGCTACACCCATTCCTCAGTGCAAGTGGGAACACGTGACCATGGTTTTCATCAATGGCCTACCTCATACGACGATGAAACACGATGTTATTTGGGTGATTATCGACTAGTTGACGAAATCAGTACATTTTATAACGATTGCCATGAGATATTTTGTTACACAACTGACTACTATCTTCGAGAAAGAGATTGTCAGATTGCATGGTGTACCAGTCTCCATTATTTTTGACAAAGATCCAAGATTTACATCGATATTATGGGAGAGTATTGAGGAGCAGTTTGGCACTCATTTACAATTTAGCATTACTTATCATCCTCGAACTGACGGGCAGTCAGATCGATTAATTCAGATTCTCGAGGATATGCTCAGGGCGTGTATATTACAGTTTAGTGGATCGTGGGAGGATTACTTACCTTTGTGTGAGTTTGCCTATAACAATAGCTATCGGGCGAGTATCGGAATGCCACCGTTTGAGGCACTTTATGGTAGGCCCTACCGGTCACTAGCATGTTGGGCAGCACAAGAAGATACAACGGCTATAGGACCTAAGATTGTTATTGACCATACTGAGAATGTGAGACAAATTAGGCATAGGCTGCAGCCGGTGCAGGATAGGCAGAAAAAGTATGCAGATAAGTACCTTGAGGGTTTGAGCTACGAAGTTGGAGACTTAAAGTATTTGAAAGTTTCACCTTGGAAAGGTCATCAAAGTTTTGACATTAAGGGAGACTGACACCGAGGTTCATTGGGTCATTCAGAGTTGAGGAACGCGTCGGCAGAGTGACATAGCGTCTGGAGTTGACACCATAGTTGGCAGGGGTACACCTAGTGTTTCATATTTCCATGTTAAGGCTTGCTGGGTCAGGACCAAGGCCTATGGTTTATATAAGTCAGATTAAGGTGCGACCTGACGGTCATGCGAGGAACAACCTGTGGAAATCATGGATATGAGGACTCAGATTTTGAGAAATAAGGAGATCCCAAAGGTTTTGGTACAATGGCAGCATCACGAGACCGAAGGACTCACCTGGGAGTTTGAATCTACAATGCAATGATGGTATCCCTACTTATTTGTCGATAAGTACTTAAGTTTAATTTAAATCTCGGGATGAGATTTCATGTGACGGTCCCAACTTCTAAACAGGGCACCACCCGGCCTAATCCAGTAATCAAGCCTTGATCCAATTACAAAAGACTTAATTACGTATTAGTCAGCCTTTCATCCCTGTATTCCTCAAAACACATGTTCAGATATATTATTAAATTCAAAATTAATTAAAAACTTTTTATCATATTAGTGTTATTACATATTATCATGTATTTTAAAGATTATGCGAAAGCTTTCATTATCCAAAATCCTAAGTATAGGAAATCAGGAAAATACAGCATCACATGCATATATATATATGAAACTATTCACTCAACCCAATGTACAATAAAGACAAACAATAATAATACAACTAAAGCCGAGTCACATAAAATGAGATAGGAGATTCGTCGAAATGCTCAGAGGAAGTTGCCGATCTTCTCCTTCCTTGTCCTGCTGATGCTCGACGGACCTACACCCACCGTCACAAACTACACGACTAGTATAATAATATGTAAGTAATAATTGGATAATCTTATGCCACATTTCCAAAATAAAGAATGGTATTTAAAAGCATAAAGTAGCGAAATAATTGCTGAATCAAGTAATGCAAGTAAACATCATAGTTAAATATGTATAAACTGACACGGGCTAAGTCAAGATGATATACGTCTGGTCGGCGATAGAACTATCACCTAACTTTTCCCACTACTTTATGGAGTCACGCTCAACGTATCTTACAAAAATAGTGGAGCTGCGCTTTATGCTTATACAACATCAATCCCATTCTTGCCGACCACCTAGAGTCTCATAACTCGTACGCAGCGCAAGTGTAGTGGTGAGTGTCGGAACTCAGGTAGACCCATGTCCCCGTGAACCGCGCATCTCTTATGCAATGGACACTAGATAATCTCTACTTTAGTTTTCAAAGACAAATGATGACAAATCTCTTGGATTCCAAGACTAGATAGTTTACAAAGCCCAAAGGAAATAGCATTCAAGTCTAATCAAATTCGAATTTTTCCAATAGCATGTTTTTCATCAAGTATTTATCAAGAACAACATCAAGAGTAGGAATTGGAATCAATGAAACACTTCATAAAGCATCATGTCACAACATTCAATCATGAATAGACACAAGAACAACATGATGTAAGATTACCAATAGACCATAAACCAATAAAAGTGAATGAAATAAAATATAGAATTCTCGCAGCTTTACTTACTATTCACATACTTATCCTAGCCTATTCGATTTCTCGACATTCCGAAATTCGTTCCCAAACTCCTGAGATCTTCCCTTAGTTCTCTAGAGTTGTTTGATAGGTTTTTAAGTGAGTTCGAACCCATTTATAGTGTTTAAATCATGTTTGGACTTTGCTGATTTTTATATTAACAGAGGCAAATTAGCACACTATTTTACACCGTTAGCGCGCTAATTGAACATTAGCGTGTTAATTGAACAATTAGCGCGCTACTTCACAAGTCCAGCGCGCTAGATTATCGACCTAGCGCGCTATGTGCAGCAGAACCCAGAATTTTGCACTTCGAACTCTAGGTTTGTGCGACACATAGGCTTTGTTTTCGCATTAGGGACCTTTATACACATTACAAGAGGTCTCAAACACCATACCCAACACACAACAACAACAACAACATCAAATTTTATGAAACCACAAGTTTATGGTGTGGAGAAGTTACCTAGCTTGTTAAACTCCTTCTTCACCAAACCTTCAATGGATTCCTCCTCTTCTCAACAAATCCACAACAACAAACTCTCTTCTTTCTCTCCCTCCTTGAACATTCCATTTGACGAAGATAAGAAACCAAAAACATTGACTTATATGCTCATTTTGACCATGTTGATATGTTTAAACTATAACCATTGATCATGGTGTGCACATGTATATCGAGGCTTAACTCATGGACCACCTTGTCCTACTTGTCCCTTAAGTCATTTGTAAGTGACTCCACATGTTGACACCTTGTCTCATGATGGTTGTATACGTGTCTCGATGCACATTGAAAGTTTCTTGTTTTGTTTTCCTGACTTTAGGCACTTAATGTTTAATTAAATGTGACCACATTAAGCCACTAAAGCCACTTACAAAATCAATATTAATTCACATTTAATGCAAATAAATTAAGCATACCCCGTAAGCCGCTACTTCGGTCCTACGTCGACATATGACTCAAGGTACGTCCCTGCTCGTCTCGATATATATACACCCGTATAAAATTGACTTAATAGTCTACACATATACAATACACTAGGCATAAATCACAACAAATATAAAATACACCTCGACCCTTGCCTCGGTAAATGGACGTATCACGGTGTGGGTCCCACAGTACGAGTCGTCGATCATGTTTAAGGAATTAAACACAATTAGAGATTTTTGGCCATTACAATTCTTCCCTACTAATGAAAATTCCGTCTTTGAAATTTAAAATTTGAACTAGGAGTTATACCTAACTCGAATAGGTACGGAAATGTGACGACCCCTTCTCCAAATAAGGGCACCGCCTGGCCTAATCCTCATTAAGCCCTAATCTCCCATATAGGACCTAATAAAGAACTAGTCAGCCTTATTTAAACACCTAAAAACCTACCAATTATGTCATATTCAAAATAAGACACCACCTAAAAAATTAGAGTTAATTTAAGTTTTTCAAACTAACAAGTTATTCAAATTTAAGTCTGCTTAAGCTACTAGTGGAAATAAGGCCTAATCTATTGTGGGAAAATCAGGAAAGAGAGATCACGTTCATATATAAATAAAAGTGGTGATATATACAACATGTGTCTAGTCTTATATTCCTATCACTCAACTCAAAAGGAAAAATAGCATGTGCATAGAAAATGTAATACAAAAGAATATAAAACGTACAGAAATGTGTCGTAGCAGTCTTTCACTGGCTCATAAGTAGTCGCCAATCTTCTCATTGCCTGGTCTGCTACTCGACTGATCTGCACCCACTGTCACAAACTAGACAATGGGTACATTAAATTATTTAATTAATACTCAAAGACATTGATCCACATTCCCAAGCAGGCAATAAGTATCAAATGGAATAATTTAAATAACAACTATGCTGAAAGAAGCATCATGCAAAGAGATATTTGAGTTAACTAAATATGAAACTGATTCAAGGCTAAGTAGTAATGGATTAGGGTCGGTTGGTCGTGATCTTCATCGCTTCATCCTGTCCATTACAATTTGAGCTTTGCTCTATATCATTTCATTACAAATTGAGCTCTCTATCATAAATTCAAAAGGTCGTACTTACGATTACGCCTTTTCTATTCCAAGTGAATTAGTCATCACCGGAATGTATACTTGCTAACATACCCGAGTTTAAAACTCTTCATGCTCACCCAAGTTATTCTTGCGCCAATAAACCCCGAGGTCCGGATACCCTGTTCGAGATACGTTACCCCGTGTGTCATGTAAGGTAGTGGAAAAATTCCCTAACATCCCGAAAAGTCTAGTGACCCCCGTATGATTGCTGAATTTATATCATCAAATGACCCTAACCACAAGAACCACTTTCATTTTCAATAATGACTCGGTAATAGAATCCAAGAAATGTAACTGCATACTAATGCACAAAACATTAAAGTCAAAACAAAAAAAACTAACATAATAGCATGCTATATCACGGACTTCATACACAACAATCAACATGACAAAATAGAAGAATTGGACTCAATGATATACACAACAGAGTATGCTATGAGCAACATCATCAAATGAGAACTAAACAAGTCATAGCATATAGATGTCAAATGCAATTCAATTCGAATAACTGAGAATAAATAAATGAAATGAAATGAAATGAAATGTAAATAAATGTCTTAATCAGTTTACTTACATACAACACAAGTCCTAAGCTATCCGGCTTCTCGTCGCGTCGATGTACGCACCGAAACCTCGTAGTAGCTCCTTTACGGTCCTAACATTTAACAGTTTATCACTTTAGCTTCAAGTTTATTTTTTTTTTTAAATTCCTAAATTGGTCGAAATTTGTCAAAATCGACTTCCAGACCAATTTGTCAATTTCGCATTTTTCGATGTAAAAACTCCGTAAAAGTCGCGTTCGAAGTTTCGAATATTTTATTTTTTCATAAAGATTTATCAATTTCTATTTAATTTGTCGAAATATAATTTTTTTGAAATTTTTCCTAATTGTTTCGGAATTTTCCTGAATTTTTTTCTATTTCTGGAATTTCTTTTATTAAAAATCAGTTTAATTTAATTTAACAATTAAATATATATTATTTTATTGGGGTGGGTCCAGGTTAACCCGACCCGATCCAAGCGGACCTGGGTCAGTCTAACCCACTCCTCTTGGGTCAGGGTCGGCCCAACCCGACGCACATGAGGTAGCCCAACCCGGCTACCCTGGGCTACCGCCATCTTCTTCCTCAACTCCAACCCCAACTGGTTTTGATGGCAAGGGAGACACCCCTGCCATCTCCCCCACACCTCACTCGGTCATGGAGGCCGATCCTCCATGGACACTACACCAACAACAACGACAACACAACTCACCTTGCGTTCTAGTCGTCGAGATGTCGGTCTCTCTCTCTCTCTCTCTCTCTCTCTCTCTCTCTCTCTCTCTTTCTCCTTCTTCTTCCTCTTCTCCTTACTGCGTTTGTTTCTCCACCGACTTATGAAATCAAAATGATAAACTTAGACTTTGGGGTAAATTTGACCAAGTTATATGATTGGGGTTGGTGTGTTTGTGAACCACACATCTCAAACCACATACATATCTCAAGGCACATCCTTAACTTATGCCCATGTATATATATATATTTAAGAGATGTGAGCTTAGGCTCATTTAATAAATAACTACATGTGGCTACATTACAACCGCAACCATATATCATCATTTTTTTCTTCATTTTCATTTTATGCAATATAATTGAACTAATTACACTTACCCCATGAGCTGCTGCCTCGGGCTCACGTCGGCATGCGACTCGAGGCCCGCCTCCGCTCATCTCGGTATTTGCATACCCGTAAATGACTTAGTAGTCTACGCATATACAATATATTAGGCAAACAACACACAAATATAACATTTACCTCGGCCAACGTGCCTCAGTAGTGACACGTATCTCGCTGTGGGTCCCACGTCAAGGGTCATTTGGTCCTGCTAAAAGAATTAAACTTGTATTAATTATCTGGGCCATGACAAGAAATCTATCTCGCATATAGTCATCTCTTTCTCAAGTGAGTTCCAAGTTTTGCACAAGCTGCTCCTCATATGAAATATCCTCACTCAGATCTATCTAACTCAAATATACAGTCGGATGATCTGCCCTCGACTCAACTAATCGAAACATGGATATATGAAAAACTGGAAGAATTCCTGACATATGTTGAGGTAACTCAAGCTCATATGCAACCTTTTCTACCTGTTTCTCAATCTTGAAAGGTCCAATGAATCTCGGTGCAAGTTTACCTTTCACTTCAAACCTCTAAAGAACCTTCTGAGGGGAAACCTTTAAATATACAAAAGATCCATCGGTGTATGTGAGATCACCGCAATATCTATCCGCATACTTCCGTTGTTTGTCCTGGGCTCCCTTGAGTTTCTGACAAATTAGTCGTACCTTCTCTATGTGATCAACAACAATCTCAGGCCCCATGGTCTCCTGGTCATCTGGCTTAACCTAATACGATGATGAGCGATACGGTCTACTATATAAAGCCTCAAAAGGCGTCATCTCAATACTGGCCCGATAACTGTTGTTATATGAAAACTCACACAACGCTAGGTACGCCTCCCATGATCCTTCAAACTCCAAAACACAAACCCACAATATATCCTAGAGAACTTGAATCAATCTTTCAGTCAGCCTATCAGTCTAAGGATGAAAAGTCGTACTAAACTGTAGGCGCGTACCATACTGCTCCTGCATACTCCACAACATTCTAGACGTATACATAGCATCTCGATATGACATAATAGTCACTGGTACCCCATGCAGTCTAATAATCTCTCGCTCAAATAGTATATTCAGCTGATCGAACGTGTAATGTGCGGCAACTGGTAGAAAATGAGTAGACTTCATCAATATTTCAATAATAACCCAGATGGAATCATGTCTCAGGGCGATTCTCGACAATCCTCTCACAAAATCCATAGCAATGTCTTCCTACTTCCATCGTGAAATGGGAAGAGTTTGTAGCAATCCTCCGGGTCTACAATGTTAAGCCTTCATTTGTTGACAAATCCCACAGTTCCTGATAAACTTCGACATATCTGCCTTCGTCCCAGGCCACCAAAAATGCATTTTCTTATCATGGTACATCTTGGTCCTGCCCCGGATGAATGGTGAATCAGGAACGGTGTGACTCTTAAAGAATCTCCTTTCTTAGCTCTGGTAATGACGGTATCCACAGTCTGCCCTTGAATAACAAACACTGGTCAGTCGTCTCCGTCCAATTAACATAATTTGCACTCTGTGCTAACTCACTAAACCTCGAGTACAATTTGTCGGTCATTTGACCCTCTGACACTCTTTGCGTAGACATGGTCTGTACTCTCATATGAGCGTAAATCTTAACTCGAGTTTCAGTAGGAACCTCTGCATCTCCAATAGGTACTATCATCTGAGCGACTACTTTCGCTTTTCCCAAATGATATTCCAAGGAAAATTCTTAATCCTTCAGGAACTCTATTCATCTGTGATGTCTCATATTCAAACCCTTTTATGTGAAGAGATACTTCAAACTCTTATGATCAGCAAAAAGTGTGAATTTCTCTCCATGTAGGTAATGTCTCAATATCTTCATTGCAAACACTACTACTACTGTCAACTCCAAGTCGTACGTTAGATAACTCTTCTTATGGACCTTCAGTTGTTTAGATGCATATGAGATTGTACCATTACCTTACATTAATACGCATCCCAAACCCCTATGAGAAGCATCAGTATACACTGAAAATCCCTGTCCAGCCTTTGGTAACACCAATACTGACGCAATAGTCAATAATCTCTTAAACTTAGTGAATGCCTCCTTAAATTCCTGAGTTTACTCAAATCTAACATCTTTATGGGTCAATCTCGTAAGTGATGAAGCAATTTTCAAGAAATCCTTCACAAATTGACGATAATACCCCACAAAACCCAAAAAACTCTTTATCTAAGTCACATAAGTAGATGCTAGCCAATCCATAATTGCCTAAATCTTGGGTGGATCCACTGATATCCCTACTGTTCCGACAACATGCCCTAGAAATTCAACCTTTGACAACCAAAATCCACATTTACTGAATTTGGCGTACAATCTATGCTCCCTCAAATTATGTAATGTTTCTCTGAGGTGCTGCTCATGATCCTCCCTCGTCTTCGAGTATATCAATATATCATCGATGAAGATTATCACAAATCAGTCAAGAAACGATCTGAAAACTCGATGCATCAGATCTATAAAGCATTGGTCAGCCCAAATGGCATGACTGTGAACTAAAAATGTCCATATCTTGTGTTGCCTGTAATGGACCTATTTTCGTCCCTGATCCTAAGTTGATGATACCCTGATCGCAGGTCTATCTTGGAGAAAAACTATGTTCATCTCGACTAATCAAATAAATCATCAATCATCGGGAGTGGATATTTATTCTTAATTGTGACTTTATTCAACTGTCGGTAGTCGATACAAAGTCTCAAAGTACTATATTTTTTCTTCACAAAAAGGACGGGTGTTCCCCATTACGACATAAAAGGTATGATGAATCCCTTCTGTCCCTGATCCTGAAGCTGAGTTTTCAATTTTTCTAGCTGTCGTGGTGTTATCCGGTATGGAGGTATGGAAATCGATTTCATACCTGGTACCAACTCAATAATGAAATCAATCTCTCGTGACGGCGGTAAACCAGGTAAATCCTCCGAAAACACATCAGGAAACTCTCTCACCATTGCTATATCCTCCAGCTTAGGTCCCCAACTTTCTGGTACAGTGTATAGCGAGATCAATTCCTCTATCTCCTCACTAGTCGCAGGTCGACATCTCATACCTACTATATTCGCTGAGCTACCTATATAGACAAACGTCGGACGCACTGGGATCTCAAATATCACTGTCTTACTAAAGCAGTCGATGTGAGCGTGGTATGCAGCTAAACAATTCATCCCTAAAATCGCGTCGAACTCCAGAAATTCGAGGACCCTAAAGTCAGCAGGTAGCTCTACCTCATCTATCTTGACCAGACATCCCTCAATAACACTATTAAGGTAAACCCTATCACAAGTTGCAGTACTCAAAATCAAATGTATGCTAAGCCAACATGTTTCAACCCTAGGATTTCTATCATGCGACCAACAATAAAAGATATTGTACATCCAGAATCAAATATAACATATGCATCTCTACCGCATATAGAAATCATACCCGCAATAAGACCTCGCGTGTCGTCGGCGTCTGGGTGAGTCACCATATGAACCTCCTCTCGAGCCTACTGTGTGTACACTGCTGTATGATGCGAGCACTATATATGTGCCCGACATGTCCACATCTATAGCATGTCAACTTCTTGCGCCGACCCTGAGTCTAAGATCGACCCTATACCTGATACTGACCCTGTCTCTGCGACTGTTCCGGTTTCTGTTTAGTATCTCGACCTCGACCTCTGCCTTTGCCTCTGCCTCTGCCTCTGCCTAGGCATCTGCCACCCTGCGGCTGCTGCCGTAAAGCCTGTGGAACGGGAAGTGCAGGAATAACGGGAGTTGGTAAAGTTGGTCTGATAGGAGGTGGCAAGGGAAGTCGGCCCACAGTGCTATGTACTGGAGCAATGGATGATACAAGAGGCACAACCAATGGGTGAGTAGCTATCCCCGAGCACCTTTATTCCATCTCCTTACTCCCTTACCCCTTTGTCTCTATTTCTTAAACTCCATGGCCTGCTATTTAGATAACACTAGACTTGGTGCTCTGCCATCTGTAACTCTGCCCAAATAGTATGTCTCATGAGCTAGAGCTAACTCGTAGATATCGGTGAGTGTCCTCGCGCCTGAATTGACCACATAATAGCCAATGTCTGGCTTGAGTCCATCACCAAAGCGGTACACATCCTCGGACTCATCTCTCACCAAGTCTCAAGCGAATTGGCGTAGAAGATCATATCTGTCCATGTACTGCATCACAGGCTCCTCTGGTCCCTGTCTCAAGTCCATAAACTCTCGTCTCAACCTCTTCATTACTGAATGGGGAAAGTATTGCTGATAGAACTTCTTCTTAAAAGCATCCCATGTCTCAAACTCTCCGTGAGTAGCCACAGTCATACGCCACCACACGTCGGTCTCTCTCGAGTTTACGATGATCGTGTGTTAACTATTTGCCTCGATATGCGTGTCAATGCGGGTACCGAGTAGTTTAATCGACTTAACACTAGGTCGGGGGAAATAATACACACATAAATGAATAAAGTGGGTTAAATAACAATATGGAATGTATATTTGGTGATTAGGGACATGGTAGTAGACGTATGTCGCGGTTCGAGATGCTAAACCGGGCGTTGGAATACCCGAAACACCACTTTTTGAGTTAAATACAAGGTTGAGTGTGCCATCAGTGTCATAATTGGAGTCACGAGAGGTCGGAAAAGAAGCGAATAAGGTTCACTTGATTTCTTAGAGATGTGTAAGTGAGATGAGATGCCAAAGTCACCTATATAAGTCACTTTGACTTCAAACCACTACCTTTTCTCTCTCCTCATCTTAAAATCAGAAAACTGGAAGAGAAGAAACAAGGGTTTGGTGATTCAAGGAGCTTTGAGGGTGAAAACATCAAAATTAAGGCGAGAACCACAAATACCTCAATTTTCTCTATCTTTAGAAATGTTGGTGATGGTTTGGTGGTTGTTGGGTTGTTGTTTTGATGGGCTTGTAGTGCTTTGAAGTTCTGTTGTTGGTGTTGTGGTTGTTCTTGGTTTGGTGGGATTGTTAAAAACCTAGAATGTTCAGCAGTTTTGTTGTCCATAACGTGGTTAGTGCGCTAATGACGTCGCCTAGCGCGTTGATGTTCTTCCTGATGAAGAACGTATAACTGCTTGGGAATCAGCGCGCTTATTCCCAGACCCAACATGCTAGATCCTGCAGTTTTGACATTATTTTTGCTAAGTGACTTAAAGCACATCCAATTAACTAAAAATCAATTCTAAATGGAAATAGACCATTTCGGGCGGTAATTTGGGATATTTGGGACTAGGCGGAGTTGGACCGGGGGTGATTGACGAGACGCAGAGCGCGGTTTGAGGTGTGTAGTATTCCAACTGAAATCTCTATAGCGGTACTTTATTTTGCTTTTGAATTCACATTCTGTATTTCATTACTCTATTCTTGGTGTGCTATAATGGAGAGATGTTGAGGCACTCCCTCCGTGCCATTTATGTGTGTACGTCCACTAGGCCAGAGCACGTGTGTCATCTCAGTGAACTTAGCTACCTGAGAGTCATGTCGGGCACATATGGGTACGTCGTACGTTCCACTCTGACCACCTAGCGGATCCAAATACTTTCCTTGTTTCAGTGAGACTCACCGGCAGTAGTCTATTGGGAGTCCGAAGTATGGCGCCAGTCTGACCCTAGGCGCCAGTCTGACCCTAGGCTTTAGGAACACACACTTTGAGCTTTCACTATTACTTATGCATGCGATGAGCACAATTGCCTGTATTTATTTTCGCGTGTTTATTTAATAGTTTTATTTAAATTTTAGTATTTACTTTTCGTATTGCTCGCTTAATTTCCTTGGGAATACTCACTCTGGATTCTTCATATGTTTTTTTTCTGATGGCTTGAGTGCAGATCCTAGTACAAGCCATGACAAGTGCATGCTACCAGAATATTTGTGATTCAGAGACATTTAGCAAGGCTTGTACGTTTGTATTATACATATTTTGTTTTATTTTGGGATTTTAAATTGTGAAATAACTCGAGACTCTATATTGGTGATATTTTGATACATTAAGGTACATTATTGATCTATGATGGTATATGGGTGTGACGGCCCCAAATTCTGAGGCAAACTGGGCACCACCACATTACCGGACAAATCACCAAGCTATGCTATGTCACCTGCACACCTATCTTGATGGCCCCCGAACTATCCGTCTTGTAATCCGACTTAGTAAATTTCGTTGTTTTAAAAGATTAATATTCTATCGAATTATGCTAAGTTAAAAAGTTTACAACTTAATTTTTGTTTATTTTAATTCTTTTCAGGTTATTTTTAATAGCGGAAGTCTTAATAACATCCATATAATTAATGTAAACATGTTATACATTAATTAACAACCTATGGGGTGAAAATCCAGCAAAAGGATACCATGTATATTAGTTAAGGCAACAAAAATGTATAATAGGTGTCAATATACATGTATCAGGTGAACAAGTCTCTCAAAATGATCCTAAAAATTATGTATATGTAAATACAAATACTTACGAGTAAGCTAGTAGAGGCGCTCTAAATCAGAGATAATCGCCAATCACCGCCTTCCCTGACTCGTCGTAGGATCTGCAACTTGCCACCAACAAACAATGACAAGTTCCAGTGAGTAAATCCCAGAGAAATTCAGTTAGTATTCACAAGAAATTTAAGAAAACGGCTACAGTTCATACATATAAAGTAAGTGAACATGAATGTAAAGCATGAATATAAGTCGTGAGATAATCAAGAATATGGAACACGAGTGTCGTGTACAGCTGTCGAGCCCTATGACGTAAATACTAAACCGGGAAGGCTCTGGAGGTGAGGAAATCCACACCCCCTCTTCACGACCGAAATGAGGATTTTTGTTGGTCGGAAGGTAGACTTCCGCCCAACGCCTCAAAGGAGAGGAGATTTGTGACGGATGTGAGCCTCATGTCAACTCGCTCTTGAGATCATCGACTCGCTGGGAGATATCTCACTCGTAGTCTCAGGTATGACCAACACCGTAGCAACAATCGGATCATCATCAACGAGAGAGCTGGAAATGGGTCACACCGTCCTTTCGACCATACACAGACACGCACGGGAATAGAGAAAACATGTAAGCTTAACCGGCGAAAAGTAATGTGAAATAAATAATTTATAAGAAAAATAAGTAAATTCTAAGTTGACTTTCTCGTGGGTTTACTTACTTCAAACAATCGCAAATGTCTCTCCAAAAATGTCCCACTCATGCCTCAAAATACGCGCTCGATACCCGACTATAATCTCATAAGTCACTGGTATCCAAATTATACCACTTTTATTATTTTAGAGTTACATTAAGTGAATTTATAATGTGTGACCAAAAATCTGAGATTTTGATTCAAAAAGTTTAATTTCGGCACACTTTTCGAGTTATGCCGGCGTGTCGATGCCCCAAAAAGTCCTCAAAAACTTCTTTTTTATATTTTCCCATTTTATTATATTTTTCTTGATTTTTCCGGAATTTCCCATAATTTTCTAGCTATTTTCATATTTTTCGAAATTTATTTGATTTAAAAATATATTTTATTTAATTTTTTAAAGATTTTTAATTAATTAAAATTAATTTGGGGTGGGTTGGGCCCAAACCGGGCTCGGTTCGGCCAAACCAAGGCTAGGTTCAGGTCGGTTCGGCCCGACTCGAGGTTGAGGGCTGCCCAGCCCGCCTAGGCTTGGCAGTTCGACCCACATGGGCCTGGCCAGCAGGCCCAACCTGCTGTTTTTCTTCCTCAATCGTCTCTGTTGATGTTTTTTTTTTTTAGTTTTAAACACAACAACAACAACAACAACAACAACAACAACAACAACACTGACAACCTAGCAACAACAACCACATCACCATTAAACTCTAAATTTCTCTACAAAAGTTAACAAAAATTGGCACACTCACCTCGATTCATAGATCTTTGCGAGCGTCGCCGAGTGGAGAGAACGCCGCAAGAGATGTGCGACCGAGTTGAGAGAGTGATGGTGAGCTTAGTGGTGAGGAGTTGGAAGTGGAGAAGAAAATGAAAATGAGAGGGGGAGAAGAAGAATTGGGTAGAGAGAGTGAGTGAGGAGAGATGAGATTTTTTATTTTTATTTTGTTTGATTTTAGAGAAGAGAGAAAAAAGTGAGTGATGGGTTTAAGTATGGTGATTGGATATGTGATGTGATGGGATGTGTGATGTGACAACTAAATCCAGATTATCCCATACACCCGCGTTACGCGCATATTGTGATGTCGTACACTCTCGTCACTACACGTGCACAACGCGACTAAAAGTAATTCTCAATTAGTGCGACGTGAATTATTAAATAATAGTAAACACTCGCCGCACAAAAATAACAAATTTCACCTCGTTAGGCATGTCCTAGACTTTTCCGCGATGTCCACGTGGGTCTGAGCTTAGGATCGTAATCTGTAATTTGTCAGTTAATCGGGATTAATTAAATCGGGCCGTTATAATGAGTTTTCCACTTTAGGTATCAGAGTTACATGCATGACATTAATGTTTCAAATTTATAGAATGTCATGATAGAAGACTTCCGTTGTGGTTTAATGATATTAGCAGATGACTTGAGTTTAGTAACAACTTAAACAAATAATAAATTGTTGTAATTTGAGGTTAATAATGATTAAATGGTGGATGAGATGGAATGTGAGACATAACTAGCACTGGTAGGCCAGGTTGTGGGCCCGCATCGGCCCCCATAACGGTCCATTTGGAAAATGGGTCGTTACAATTGTCACCTCATCATCGATTGTCATCCTCCTTATGTATGACAATCTCGTAAACTTGTTATTCAATCACGAGTTGTTTTGGCCCTTTGGATAACTTTACAAAAATCAATCAACCAGATTAATAGTCAAAAGAAGAGAGATAAACTTGAACATCTTGCTTTCTATCATAATGCGTATCCATTACCATAATTTTTTTTTTCTATTAGGAAAGTGAAACTTGGAGGCCATTATATGAGCTTATGGGCAATAATTTAATATAGCTGCTAAGGGCACCCCACCATTTAATGAGGGCACCCAGTTAATGTGGGCACAAACTGTTTTACCTGGGGCACCCAAAAAATTAGCCCTGAACTACCGAAAATACCCCCTCGCGCAAACCCCTGAGCACCCCACCACCCTCGTGCAAACCCCTGGGCACCCCACCACCCCCACCACCACCACCCTCGTTCACCGAACTCCTTGTGGAATAATTCATTTGTTTTGAACCGACCAGTGAGAGGAATCCCCGAAATCGTGTTCTCCGTCCCTCGCCGTGTGTTTCTCCTTCGTTATTCGAGTTTTCTGCATTTTGTAGGTCCGGTGTGTGAGCCGATTTCGTCTCCAAATTAGGGCTCGATTGAAGATCGTCGAATTAAGTTACATTTGGTATAGTAGTTGTAATGTGTGTGTGGCGATTTTTTCAAATGTAAAAAAATTGGGAAATCGTGGTTCTCGGCCACACAGGCCAGAGACCGTGTCAACTGTCTCGGCCTTAGCCGAGACAGAAGCTAATATTTTTGGGAACTCGCAGTCTCGGCCACGAAGACCAGGAAGAGTTAATCGCGTATCGGTTGTCCACTTCCGAGAGGGTCTCAGTAGGCTCGCTCGTCATAGGACGAGAGTCAGGCGAATTGAAATGGTCAATCCATCTCGGTGGTGTACAACCGAGAGATTGAAATAGGACTCGGTTGTACACGACCGATATATTGGAATACTTGTCGGTCATGGGTGACCGAAAATATGGGTTGTTTCACGAACCTGTTTGACCGAGACATCAGAAATGGATGAATTTGAACATTACAGTTTGAAAAAAATTGGGAAATCGTCAAACTAACAATACAAGATTGAAAATCCAGCACGACGATTTGCATCGAACCTTAATTAATTATAAATCTCCGTAACATTCAAACTAACTCTAAAAAGGGTCCATCCATAAGTAAACAACAATCTAAACACAACACCAATCAAAACACATCACAACATTTGCATGTACATAGAACATTTGGACGAATTGGCAAAATTTCTAAATGTTTAGCTGTCTAGGTACAAGCTTTAACCTACGGTGTATCTAAATCTACAACAGGTATGGTGGCTTCATGATCAGCAGTTGCAATGGGCGCGATGTCTCAAAAAACGAATCCATCTCGCCAACCTTTGGTGCAGTCCTCAACGTACCGATCCCACGATGGATATAAGGATGGCGGCGGTGCATTCACACGCAACCGCACCTGTCAAAGTGAACAGTAGAACATAGAAGATATTGTCACAAACCCGATTAAGGGGGAAACAAACCAATTCACAAAAAATCATAGAACTTACCCTAACCCAATGGATATTCCTTTCATTTGCCATTGCAATGATAAGTCTATTGTGCAATGATGACGTTGGAGTACTACGTAGAGGTAGGAATGAGGAGGCACTCCCATGTGAGAGGTTGACGAGAATGACATTGAATGCGGTGGATACTAACAATCCCATGTCTGGAAGTGTCAACCATTCTTTGAAAGATGCCTCCTCTTGCTTCTTTGGGCAATGCACCGCATTCTTGACCGTCTCGGAACTCGAGCCAAGCACTTCCCGCCAAAGGTCTTCATACCCGATAATCTCATCATACATCCGTCTACGCACAATCCTCCACCAGTCTACGTCGGCAAGTCCAAGCCCAGAGGCTACACACCTATATCCGCAATTCCCATCGGAAACCACATCGATAATGACATCAACATGTGGCAACCAATCCGGTTCTAAGCAATGACTATAAGCCGTGTTAGATCCACTTTGTGTACGTCGACTGGCACGACGCATTTGGGGAACCTTGCCTTTCTTCTGCCTACAAGCTTTTGTGGAGTGGGAGGACTCAAATCCGATTGGAGATTGGGGTGCCTCTGACACTGGGGTGCCTCCGATTGGAGACCCCGGTGTCCTCACACCCGCATCCTCAACTTCCTGCTCACACTCCACAAAAGACGAAGGTGGACTAATCTCCCCGAGCTGCTCACTTTCAGTCCTCCCCCCCCGCATCATCAACTTTCTCCTCCCTCTTATCCAATCTTCCTGCGGTGTCGTGATTGTGTCTCCCACAAATCACAGTGACATACCATAAGGAGTCAGCATTCTCCTTGACGTTAATTTGGAAAGGGCATCCACATTTCTTCGTACTAGTGTGAGTCCTCGCCTTTTCATCATTCCTTGATTTCTTTAAAAAATTTGCCGCTTTCCCCTTCCCTATTCTCTGAGTCAGTCCCCTATATGTCCCAGACCTCTCACAGGCAATTTTCACCCTTCCCCTGCGCTTAATGCCCCCAGCATCCGAGCGCTTCGTTGCTAACACAAACTTGTTCTCGCCACCAATCATTTGAAGCCATGAAATAGCCGCTTCTTGAGAGGGGAATGGCTTAGAAGGTGTAAAAGTGTCCTTGTAGTCTGGAAAATTACTAGATAACGACATTACCTGCAATACAAACAGTGTAACATTATAATCAACCAAAATGTACAGCACAATCACAAAAAAACCAAAAAAATAGGTTCTCGGTTGTACAGTCCCGAAACTTTCTTCAGAGTCTCGTTTACGTGCGACCGAGAGTTACCAGTACCCTCGGTCGTTCCAGACCGCGACCTACGTGAAACCTCTCGGTCCTCTGCGACCGAGACATTACCATACATCTCGGTCCTGCGAGGCCGAAACAATCGCGCACCCAGACAGATACTTCGGATAACCGCAAAAAAAACACAAAAAATTTGCAAAATTACCTCAAGGACGACCTCCTCTGGCACCGAAGCATTACAATCCTCCATTATACAGTGGAAACAACTTCGGATTTGAAGAAATTACCAAACCCTACGTTGACAAACAAATCATCATTTTCACTGTTATACACAACTAAACAGTTCTAAAAAACTCGAATATTGTTGTCAAACATTGTTACCTCGCTGTCGGACGAGCAAGAATCGATCAGCTCTTCGCCAAACGCAATGTGGATGTGGCTTTGTGGTTCAAGCTTGCTGGTGGGGTGCCCTAACTCCTTGTCAAAATGGCTTGTGGGGTTTGAACCATTATATATATACAGGGGCAAAATGATCTTTTCCATTTTTGCTGGAATTTTTACAAATTAGTTGGGTGCCCTCATTAAATGGTGGGGTGCCCTTAGCGGCCCTCTAATTTAATTGTCTCTTGTCAGAAAAAAAAATGGGTTGACAAGCCTAATGGTTACAATCAGTTTTTTGATTGGGTAAGGAAGACTAAAGAAAAGTTCTTGAAAATAATAAGCGGGAGTTTTCTATTTTTCATTGTCTGTTATTTCTTGTTTACTCATGCGCTTCTTTTAGGCTCATCATGTGATCTGTTTGTTGTGGAATTTGCATATACTGCTATAACAGTCCATCTATATGCTTTGAGAAAACAGTGAATTAAGGGTCTATGTCTTCTACTATTATGGAGAAGTGAAGATAATGATGATGAAGAAGGTGAGATCAGCGATCGAGGAATCGCGAATGTGAGCCCAAGTGTTCAGGGTTTGTTTTGATTTCGATTTTTTGTTTTTGAAGTTAGAAAACCAATTCGATTCAAATATAAACCAACGGTTCAAAGAAGAACCGACCACGTGGCCGGTTCAGTTAGCCACCTCATTCAATTTAACGGTCCAAATAATAGAAGGACCTGTGAACTAGTTGGAAAGTTGAAGGACCAAATGTGTAGTTTTGAAAGTTCAGGGATTAAAAGCATAAATGGTTAAAAGTTTAAGGACCAAAAAATGAGTTTTGCCTTTTTATTATTATTGTAGAGGTTTGCCTCCATTAAACCTGGACTAAGGAGGAAAGGACTAAAGGGTAACCCTTAGCCAAGAGTTTTGAAAGTTTTTTTCCTGTCAAAATAGTAATCTTGCTTAAGGGAATCGAGTTACTTGTTAACCAGTTGTTCGTGGACAGAATTTCAGTGTAGTCCGTGTTGAGGCAGAACCAACTTTTAATTTCGACTACTTCTCTAATGGGCATAGCTCATTTTTCAGTTATAATGTGCGTTTTAGACTTGTGGTTGATCAATCGGGGATAGTGAAACTGCGCCATGGGTGCCCAAGTTTATGCTCTTTGTGGATCATTTAGTAGCTGCAATGGTACTAAGATGGATGCGAGTCAAAAATGTACTTGTTTGCGAAGTGAGAGGAATACCCCTTTGCAATGCGGATAGAATCATAGAATGATTGGTTCTAGCATATGAAAATTTTCAAGTTGCCGGTGACTTAAGAATTTCTTGCGGGTTTGAATGTGGATCGATGCGAACTAGCGTGCTTGAAGGAGTGTTCTTGTGACGCTTATGCTTGCAATTGTAGTAGAGGAGCGTGTTCACTGTAGATTGATCTATAGGGAGATTTAGTTGGGGTTAATCAGCTTGAGAGTGGAGGTGATGATATATTATTCGAGTTACCGTGTCTCAGCGAGAAAATTAATGGAAGTAAGTGTATAACTCTCAGTTTCTTCTTTCCTCTTTTGTTAGAATTGTAATTGATGAAAGTGTTTTCCTCTCTTTAAGACTCTAGAAACATGACTTCGTCAACGTCCAGTTAAAGCGTTAGAAGAGATTTGTTCTAATTGTAGCACTGCCCATCATTTTCGTAATGCTAATTATAGCCCCTTGACAGATTGTGAGAAACCGTTCGCATTATTAAGAAAATTGCTCACCATTGAATATCCAAGATCACAATCATACGAGTACACTCAAAGATAAATAATCACAGAGAAAATATGAACAAACAAATTTACGTGGAAAACCTCAAAATCAGGGTAAAAATTATGAGCAAGAAATAAGATAATTCACTATCGATTGTTTAGTACACAAGAAAAACCTCCCATACCTAAACCCTAGATAGAAACTCCAACAAAATTTGATCTCACAGTGTCACGTACTCGCTTACAGGCCCGTACGTTACGACACAACTCTCGGTTCTTAATTAGCACCTCCCTCGACACTACTTTCTCAACCGCACACTCAAGGCATATATATACATGCGTAAATGCGTACATGCATGGTAGAATTGTCTAACTCAAACTGCAACTACATGCACTACAAGAATATGGTGCAATAGCAACAACAAATACCGACAATCAAAATATGTTGCTAAACAACAACGAATCAACAACAACAAATAGACATCATATAATTTGTTTGACCCGGTTGACTAACAACTAATCAACGACAAAATTGTGACAAAACTTGTGACAAATTGTTTGTCATAAGTCTGTCGCTGATTTTATCCCGCCAAATGTGACAAACATCAAGATGTGCATATAAATACCTGTCGTTCGATCTAGTGATCAAATAGTGGCAATGACAGATACGCTATCTGTTGCAAAATGCAAAGAAAAAAAACATCATTCATCTTCCAACCTTCACAGTTCCTACTTTCACAGTTCCTCTCCCAAATCTTCATAGTTGCTCCCTCCGGTCATCTTCCTCTCTTCTCGTCCTCCCTAACCCTTCGGTTCCTCTCTCAAATCTTCACTGTTGCTTCCTCCGGTCATCTTCCTCTCTTCACGTCCTCCCTAAACCTCCGTGACCATTTTGGTCATCTCTGCCCAAACCCTCTAGTCCCTCTCCCAAATCGATTGACCCTTTGTCCGAGCTACTCCCAAGTGTAAGTTTTCCATCTCCCTTGATTTGCACGTTTTTCCGTTCTCTTTATTGTCACCCTCGAGTACGGCGACATCGTCTCCGACACCCCCTTCTGATTCCTTTTCACCATCCGACCTCATTTGTTGTGACCATCAGAGCATCGGTGCTTGTTCGAGTTTATGAGTTGATAGGGAGAGGAGTACCTCGAGAGCAGCTCATCAGTGCTGACCATGGTGATCCTGGCAAGTTTTTGTGCTTATTTTGATCTAACTTAGTGAACTTCGGTTAAATTTTAGAGTTCATGACCTCATTTGCATGTTTTTCCTTTTTCTCCGCAGCTTGCTAGGCGAAGAGAAAGCAAGCGCACCATGGCATTTAAGTTCTGTCCGATCATTCTCGTCGTCTTCTCAAAACTCCACAGCTGAGTGGATTAGGGTTCATCACAAATCAAATCGAATCAAAGGTTCGTTAAATCTCTCTAAACCCTAAACCTAAACCTGTTCGATTCTCTATATTCCTCTTGCGTGCTTCGATTATGTAGTTTTTCCCTTTCCATTATCGTAGTCCTATTTGTTGAAGTTGAAGAAATCACAGAGACACCCAACACCCATTGTTAGGGTTTGGGAAAGCAGTGACTCAACAAACTCATCGATGCCACTGTTGATTTCATTTATATATCAAATCTCAAATACATCCTGTCCGTCCAACTGGTTTTATTACAGCCCTTGATTTCCTAACACACACACAAACTTATACAACACTTACATGAAATGAAAACCTTAGGACAGACCTCGAGATACACATAACAGTTCATCAATGATTTACTCTAACATCCCCCCTCAAACTAAGGGGAAGTGACACAAGACTTAGTTTGTTTCTCAAGTATAGAAATCTGGAACTGGAAAATGGTTTGGTGAAGATGTCACCACCTGATCCAAAGAAGGAACATGATGAACAACTAGAGAACCAGACAATACCTTATCCCGAACATAATGAACATCCACCTCAATGTGCTTTGTGCGTGAGTGATAAACATGATTCTTTGCAAGAGCCGCAAAGACTCATGTTATCACACCAAATAGTAGGGGTAGCAGAGACCGAAACCCGCAACTCGAAAGAAGAGATTGTATCCAACTAATTTCAAGTGACCACATGAGCCAAAGTCCGATATTCGATTCAAGATCTTGGATCTAGCCACCACTATTTGTTTCTTAGATTGCCAAGAAATTAAATTTGAACCAAAAAAGACAGCAAAACCAGCCACAGACTTACGATCATCAATTGATGCTGCGCAATCAGCATCAGAATAGCCAGTCAAATATAAGGCAGAACTCGGTTGAAACCAAAGACCCACATCTGCCGTGCCTTTGAGATATTGCAACACTCGTTTAAGTGCTTGCCAATGTACAACAGTAGGAGACTGTTGAAATTGGCTTAATTTGTTAACAATATAAGCAATGTCAGGCCGAGTATGAACAAGATATTGAAGATCCCCAAGTAGACTCCTATAAAGAGTCTTATCAACAAAAGAAGCACTGCCATCCTTGTACAACTGCTTGCCTACAGAAAAGGGAGTCTCAATTGGTTTAGCATTGGACATTCCCCCTTTCTGCAACAGGTGATTAATATATGCAGTTTGGGTTAAGTACAGTCCCTTGGCAGTCCTATGAGCTTCCATACCCAAAAACAAACCGAGATCTCCAATATCTTTCAAAGCAAACTTACCATTCAACCTATCAATGAAGGATTGAATGGAAGTATTACCGGAGACTGTAATTATGATATCATCCACATACACCAGCACATACAACACAACTTTGTCTTGATGAAAAATAAACAAAAGGTTGTCGGCTTTTGAATTAGAAAAACCCCAAGACAGTAATGTGGACTTAAGCTGATCAAACCATGCACGTGGAGCTTGACGAAAACCATACAAGGCATTGTGTAACTTACAAACAACATTAGGTTGAGAAGGATCCACAAATCCCATAGGTTGATTTGTGTAAATTTCTTCAACCAATTGACCATTCAAGAAAGCATTATTAATATCAATTTGTCTCAAAGACCAACCAAACTACACTGCTAATGACAAAATAACTCCGATGGTAGAAGACTTCACAACAGGACTATATGTTTCATCAAAATCGATTCCGGGTACTTGTTTAAACCCTTTGGCCACTAAATCTAGCCTTATATCGATTTATCGAACCATCAGAATTCTTTTTAACAGAAAATATCCATTTATTTCCCACAATATTCTGATTTGAAGAAGGAGGAACAAGAGACCAAGTGCCAGTTTGCATAAGAGCTTGATATTCCTTATCCATGGCTGCCTTCCAATGAGGAATTTGAAGAGCAGCAGCCACTGAATTAGGAATAACACACTCATGATCAGAAGTGCTAGTGAGAAACACTTTCTTTTGACTGATCCCATCTTTAGCTCTAGTTATCATTGGGTGTGTGTTTATAGGACCCTGAACATCATGCTGGACTCCCTAAGCATCAGATGCATTACTAGCTGATGAAGGTGAGACATTAGAGACATCATGAAGATGAGAAGATCCAGATGCAGACATATTTGGAGAAGGTACACACTGATTTGGAACCAACAAAGGAAAATTTTGAACAACAGCAGGAGGTGATGATGATGAGGACTGCTTGCCAGTTGAAAATAATGAGTTATAAGGAAACTCATTTTCATGAAAAATCACATTTCGAGTTATGTAAATACGACCAGATGGACTTAAGCATTTATAGCTTTTATGCTGACTGCCGTATCCCAAAAATACACACTTCTCAGATCGAAACTGAAACTTATGTTTATTGTAAGGCCTTAAGTAAGGAAAACAGCCACACCCAAACACTTTTAATAGACTGTAATCTGGAGACACTCGAAACAACTTTTCATAAGGAGACAGACCTTGTAAAACTTTAGTAGGAAGTCGATTAATAAGAAACACTGCAGTAGCACATGCATCCCATCAATATTTCAAAGGTAACTTGCCATGAGCTAATAAGGTAAGACTCATCTCTACAATATGTCTATGCTTGCGTTCAGCCCTACCATTTTGTTCATGAACATAAGGACAGGGATGCTGAAAAATAATACCACAAGAGTCAAGAACAGACTGGAAAGAACGATATTCACCTCCCCAGTCAGCTTGAACCCTTTTTATGGTGGTACCAAACTGATTTTCAACCATGGACTTAAAATGCATGAATGCTTGCAATGCATCATACTTCAGCTTTAAAGGGTACATCCATGTAAATCTTGTTGAATCATCGATAAAATGTATGTAATAGTTGAAACCACTCGGAGAAGTAATCGGTGCAGGGCCCCACAAATCAGTATGAATTAAATCCAAAACAGTTTTTGACATTTTACTTGATGACTGAAAAGGTAATGCATGACTCTTTCCCAGTGGACATGACTGACACAAAGCAGTAACTGAACTCACAGGAAGATGAAGTTTATGATTCAAAACCTGTTGAAGAACCTGCTGTGTTGGGTGACCAAGTCTGGAGTGCCACAGGGAAGACACATCTTTATTTGACACAAACAATGCTGTAGGAGACTTAGACAATGTAGATGGACCAAAAATTCTATAGAGACCATTTTGCAGAGTTCCATGAAGAAGGATTTCATTGGTTAGGATATCCTTCACGAAACAGACATGTGGATGAAATTCAATCAACACATTGTTGTCCCTGGCTAACTGTGAAACACTCAACAAGTTCTTCTTAATATCTGGTACACACATAGTGTTGTGAAAAGATAATCTAGAGCCAGATGATGGGATGCAAGCAGAACCAACACTATGAATTTTAAGCAATTGACCATTACCCACCATTAAAGAATTTGTACCTGAATAAGCTGAAGCATTCACCATTTGAGAGGAATCACCAGTGACATGTGAAGTAGCTCCACTGTCCATGTACCACGAACCATCCTGACTTGTATCTGAAGTTGTAAGAAATGATACTGGTGAATTGTATATAGGAGTAGGAGGTCGCATATGTTGTTGTTGTGAAACTCCAGATTGAGTTCCCATGTACTTCATATCTGCTCGATAATAGCACACAGAAGCTGAGTGACCAAACTTTCCACAAATTTGGCAAGTGGGTTTACTGTTGCTGTTTGATGAGCGAAAACCCCCTCTACCACGAATTCGACCACCATTTCTACCTTTAGAACCTCCATTTCCTCTGTTCCCAGCACCATTACTGTTCCAATTCTGAAAATTCCCTTTGGAATTATTTCCTTTAACCTCAGCAGCATTCACATAATGTGAATCTTGTATTACTACTGAATTTATACCTTGAGCTACATTATACTGATCCAAAGTCTCCTCAAATCCTATGAGTGTAGAATACAACTCCTGCCACTGCAGATCATTCTTGCCTTGTAAAACAGTCGTGATAGGTAAATAATCACGATCTAACTCAATCAACACACTTGAAATCAAGTCATCCATACTCATCATCGATCCAGCGATTGCTAGATTATCCGATATTCCTTTCATTTTTGACAAATACTCACTCATCGTCATGTTCCCTTTTCGGGTTGTATGCATTGCCTTCTTCAATGTTTGAATGTGAACCCTATTACACGATCCACAGTAAGTTTCAATTGCTTCCCACAGCTCATTAGCCGTCTGTTTAGGGGTATTACCGATGATCTCCATCGCTGTTTCAGGAGTCATCGCATTTATTAACCAACCCAAAAGAAATCTATCACGACTAAACCACAATTTATACTCTGGATTATTCGAACCATCATCCAACATCTCTTCTGGTGATGAAAGTGTTCCAAACAGATATCCATCTAACTCAAAACCCTGAATAGTCGGTATAACAATCGACTTCCACAACAAAAAATTTGAACTATCTAGCTTTACAGTAACAAATTGACTCAAAGAATTTCCGAATGAAGTATATATCGTTCCAGAATGCGAACCTGAACCACCATCTGGAACTGAGACAGACGATGAAGATCCAGAAGCCATATTCACAAATCTTATTGTTTCCTTACCAGATCTAGTCTCTTGACATGTAAAACTTCAAGATCTGTTAGATCTTAAGTTGTAACACCACAAACTCCTTCGATGTTTCTCAGATCTGGTGTTGTTTCGTCCAGATCTACTATTTCCTCTCTCAGATCTAACTGTTTTTCCTCTCGATCTAGTCGTTCCTCGTCCAGATCTGACTGTTTGAACCAAGACCCAACTTCCAGACTGGATTTCTTAAACTCTTTGTCGAGAATCACTCCAGGTTTCATCACCCCGATCTTGCCATCGCCGGCGCTAGCCATCGTTGCTCTGATACCATGTTGAAGTTGAAGAAATCACAGAGACACCCAACACCCATTGTTAGGGTTTGGGAAAGCAATGACTTAACAAACTCGTCGATGCCACTGTTGATTTCATTTATATATCAAATCTCAAATACATCATGTCCGTCCAACTGGTTTTATTACAGCCCTTGATTTCCTAACACACACAAACTTATACAACACTTACATGAAACGAAAACCTTAGGACAGACCTCGAGATACACATAACAGTTCATCAATGATTTACTCTAACACTATTTAAGTATATAAGAATGACTTAAGAATCCATGTACACTCTTATTTGATAATCAGTTGAATTTGCCAATGCCTCTTTAATTTGCAAGTTTATTAGTGGATAGTGCTCTGGCTTTACATTGGCTCTCACTATTATACTACTCTTTTAATTAGCTGTGATTTGGTATAGTACTTGTTTTTATGCTTTGATATGCTTGTAAATTTGTAATGGTGTGGGATTTAAGATTGAATGTTCTCTTGTTGTAGTGATCCATGCATTGATGATCATCTAAATTCCGTGCATCTTAATTACATTACGGGCGCTTTATGTTGGAACCAAATGGCCAAATCCTCTGTCATTGTTGTTGAATTTAAGTTCTCCCATTTCAACTAGTCATGAGATTCTCAAATGCTCATTTGGAGACTAATTGTAATATGTAGGCTTAAGCTCTATATTGGTTGTATCATTTAAAAAGATTAATAGGCAAACTTATGCAAAAAAAAAAGATTAATAGGCATAGCCATTTTCTACTAGTCCTTATAGTCGAGTTGAATTGTGCTTTGGTTTTCAACATCAGACATTTGTGTTGTGGCTATGCCTTGAATTGAGATTTATAAAACTCGTCTTCTAGGTATGGAAGATTGTGAAAGTGAAATAAGTTTCTTTCTTGATTGTTGTTGTGTTTTTGGAATAAGATATATCATATATGGGATAGGCGGAGAAAGTGTATTCTTATATTGTAGATAGGTGAGGGAAGAGTATTCTTATATTGTAGACTTTGTTGTGGAATAGGTGGAGTGTTTGTCAACAATTGGCTTTATTGAAATGAGAGTACTGGTTCTTTTCTAAGATCAACTATGAGGTTAATTCAATACTTAATCTAGTAGCCAAGTACTTGCCAAAGATACATGATGTGCAAAGATGGCAGTTTGGTTTGGATATTGCCTAAAACTTGAACCAATTTACTTGGATGGTTTTGATTTTCTTATTTGTCAAATTGAAGTTACTGAACCAATGAACTAGTTAAAACAAACCTACTAACCTAGGAACAATTATGTTGGCTGTCAAGGTTGAGTGTGAACTAGTGATTTACGATATTAGAATTTTGAAATGACTTTGAATGTTTATGAAATGCATACCCTTATAACCTGATAAATCATCATACTAGTGTATAGATATTATATTCTAGCTCAAAAACACGTCGATATAACTCACTCGACAATCATCTATTTCTACTAAACATAAAGTAACATAATACTTCTGTGAGCTGTGATTCATACACTTTTTTGGCATGGCCCTCCTCTTCTTTCTCTTTTTCCTCAAAAATGTTACTTTGGAAAAGAGTTCTATTGCAAGGGAGGCTGCATATAATATTTTTTTTAATCTTTTTTAAGAAAGACATAAATTACATTTTTAATATTTTAAGGGTGGTCTGGGGCAACCTATAGGAAGTTTTGATGAGTACATACAAGTAATTATTGAATTCAATTAAAGGTTGTTTGTACTTTGGGAACCAAAACCAAACGACAAGGGACTACTTGGTTCTAAATGAAGTGAGGTTTGGTAAAAAAACGACAGTTTGGTTTAAGTAAAGCAGTTTCTTGTACATCCCTTGTGATATCTATGAATGGATGGTAGGAAATACATGTTGAATATTTCTTGTATATGGAAAAGAAGTTACTTGTCAAAGAAAAAGTTTGTATTGGTTTTCCAAATTGTTGAGATCTCAATAAAAGTTGGTTTTAATGTAATGTAATATAATGCAGAATGCGGCAAGAAAATAGACTTTGATTTTGTTGCGGTCCAAAACCTTGATATACAATCTAGTTGCAGTTTGTATAGAATGGGTATAGGCTCTCTAGTTGCTATTTTTAAATTCTTACTGTGGCGGTTCTAACAAATAAGTATTCTCTTTTGGAAGTCATACAAAGAAGTGCGAGTTTAAAATCATTATTGTTTGCAGTGCTAGAATGGGGCCAAAAATTTGTGTGCTGGCCTTGTTAATGGAGTGACTCATCATTGCCTTTAAGATGTAAGACTAAAAGCTGACGCAAAATTATTAAGCTTCTAAAGTACAAATATTACAAACTCACCTTGGCAAGCCAACCAAAACCTAGTGTTTTCAGTGGTGAGACTCTTCTACTAAATCAAATCTTATTGAAGTCGAGGGCTTCAAAACTCAATTCAAGTTACCCCAATAGAATTAAGCTTTATCAAAGCAGCGATGCCCTTTACGGTGACAAGCACTCGTAAAAAATTAGAGTGGGAAAAAAGTTGCAATATAGTACCTCAATTGCTCTCTATATATAGACAATTAATTAATAAATGCATACATTGTTTAACTTATTCTTTGGCTGTGCATTTCAACAAAAAATGTAGGGTTTATTGAGTTGTTACTCATTCTTATATTATTTATTAATTGTGATTGTCATTTACAAGGCACTTACTAGGTACGTAGCTATATTTGAAATCTCGAGATTATATATATTACGAATTGATGAGTATTAATTTGGATTAATTTTTAAAAATAAAGAAAACTATAATAATTGATATACTTCATTATTAATAATTGATCAGATTTATCCACTGATCGACTGGAAAACTTTGGATCGAGATGTCTACTAAGATGTATGGTCGTATCGAAAATGGCTATACTTGACGAGAATGTTCACTTCATGCTTAGAATCAGAATCTTTATTTGCATCTATTTTGTCTAAGTAATTGATAGGCACATTAGCTAATGTATGAACATATATGCTATTATTCTCATACTTAGATATATTTGGACTGAATGAAGCTACTCTGTCATGAACAATGAACCTTACCGAACAGCTATAACTTTCAAGTAAATTGTTGACATATTGTAAAATTACAGCTTTGGTTTGTAGGAGGTCTCTATCTAAATTCAATGCTCATCAATGTCATTTGTCAATCTCAATGATATCACATTAAAGTTTACATTCTTTTCTTTCTCTTTTGCTGGTTCTCTACATGCAAGACAGATTTGACCCTGTGGAAAGATATATATTGGAGTAGGACTTATGAACAAAGTTCCTTAGGTGTGTCTCTACATCTTTAACCAACCGCTTTTCAATTATATTTGTATATCTTTTATGTTTTATTTCAATGTGTTGGGTTTCATTCAATAATTAATGTCATGAGAAGGACTTGGTCAATTTGGACTCCCCAACTATTGGTATTTGGACTTCATATAGATAGGATTATTGATGCTTAGGTATCTATAGATATAATTATTGATTATCTATTGCCATGTTTTGAAATATCCTTTCTATGTGTAATAGCCTATGTTCTTTCTTACTTTAATGATAAATGAGATGATGGTTCTATTGAAGAAATGATATTAAGAATTTGTTACAATGTTTATAGTCGAAGTCCTAAGTTTTTTATTTGCTTTTTATGTTGCATTTGCCTTTCATTTAGCTACCTTTCAATGTCTTCTATTCATAATTTTTCATGCAGTAGTATTTTTTTTTTTTTTTTTGTGTGTGTGTAGGCTAAGGGCTTGTCATTAACATTCTTTCTTCTAATTGTTCCTCTTTATTTTTGTTATGTAGGACTTATGAACAAGGCTCCTAAGTGTGTCTCTATTTCTCTGACCAACCTCTTTTCAAGTACGTACATTTGTATTTTTTTTCCTATTATTGCATGCATAATGTTGCTCCCTGAGTTCGTCACTTTATACAAACATGTTAAAATTATATTTTCATAAAGCTTTGACATTGGTAAAATTGGAAATCAACTTCAATTTATCTAAAAAAAGTGGCATTTGTACTCAAAGGTTTTATATTCTATTTCAATGTGTTGGGTTTCATTATGCTTGAATGTCTTGCTCATTAGATAAGGATTTGAGCATTACATTCTACTTTTTTTTCTTGGATTTGTTACAAATGGTATGTGAACGGTTTTTCTATTTGTGCTCATAATTTTTAAGTTTTTTCTTAGGTTTTGGATGAGCAATATCCTATGTACATCATGGGTCTTTATACATATTTCTAATTCTAGAATTATATATATGTTTTGTTGGTGACAGATGCTTGGTCTTGTATTTTAATTACTCTTAGTAAATTATTCGGCGGCATTGCACCATGCTACCAATGCTACCACTTATTCTATACTTCTATTAACCTATAATTTCTAGCATGATTAGCTACCCCGATGAAATGGCACACCGCGAACCTAATATATCTTGAGATGCATAGTCTTTTATTTATTATGCCATTAGTTTAGCAATTTCTTAAAGTCAATGTTTGCTGATTTTTTATTGATTTTAGCCTTGTATCGAGATAGTTTGCTCTCTTGCATATATGATCTTTATGTCCACTCATACATTTCCCTGATATGCTATTTATTGAGAGTTTTCAATAGTGAGGTAGGAACATAATAGGTTCTTTTTTGTGGTTGTGCTTTAGAAGGGTAAAGTTGTATCTATTCATTGTTCTCAACTCTTTGTGCCTTTTGGGGTTGATTGACCAAGTAGTGTCTCTCTATGTTATAGTAATACTAATATGGGCTTTCGTTGATTGCGATGGTTTGTGTATTCACCTTGTTTTGATAGATTTCACTTATGGGCATGCACTATAATTAACGATATTGGATTGATGAGTTATTTCCATGTGGGTTGGATTGATTTGAAGTTGGTGGGACATCTACTTCAGATGCTATGTGGCTGGATTCTCTGTGAGATCTCCATTAACATGTTCATTAATAGTGTAGTGATGGATAAAATTGTCTTTATTGGTAGTGATAGAGGGAAGAGATGGGTTAAGTGGTAGGAGAGCATATCAGAGAAAAGTTTCAAGATCCAACATCATTAGTACCCTTTTGAGATCAAAGTGAGAAAGACTTACTTTTAAGATTGTTTAAGTCTTTCAATCCAAATTAGTGAATTACTTTACTCTTAACTTGTTTTGCCAATTTTAGTTTGGTCTAGAGATTGAATTGATTACTGTGTTTTCTTGCTATACTTTTGAGATCAAGGTGAGAAAAACACTAATTTTTTTAGATTGTTCAAGTCTTTCAATCCAAATTAGTGAGAAAGACTTACTTTTAAGATTGTTTAAGTCTTTCAATCCAAATTAGTGAATTACTTTACTCTTAACTTGTTTTGCCAATTTTAGTTTGGTCTAGAGATTGAATTGATTACTGTGTTTTCTTGCTATACTTTTGAGATCAAGGTGAGAAAAACACTAATTTTTTTAGATTGTTCAAGTCTTTCAATCCAAATAAGTGATTTACTTTACTCTTAACTTGTTTTGTTTATTTTAGCTTGGTATAGAGATTTAATTGAGTATGTTATGTTGCTACCCATTTGAGATGAAGAATAGTTGTTTTACATCTCCATAATGCCATTCGACGGCTAGGATAGTTGTTTTACATCTCCATACGGTTGTATTTAGTTTATGTTGTTTGAAATATGCTTGTATGAATTCTTTGCTATTGTTGCATTGTGTGTGCAGTCCTGCATCAACATTAGCAATTTTACTTAGTATCTTTTCGTAGTGTTTTCATGGTTAAGTGATATTATACCCTTGAAAAATATGTTGTTTGGTTTGTAGCTTTGTATCATACCAATCAAGTGGAGGACTCATTGGGTAAGAGATTTATAATTCGAGTCTTATACTGGGCAAGTTGTGGTTTTTTCCTATCAAAATAAAAAAAGTCCTTAGTGATCCTTGAATGTCTTGCTGATATTGAAGCTACTCCTCTTTATCTTTTTTCTCTAAAAAATAGAGGAGAAAACCTTACACTGTTGATAACTGATTTCTTTCTAAAAAAATCCTTAGTCGACTTTGCACTATGTTCTCCGTCTCCATGGTGGTAATTGATTCAAGTCTTGTGTGCTTGCTATACGTGTTTAGTGTTTTGTGATGTGAGTGTGAAATGGTTGACAACTGATTTCTTTCTTTAGTAGAGTTTTTTTTTTGCTTTTTAAGTTCTCTCTATTAATATGAGTTTTGTTTTGTTGTTTCGTTTATTTATTCATTGTTGTAGCTAGATTTTTGGTTTATAGATTTCTTTGTTTAGCTAGGGTTATTAGATTTACATGCTTGATTCAAGGTTATTTGATCGTTGATGATGAGAATTGTAATTTTTTTTTGGTTTATTTATTGTAATATTGTGGTTACATGCATATCCTTAATAGCTAAATGTTTTATAAGATAATTGTTACTGTCGTGGAATAGTTATCTCAAATTAATTTGTTGATAACGTGGTTATCTTGATGTCTTGATTGTTATCCTTAATAGCTAGTTTTATCAGATAAGTGTTATTGCTCAGTGCTGTTGCTAATTTTTCGCAAGGCGTTTGTGCTGACTGGACTTAGTCAGCGACAGACTTGCGACAGACACGTTTGTCTTGATTGGATTTGATCAAGACATGACGTGCTTTTGTTGTTGTTCAGCAACAGACCTTTGTCACAATTCTGTCGCTGAACAGGAACAGAAAGCAAAATCTGTCGCCGAGGTGCACCAGCGACAAAGACTTTAGCAATAGCCTCTCTCTGTTGCAAAATTGTTTAGCAACAAAATTGTACCAATTCAGCATCAGACTAGTTTGTTGCTAAATTGATTTTTTCTTGTAGTGATGTCACATAATCAAAGTTGTTTTCTAATACAACTTTAGCCACTTGTCAAAACTCATTAACTATGTGTTCACCGTGTGAACATGTTGAACACTAATTTGAGCAAAACTCAAATTTCATAGTACTCCTACTCTAACAAGGAGTTTGAGCCATTGCACAACAAATCTTCACCTTTGCGAAAACTCACTACCTTGCTCTTGCCACCCGTCCTTTTGGACCACCATCCTCAACACCGAAAACGAACCAAGTTTAATCCAACCTGTTTAGACTTACCAACAACCAGAACCCACTTCTTGATCAACTTTTGAGGCCCGGACCCTGCTCCATGTTTCTGCATCAAAACAAACAAGTTCTTCTTCCTCACACCTTTCATGACCAATGAAGACTTTCAGAATATTTTCAATACTCCACCTCGCCCGGAGTACCCGTAACCCTGAGAATCTTATTCGGAAAGAAGTATTAGATTTTGAGTATAACTTGACACATATCGAACATTCCGAAACGTTATGACACGTCTGTCTAACAACTTTAATTGTACTTCACCGACTCCCAATATCGGTCGCAGAGAGCCGTCAGCCATCGTCATAACTTTGGTACCCGAACAACTTGCATAATTACCGATTTATGCCCTATGTACGCACACATGTCTTGTGGCCCCACTGTCAATTACCCATTCTCCCTTCTGATCACTAATCCTATTCTTTGCTAGACACATAGGATAATTACTATTAGTTTTGAGAACCAACAAATTGTCAGCGTCATCACCTTTAACATCGTAATCCGCCTTTGTTGAACCGGAGCTTTTTGCCTAACCCGATCCTTTACCTTTCCTATTTCCGCAGTCTCTCATGAGATGCCCTGGTTGATCGCATCTCTAACAGACTGATTTTCCGTACTTTTTGGAACCTTTCCCAATAGCTACCAAAACTGAGCTTTCAAATGAAACGTTGTTTTCACCTTTCATCAATTTCTCTTCAGATATTAACATGGCAGTGACCTTTGCTAAACTGATGGTTTCCTTCTCGTACATTAGTGTTGGCTTCATGTGCTTGAACGAAGGCGAAGTGACCAAATGAGTTTGAGCGCTCGATCTTCATCACTGACTTGCTATCCCAACTCCTCAAGTTCTGAGACAATCTCGTTAAGAGCACTAAGATGATCAATAATACTTGTACCTTCATCCATCTTCGGGTGATGGTATCGCTCCTTCAGGTAGAAACGATTTGACATGCTTTTCATCATATACATGGCCTCTAATTTTTCCCAAAGACCTTTCGCCGAAGAAATATTCATGTTCGAAAGAACGTTCTTTGCCAAATTGAGTCTTATGACGCTCGCCGCCCTCAAATCCAACTCTTCTACATTCTCATCACTTTCCTTCCCACGACCCTTCAACGCTTGATGTAGTCCAGATTGAATCAACAAATCTTTGACTTGAATTTACCACAAGCCAAAATTTATCTTCCAGTCGAACTTCTCCACATCGAACTTCATCGCACTTGTGTACTTCGACATTTTTGAAAACTTTACCTTAATTTTGTAACCCCCCATATCTGAATCTTGGCTCTGATATCAATTTGTTGTGATAAATCACCGCGGAATACCCAAGATCACAATCACATGAGTACATCCAAAGATAAATAACCACAGAGAAAATAGCGAACACACAAATTTACGCAGAAAACTCCAAAACAAGGGTAAAAATTACGGGCATGAAACAAGGCAATTCATTATCAATAGTTTAGGACACAAAAGAAAAACCTCCCCTATCTAAACCTGTTAGAGCAAACTTAACGAACAAACGACATAGAAACACGATCGACATAGATAATTATGTGGTTCGGCAATATGCCTACGTCCACGGTAAAGAACACAAAGATTTTATTAAACCAGAAGATTACACCAACGGCAAGCCTCCAACTCTCTCACAACTCACTCAAGACATTAACTTAGAGATTACCAATTTAATGGTCTACCCTACTTATATATGCACTAGGGTATCAGAGTTGTACTAGGATATCAAACCCTATGAGAGTTCTATCGGGAAACTGAAACCTATCAGAGTTGTACTAGGAGACCAAAACCATGTTGTATTAGGACTTCAAGCCAAATATCAATAAATCGCTTGACTTTTCTGCCAGTCTGCTTCTCTATCAAAGTTTTCCACTATTTGAATTTGTCAAGCACTTCATCTTTCTTCGTCAAGACGAATATCCAAACTTTCCTCAAGAAGTCATCTATAAATGTCAACATATATCTACCACCCCCTAGAGAAGGAACTGGAGAAAGACCCCAAAGGTCTGAATGGATGTAATCCAAAGTACCATATGTCTTATGCACTGCAGTACTAAACTTGACTCTACGTTGCTTTCCAAGCACACAATGCTCACATAAATCAAGCTTACATGTCTTCTCCCCAGCCAATAAGCCTTGCTTGCTCAATGTTGTCAATCCTCTCTTGCTCATATGACCTAATCTCATATGCCATAACTTGGTGGTGTCTGTCTCTGAAGATGATACCGCTACAATACTTAAGATGGTGCTTCCTTTCAATGTGTAAAGGCCATTCTCTTTCAACCCTTTCATCATAACCAGAGCACTTCTCGATATCGTCATCACTCCATTTTGTGTCTTCATACTACAACCTACGAAGTCAAGTGAACCCAAGGAAATCAGATTCTTTCTCAAATCAGGAACATGTCTGACATCTGTCAATGTTCTCACAATTCCGTCATGCATTTTGATTCTAACTGTTCCAATTTCTACAACCTCACAGGCTGCATCATTCTCCATCAAGACTTTACCCCCATCAATTGATCGATAAGTGGTAAACCAATTCTTCTTGGGACACATGTGACAACCAAAACACTGTTACTTTCCGGTCTTGGATTTACTTCTCTGGCCTCTAGCTCTCTACTCAGATCTACCCCTGACGGACAATCCTTCCCTAGATACTTGTCTTCTATTTTCTGTCATCATCCACTGCAACTCCTTTGAACTCAGTGCAGTCTCGACATCTTCCAAAGACAAATAATCTTTACTAAACAATATTGTATTAATAAAGTTCTCGAAGGAATCCGGTAGTGAACACAGCAGGTACATAGCTTCTTGTTCTTCACCAAGCTCGCACCCTACATTCCTCAATGCCATGATTATCTTGTTGAATTCATCAACGTGTTCTCTCACATACTTCCCTTCTATCATCTCCAAGTAATGCAGTTGTTTCATGAGATATAACCTGTTGGAGTTCGATTGCGTCATGTATAAGTTCTCCAACTTCAACCATAATCCCTCAGCTGTTGTCTCCTCTAAAACTTCTCTCAAGACTTTGTCGCCCAAGCACAACAAGATTGTACTATGTGCTTTCTGTATGGCCTCGTCTTTCTCATCCTTTGTCAATGATGCCGACAATGCATTTTTTCCTTGTAGCGCCTTCTGCAACCCTTCTTGAACTAATAAGGCTTGCACCTTTATGCGCCACAAGTTGAAGTCATTCTTCCTGTTGAATTTCTCAACTTTGTATTTTGGAGCCATCTCAACTATCCGCACCCACTATTGTGCAGAGCTCTCTGTCACTATCTTAATGCAAAAACTGGCGCTCAGTTCCGACCTCAAACGACTTTGTAATCAAGAAAACAAATTTCAGCCTGTCAATTCAATATGCGCGTTCTCGGATCGGTGCAGTCCACACTCCTATATGCGGTCGCTATTTCAACTTATGAGCAAGACTCTTTTAAGCAATTAATTCTTTCAGCCCGTTCCAATTCCAATCAATTTATTTTATTCTTTTTAACTGGAATATGCAAATTAATGCATAAAAGACAATCTTATTTTGTCTTTTTCTCCAAAAGAATCAAATTGATTGTACAATCAGTTTCTTTCTTTTCTTTGATCGATGTATGATTAGATCACAGAAAAAGAAAACTTCAAAGTTCTCGAGTCACACCAACAACGTGACACTCAGATCGCTAATCTTCAACTTAGAGAACTTCCGTCACCAATTGCTATGTGACACTACAAGGTCTTCAAATTGCACGATTTTCTCCAAGGCTCTGATACCGATTTGTTAGAGCAAACACAACGAACAAACAACATACGTACAAGATCAACACAGAGAATTACGTGGTTCGGCAATATGCTTTTGTCCACGGCAGAGAACACAAAGATTTTATTAAACCAGAAGATTACACAAACGCCAAGTTTCCAACTCTCTCACAACTCACTCAAGACATTAACTTAGTAATTACCAATTTAATGGTCTACCCTGTACTAAAGTATTAGAGTTGTTGTAGGATATCAAACCCTATCAGAGTTCTATTGGGAAACTGAAACCTATCAGAGTTGTACTAGGAGACCAAAACTATGTTGTATATATTAGGACTTCAAACCAAACATCAACAAAACCCCAGATAGAAACCCCAACAAGATTTGATCTCACAGTGTCACGTACCCGCTCGCAGACCCGTACGCTACGACACAACTCTCGGCTCTCAATTAGCACCTCCAGCAACACTACTTTCTCAATCGCACACTCAACGCATATATATACATGCATACATGCATGGTAGAATTGTCTAACTAAAACTGCAACTACACGTCACATAATCAAAGTTGTTTTCTAATACAACTTTAGCCACTTGTCAAAACTCATTAACTATCTGTTCACTGTGTGAACATGTTGAACACTAATTTGAGTAAAACTCAAATTCTCCTACTCCAACAAGGAGCTTGAGCCATTGCACAACACCTTATTTATCTTCATCGACATTCAATATTATGAATTATTCATAGAGATTTAACAGCCAGCAATATTCTATTGGACAGCAAAGTGAATGCCAAAATATCAGATTTTGGAATGACTGGAATTTTTGGAGGCAACAAGTTACAAGTAAATACAAACCAAGTGGTCGGGAGTCGGGACATAATAAGTCGTATAACAGCTGAATTGATAAGCTTACACACTATGCATTGGTTCGAATATTGTGGCAAATAATACCATCATGATTTCTCAAATGTCAATACATAGTGGCTATATGTCCCCTGAATATGTGATAGAGAGCCTTTTCTCAGTCAAGCCTGATGTCTTCAGCTTTGGAGTCCTATTGATAGAGATTCTCAGGGGCAAGAGAAACAATACGTGTCATTTTACTGATTCCCTCACTCTTCGTGGACATGTAAGTTGCTCAAACAAACTTCAATTACTCTTACAGGAGTTCATGACTTTCGTAACTGATGCTAATATTAACTTTTGTTTTTTAAAATCCCTGTTAGGACTTGCATATAGTTATAATTAATGTTTATGTATTTCAATTGCTAGGCTTGGAACTTGTGGATTAGCGGAAAGGGATGAGTTGATTGATCCAATATTATGTGAGTCGACTTCCTTCTCAAAAGCTTTGAGATATGTCAACTTGGCGCTCTTGTGTGCACAAGAGCTAGCAAGTGATGGACCAATAATGTCAGATGTTGCGGCGATGCTTAGCAATGAAGTGATGAAGTGAAAGCTCTACCTTCACCTTAACAACCTGCATTTTATACAAGGAGCAATATAGAGAGAGCCTCTCGAGTCCAAACAGGTAGGTGTTGCTTTAAGAAGTTGTGTAACAATTAATTACATCAATGAATGGTCAAAAAGAAGATCAATTACAGATTGTTTAAAACTTAATTTAATCTATTTCTGGACTCAATAGTATCGGAAGTCTAAATAGTTAGATCGCTTTACAACCTGATTTCAAATTTGACAGTCCATAATGAAGAAGTTGAGGGGTCTTGCTGATCATTGTTATATATACGTGCTTCTTCATTGGTAGCTCGCATTCAAGATCATATGCATGAAATGCCATTTTCTTTCTTGTCTTTTATTAGGCCCTAAGAGTCGGTCTAATTTGGAATTCATTGAGTTAAGAAAACATGGATACTGTCTTTTTCTTTTTCTTTATATATCTCTATTATCTATGTTTGTACCATTGACAATTTTCAATCTATTTCATTTCTACTTTGGTATTTTCAATCTATTTCATTTCTACTTTGGTTTGTTCTATGCATTGTTAAAACTGTTGATTAAGGTGGATATCAAAAAAAAAAACACCGCTGATTATGGTTAAAAAACAATTAATCAAGGTGATTTTCTTCCCCATTCGTTCATTTTTTGCATAAATATTGATTAATAACGAAAAGTTCTCGTGTTAAATACAAATTGGCGATACCTATCGGTATAAAATCTTTTCAGCTTCTAGACTGTTAAATCACTAATGCCTTCTTTACGCCCCTAAGGGATTTAGTGTAGTGGTTTCGAATAGGGCCTTAGTGTTAATATTTTTTTTAATGTAATTGTCACACCCACATGACCATTTATGTTTAATTCAAATGGTTACTTGAATAGGCTCATCTTTTGATGGGAAAAAGTAGTTACAAAATGGGATGTGGTGGGTAATTTGTAATCACTCCCTCTCTCTCCAACCTATAAAAGGGGAAGCTACCCCATTGTAGTGCATCCCCCAAAAAAGTTCTAAGGCTAAGGAGAGCGAAAAGTTTGAAGTCTCAATTTTCAAAACATTCATAATGGTCTCTCCTTGTAAGTATCTTCTTATTTTGCTTATCATGTTAATGTAAAACCATATTTGTTGAAGATCTTGGAATTATGTTTGTTTTATGAAAGTTTTACAATTAGTACTATGACTAAGGCAGTGGTGATGAGTTCAATTCACAATTATACTATTTCTCCTTCGATCTCTGGGTTAGTGGTAGGGGCGCCTTCCTAACCCCTGAGAGATTAGTCGGCTACCAGTCCGGTGTCAGCGACAATGACTCAGATACCCTTGGCAATAAAAAAAAAAAATGCCTCCCTTACTATGTTAGGTGCTAATTGCTATTATATTAAAGTCGCTATGTAAGAATTTGAAGTTCACCGCTTCATATTCACTGCCTAGCTTTTGTATGTCTCGAGTTAAACTAGCACATGCCATTGAAGTTGTTAGCTTTGCTTTGATTTTTTCTATTATTGACTTCGAATCTGGCATAATTACTACATCTCTCTGGGTCACTAACTGTGTTCAAGCATGAAACTTTCTTGGTATATACCAAGAGAGGAGGTTCTTCACCTTGTGAGGATTCATTTTCAATCCACTCTCTACTTAATTAGCTCATTTGTTAGCTTGAATTTCTTAGGTGATATTGTGCGTGCATCGAATTACATGTTTCACATGATTAGATGCATATCCAACGATGTAGCATTATATCTCTCTTTTAGGAGACTTTTCTAACTTAACGTGCTACAGTGACACTCAGAATTCAGAATGGACCCCTCACGAACTGTTGGGATTCGTCTCGATTTGCAAGCTTACGAATCTCAAGGTGCATAACATGATTGCATTTCTGTTGTGTGTTTGCAGGGATACTCCAGTATTTTCCTTTTCACAATAAGAACAAATTTAACGACTTTCTAGTCAACTTTCATTTATGAGTCAACTGCGTGTGCTTTAATTTCCAAATTCAATTTTATAAAAAGTGATCAAACTAGAACCTCTACCTTGTAAAGCAACTAAATTCAATCAAATTTCATCAAATATCTGACTCTCATGGCCTCATCATCAATCTTACCCAAGCTTTTCCTACTGCTTTCATGTCTCTTGCCTTGTGTTTGCTTCTCAACAGATACACTAAAACAAGGCCAAAGTCTGAATTCTACCCAAACCATTGTGTCAGCCAATGGGCTCTTTGAATTGGGATTCTTCTCTCCTGGGAAATCCCAAAACATGTATCTTGGCATTTGGTTCAGAAGTAATCGTTTCGAAAACAGAGTTGTAGTATGGGTTGCTAATAGAGAGAACTCATTTAAAAGCTTCTTTTGTTCTCTCAGTATCAACAGAGAAGGCAATCTGGCCATCACTAATGGGAGAGAAGTGTCATTGTCATTCACATCTCTGGCTAATGCTATTAGTGCGCCATGTGCCACTCTTCTTAACGATGGAAATTTCGTATTGAGAGAAAGCAGCACTTCTAATGTTGTTCTGTGGCAAAGCTTTGATCACCCTTCAGACACTCTCCTCCCAGGAATGAAACTTGGCCATGACGTGAAGACTGGACAGACATGGTCCTTAACTTCGTGGGTTTCTTCTGAAGACCCTTCTCCGGGCGCCTTCTCATTCAAGTTGCATGAAAACTTGAAGTTGTCGATCACCAAGGATTCTCAAGAATATTGGACTAGTGGGCAATCTTTCCTGGATAAGAGCCTGAGTGGGAACTTTTCCAATTTTAGCTATGTTAATGATGAAAACGGCACCTACCTCAAAATTGGCCGTGGCAACAATATGTCTTCACTTACCAGACTAGTAATGGATTCGTCGGGGAAATTGAATCAGTACTTGTTGAAACAGTATGAAGAGTCCCGATTTTATGAAGAGTCCCAATTGTATGGAGAGTCCCAATGGTTATTGATTTGGCAACAACCAAAGCCTACCTGCGATGTTTTTGCTCTTTGTGGATCTTTTGGTGCATGCAACAGTATGGAGAGTCCGAATTGTAATTGCTTGCCAGGTTTTCTGCCTAATTCTTCAAGAGAATGGAGGCTGCAGAAATGGTCTTCAGGGTGTCTAAGAAATACCCCTTTGCAATGTGGATCCAAAGATCGGTTTTTGGTGATGGAAAATGTAACAATACCTTTATACCCGATAACTCTGGTAGGTTTGAATGTCATTGGATGCGAAATTGAGTGCTTGAAGGACTGTTCTTGTAGTGCTTATGTTTATGACGGAAGAGAGTGCACATTATTGATGGGCGAATTGCAAAATATAGTGCATAATGGGGGCGGGAAAATTGAGCTCTTTATTCGAGTTGCTGCATCTGAGCTTGAGAAAATTGATGGGGGTAAGTTCAGAAAGTCTCCTAGATTCTGTTTGATTTGTTTGTGTGAGAATTATATTGTAGTTAATGAAGTGTTTTTCCTTCTCTTAGACTTTATAGACATGACTTTATCGTCCAACTCAAGAGATAAACGAGAGGTTGCGCTAATCACAACACTGCCTGTCATTTTTATAATGCTGATCTTTAGCATTTTTGCATTTTTCTTATGGAGAAAAAAGCTAAAACATAGAGGTATGCATCTTCATCTATATATATAGCCACAGAGCCTTTTTTATGTATCGATTGCGTAATGTAATAATGACGATCTATCAGGAAAAAAGGAAACTGGTTTGGATCTGTTGTCATTTGATTTCAGTACCAAGACAAGAGCTGTAAATAGTGACTTGTCTTATGAAAACAAGAGTGCAAATGGAGATAATAAGTGGGAGGCTGAGTTACCATTTTTCAGTTTTTCCAGTATTTCAGTTGCTACAGATAACTTCAATGAAGCAAATAAGCTTGGACAAGGAGGTTTTGGACCTGTTTATAAGGTAAATGTAACCTCTTCAGTTCATAACGTAAGAAAGCATACTATTTCACATTTCCATCTACATGATCAATATATTCGCATTAGTATTACTATTTACCAAAGGACTGCAAGGTTTAAGGCGAGGCGATTTCCCTGGATTAATTAAGCAAGGAGGTGCCTAGACAGCGCTTGTGCGATGCGGATAAAATAATATTTATTTAGAGGTCCCTAGATTATTATTATTTATTTACAGATCCTTAAGTAACATTATTTGTCTATAAAAGTCATTGTCATTCATATTCAATATATACTTCAAAAAATAACCATGAGTCTTTCGGTTCTTACATAACATTGATTATGTTAAGATTTTGTTGTTAGGTAGGTAACTACGTATTCTTAATATCGAACTTAATTGTAAATAGCCCCCTTCAAGTTTCTAAAAATTTCTTAGTAAGCACACCCCTCGCCTAAGCTACCGCCTTGGCAATTAACGCCTTGCAATCCTATAATTGGAAAATTAGTTACCCTGGCTTGGATTGATGTATGCTGTTATGCAATAATTAGTGTACAAGAATCAGAAAGATAATCTTGAAGTGAAAAAAACAAAAACCCATTATTTGACTCTCTTTCTCACTGCCATTCAGGGTAAATTATTAAATGGACAAGAAGTAGCAATTAAAAGGCTCTCAAGAGGGTCTGGACAAGGACTGGAAGAGCTGAAAAATGAGGCAACACTAATTGCCAAACTGCAGCATAGAAATCTTGTCAGACTACTCGGTTGCTGCATTGAAGATGAAGAAAAAATACTGATATACGAGTACATGCCAAACAAGAGCTTGGATTTCTTCATTTTTGGTTTGTGGTTCTTGTTACTCTTGCTTGTTATTGTCGTTCTCACACTTTCAACTTATTCATGTTCAGTTTTTCCTTAATCGTTGCTCATGTTTCTATAGATGCGAAAAATAAAAGCATACTAGATTGGGAGAAACGTGTTTACATCATTGAGGGAGTTGCCCAAGGCGTTCTTTATCTTCATCAACATTCGAGATTACGAATCATTCATAGAGATCTAAAAGCTAGCAACATTCTGTTGGACAACCAAATGAATGCCAAAATATCAGATTTTGGAATGGCAAGAATATTTGGAGGCAATGAGTTACAGGCAAACACAAGTCGAGTTGTTGGAACATAGTAAGTAAATCAAATACCAGCTGTATTATAAGCTTGCATACTTATGCTTCATTAGTTAATTTGAATATCACGACAGCTTATAAAGGCATCATTTCTCAAATGTCAATAGTGGCTACATGTCCCCTGAATATGTCACGGAGGGCCTTTTCTCAATCAAATCTGATGTCTTCAGCTTTGGTGTATTATTGATAGAGATTCTCAGCAGCAAGAGAAACACTACTTATCATTTTGCTGATTCTCTGACTCTTCTTGGGCATGTAAGTAGCTATATCTTATTACATTTATCGAAGTTTGACATTACTTACACAGGTTGCTTCGATATATGTTCTTTACTCAATTTCAGATATTATTTCAGTTCAATTATAATGAATGTTTCTGTATATATTTTCCTCCAAAAAAAAGAAAAATGAATGTTTCTGTATTGGAACTGCCAGGCTTGGAACTTATGGAATTGTGATAAAGAACATGAGTTGATTGATCCAATATTACTCGATTCATCATCCCTCTCAAAATCTTTGAGATACATCAATGTGGGTCTCTTGTGTGTACAAGAACTGGCAAGTGATAGACCAACAATGTCTGACGTTGTGGGGATGCTTAGCAATGAAGTAACAGCCCTACCTTCGCCTAAACAACCTGCATTTTGCACAAGGAGCAATGTGGAGAAAGCCTCAACTCTAAACAGGCTACCAATTGCTTCGACAAATTATGTAACGATTACATCAATTGAAGGTCGATAAAGGTCAGCTGTAGTTTGGTTAATCCTTCAGTTATATCTTTTTTTTTTTTCCATAAAATTCTCAATTCTATTGACACTTATAATTATTTTGATCAGTAGTTAATGTCAGTGTGATCAAACTTGTTAGTTCATTCTTATCAAACTTGTCAGTTCATATACAGCTTGATGGTCTTCCTGATCCATGGTATACCTACAACCTTCTTCATAGATAATTCAGGCTGGATTGCAAGCTTTTAGATTGCTTCGTTTTGTTTTTTTTTTCAGCCCTCCTGATTCATTTTAATTTCAAGAAGATTGAATTGAGAAAACGCCGGTGCCATTAGTTTTTTTTAATGGTTCTCTATTGAATCTATTTCTATGCGACTCAAAAAATCCACCGAGTGCTACTTATTTTTTTTGGTACAGTCCTTTTTCGTTTTTGTTTAAAAGGAAACGACGCCATCAAAATGCTTAAGTGATAACTGCATCTCTTTAACTCCAATTCAACTGCTTTGAGATCTTTTATTCTGTTTACATAAGTTATTCCATCAAGATTAATCAAAACAGGTTTCTAAAACAAGAAAAGTTTAATTCAATGTTCCAAGCTGTAGAGTATTTTCATCTCAACTGACGGTACAGAATTCATAGCTGAGAAAACTGTAAAGAGATAGAAAGGCATTTTGATCACAGCAGTGAGAATGTAAGGCTACTCATCGCCATATTAGCATCCATGATACTTTTCATTTGTTGTTTTTGGGTGATGAGTTTTTCACCAGACAGTATCACTCAAGATAAGCAAATGAATTCTTTAAAAACTATTGCGCCTTCTGGTGAGTTTTCGAACTAGCTAGATTCTTCTCCGCAACAATCCGAGAACCACTTTGTATAAGCATTTGGTTTAAGAAGATTGTGGGATTCTTATATATCAATATAAATTTACTGTATAGGAGTGGTTATGTTACATATTAAATTATGTTCTGTTTTGGTGTTGCTTTTGTTACATGAACTGATATTGTTGTAACGGTAATAACTGTAAGGTTCTTCCTCGCTTAATTTATTCGGCTCCTTGAATTGTAGTCCTAATATAAAGTTGAGATCTTATTTATTAACTCGTATTTCATCATTAGGCAAGAACACAAAGGGGTGACGCTTCTTCATGCGCGCAATTGTACTTGAACAAAAATAAGATAAAATAAAATAAGGACAGTAACTCTAGTGTCGCTTTGTGGCAGAGGCCAAAGAGTATACAGTTGATTGATCCTGTAATTATTTGCTTTCTTCGATCATCAATTTTAATTCAATTTGTGATTAATGACTACTAATAAAGCTAATTCTCATCAGCACAACAACAATTTGTGTCTATCTTAACTTAATTGGTTGGTTAAGAAGGAATCACTAAATTGTATGTTTTCATGATATATAGCTTTTGATTTTATGTATACCTCAAGCTAATTATTATCATATTACGTTATCATATGAAATTATTTAATCAATATGATACAATTTAGTTGTCACCAAATTTTTTTTATTAGTTGCCACCGAAGTGACCTAACTATATATATGCAACACACTTTATTAAATATTTTTGTTGACCCAAATTAAAGTTTACAACATTTTAGTGATATATAATGAACTAAAATGTATTACATGTGTGAAAATTAAAAAAAAAAAAGATGCATTATTGTTGATATTACGCTTATAATTTGGTGTTTATAATATGCAGTTGCGTTAATCACCAAAAGTGGTCCAACAAAATAATTTGAACATCAAAATTATGTGGATTTTCATACACATTTTTTTTATTATTTTATGATTATTAGAATGTGATTTAACCCAAAGGTGAATAATTTTCTATAATTTTATGATTAACATGATTTAATATAAATTAGTTTTGCTAAAGAAAATTAAGAATGATGAAGGATACCCAAAGGTACCTCATCTTTCTTATTTATGATTGATTACTAAAATATTATGCTTCGCCTAAAAACGCACAAATGTTTTTAGTAATGTATGAACTAATATCGTATGTTAATTACTAAAATATTATAGTTGACTCAAAGGTGCACCACATTTTAGTAATGTATGTAAAATTCATTTATTATTTTATGATAAGTTAAAAATTAATGAATGGATACCCAATGGTACCATATATTTTAAATTTTTTTTTACTTATAGAATAGAGTATATTGTATTTTTACCCAAAGGAAAAACACGATGTTACTAATATTATGAATGATTCATATAGACATGCATGTATAATTTGACAGTCCATCTCTATAGGTGGATATTATGGTAGATAATATTGAATTAATTAAATAGCGTGTTGGTCCATTTGCTCAACTCCTTGAACGAATTGATACTTATGCTTAATACACAATACTCGATATACGCATCGGCATAATAATACAGTTGAATGGCGCAACCAAAAATTGATTAAAATAGTTAAGGGTGTACTAAGTGATTCTAAATTGCCCAAGTCATTGTAGATGAAAGCCTTAAAAAACTATCTCATATTTATTCAATAAAGTTCTTACTAAGTTAGCTCATGAAATTTCTTTTGAGTTATGAACTAAAAGAAGCCTAGCTTAAGACATCTCATTATTTGAGATTGTTCAAAAGAGACTACAATTTATAATCCACAAGAAAATAAATTGAATTTTAAAACAATCAATGGTTACTTTATTGTAACCATTACATAAAGATTATTGCAACTGAAAATATCATGATCATCGTAAATAGTGAAATTAGTGGGAGTGACAATCTACAAAATTTGAAAATAACAAAATTAAGTTGTTTAACATGTCTCGCTACCTATAACTTTTAATTAAATAGTGGTTGCTTCTACTAGTGTTTCTCGAAAAGTAAATATTAAGTTCATTGTTAATACACTAACTAATAATTCACGAGAACTAGTATTTAAAAAAAAAAACCTTATAGTGAGAAATATGTCATACATGATAATTTTGTGATGTACTTCTAAGAATGTGGTTATGATATCAAACAAATATTAAGGACCCAATTTTTTATAAAGCCATAAAGTGACGATGAGTCTATGAAATTGATTGACGTGATAAAATTAATGGCTCAAAATAAAGTCTAGAATCTCGTTGAATTGCCGAAGAATTTTAAACCCATTTATTGTTAAATGAATTTTCAAGTCTAAATATAATTGTAAAGGTAATGTCAAACAATCTAAAGCTAGACTTTGTAGATTTAGAATTACACCAAAATGAATGGAAAGATTGATTTTGAGTGGGAGTTTAGATGTAGAAGTCTCTATGAATCAATATAAAGGAATTCATAGTAGAAAGAAATGAACAACTAGCCTGCAAACTTAAGAATTCAATATATGGTTTAAAAAAAGCTATCATCAATGGTGTATTAAGTTAACAATACCATAGCATCCATCAAACTTAAAAACAAATGTCATAAATCGATGCATACATTTCAGTGGGAGTAAATTTATATGTTGATTAATGCATGATATCTTGTTTGACAACAGTGTTCTTAATATGCTATGTGAGATCAAAGAGTTTCTCTTTCAGAACTTTAAAACTAGTGATATACCAAAACGAATTTCAATTTTATCGTTGGAGTGTTAGGATATTACCAAAGTAACACTTTCATAGACCATCAACGAGCTACAAAGAAGGTTTTACGGTATTTATGATGGACAAAAGATTACATGCTCGCCTATAAAAAAGTTCGATAACTTTAAAGTTAATCGTTATTTAGACATAGGCTTTGATGAGTGTCTTGACACTACAAAGTCTACTTTTGGGTATGTTTTTCTTTTCACTAATAGAGAAATCTCTAAAGAATGTCAAGCAAACAATTATGACTACTGTTGTAAATTGAATTGGAACTTGCTAAGAACTAGAGAAGAAAATAGAAGACTAAGAACTTCTACTACTACAAACTACTACTACAAAGGAGAAGAGAAGAAATGAGATAGTTGGAATGAATAGTTTTCATTCAACTTGGTGTGTTTTTACAATGAGGTTGACACCCTTTATATAGGTCATTTGGTGATGATGATAAATGTACTTTATACAATGTGTACAAGTAACACATACACCCTATGTCATACAACATATTACAAGTAATTTGACAATACATGGAAGAGTTGGTGTACATTGAAAATGGTTACAAGTAACATGACAATACATAGACAAGTGAAGGTACTATTAAGTAAGAAATACAAATTACATGACTACACAATATGTTGGTGTACATGTATGGTCATCCATATTCCACAACACTCCCCCTTGGATGACACTTGCTTAGAGATTGTGCCTCGTTAAAACTTTTACTAAGAAAAACCCTGTGGGAAAAAATATAGTAAAAGAAAAAGAGTACACTATTCTCATAAATATTAAGATGGGTATAATATTGTTAAGATTGCCTCATTAAAAACCTTGCTAGGAAAATCCAATGGGATAAAACCATAGCTAAGAGAAAAAGAGTGCAATACACTAATCAATAACTCCCCTCATGTGAACATGGGTGAAACTTGTTCAGTTTCTTTACTTGCAATGTCTTTAAGTTTACGCAAGCCAATATCATATGTAAGCCTTTTAAATGTCGTAGTTGGTAAGGCTTTTGTGAATAAATCAACAAGATTATCACTCGATCGGATTTGTTTAACATCAATTTCACCAGTCTTCTGAAGCTCATGCGCATAAAAGAATTTTGGTGAAATATGTTTTGTTCTGTCCCCTTTTATGAATCATTCACTCAATTGTGCAATACATGCTGCATTATCTTCATATAATATGGTTGGAAAATCTTTTATTGAAGGCAATCCACATGATTCTTGAATATGTTCAATCATGTTTCTCAACCATACACATTCACGACTTGTTTCATGAATTGCAAGTACTTCAGAATGATTGGAAGAAGTAGCAACCATAATTTGCTTTACTGATTTCCATGATACAGCAGTATTACCACAGGTGAATACATATCCCGTTTGAGAACGGGCCTTATGGGTATCAGATAAAAATTCAGCATCAGCATAACCTTGGAGATTCAATTTTACCCCTCTCGAGTAAAATAAGCCCATGTCACTTGTTCCTCGAAGATATTGAAAAACATGATTAACACCATTCAAATGTCTTCGAGTTGGTGAAGAACTGTATCTTGCAAGTAGGTTGACAGCAAAAGCAAAGTCAGGTCTTGTACAATTCGCAAGATGCATAAGTGCACCAATCGCACTTAAATATGGTACCTCCGGACTAATTAGCTCTTCATCACTTTCATGAGGTCGAAATGGATCCTTATCCACTTCAAGCGATCTGACAACCATTGCAGAGCTCAATGGATGTGCCTTGTCCATATAAAATCTTTTTAATATTTTTCAATATAATTTGATTGATGGACAAGTACTCCACTTGAAAAATGTTCAATTTGCAAACCAAGACAAAATCTTATTTTTAAAGTTCTTTCATCTCGAATTCCTTTTTCAAGTATTCAGATGTTCAAACGATGTCGTCGTGGTTTCTCACTATATTTAAATCATCAACATATACTGCAATAATCACGAATCCTGTTGATGATCTTTTAATGAAGACACATAGGCAAAGCGGATTATTTACATATCCTTTTTTCAGTAAATAATCACTAAGACGTTTGTACCATATTCGTCCGGATTGTTTCAATCCGTACAAAGACCTTTGTAATTTTATAGAATGCATGTTACGAGATTTTGATTTTATTTCATCGGATATTACAAATCCTTAAGGGATTTTCATATATATCTCACTGTCTAGGGATCCGTACAGATATGCTGTAACGACATCCATTAAATGCATATCAAGCCCTTCAGAAACTGCAAGGCTTATCAAGAATCGAAATGTGATTGCATCTATAACAGGAGAATATGTTTCCTCATAATCGATGTCAGGCCTTTGCGAGAAACTTTGAGCTACAAGTCTTACTTTGTACCTTGTAACTTCATTTTTTTTGTTTCTCTTTCGTACAAATACCCATTTATATCCAACAGGTTTTACGCCATCTGGCGTTTGAACAATCGATCCAAAAACCTATCATTTCCTTAACGAGTTTAGCTCTATTTGGATAGCCTCTTGCTATTTTTGCCAATCAGGTCTTTTTCGACATTCGTCCACTAATCGTGGTTCTGGATCATCATCATTTTCACATATTTCAAAGGACACATTGAAAGCAAATATATCATCAAGAACAATTTTATTTCGATGCAAAATCTTACCAGAGTTTAAATAATTTATTGAGATCTCATTATTTTCATCTTTTTCCTCTTTTTCTAAAGGAAGTTGTTCCTCGTCAGAATCAACTTGTTTTGACAAACCCTTATCAAATGATTCTTGTGCTTTCTCAGGAATATTTTTATTTGTATTTATTTTTACTCTCATTTTCCTCTTTCGAGGAATTGTATCATTTGAACCAACCGGTCTTCCATGCTTTAAGCGTTTCGTTGGTTCTTGTGCATTTTGTTGCACAGAGACATCAATTCTTGCAGGAGCATTTACATCTGGAATATGTGATTTTGTCACTTGTTTTGCATCATTAAATGCATCAGGTAATTGATTTGCGATTTGTTGCAAATGAATGATCTTTTGAACTTCAAGTTCACACTGATTTGTACGTGGATCATAATGTGATAAAGTTGATGCATTCAGAGCAATTTCGCGCCATTCCTTTTGAATTGGTTTCTTATCTCCCCCTAATGGTGGGAAAATTGTTTCATCAAAGTGACAATCAGCAAAACGTGTAGTAAATAAATCCCCTATTAAGGGCTAAAGGTATCTTATAATGGACGATGAGTTAAATCCAACATAAATCCCAAGTTTTCGTTGTGGACCCATCTTAGTTCTATTGGGAGGTGGTATAGGAACATACGCTGCATAACCAAAAATTCTCAAATGTGAAATATTTGGTTGTTGACCTAAAATGAGTTGCATGGGGGAATGTTCATGGTATGCAGTAGGCCTATAACGAATGATAGATGCTGCATGAAGGACTGCATGTCCCCAAACTGAAGTTGATAACTTAGTTCTCATTATTAAAGGTCTGACAATTAATTGAATGCGTTTAATCAGAGATTCTGCCAAACCATTCTAGGTATGCACGTGTGGAACATAATGTTCAACGATAATTTCCATAGACATGCAATAATCTTTAAATGCTTGAGATTGAAATTCTCCGGCATTATCAAGACGGATGGTCTTGATCGGGTTGTCAGGGAATTGTGCTCTTAACTTAATGATTTGTGCTAAAAGTCTAGCAAATGCAACATTGAGGGTTGAAAGGAAACAAACATGTGACGACCTAGTTGATGCATTTATCAAAACCATGAAATATCTAAATGATCCACGGTGAGATGAATAGGACCACATATGTCTCCCTGAATGCGTTCTAAGAAAATTGGGGATTCCACAACAATTTTACTTGGGGATGGTTTAACTATTAATTTACCTTGAGAACAACTAGCATAATTATAATCACCTGCTGAAAATATTTTGTGACTCTTTAAAGGATGTCCATGCGAATTATTAATTATTCTTCGCATCATTGATGATCCTGGATGACCAAGCCGGTCATGCCATAAAATGAATGTCTATGGATTATTAATATTCTTATTTAAGACGATATTCGTTTCGACATGCCTTATATGAGTAAAATATAATCCAGAGGATAAAGCTGAGAATTTTTCTAACACTTCTTTTTCCCATTTGAAACCAATGTGACATAGAAAAATTCTCTATTATTTTTGTTCATGGTTTCAATGTGATATCCATTTTGTCGAATATCTTTAAAGCTGAATAAATTTTTTATGGATTTCTTAGAGTATAAGGCATTGTCAACATGAATTGTTGTTCCCCCAGGCCACATAATATTTGCTCTTCCAAAGCAATTAACCAAATTGGAGATGCCAGATATTGTTTGAACATTAGCTTCAGCTAAGTTCAAATTGGAGAAATATTCTCTGTTTTTAAGGATTGTGTGCATTGTAGCACAATCAGCAAGACATATATCGCTCTTATTTGATTAATGATTTGAACACATGATTCGTTGATCCATCTGGACAAATAATGTTTGACAAATTAGAAAATTGTCATATTTCATTGATAAAAACTCATAATATTTTGCCTTTGATTTTGAAGGCATGGTAAAGGCCACAAAATTTTTTGGGTATATATATGACAATATTTAGGCAAAATAGCTTTTCATATATGACCAAAAAAATGTCATAATTATGAGCGCTCATTGTCAATAATTATTTACCCTTTGTAGTGGTGCACCACTTTTGTTCCACCTTTTGTTGGAATTGTCAATACGACATTTACCTGATATTTTCCTATTTTCCACGTCCTTAAACTTATTATTGCGATCATGATCATTATATGCAACACATGCTTCTTAATTTGAAGCCGAACTAATTGGACGGGAGTGATATTATATTTATAATATCTCATTATTTTACTCAGCTACCATGAGACAAGAAATCAATCCTTAATATTTATCGGATTGATGTGCGCACTCTATATTTGTTGCAGCAATAAATCGAGGCGGGCCACGTGACCTTAATTTTATTGTCTCATCAGTCATATTTCCACGTAGCCTCAACATAGAGGTAATTAAAATTGTGGAATTATAATTAATATGTGACTGATTAAATTTTGTAGCTTGAGACTCAACCGAATTTTGAAGTATTACCTTCTTTGGTATTTATATATTTATAACTCCATAGGGTGAAAAGATATATGAAATATTCACTTTTCAAATCTCTAAATAGATATTGGCAAATTATTGTGTACAACATACAGCCTTGCATAGATGCAAGCTTTATTCATAATTTGTAATATCTAATTATCATTACAAGAATTATAATAAGGTAACAAATTCAACTATGGTTGATTAATATTTTGAAAGTAAATATAATATAAAATAATTTTCTCTTTTCATTTATGTAAAAAAAAATATAACATATGATTAAGTATATGTTCACAACTTGATTCATTAACAATCAAATGTACTATTCGTATGAGTTGGTGGGACAACCTCCAGGTTGGGTGGCGAGACAAAGTCTGCTTAATACCATGTCTCCTCGAACGGGATAACCCGTCTCCCTTTCAATGTTTAGCTTTACCGGGGACAAGACTTACCTACTATCAACTCAAACTTATAGCATTATTTGTATTTGAAAATCAAGAATAGAACGATAATTAATCGTTTGTAGTTTTAAGAGAAAACTAGTTATGTCACATATCGACTTTTGATTTCTGATGTAGAAGATCGTACAAGACGCAACTACAGAGCATACTTTTGTAATCGGTGACGTATAATGTATAGTATATGAATAAAGTATGCATATAGAAGTGATGCATGTAATAAAAGGAAGCAACCATGATAATATATAAATAAATTGAACTTATTTAAATAACAAAAGTTATACCTTCATAGCTTTGTCTACTTAACAAGCCTTCTTGAACTTCAAGATCTCCTTAATGCTAGAGCAAGATCGTGCTGATAACGAGTTGTGAATTGAGTTGAAACTTTCTAAGAACTAAAGAAGGAAAATAGAAGACTAAGAACTTCTACTACTACAAACTACTACTACAAAGGAGAAGAGAAGAAATGAGATAGTTGGAATGAGAAGTTTTCATTCAACTTGGTGCGTTTTTACAATGAGGTTGGCACCCTTTATATAGACCATTTGGTGATGATGATAAATGTACTTTATACAATGTGTACAAGTAACACATACACCCCATGTCATACAACACATTACAAGTAATTTAACAATACATGGAAGAGTTGGTGTACATCGGAAATGGTTACAAGTAACATGACAATACATACACAAGCGGAGGTACTATTAAGTGAGAAATACAAGTTACATGACTACACAATATGTTGGTGTAGATGTATGGTCATCCATATTCCACAACAATATATATATATATATATATATATATATATATATATATGTTGTTATTGTTGTTGTTGTGCAACAACTAATTTGGATAAATCGAAGCTAATTACTTTGAATGTATTAATTAGGAGGGTGTTAAATGATTTATTGTGCATCAAACACTGCGTCACTATGTATAGGTTAAGACACTACAAAACATTGTGTATTTAGCGACATTAATTTAGTCTAACGACATTAATTAGTGTCTCCAAAAATTTTATCGACACATCATAAAGTGTTGCCACTTGTGTTGGTAAAAGTGATGTCGCCCCATTTTTTTACGACACAAAATGTATGCGTTGGTAACATTTATTTATGACACTTTTGCTATAAGCGTCGTTAAACTAGGGACGCTCGTTGTTTATGTGTCTTTAATTTTAGGACATTTACTTCTTATGTGTCTCCAATTTAGAGACTCTCTTCATATATGCATCCCTAAAATAAGGACACGTGTAAGTTTAACGTCCTTAAATTGACAACACTTGTGCACTTAATTTCTCTAAGTTGATAACTCATGTACACTTAGTGTTTCTAAATTGACAACGCATGTACACTTAGTGTCTCCAAATTAACAATGCATGTGTACATATTGTCTCTAAATTAACAACGCATGTGCACTTAATGTCTCTAAGTTGACAACATATTTATACTTAGTGTCTTTAAATTGGCAACGTATGTACACTTAGTGTCTCTAAGTTGACAACGCATTCATATTTAGTGTCGTCATATATATATAATAATTAATATTAATATTATTGGAAAGAAAATTTTATATATAAATTAAAGAAGTTTCTACTTCTATTTACAAGAATATTATTTATTTATCAATAGAAAAAAAATTATTTATTTCATTTGAACAAAAATCTATCTAACAAATGTACAAATTCAAGGTGAAAAGAAAAAAAATACATACAATTGAATTTACTTGTTAAAACAGGGCTTTAAAAACTCTTATTTTGATGTTTCAATCAACACGTGTGCAAATCTTACTTCCACTTACAAAAACTCTTGAACTTCTCCTTCAATACTTTTCATCGTTGGATGATGGCTCCACCACATCATCTGCAAATATTACTTTATTCTTCACTTGACACCTCCCCGAACCTTCCCGAACCTTCAATCAATCAATACAAGAAATGAAAAACTCAAATAAAAACCCCCTTAAAGAATGTAGCAAATTTGTCAAAATCCATCAAATTCAATCCAACAATACCAAAACACGTCAATTCTTGAATTAATAGATAGTCACAAAAGCATAACACTCATCACTCTAAATTCCTTGCACGGTAAAACAAGGCTACCAACATCACTTTTTGTTGTTGTGTTTCGATCGAAAACAACAAGTGGATTGACTTGCATGGTTCACAATCCCACAACTAAAATAATTGCTTCAAATGCTAGAAATCTTGTAGTATAGTTTTACCAAAAGTACATTTATAAGCTTCTTAATAATAGCAAAATATTTATCAGAGCATCAATACTCACTGTGAGCTTAACAAAGCCATCAATTCCTATCTAGCTATGTATCAGAGTGTCGGTACTAACTGTGTTATTGTGATTTCTTTTTGTTTTGCAATGAGTACAAGTGCAAATGAAAGAATCTACCTTGAAAGAGAACAAATTGTTGAGCCGAAGATCTATAGAAATTGTAAAGGCTATAATTAAGAACTATATAAAATATGTAAAAAAAAAACATGGGTTAATTATACGGTAAAAACAATATATTTCTTCTATGGAAACAAGTAGTCCACTTAATGCCTACGACACTTTTTCAAAGCACCACGATCATAATACACCAATCTGATGTAAAGGGAAGAAAACAACTCACAAATCTAACAAAAAAGAGTCTAATTAATTCAAAAATAATGAAATTGAGGGAATTGTAAGGAGCAATGATAGGAGCGTCGCATTGCACGCTTCTTACCTTCAATAATAAAACTTTTGGCCCTTCTCGGTATTCATGACTATATTCTATATATCTAGGAAGGTTCTCTAACACCAAAACATTTACCTAAAAATTCAAGACATAATGTTGGATTTGAGTAGATTTGGGACTTATCCAAGTAAAGATTATTGGAAGGTGAAGAGGTTCATGAACAAGGAAAACAATATGGTATGATAGAATGCTTTGACACTATTAATTGTTCTAGCAACAACTGTTATATTTTTCACTTATTCTCTTTGTTTTTTGTTCTTCATCTCTGAGATTCTGAGTTTTTGATACATACACATACAAATTTAACAAACTTAAATTAGAGAAACAAGTATAGAGATGTAACAATTTGCAAAATCATTTAGAGATTGCCCCTTCAACAACATTGCCTATGTTCTTTTTTGCATAAGTATAAAAGGACATTGAGAACGGCTTATGAGAAAGCTAGATATAACAACTCAACAAAATTAGAATCAATATTGCTCAATGGGAAAACAAGATCGCAATATATATAAAACCTTACCAAGACAAGCAATCAAATAGCTTCCAAAACAATACAAGGCACATGCTTCATAGCAGTTCCATAAAACTTTCACATTCAAGAGAAAATCTTCCATTTGATAGTGATATGATCTGAAAAAGAAGACAATAAAGAACATGAATCTGATGCAAAAGCTTGGTCAACGTCATGCCAAATACACATAACACTAATGTACGCTAGCAATTTCCTTTTGTTAGTTCAGCTCAAATTATAATCCCTCGAGCCACATATATTTACTTTATTAGTATTAGTTTTAAATTAACTGATATAAAAAATGAAGGAAATTGTTAGGGTTTTAAGTAAATTGAAAGAAATTACTTAACTACCCTGGGTTTGGTGAATCACGATTTTCTCAAAATGAAAATCACCACTAAACCGCGATTTCGCAGTTTTTAAGTTTTTCAAACCACCTCAAACCGCGAATTTTAAAAACCAAACCAGACCACGCGGTTTGGGTGATTTTGTGGAGACCGCTGCACACCCTTAAAATCTATACTCGAAAATTTTCTCCTTTTTAAATACATTGAAAAATACATACATTGAGCTCCATATATCTCAGAATACTCGCGAAAAAAAATAGAACATTAGAAATAGTTGGCAGAACGAAATCGTGATTGCAATGAAGACCAAAAAAACTGCTAACAAATACAAATAATGCAGTACCTTCATCAGCAACAGTCAGATCTGATAGCTCATTAGATGACACTTAACACTCAATATACGAGATCTCCTTCTCAATTGGAGCAAACCTTTCAAGCACTTCTGGAGTGCTAACAAACCGCACAAATATGCTGTACAAACACATCAAATCACTAAAAAATTCCAACTTTTCAACATTGATATCATAATTTCAAGCAATTCAGATCTTCAACCACTTAATTCACCAATTATAGATCAGAATTCAGCTAAGTGTTCAAATTGTACACAAAAACCAACCTAAACTACCAAATTTGATCAAAATCGAAAAATACCTCTCTAAAGTCCCCTTTATGAACTACGATTGATCTATTGACGGTGCACGGAGCTTGATCAAGTACCCTCCTTTAGAGATTCGATCTTTACGATCTGAGATGCGAGACGAACGACTCCAACAGTCCCAACGTCACCTTCTCCTTCATCGACCTTAAAACCACCACTAGATTGCATCTACACAACCAAATCCACCAAAACCCCCAAAATCAAACCCTAAGAAATCACAATTCAAGCTGAAATTTTGACTGTTCAATACCTCGTCCATGTCAGAGTGAGTTGGAACAGAGCATAATCGAGAAGAGTACTCGAATCCATGAATACGGATTGGAGATTCGTGAATCAAAGAAACCTTAATTTCAAGATCTGGTGAAGCACGTCGACGAACCATCAAAGATGAATTTGAAGTTTTCGTTGTCATAGCCGTCGACGAGAATGTGAATCGCATATAGATTGAGAGAGTGAACGCGTGAGATCAGAGCTCAAGCTACTCGTGTGACCTGAGTGTGACTTCTCGTCTTGATTGGTTATACAAGCGGTTGTGCTGCTCGTGTTACCGTGTGTGAGACACGTGTTGTAATTAAGTCCAAACTCTTGTAAATTATGTGTCTTTAGATTTGAAATTTAAGAACACTTGTAAATTATATGTCTTTAGATTTAAAGTCTAACAACACCTGTAAATTATGTGTCTTTAGATTTAAATTTTAACAACACTTATAATGTGTCTTTAGATTTGAAATTTAACAACACTTGTAAATTATGTGTCTTTAGATTTAGAATTTAACAACAGTTGTAAGTTATGTGTCTTTAGATTTAATGTCTAGCAAGTCTAACAACACTTGTAAATTATGTGTCTTTAGATTTGAAATTTAATAACATTTGTAAATTATATGTCTTTAGATTTGAATTTTGACAACGCATATAAATTAGCGTCCCCAAATTTTAAATTTGACGTCACTAATTTACTAAATGTCTCTAACATAGGAGACACTTATAAATTATGTGTCCCTAAATATTTAAATTGACGACATTTGTCGTTTGTGTCCTCAATTTTAATTTTAGCGACATTTATGAACTATGTGTCCTTAAATTTGAAATTTGACAACACTTATAAAGTAATGTCTCCAAATTTTAAATTTGGCAACACTTGTTTATTAAGTGTCTTTAATTTTGAAACACTTGTACATTATACATCTCGAAATTTTAAATTTGGCGACGTTTTAATATCAAGTGTCTTTAATTTGGAGACACTTGTATGTTATGCGTCTCAAAATTTTAAATTTAGCAATGCTTGTATATCATGTGTCTTTAAAATTAAAATTTGGGGATATTTTTTATTAGCGTTGGTAAAAAAAGTATTGCGATAGATCCACTTTGTTGTAGTGAGATTTGGATTAGCATGTATTCCTTACTAGAAAAAAGCATAATAACAATTACTTTCCTCATCAATGATAATCCATATACTCTTAATTAATGGCATTTTCTCTCCATTTAATATAACAATCATTATCGTATGAGGGTTAGTAGCTCATCCAACTATGTGAAAGTAACATCACTTGTATCCAGCCAACCAATAGGGACCCTACCATACCATATGACTTTGAAAATGTGAATGCAGACAAGGAAGACCAATTAAAAGTTTGCATTCAGATTAAATCATTACTTATAAAAGTAATATTATAATATCATTGATGATTCAAACGTGCCCTGTAATTTGTCCAGGTGAACTGCCCATCTATATATAAATAATTATCACGAAGAATAAGAATAAGGGTGTGAAAATAGCTATACATATATAGTAACCAACAGAACTATGTAAAAGTTAATTAATCTTGCTATAAATTAAATATAAGAAATCAGGATTTGGGCCTTAATATAAATTAATTAATATATCTTCTACTGCATTTTCAATGGGTTATTAAATCTCAAGAAGTATATGAAAATAAAATAATATTAATTTTTTATGTAACAGTTTCATATATACGCCATGTTGATGTAGGAAATATTTAAAGAAACAACATGAGTATGCGTAGTTATAATTTATATATAGGCGACAAACTAATTAATCATTAATATTTAATAAATACCATTTGAGGTATTAATTTTGTCACCAAAACATTTTCCTAAATCTTATTAATATTTTATATTAATGTAATACATTTTTAAACTAAAATGTGTTTAGGCAAAATTAAATAAATAACTCAACTCTAAATTATGGACATATTTCGTTTATTTTTCCCCTTCTACTTTCAACTCTTTGCACATCTCCTCAACTTTACTTTTCACTCTTTACACCCCTCCCTAAATGAAGCCTTAAACTCATCCTCAACTCTGATCTCACTCACTACATTCACCTTCTCATCTTCTACTTAATTTCTACTTTCTATATCTTACACAAATTAAACCATAGACCCATCTCATTTTCTTTTCTACTTTCTAATCTCTACACCCCTCCTCAACTCTTTGTCTATACACTCAACAACTCATCATCAAATACAACATCTTAATTATAGTATTTGGTTAATATTTGATTCATATTCTTGAATGATTATAATCATTTATTTATGTTGAATCTTAGCTTTTAAGTATTAAAGAATCAATCTTGGAATGCAAATGGAGCAAATTGAGTTAAATTAGAGAAAAAATGATGTGCAATAAGGGGTTGGAGGTTGAAGATCACAAAGATGAAAAGTGGACTTTCTTAGGGAAGAGAGGGGGCAAATATAAATTAGAGGTATAATAGAGAGTTTACTAACAATTAAGGGAGGTGCTTAGAGCAAATATAAATTAGGGGTATAATAGAGAGTTATTTCCTTAGAGTTGGTATTTTCATGTTTGCCCGGCCCTATATTCATCCTTCTAACTTCTAGTGTTAGTTCGGCCTCATATTCGTCCTCCTAACTTAGGGTTTTTTTATGATAATTGTCACTGGCCCCATATGTTTATCAAGGCCATGTTTGTTTCGTTTTTGCCAATTTAGTCAGAGTTATCTCCTTAGAGTTAACTCCTTAAAGTTAATATTTTCACTATCAACAATATACTTCAAGCTCTACTAGATAAACATGTACTTGTATTTTGACAATACATGGAAAAGTTGGTGTACATTGGAAATGACAATACAAGTTACATGACTACACAATATGTTGGTGTGCATGCATGGTTATCCACACTTCACAACACTCCCCTTGGATGACACTTGCTTAGAGATTGTGCCTCGTTAAAACTTTTACTAAGAAAAATCCTGTGGGGAAAATATAGTAAGAGAAAAAGATGTACACTATTCTCATAAATATTAAGACGGGCATAATATTGTTAAGATTGCCTCATTAAAAACCTTGCTAGGAAAACCCAATGGGATAAAACCATAGCTAAGGGAAAAAGAGTGCAATACACTAATCAATAACTCGCCCTCATGTGAACATGGGTGAAACTTGTTCAGTTTCTTTACTTGCAATGTCTTTAAGTTTACGCAAGCCAATACCATGTGTAAGCCTTTTAAATGTCGTAGTTGGTAAGGCTTTTGTGAATAAATCAGCAAGATTATCGCTCGATCGGATTTGCTTGACATCAATTTCACCATTCTTCTGAAGCTCATGCGCATAAAAGAATTTTGGTGAAATATGTTTTGTTCTATCCCCTTTTATGAATCCTTCGCTTAATTGTGCAATACATGCTGCGTTATCTTCATATAATGTGGTTGGAGAATTTTTTACTGAAGACAATCCACATGATTCTTGAATATGTTCAATCATGTTTCTCAACCATACACATTCACGACTTGCTTCATGAATTGCAAGTACTTCAGAATGGTTGGAGAAAGTAGCAACCATAGTTTGCTTTACTGACTTCCATGATATAACAGTATTACCACATGTGAATACATATCCCATTTAAGAACGGGCCTTGTGGGGATCAGATAAAAATCCAGCATCAGCATAACCTTGGAGATTCAATTTTACCCCTCTCAAGTAGAATAAACCCATGTCACTTGTTCCTCGAAGATATCGAAAAACATGTTTAACCCCATTCCAATGTCTTCGAGTTGGTGAAGAGTTATATCTTGCTAGTAGGTTGACAACAAAAGCAATGTCGGATCTTGTACAGTTTGCAAGATACATAAGTACACCAATTGCACTTAAATATGGTACCTCCGGACCAAGTAGCTATTCATCACTTTCATGAGGTCGAAATGGATCCTTATCCATTTCAAGTGATCTGACAACCATTGGAAAGCTCAATGGATGCGCCTTGTCTATATAAAATCTTTTTAATATTTTTTCAATAAAATTTGATTGATGGACAAATACTCCAATTGAAAAATGTTCAATTTGCAAACCGAGACAAAGTCTTGTTTTTCCAAGTTCTTTCATCTCAAATTCCTTTTTCAAGTATTCGGATGTTCTAACGATGTCGTCGTGGTTTCCCACTATATTTAAATCATCAACATATACAGTAATAATCACAAATCTTGTTGATGATCTTTTAATGAAGACACATGGGCAAAACGGATTATTTACATATCCTTCTTCAGTAAATAATCACTAAGGCGTTTGTACCACATTCGTCTGAATTGTTTCAATCCGTACAAAGACCATTGTAATTTTATAGAGCGCATATTATGATATTTTGATTTTATTTCATCGGATATTACAAATCCATCAGGGATTTTCATATATATATATATCTCACTGTCTAGGTGTAACGGCCCTCTAGGAGGAACTCCGTCAAAGCTACCCAGCTGTGGCCCTCTTAGAGGTTTTGGATTAAATCCCTCCACAGTAACCCTGGGCATTCTCCCCTCCCACAACTCGAACCTGAGCCCCTAGAGACACAAGTACTTAGGCTCATGGAGTTGTGTACCACTGAGCCAAGACAGCTCAGTGGTATACAACTCCATGAGCCTAAGTACTTGTGTCTCTAGGGGCTCGAGTTCGAGATGGGGGGAGAATGCCCAGGGTTTGTGGAGGGATTTAATCCAAAACCTCTAAGAGGGCCACAGCTGGGTAGCTTTGACGGAGTTCCTCCTAGAGGGCCGTTACAAAAAGAGGCACCTTTATGTTGGGGCACACGGACCTCTTTGAGGAACCCCGAACCCCCAACTGTAGCCCTCTTAGAGGTTTTGCAAACCGTGGGAGGTGAGGGAACTGTAGCGCGCTTCGTGCGAAACCTCTAAGAGGGCTACAGCTTGGGGTTCGGGGTTCCTCAAAGAGGTCCGTGTGCCCCAACATAAAGGTGCCTCTTTTTGTAACGGCCCGGACCTCTTGGAGGAAACCCCGGCACCGTCGAAGCTACCCAGGACCTCTTGGAGGAAAACCCCTGGGCATTCTCCCCTCCCACAACTCGAACCTGAGCCCCTAGAGACACAAGTACTTAGGCTCATGGAGTTGTGTACCATTGAGCCAAGACAGCTCAATGGTACACAACTCCATGAGCCTAAGTACTTGTGTCTCTAGGGGCTCAGGTTCGAGTTGTGGGAGGGGAGAATGCCCAGGGGTTTTCCTCCAAGAGGTCCTGGGTAGCTTCGACGGTGCCGGGGTTTCCTCCAAGAGGTCCGGGCCGTTACACTAGGGATCCGTACAGATATGCTGTAACGACATCCATTAAATGCATATCAAACCCTTCAGAGACTGCAAGGCTTATCAAGAGCCGAAATATGATTGCATCTATAACAGGAGAATACGTTTCCTCATAATCGATGCCAGGTCTTTGTGAGAAACCTTGAGCTACAAGTCTTGTTTTGTACCTTGTAACTTCATTTTTTTCGTTTCTCTTTCATACAAATACTCATTTATATCCAACAGGTTTTACGCCATCTGGCGTGTGGACAATCGGTCCAAAAACCTCTCGTTTCCTTAACGAGTTTAACTCTGCTTGGATAACATCTCGCCATTTTTGCCAATCAGGTCTTTTTTGACATTTGTCCACTGATCGTGGTTCTGGATCATCATCATTTTCACATATTTCAAAGGACACATTGAAAGCAAATATATCATCAGGAATAATTTCATTTCGATCACAAATCTTACTAGATTTTTAATAATTTATTGAGATCTCATTATTTTCATCTTTTTCCTCTTTTTCTAGAGGAAGTTGTTCCTCATCAGAATCAACTTGTTCTGACAAATCCTTATCAAAGGATTCGTGTGCTTTCTCATGAGTATTTTGATTTGTATTTATTTTTACTCCCGTTTTCCTCTTTCGAGGAATTGTATCCTTTGAACCAACCGGTCTTCCACGCTTTAAGCGTTTCGTTGGTTCTTGTGCATTTTGTTGCACAGAGACTTCAATTCTTGCAGGAGCATTTACAGCTGGAATATGTGATTTTGTCACTTGTTTTGCATCATTAAATGCATCTGGTAATTGATTTGCGATTTTGTTGCAAATGAATGATCTTTTGAACTTCAAGTTCACACTGATTTGTGCGTGGATCATAATGTGATAAAGTTGATGCATTCCAAGCAATTTCACACCATTCCTTTTTAATTGACTTCTTATCTCCCCCTAATGGTGGAAAAATTGCTTCATCAAAGTGACAATCAGCAAAACGTGCAGTAAATAAATCCCCTGTTAAGGGCTCAATGTATCTTATAATGGACGATAAGTTAAATCCAACACAAATCCCAAGTTTTCGTTGTGGACCCATCTTAGTTCTATTGGGAGGTGATATAGGAACATACACTGCACAACCAAAAAATTTCAAGTGTGAAATATTTGGTTGTTGACCTAAAATGAGTTGTATGGGGGAATGTTCATGGTATGCAGTAGGCCTATAACGAATGATAGATGATGCATGAAGGACTGCATGTCCCCAAACTGAAGTTGATAACTTAGTTCTCATTATTAAAGGTCTGACAATTAAATGAATTCGTTTGATCAGAGATTCTGCCAAACCATTCTGGGTATGCACATGTGGAACAGAATGTTCAATGGTAATTTCCATAGACATGCAATAATTTTTAAATGCTTGTGATTGAAATTCTCCGGCATTATCAAGACGGATGGTCTTGATTGGGTTGTCAGAGAATTGTGCTCTTAACTTAATGATTTGTGCTAAAAGTCTAGCAAATGCAACATTGCGAGTTGAAAGCAAACAAACATGTGACCACCTAGTTGATGCATCTATCAAAACCATGAAATATCTAAATGGTCCACAGTGAGGATGAATAGGACCACATATGTCTCCCTGAATGTGTTCTAAGAAAACTAGGGACTCCACGACAATTTTACTTGGGGATGGTTTAACTATCAATTTACCTTGAGAACAACTAGCACAATTATAATCACCAGCTTAAAATATTTTGTAATTCCTTAAAGGATGTCCATGCGAATTATTAATTATTCTTCGCATCATTGATGATCCTGGATGACCAAGCCGGTCATGCCATAAAATGAATGTCTTTGGATCATTAATTTTCTTATTTAAGACGGCATTCGTTTCGACATGCCTTATATGAGTAAAATATAATCTAGAGGATAAAGCTGAGAATTTTTCTAACACTTCTTTTTTCTCATTTGAAACCAATGTGACATAGATAAATTCTCTATTATTTTCGTTCACGGTTTCAACGTGATATCTATTTTGTCGAATATGTTTAAAGCTCAATAAATTTCTTATGGGTTTTTCAGAGTATAAGGCATTGTCAACATGAATTGTTGTTCCCCCAAGCAATATAATATTTGCTCTTCCAGAGCCATTAATCAAATTGGAGATACCAGATATTGTTTGAACATTAGCCTAAGCTAAGTTCAAATTAGAGAAATATTCTATGTTTTTAAGGATTGTGTGCGTTGTAGCACAATCAGCAAGACATATATTGCTCTTATTTGATTCATGATTTGAACACATGATTTGTTGATCCATCTGGACAAATAATATTTGGCAAATTAGAAAAGAGTCATATTTGATTGATAAAAATTCATAATATTTCGCCTTTGATTTTGAAGGCATGGTAAAGGTCACAAAAATTTTCGGGTATATATATGACAATATTTAGGCAAAATAACCTTTCATATATGACCAAAAAAAATGTCACAATTATGAGCGCTTATTGTCAATAATTATTTACCCTTTGTAGTGGTGCGCCACTTTTGTTCCACCTTTTGTTGGAATTGTCAATCGACCTTTACCTGATATTTTCACATTTTCCACGTCCATAAACTTATTATTGCGATCATGATCATTATATGCAACATATGCTTCTTAATTTGAAGCTGAACTAATTGGACGAGATCGATATTATATTTATAATATCTCATTATTTTACTCAGCTACCATGAGACAAGAAATCAATTATTAATATTTATTGGATTGACGTGCGCACTCGATATTTGTTGCAGCAATAAATCGAGTCGGGCCACGTGGCCTTCTTTTTATTGTCTCATCAGTCATATTTCCACATAGCCTCAACATAGAGGTAATTAAAATTGCGGAATTATAATTAATATTTGAATGATTAAATTTTGTAGCTTGAGACTCAACCGCTCATTTTGAGCTTTTGGAGCATTACCTTTTTTGGTATTTATATATTTATAACTCCATAGGGTGAAAATATATATGAAATATTCACTTTTCAAATCTCTAAAGAAATATTGGCAAATGATTGTGTACAACATACAGCCTTGCATAGATGCAAGCTAATTCATAATTTGTAATATCTAATTATCATGACAAGAATTATAATAATGTAACAAATTCAACTGTGGTTGATTAATATTTTGAAAGTAAATATAATATAAAATAATTTTCTCTTTTCTTTTATGTAAAAAAAAAACATAACATATGATTAAGTATATGTTCACAACTTGATTCATTAATAATCAAATGTCCTATTCGTATGAGTTGGTGGGACAACCTCCAGGTAGGGTGGCGAGACAAAGTCTGCTTAATGTCATGCCTCCTCGAACGGGATAACCCGTCTCCCTTTCAATGTTTAGCTTTACCGGGGACAAGGCTTACCCGCTATCAACTCAAACTTATAGCATTATTTGTATTATAAAATCAAGAATAGAACGATAATTAATCGTTTGTAGTTTTAAGAGAAAACTAGTTATGTCACATATTGACTTTTGATTTCTGATGTAGAAGATCGTACAATACGCAACTACAAAGCATACTTTCGCAATCAGTGACGTTATAATGTATAGTATATGAATAAAGTATGCATATAGAAGTGATGCATGTAATAAAAGGAAGCAACCATGATAATATATAAATAAATTAAACTTATTTAAATAACAAAAGTTATACCTTCCTAGCTTTGTCTCCTTAACAAGCCTTCTTGAACTTCAAGATCTCCTTAATGCTAGAGCAAGCTCGTGCTGATAACGTGTTGTAAATTGAATTGAAACTTGCTAAGAACTAGAGAAGGAAAATAAAAGACAAAGAACTTCTACTACTACATAGAAGATGAGAAGAAATAAGATAGTTATAATGAGAAGTTTTCATTCAACTTGGTATGCTGAGGTTAGCATCCTTTATATAGGTCATTTGGTATGATGACAAATGTGCCTTAGCAATGTGGGACAATTAACATATACACCCCATGTCATACAACACTTTACAAGTAATCAATGTGGGACAATTAACACATACACCCCATGTCATACAACACATTACAAGTAATTTGACAATACATGAAAGAGTTGGTGTATATTGAAAATGACAATACAAGTTACATGACTGTTGGTGTGCATGCATGGTCATCCACACTTCACAACAGTTGATAGTGAACAGCTACTGTGGATGTATCTACTGATGGTATGTGTATCTCGAGATGTCTTGTGCTGATGTAAGGTCACGCCATGTGTGACTGTGGAGTGTGAACAGTGATTGTAATTGGCTGGTAATTAGTTGATTAGTTGTTCGATTAGTTACCAAATTAGTTGTGATTAGTGGTCATTATATATATATATATATATATCTATATGTAAGTTTATTGTTTAGATTGAATTTGAGTGGTAATAAAACTTTTCCCATGTTTTGGGTTTAAGAGAAATCAGAACTTACTGTGGATGTGTTTGAGTGGGATATACCCATCTATCTGTCTCATCATTTGCATTGATCATTTTGTTGTATTCAAATCCTCTTTTAAAAAAATATCTCCAAATCCCATTGATTCTACTCGAACAAAGACAAAATCAAGCCATAGTATTCAAATCCATGTTCTCACACACACACACACATATATATATTTCTCATTCGAACACAGTAATATATAATTAAATGCACCTTAATTAAGCTTAAAGATACATGTATAGTGTTGTGTGTAAGTATCACAAGGTCCTAGCATATTCGTTCCATTCACAATATCATATTTTGACAGCATAATTATCTTTGTCTAGTTACATTTAGTTGTTCCAACCTAGGTGCATGACATGTGCTTAAAACTTGAGTTTACACTGTCAATCGAATTTATCTACGTAAATAAATTTCGCTGGGTTTGAGACTTTAGCACGTACCTCTCCTTGATCCCGCACCACTATACAATTATTATATTGGCATACCTGCAATAATACTATTAAATTTGGTACATCCTTTCAACATATAGTCACAAAATCCTCTACATATGCATTCCTTAATAGCAAATGCTCCTTGTCATCACTACAGCATATTAAACAGTTAGCTCCAGCAACTCTTAACACTAATAAGACAACCATATTTTTTAATGAGTCAGCCAGGTCATCATCCATCATAACCTCACTAAACTTAACCCCAAAGTCAAATCTTCTACATAAAGCATTCATTTTAATTATGTTTAACTATTCATCATTTCTAGGAAAATAAAATCTAATAATAAAAGTAGAACATTTTTGTTCTTCCATTCACGGTCACAGATGCCCCCATCAAGTTTTAGTTTCCCCAATGGCATCGGACACAAACTGCGTCAACAAATCTATACTTAACAAATAAAATGGTCCTCCAAATTTAATAACTCTATGAGAAATATAATTTCAACTCACTTTTTCATGTGCGAATTTGGAATGCACTTGATTATAAATGTTAATTGAGGTTTATGTGCATGAAACACAATGTACATCAGGGGCTCTCAGTGAGCGCCGATCAAAATAAGACTAACTCTATTTGAAAGACTCGAATCAATACATCAGTTTAAAGGAATAGTGGAACAACCTCTTCTTTTTTTTTCTATTTTTTTTTTAACTTTAACAAAAATCGAACTTGAACCCTTGACAGCTCCAAACTTTACTTTTTAACTAAGTGATGTCTGGTACATCTCATCCGATACCGAATAACATGTTTTTAATATATCCTTTAAATTATTGTAAACTAAGTTGTAAGTCAACTATGACTTAAGTTGGACTTGCTAGAGACTTAAGTATAGAAGACATAAATTAAGAACTACTAAAACAAGTACAAAAGAGGAGACAAGAGAGAAAAGAGTTAGAGATGAAAATGTAGAGATTTTATTCATACATCGGTGTATTTTTTATAAATGAAGGAACCCCTTATATAGGCCCTTAGTCATGATAAGAATAAATACTTGCACAAAGTGTGCAAGTTACACTAAAGTCTCATGTCATACAATATTACATGTTACATGACAATAAATGGATAAATGATTATACATTGAAATTGAATACAAGTTATACAAAATGTACAAATTGTATTTAATTTAAAAGTCATACTTGATGTTACAATTCAATTTGAGGGAGATCCAATTTACAACATAAACTTTCATAAGATTTTTTCTATTTTTGGACGCACACTAGTTTGAAAAATTTCGACGTTACAATATTTCTACAAATTACTGCTCTCTCTAGTAAATAGTACTTGTTATTGGTCTACCAAAAGAGGCCGTTTATTGCAACGACTTTGAATACTGAGGCATCGGAAGCAACCCACAAGTCTACATCAACGACCCAACCACAAAATCGTTCATCCTCTCCCTCTCCCTCTCCCTCTCCCTCTCAATCCCAAAACCCAGTTTCTCCATCACTTGAAAGATCAAGCCATGATCTATTCTTCCACAATTAGCACCTTAGATTGATCTCCCAACAGTTTTGTTACTTTGAGTTTGCTGCCATGTTTGCTCTGTTTGCTCTGTTTCCTCTGTTCCACCTGTTTCTGACGTCATCAGCTGCAACAACAGATGGAATCGCACAAGGGGAACCCATGAATTTCACGAAAACTCTTGTGTCAGCTCGCGAGGTCTACGAACTGGGGTTCTTCGCGCCAGGATCACCCAACAATTACTACCTGGGCATCTGGTACAAGAAGATCACAAACAGAACAATTGTGTGGGTAGCCAACAGAGCCCAGCCTCCAATCACATGTTCAACTAATTCCTCTACAACTTCCTCCCCATGTTCTCTCACTATAAGCCCAGATGGGAATCTGGTAGTCATGGACTCTAATGGGATTTCCACAAACATCAGCTCGATCCCGCCCGGAAGGCGAACCGCGGCGAAGCTACTCGATTCGGGGAATTTAGAGTTGAGGGACATGAGCAGTGGGGATCTCTTGTGGCAGAGCTTTGATTACCCATCAGACACATTTCTTCCAGGAATGAAGCTAGGGTTTGATGATGTAACTGGTAGGGTTTGGACATTGAGTTCATGGAGGAGCACTTCAGACCCATCACCAGGTCAGTTTCAAGTCATGTTGGATCCAAATAGAACTACTGAGTTTCTTACCATGCAAGGGTCACAAAAGTACTGGACCAGTGGTCCATGGACTGGTCAGGTTTTTCTCTATGTTCCAGAGATTAGAACAAATGGGGTGTACAATTTTAGCTTCTTAGACAACAAGACACAGAGCTATTTCTTCTACACTACTTTGAACAATTCCCCAATTTTGTCTAGATTTGTTATAGATGTTTCGGGGAAGTTACAGACCTATACTTGGTTGGAAAATGCCCAGAGATGGATTTTGTTCTGGGAGCAGCCGCGGCAGCAATGCGATATTTATAATTACTGTGGGGCTTATAGCAATTGTGATCAGACCCAGTTCCCTTACTGCAATTGCTTGATGGGCTTCCATCCTAGTAATGATAGGGATTGGAGATTGAGAGATTGGACTAGTGGGTGTGCGAGAAATACAGTGCTTGAATGTGGAAGAGATGGGTTTTTACTGATGAGAAATGTTAGTTTGCCTTTGAATTCTAGGACTTTGGCGGTTTCGAGTGCGGGTGAATGTCGATCGGCTTGCTTGAGTAACTGTTCTTGCAACGGTTATTCGTATGGGAATCAGTGTTGGGCGTGGTACAGTGGTCTTTACAATGTGAAGCAGGCTGATGTTGTCGGCGGAGATTTCTATTTGAGGCTTGCTGATTCTGATGTTAAGCTTTATCAAGGTAACAAGGTGTTCATATATTGATGATTCTGTGACAAAAAAAATAAATAAATCTAGTTTATCATCCTTTTATTTATTTTGTTTGTTTCTTAAATTAGATGCCAAAATTTTATGATATATTGAATTTTCAATTACAGACACAATCAACAACACTTCATCATCGTCGGATTCAGGAAGTAAGAGCAATCTTGGACTAGCAATAGGGCTACCTGTTGGTGTGTCAGTGTTTCTTGTGTGTTGTATTTTTGGTTGTTTCATATGGAGGAGAAAGAGAAAACAAAGAGGTAGCTTGTTCTTTATTTCTCTATGTACAGTTCTATTTTACTCCTTTTTACCACATTTGGAATGAATAACCATTGATTTTCAAATCAGGGTCTGAAGAGGCAAACCAAGATCTACTGCAGTTTGATTTCAGTACCAAGCCAAAACCTACCAAAAATGAGTTATCACAAATAAATAAGATTGCAACTGGTGGAACATGGGATGTCGATTTGCCGTTATTTAGTTTGGCAAGTGTCTCTTCGGCTACGAATAACTTCAGCGAAGCCAATAAGCTTGGGCAGGGTGGTTTTGGACCTGTTTACAAGGTTAGACTTTTTGCAAAGATTTATATAAGCTCCAATTTTACATGCTTCGACCATGTTCAAAATGTCGAAAGAACCAGGGGTCCGGGGCTTATGGTCAAAATGATCATGAGATTAAAATTTGTTTCACATATTAATACTTCTCATGCTGTGTCACTTTTGGGATTTGCTTGGTTGAATTTTTTTTTGGTATTGAGTCAAAATGGTCTTGTTCTAGGGTACATTATTGAATGGACAAGAAGTAGCAATCAAAAGGCTCTCAAGAGGTTCGGGACAAGGACTAGAAGAGCTGAAAAATGAAACAACACTAATTGCTAAATTGCAACACAGAAATCTTGTGAGGCTCTTGGGTTGCTGCATTGAAGGTGATGAGAAAATTCTGATCTACGAATACATGGCTAACAAGAGCTTGGATCTCATCCTTTTTGGTATGTGGATTTTCATGATGGTTGGATTCGCTTTCAATATTCTTTCCCATCACAATCTTCATTTTCTTTAAATTACATATATCCAATCCATTTTCTTTGTTACATAATTCATAGCTCATTCATAAAATTCTTTTCTTGCTTTATTTAGATCCAAACAATGTAATCAATTTAAGTTGGGAGAAGCGCATAGATATTATTGAAGGGATTGCTCAAGGCCTCCTGTATCTCCATCAGTACTCAAGATTAAGAATTATTCATAGGGACCTAAAGGCAAGCAATATTTTGCTGGATAGTGAGATGAATCCTAAAATATCAGATTTTGGGATGGCAAGAATTTTTGGCAGCAATGTGGTTCAAGCAAATACTAATCGGATTGTAGGGACTTAGTAAGTGACCTTCCCCATGAATTAATAATCTTGCTTAAATATTTTTTTTGCTCACTGATTTGAATTTCTTTTTGATTGGCAACAGTGGTTACATGTCACCTGAGTATGCTATGGAGGGGCTCTTCTCCATCAAGTCTGATGTATTTAGCTTTGGAGTCCTATTGCTGGAGATTCTTAGTGGTCGGAAGAATTCAAGCTTTCATACCGTAGATAACAGCAGTGTCAACCTTGTTGGACATGTGAGTAGCCATAGAAAAATCTAAATTCATTTCTACATTTCACTAGTTCTTGTTTTGTGAAAACATCAGAGTAGAAATGGTACTAGTCTGCTCTTATTCATTTGTCTGTATGTTTGAATTCCACGTTTGCTATATATAATGCATTTGAAATTGAATTCAACAGGCTTGGAATCTGTGGACAAGTGAAAGAGGATTGGATTTTCTCGATCCCTCTTTGGGCGATTCATCTTGCTTGACGACGCCTTTGAGATACATTCATGTAGCGCTATTGTGCGTGCAAGAGAAAGCAAATGATCGTCCGACCATGTCTGAAGTCATTGCCATGATTGGCAATGACCTTATAAGTTTGCCTTCTCCCAAGCAGCCTGCTTTCTCTACTGGGACTGGAACCGATGCGAGCTCAAGCATCAGTAAGAATGCTAGCTCGATAAATGATGTCACGGTTTCATTAACTCCTCGATAAAAGGTATCACTGTAATGTATTTTTGGGATGAACAATTATTTTCCTCTTCTTTGTAAGGGGCAAGAAGGTTGATATTGATTGAGTGTATTTGTTTGTATCCGGTATTTTTTTTTTTTTTTTAAATTACTTTGTGATAGTTCCTTGTAAAAATTTTAGTATGATATTCTTGGTAACTGCTCAACATGGAAAGGGTTTTCTCTACTGCAATACTGGTCTTGAAAGAAAAGATTCAAGAGAGAGTTGGCACCAATTTAATTATTTGAAGCATGTAACTCATTCCTTTTGACTCTAAATCTCACATGATCATTGATTTTGTGCTGTATATAATTAACTTCTAATTAGTGTTTGATCTCCTATGTATTATATATATTTCAAAATCCAACACTTCTTAACGAGAGATCACGCTTATATTCTTTGTTCTTGTTCTTAATCGATCGGTTTCCTTATCCTCAACAACTTGTTAGAATCAACATTAATTGCCTTTCAAATCAAATACATCAACAGTTTTGTGTATAAACATATATAGTCTTCTAAAGAATTAATTGAACTTAATTATGATCAACTCTGCTGATTGATTAACACTGATAAGTGGACGTTCAATGAAAGGGAAAGTAGAACTTTGTAGTATTTGTGTTGGTAGTTGGTAAATGAACTAATTCAATGCATGTAGGGCATGTAGCAAGTATAAACTATTAAATTCGAGTAACATGAATCCACCAAAAAAAAAAAAAATTCGAGTAACAAGAGGCTCAAAATAAGGGTTTTTTGGGGGACCATCTACTATATCACCATGGTTAACTTTGGAAAGCTTAGTTTATTAATTAGTCTTATTAAATTAATGGACCCATTATTGGAGGATCAGATTTTATACTTTTATTAGGTGAATAGTAATTGTCATTAATAATTAATACTTACATCAAATCATACAAGTGTTTTTTTTGTGACCAAGCAGCACCGGTGATTAACCAACGTTTGTCATCCTTCACCACTAGCTAGCTCGAGATCATATTATAGAAGCACAAAAACTGAAAACAAGGAAAAAAACATTAATAGTAATAATAACAATAATAATAATAATAACAACAACAACAACAATAATAATAATAGAAAAAAATCTTATATTTGTCTTGATTTTAGGCCCAAGATGAGCAATCTGAGTTTTACTGCAGTGTTGTGGACAAGCTTAAATTAATTATAGTGGTTGACTCAAGAAGTCTAGTTGGATTATAAAACCAAAGTGAGTTCATTAGATCATATTGAGCCAACATATATAATTGTCAATTATCAAAATTCATAATAAATTCAAATTATTATTATTTTTGATGGAAAGATATATTCATTCATATAAATTCCTCACTATTACATATTATTTAACGATAAAATTATATCAATAGCAATTTTTTCCCACACTTTGGAACCAAAGTGACGTCGCGAAAGTGCAAACTTATATGCTAGCTACTTATACCCATGTCGTCAAAAATGTCAAATTGATCATATAAATTATATTTATTATGGATTTATAATCCATATTACGTGTTAATTCTTATCGGATATATCTGAAGAGATATTTTATGTTAATTCTTTATTTATCTCCATTCAATTCAAGAATTGCCCCTGAAATGGTCATCCTAGAATAATTATTTTGATGGGGAAAACTAAATGATCATTGGAGAACATAAAAATGTGGGTCGAATTGATAAAAGCTAATACTATTAAATTAGATTAGGTTTGAAAAATTAGGAGAGAGTAGTAGAAAATGAGATCTACTTTTTCGTTGATTTCAATGGAGAGATAGAGTCAAAGAAGGACAGCTTGGTGGGTTGGGAAGAAAATGATAGTTTATGCACAGGAGGCAAAAAGTATTCAAATCCAACCGAGACAAAACGGACATCCAGAACACTGTCTAAAGAAAAAAGAAAATCAAGGTTGCGAGGTTGGAAAGTTGAATGTAGGTTGAAGGGAAATGATTCAGAGCGTGTTAACCCCAAAAGATGGACAAAAGTCAAGTGTATTTCAAAAAGTGATGTGGGATTGTTTTTTTTCATCAATTGTGGAAGGTTTCTTTAAAATTACAAAAGTAAGGTATTTCTCCTTTTGAGAAGGCGCTATTAATGATAACGTGGTTGATTTATTGATGACACGGTGATGACTTGGTGTGCATTTGAATTTTGTATGAATTACTTTTTTTGAGAAGGAGAGTTATTCATACAAAATACTAAGTGTACGAATTATTCCTTTTGATAAGGAGTTATTTGATCAATAACAAGCTTATAAATTACTCATTTTGAGAAGTAGTTATTTGTTCAACCCATGTATACTCATGCAACCTATGCAAACCCATGTAAACATCACGCAAACACATATATCAATGTAGACAGCCCATGCAAACACATGCAACCCATACAAACGTCACGCACATATCTAGAGGTGGACAACGTCACACACATATCTCGAGGTGGACAACCCATGCAAATACATGCAACCCACGCAAACGTCACGCACATATCTCAAAGTGGACAACCCATGCAAACCCACTGTAAACCATGCAAAACATCACACACATATCTCGAGGTGGATAACTCATGCAAACCCACTACAAATCATGCAAACGTCACGCACATATCTCAAAGTGGACAACCCATACAAACACATACAAACGTTATGCACATATCTCGAAGTGGATATGGACGACTAGCATACCAATTACAACTGTAAATCCATGCAACCTCGTGCAAACCCCATGCAAACACATGCAACCCCATGTAAACCTCATGCATCCTATACAAATTGGGAATACCGAGATAGAGATAGAGACAGAGAGACTGATGAGAGGTGGAATAAAAACTAAAATCCTTTTATTGCTTTAATCTAAAACCCATGTGTGGCGGCCCCTACTTCTAAACAGGGCATCGCCCGGCCTAATCCCGTACTCAAGCCTCAATCCACATTATCTAAGACTTAAGTACGTATTAGTCAGCCTATCGTCCCTATAATTCTCCAAATCTCCATATATTGTTATATTATCACATTGACATGTCATTTAAATGTTAAGTGGAAACATTGTATTAAGCGAAAGGATTAATTCTCCAAAACAATTCCTAAGTGTGGAAAACCAGGAAAAAGAACATCACATGCATGTATAGATATGAAACTATTCACTCAACCAATGTACAACCAAAAATGACATAAATAATCATAATACAACAAAAGTCGGGACCTATAAAATGAGTGAGGAGAGTCGCCGAACTACTCAGAGGAAGTCGCTGATCTTCTCCTTCCCCGGTCTACTGCTGCTCGACAGACTTACACCCACCGTCACGAACTATACGGTGAGTATAGTGATATTTAAGTACAAACTGGAGAATTTCATGTCACATTTCCAAAAGAAACGAATGGTATTTAAAAGCATAAATGAGCTAAATAAATTGCCGAAAAAAGTAATGCAAGTAAATACCACAGTTAAAGATGTAGAGACAGACACGGGCTAAGTCGAGATGATCTACGTCCGGTCGCCGGTGAGACCTATCACCTGCCTTTTCCCACTACGATATGGAGCCGCGCTCAACATATCTCACACAATTAGCGGAACTGCGCTCTATGCGTTAGAACATCAATCTCATGCTTGCCGACCAACCCGAGCCCCATAACTCGTGTGCCGCGCAAGTGTAGTAGTGAGTGCCGGAACCCCGGTAGACCCATGTCCCCATGAACCGCGCATCTCTCGTGCAATGGACACTAGATAATTCCAACTTTAATTTCAAAGTCAAATAATTCCAAAATTCTAAGTTAACAAGACAAGTTAGGCTGCAAAGCCCAAAGAAAATCGAATACAATGCTATTTAAATTCAAAGTAGTCCATTAGCATGTTTTTCATCAATTGTATTCAAGAACGACATCAAGTGTAGGAATTTGAGGCAATGAAATAATTCACAAGGCATCATGTCACAATATTCATCCATGAATAGATACAAGAACAACATGATGTGAGATGACATGTAGTAATGTCTACCAACAGACCAATAAAGCAATAAGAGAATGAAATGAAATATAAAACTCTCACAGTTGTACTTACAAGTCACACGCTTGTCCTAGTCTAGCCAATTCCTCGACGAGTCGAACTGCGTGCCCAAACGCCTGAGTTCCCCCGTAATTCCCTAACATTCAATAATATCTCACTTAGGCCAAATCGAAGTCGAGACAAATTTCGAAAAACATTTTTTTATTTATTTTCGGTCATTCGGCCCATTTCGCATTTTTCGAGGTAAAACCCCCGTATGAAAGCTGAATTTCTATCATCAAATGACCCTAACCACAAAAACCACTTTCACTTTCAAGATTGACTCGGTAATGGGATCCAAGAAATGTAACTGCATACTAATGCACAAAGGATAAGAGTCAAAATAAACAAACTAACCTAATAGCATGCTGTATCACTGAACAATGACAAACACAACAATCAACATGACAAAGTATAGGAATTGGAATCAATGATATACAAAATAGAGTATGCTATGAACATCATAAAATGAGCAACTGAACAAGTCATAACATATGGATTTCAAAGGCAATTCAGTTCGAATAACAGCGAAGAAATAAATGAAATGAAATGAAATGTAAATAAATGTCTCAAATCAGTTTACTTACATAATTATATATTTATTTATTTTTTTTTTACATTGGGGTGGATCTGGGTCAACCTGACCCGGTTAAGCAGGATCCGGGTCGGTATGACCCGTTCCCGCCGGGTCAAGGTCCAGCTCGGCCCACCCGGGCCCGGGTCGGCCCGACCCTACTCACACTCATCTTCTTCCTCTTGCGCGAACTAGAGTTGCTGCTTCTTTTTTATTTCTTCTTTGCTGGGGTTAGGTTCGGCCCCAACCCCAGATCACCCTTGGGAGGGAGATGACCTCACAGTGATCTCCTTCCTCAACGATGTCGCGCCACCACCATGGCCGACCAACACAACAACGACAATCAACAACAACGCCAAAGCAACTCAATAACAATGACAACACAAACGACAACCGAAATCAACAACTCACCTCAGGTTCTTAGTCTCTCTCTCCCGGTCTCTCTCTCCCTCTCTCCTTCTTCTTCTTCCTTCTGATCATCTCTGTTTCCTTTCTCTCTCTCTAGTTCACTATTTTTGTTTTTGTTTTGCGTGTAGAGGAGATAAGATCGATTGACCCATATATATATATATATATATGCTTGAATGTGAGCCACTCATTTTTATTTTATTATTATTTTTAAATCAAACATATTAAGCATACCCCATATGCCGCTACCTCGGTCCCACGTCGACACGTGACTCGAGGCGCGTCCCTGTTTATCTCGGTATCTGCATACCCGTAAATGACTTAGTAGTCTATACATGTACATTACACTAGTCAAACAACACAATAAATATAAAATGTACCTCGACCCTTGCCTCGGTAAACGGACCTATCACGATGTGGGTCCCACAGTACGGGTCGTAGAGCCTGTGTAAAACCAATAACATAGTTAAAATTTTTGGGCCGTGACAACTCTTCCCAACTAATGAAAATTTCGTCCTCGAAATTTAAACGTCGACCTACTCGAAAAGGAACGAAAAGTTTCGATCAATCTCGATGCAAGTTTACCTTTCACTTCAAATCTCTCCTTCGAGTATACTAGTATGTCATCGATGATGACTATCACGAATCGGTTAAGAAACCCTTTTATGTGAAGGCCTAGGGCACTACCATTGTGCATAACTGCAACTCGTAACAACCCCTGGCGTCTCTAAGGTAGTATGGGTGCACTCACCCACACCATCTACGTACCCCCACTAGGAACAGTGCGCACACCCGCAACTCGTAATATTAGTGCGCGTAGTCTTTCGCCTCCCTCGGTTCGAACACACAACCTGGGGCTTAAGTACGCGTGTTTAGCGAACCGAGTACCATTGGGCTACCAGTCTAAAAACACGATGCATCATATCCATATCTTGTGCTGAAAGTTGTACTGGATCTATTTTCGTCCCTGATTCTAAGCTGATGATACCTTGAGCACAAGTCTATTTAAGAGAAAATTTGTTCTCCTCTCATGTACCATCCTTTTTCTTTACAAAAAGGACAGGTGTTCCCCATCACGACATAGAAGGTGTGATGAAGCTCTTCTGGACCAAATCCTGAAGCTGAGTCTTAGACTCTTCTAGCTCTCATCCAGTATGGTGGTATAGAAATCGATTTCATACCTGGTACTAACTCAATAATGAAATCGATCTCTCGCGGCGGCGGTAAGCCAAGTAAATCCTCTGGAAAGACATCAGGAAACTCTCTAACAATCGATATATCTTCCACCTTAGGTCCCTGACTCTCTGGTATAAATTACAGCGAAATCAACGCTTCCATCTTTTCATTAGTCGCTGGTCGACCTCTCGCTCCTACGGTCATCATTGCTCTACCTTTATAAATGAATGGCGGACGCCCTGAGATCTCAGATATCACGGTCTTGCAGAAACAATCGATATGGGCGTGATATGCAGCTAACTAGTTCATTCCTAAAATCGCGTCGAACGCCAAACATTCGAGGACTCTAACATCGGCAGGTAGCACTACTCTAGTTATCTTGACGAGACATTTCACAACAAGACTATGAGGGTAAACACCATCCCCGGCTGCAGTACTCAAGATCAAATGCGCACTGAACTTAACAGTTTTCAAACCTAAGATGTCTATCATGCGACCATCAATAGACAATACAGTAGAGTCAAAAGCAAATAAAACATATAAAGCGTGATCGCAAATAGAAACCGTACCCTTAACAAGACCTTGTGTAGCGTCAGCGTCTGGCTGGGCTACCATTCGAACCTCATCTCGGGCCTGCTGTACGTACACTGGTGTAGGATGCGGGCACTCTCTCACGATATGTCCGACCTGTCCACATCTATAGCATGTCAACAGTCTATACTGACCCTGAGTCTAAAACTGGCCCTGTGCCTGATACTGACCGTCTCTGCACCTGTTCCAGTCTCTGTCTCGTTTCTCAGCCTCTACCTCTGCCACCCTGCGGCTCCTGCTGTAAAGCCTGTGAGGCGGGAAGTGCAGGAACTATAGGAGCTGGTAAGGCTGGTCTGATGGGAGGTAGCAAGGGAAGTCTGCTCACAGAGCTCTATGCTGAAGAAGTGGATGATATAGGAGGCACAGCCAGTGGGCGCATAGTTGTTCCCGAACCCTGAGATCCTCGGTTCCATCCCCTTGCTCCCTTACCCCTCTGTCTCCTCATCTCATACTCTACGGCCTGCTCTGCAGAGAGAACTAGGTCTGGTGCTCTGCCATCAGTGACTCGACCCAAATAGTATGTCTCATGCGCTAGGGCTCTCTTATAGATCTCGGTGCGTGTCCTTGCGCCTGAACTGACGACGTAATATCCGATATCGGGTTTGAGTCCATCACTAAAGTGATACACATCCTCAGACTCATCTCTCACCAAGTACCCAACAAATTGTCGCAAATAATCATATCGATCCATGTAGTGCATCAAAGTCTCCTCTGGCCCTTGTCTCAGATCCATGAACTCTCGTCTCAATCACTTCATGACTGAAGTCAAAAAATACTGCTCATAGAACTTTCGCTTAAAAGCATCCCATGTCTCGAACACTCCGTGAGTGGCCACTGTTATACGCCACCACACGTCAGCGTCTCGCTCGAGTGTATATGATGAGATCTCTGCTCGAAGTCTATCCTCAATCCTCAAGACCCGATGAAGCTTCTCCTGAGACAGGATCCATTTCTCAATCTTTTGAAAATCCCTTACGCCATCAAAACAAGCTAGTTTGAGTCTAATAAAGTCCTTCACTAGCTGAACTTCCACTGACGTAATGGAAGATACAAGCGTGGGAGACGGTACTGCCTCAGCTATTTCTACAACTGGTGTGGTCACTGCTATCGGCGCTGCTAATGCTGCAGTAGGAAGTACTGGCGCCTGTTCAATCAGTGTAGCAGTCGTGGGAGTTGATGTCGATGCTAGTGCAGCAAAACGTGCGGTCATCATCGTGATGAAATCAACCAACTGCTAGCCCTGAGTTGTCACTCGCTCAGACAATCGCTGCAAATCCTCCGCTATCGTAGGAGGCGAACTGCCGCTAGGCTCCACATCTCCTCCCCTGCGTATATCAGCCATAGTGGTCTACAATGGATATCGAACACGAATAAGCTTCTACGTGACATTGCGCATAAGTAGATAGATACATATAGCAAGTAACAAGTACATATACCTCCATCTCACTGTCACTCACTTCCCAACTAATGGTGTCTAGGCAATGAGTATCTGGTTTCCACAACTAAGGTTTGTATTTTATGCAATTTGGGCTCTAACACTAGGCTCTGATACCAACTTTGTTGGTATCATATTGCCTTAAGCCATATAGTTCTCTAAAGCTGGCCTTGATACCAACTGTGACGGCCCCTACTTCTAAACAGGGCACCGCCCTACCTAATCCCGTACTTAAGCCTTAATCCACATGATCTAAGACTTAAGTACGTATTAGTCAGCCTATCGTCCCTATAATTCTCCAAATCTCCATATATTGTTATATTATCACATTGACATGTCGTTTAAATGTTAAGCGGAAACATTGTATTAAGTGGAAGCATTAATTCTGCAAAACAATTCCTAAGTGTGGAAAACTAGGAAAGACAACATCCGCTTAATACAATGTTTCCGCTTAACATTTAAATGACATCTCAATGTGATAATATAACAATATATGGAGATTTAGGCTGACTAATACGTACTTAAGTCTTAGATCATGCGGATTAAGGCTTGAGTACGGATTAGGCCGGGCGGTGCCCTGTTTAGAAGTAGGGGCTGTCACAGTTTTTTTTTTTTTTTACATTGGGGTGGATCCGGGTTAACCCGACCCGATCTAGCAGGATCCGGGTCGGTATAACCCATTCCCGATGGGTCAGGGTCCGGCTCGGCCCACCCTGGCCCAGGTCGGCCCGACCCGACTCACACTCATCTTCTTCCTCTTGCGCGAACCTGAGTTGTCGCTTCTTTTTTTATTTCTTCTTTGCTAGGGTTGGGTTCGACCCCAACCCCAGACCACCCTTGGGAGGGAGATGACCTCACAGTCATCTCATTCCTCAACAATGTCGCGCCATCACCATGGCCGACCAACACAACAACGACAATCAACAACAACGCCAAAGCAACTCAACAACAACGACATCACAAACGACAACCGAAATCAACAACTCGCCTTGGGTTCTTAGTCTCTCTCTCCCGGTCTCTTTCTCCCTATCTGCTTCTTCTTCTTCCTTTTGATCGTCTCTGTTTCCTTTCTCTCTCAAGTTCACTGTTTTTGTTTTTGTTCTATGTTGAGGAGATAAGATCAATTGACCCATATATATATGTGTGCTTGAACGTGAGCCACTCATTTTTATTTTATTATTATTTTTTAAATCAAACATACTAAGCGTACCCTATATGCTGCTACCTCGGTCCCACATCGACACGCGATTCGAGGCGCGTCCCCGCTCGTCTCGGTATCTGCATTCCCGTAAATGACTTAGTAGTCTACACATGTACAGTACACTAGTCAAACAACACAACAAATATAAAATGTACCTCGACCCTTGCCTCGGTAAATGGACCTACCACTTTTGGGTCCCACAGTACGGGTATTGAGCATGTGTAAAGCCAACAACACAGTTAAAAATTTTGGGTCGTGACACCATGCGACCCTATACTTATTTGTTATTGACTTAATAATTAAAAAAAATTCATTAGCATAACTAGTCGATAGAAACAAAAATAAAGATCTTAAATAAGTTTTTTTTAAACGAAATATTAATGAGGATGAATACTTTGTCAAGCTAGCCAGTCGCACCCTACCGCCTATCTTGCCTTCATTGGCCTCACTCATCAAGAAAACTCTACATGGTCACTACAAGAAAGAACTGATTCAGCAACAAAATAATTTGATGCTGAGGTGGTACGATTTTGTTGCTAAACCACTCTGCAACAAATCAACGACAGATAATAGCTTTTAGTAAAATATTTGTTGTTGGTGTACCCCAGCGACATAATAAGTATTATGTTGCTGTTCAGCGACAGATTTGTGATAAATATTTGTCGCTGAACAATAACAGAAACACATCTGCTACTGATTGAAGTCCAGTTAGCACGGACGTGTTTGTTGCAACTCTGTTGTTGTTCAGCGACAGACGTCGTTTATTGTCGACTTTGCCTAGTAAGCAAAGACGCTTTCTGTCGCAAGTATGTTGCTATTTAGCGACAAAGCATCTGTCGCTAACTGTGCCCAGTCAGTAAAGACGCTGTCTGTCGCAACTCTATTGCTATTCTGCGACAGAGTCGCTGACTGGTGCCCAATCAGGAAAAACGTCTTGTGACAAATTAGCGACAACGCTGAGTTGTCACTAATTGTAGAATGGTAGTTTTTTCAAATAAAATTATAAACAGTAAATAGTAAAAGGAAAACCTACAGTAAAATTTGCAAAAACAAATTAAAAGCTACTAATATTACAAAAATTGGAAAAAAGTATGTATATTATCAAAATTTAACAAACAATGTCTACAAAAGAATGAGATTAACATTTCATAATTAGTACTATACTATAAAGTAGTAAATGAACATTATTCAACAATTTAAAAACAACTACACAAGGTGGCTACACAAATTTACATATATACAATGTGTGCAAAACACTCCTATAACATTCTTTCATCGATACATAGATAGGCACTATACAAGTTCTTTAGCTAGCAGAGCGTATCCCATCCAAATACTGAAAATTAAAAGGAACATGAACAATATTCGACATGCAACTAAAATAGTCCAACACAAATTAAAATAACATCACATCCAATTTTAACGAAATTGAAGACTATAAATACTCTTCTTAAGCAACTAGAGATGTAGGCTACTTATTTAAAAAGTATAGTTGAATCTCAACTTAAAAAGCTAGGTTAAGGTTTAATATAGTCAGATTTTTCCTAATCTAGTTTTGATCAATGTAATAAGTAAACTATAAAGCAAAATCATTCGGATGGAATCCAAGAAAGTTGTAAGATTAAAAAGAGAAGACAAGGAAAAGAAAAAGGAATCCATGTACAAGATAGAGCACACTTTCAATCAAATATAAGGTCTAGTGTGGCTTTTAGCAAAACTCATTCTAACACAAAAGGTGCATTCATTGAGAATCCAATCTTTTCAATATTAGAACATAGGAGGATAGTGAGACATCTAAATGTAAATTGAAGTAAAAACGTGCTCATGCAGTCTCGCGTACTGGGCAAGCTTTGTTTCATGAAAGATTATTGATAAGCACATGTGCTTTGGTTCCCCTATTCCTTGTTTAGTAAGACCAATATTTGAGTTTTTTTCACTTTCCACTTTCAATGGCAGAATCACTGTTAACTTGTACTAGTTTACATCAAATTTGTGTTATTTGCAATCCAATATCATGAATTGAACCATAAGATTTCCTAGATTAAGTTTAATTCCAACACCACTTATTCACAAAGTATAGTATTATTTCAAGAAATGTCTCCGCTTTTTGTAATGAAGACTTAAGGTTTCTTGATTAGAATCATAAGTTAAACTAGCTAATAAAAACTTATGACACCAACAGATGTTAACACTAACAAAAACTTTACCTATAAAGAATTTTGCATGAAAAAGCATATAGTGGCAATATTATTTAATACAGTCACTTGGTCACTCTAAAACCAAAATAATCTCTCAATCAACCCCCATTCTCCAAAACATTAGATGCAGAAAAATAAACATAAAATTCAACATTGGAGTTATAAAGTAATTATATCTTACCTAGCAAAAACAAAGAACCCTTGTCAACTCCTTCTCTGTAAGCAGCACCGATACCAAATGCCACTACTGCACATACCTACAAATGAAGAAACAAATCGACTACATTAGAAGGAAAAAAAGTGAATATATACATTGACTCGTAATTAAAAACTCACCATCAAAATAGATAGAACATCCAATCACTATTGTCGTGGCGGTGGTCGCGGAGGCGGCATAAGTTGCGACATAAACTCATCATGATCATCCAAAAGATGATGTATATCCTCAGGCATCTCTCTATATGGATAGGTCCAATGTCTAGGCTGGTGGTCATCCAGGTGTGCATACTGAGAAGGTGTTATGTCGGTCGTCAAATGTCCAGGTTGTTCGTCACTCTGAGGACCAGAACTCTCTGTAACTAGTGATAGTAGAAGTCGCGGTGTCGGAGGCACGTGGGGCCTAATACCAAGGTGTTGCATTAACAATGCCTCCATACGTGCTAAACGATCCAGCATTTCTCGATTTTCTTCTTGGCGTTCCATCTTGTCCCTCTGCATTTGTTCTTGTAGTTCCATTCGCTCCTTCAACAATGTTTCTTGTAACCTCTAGTGGTCCCGCTGGAGCTTTTCCAACTCATGAGGTCCGTACACTGGTCCTTGAGATGAGCTTGTTTCCCCTAAAGATATACTGCGATGATAACCTTGTGACCCTAATCCGTAGACACATCGATTGACTTCTGGCACCACCTCAAGATAAATCGCATCCTTGTCAATCGATGTGTCGGGGTACTGGGTAGACATCTCCTCCAATCTCCGAGTAAGTTAAGCCTGCATTAAATTAATAAACTAATAGTTAACTCTACTATTTTCTTTTAAATTGATGCGCTACATATGTTGTCTCGAAAACTATTTATATGCAATTCATATTACTTACATCAATCTTCGCAGATCTTTGGTCGATGAAAGTTTGGCCGTCATGGCCATAGGCGTGGAGGTGTCGAAACATGTCCTTGCATGTGGGACGACATTTAAGCTTCTTCTCCTATAAGCGAGTTCCAGGATTAGTAGTTTTTATTTGCGTTCATCTACATACGAAACTATTTATGTATGTATAGGTACCAACATATCACCATGCTGTCTCACGATATACTTCCAGCGCTATGCAATGAAATACTACCTCAGACTTTCTATTTGTGCTCATCTGCTCAGACTTCTTCTCGAATGGTTCATCTGTTGCTCATTTTCTTTTGTAATGCTCAAACACCTCTTCTGTCAAGTAAATAGGTGTTATTCTCTTCTTCGCGATTAAATATATATTGCCCGTGTACCGGATGGCTGGCTTTTGACACCATGCTTCATATATCGCACATGAAATTTGCAAGTCCCAAGTGAAGAACACCTACAAATGAAGAAGTAATGGACACATTCTCATTTCTATAATCAGAAACTAGTTTAAATAAATTCACTTCGATGGTTTATGTGAAGTTACTGAACTTCCACGTAAGCCAATATATATCTCGTGGGATTGTGGAACATATTCCCTTTCCATCCTTCTTTCAAATATCCACTCTTGAAGACTAAACTTATCTTCCCTGCCGCCATGGAAGAAGGGTGTAACCTACCATTTCAACATTTAAGTTAGTCTAGGAAATTAATATTTTTATAGATTAAGTATATATTGTAGAGATTAATATACAAGCCATGCTCAACAATGAGATGAATAAGAGGGGATCGACCTTCTGTAGGGGTTGTCGGCAGTCTGGAAAAAGTCTAAGATCTCCTCAATCGCAGGTGGTATCAATGAGCGCAACCTGTTAGTGGATGACCTCGCGGATGAAGTCCTATGTCGTGCTGGGGGGTCTACGAGATGTATAAGTATGCTCGTCGCCTACTCCAGTAGAATGAACGAGATGAGCTGAAGGTGATGGTGTGGAGTGGTGTGACGAAGAGGGAATGGTACCATGTTGAGTTGGGAGTATAAGAACTGGAGGAGATGGTGTGTCGTGATGTGATAACGAGGGACTAGCACCATACTGAGGTGTGTATACAGTTCCTGCCGGTGATAGTGTGGCATGTTGATGTAGATATGGATGACTTGGAAGTGATGAGGAGGTATAATGTGATGACGATGGTCCGAAGGCATAAGTTGGGTATGGACGAGCTACATGTGACAAACTAGTGTGATGTGGCAACGGTTCAGTGTCGTGACGTAAGTAGGCATAACTCGAGCGTGATTGAGTGGTGTGATATGGTGAGTACGACTGAGTCGGATGTAATGAGTACTGACCATCCGATGGGAATGTGTTGCATGGTGCGACAACGATCCTCGTCCAATGGTACAAGTCTCCTCTATGGGTTTATTGATGTCTTCCATGTCCCCATCCTCCATATTACCACGCCCACTACCTCTCGCCATATATAATGGTATCTATATCTATCGCATAAACAAATAATTCAGTTTATTGATACAAATAACATTTATAGAGATATATGAAGTCTAACATAAACATCATATTTCAATCAAATTGATATATTGCACTAAAAACTCACACCAAATCACTCTAACTCATCTTCGCTACCACTGTCTGATGACGATGTGAACTCATCATCTTCATCATCATCCGCATTCGTCTCAAATTCATCATTGTCAGACATAATCTCACTTGGCAGATCAACAGCTGTCGACGCTAATGGATCTACATCTACTTCCATGATGAACATATTCTCATTTTGATCGGCTTGAAATGCATTATCCGAGATGGCCATTTTCGGACTAATGACATTGGTTTCATCTACAAACTTTGGTTGAAGCTTGCATATAACTAACCAATCACTTCGTTCCCTTCTCCTGATAGGAGGGTAAGGAAGATAATATACTTGATGTGCTTGCATTGCCAATACGAAAGGCTCGTACCTATTGAAACGATGATTTTTATGAACTTCCACCAAACCCAATTTACGAAGAAGTCGTGTACCATTTTGAGTAGGATCAAACCAATAACATTTAAACAACATTGTTCAGAGTGACCTATCATGGTAATCAATTCGAATTACATCTCCGAGTACACCATAATAGTCGGTATCGTTCCCGCCTTTGAGTGCAACAACTCGATTTGCGCCATATTAAGGTTCCTAGCAGTCGAGTCTCGAAAAAATAAACTTAACTCGCTAATTGCAATCCACACTTTATCCTCCAGTAGTTCATGAAAGGCAATAGGAATCAATCTCTGCATGAACACATGACAATCATGACTTTTTAGCCCAAACATCCTCAATTTTTTGGCGTCCACACATCGACTAATATTTGAAGCATATCCTTCAGGAAAGCGTAACTGTCGTATCCAATCACATAAGACTTATTTCTTACTTTTATTGAGTGTATAAGACGCTCTAGGATATGAATTGGATGCAGAGTCATTTTCGAGGAAATATCGATTGCAAATATCATTTAAATCTAGTCTAAACCTAGGAACACTCATAATTGTATTAAAAATGTTATCGAACACATTTTTTTCAATGTGCATGACATCCAAGTTGTGCCTAATGAGATTCGTCTTCCAATAAGGTAAGTCCCAAAATATGCTTCGTTTCCTCTACCCTGAATACTTGACAATCTTATTGTTCACATGAACGAATTCGATTTCAGTTACTTTCATCAGCCCCAAAGCTTCAATTTCAGTCAAAATTTGTTCCCCAAATTTTATTGTCGGTGGTCCTTTTCGACAACTTATATCACGCCTGAAGCCGTTCTTGTCACTTCTTAAAGTGGAGTCATGCGGTAGGAAGCGACGATGATAATCAAAGAAGTTTTTCCACCGTGCATTAATTGGAATGCATCCGTGTCATCCATACAATAAGGACAAGCTCTCTTTCCATGTGTGCTTCAGCCAAACAACATACCACAAGCAGGGAAGTCGCTGACAGTCCAAATAAGTGTAGCTCGAAGTTGGAAGTTCGATTTGGTGGAAATGTCGTAGGTAAGTACTCTTTCATGCCATAAATCTTGCAGCTCTTTTATCAAAGGTTGTAGGAAGATGTTAATTTGATTTGTAGGATTAGTCGGGTCCGGTACGATGACCGTTAAGAACATGAAATCCTTCTTCATGCACATTGAGGGGGTAGGTTGTAAGGAGTGAGAATTACGGGCAAGGATGAGTATTGTTTTCTGGATTGGCCGAATGGTTGGAAACCATCCGTACATAACCCTAAACGAACATTACGAATTTCGGGGCTGAATTCGATGCTCACATAATTGAAATGCTTCCATGCAATAAAATCAGAACAATGTTGCATGACGAGGCCGTCTGAAATGTGTTCCCCATGCCAACGCATGTGCCTCGCAGTCGCTTAAAACGCAAATAAACTCTGCAATCGAGGTGCTAGGGGGAAGTAATACATTTTTTTCGAGCCCGCGGCATGCCACTTCGTCCTTCACGTTTAATTTGTTCATACCTTGATTCACCGCAAAACTTACACGTCATCAACTCTAAATCCTCGCCCCAGTAAATCATGCACATGGACTTACAACAATCAATTTGATGGACTGGTAGCCCCGTCCATTACATTAGTCGTTTCGTGTTGTAAAAGCTATCGACTAAACAATTGTTACTCGGCAATGCATCTTTACAAAATTAAAGAATTTCATCGTATGCCTTTTCAGAGATATGATGTTCTGATTTGATTTTTAGGAGTCTCGCGAATACCGATAATTTCGTCATGTTCTCGCACCCTGGCCATAGCTGCTAACTTGCAGCATCTAACATATCATACAAGTTTTACGTTACAGGATTTGGACGTTGTTCCACATAACACCAATTGAAACTCGGACCCGCCAAGTCATGCACCATCTCATGATACGATGTACAATAATTGGCTGCATGTGTTCCTTCGTGGTCATCATATCTCATCGTATTACTAGGTTTGTCATGTACATTTTAAGTGTACATATAATCTTCTTCCCCTGTTTCGACCAACATTGATATCCCGGAACGAACCCCAGACGAAGTATATGAAGTTCTACGGTGTCAACATCATAGTGCGAACGATTACGACACTTCGTATGGTTACATGGACACCGAATCTTCCCTAAGTGGCGAATGTCCTACAGTGTGTCTTTGCGTATGCTATGAACTCGTTCACACCGTTAACGAACTCTAGTCGAGTAAACCCATTTTCAATACGAATATACATCCATTCTCGATTAGTAGACAACTCGATCCTAAGTTTTCTAGCCGGTCAATGGATAAATCTTATCGATTCTTGAAAAGGAAGTATATAAATTCTTATAGATTTCTTTATTTTTAAAAAGTAATCCAAATTAATATTCATTAAACAAATATAGCTACGTACCTAGTAAGTACCAAGTAAATAAAAATCACAATTAATAAACAATATAAGAATGACTAATAACTCAATAAGACATCATTTTTCGTTAAAATGCACAACCAAACATTAAGTTAAACAATGTATGCATTTATTATTCCATAATTCCCGCTTGTCTCTCTATATATACGACACTTTACTAAATCACTTCAAAGTTGATATATAGTCACATGAGAATAAGCAACCAATTTAAAAAAGAAAGTATGCAAAGATTCCTTAAAGTTGAAACAATATCACAAGGAAAAACAGCAAAGAGATAGTAAGTAAAAATCATCTTTCATTTAAGGAGAACAAGAAAGTATCTTCAACCGCTAACGAATAGAGTGTCTAAATAATCAAATCTTTGCACAATAATGATTAATATCTTCTTGAATGCAACACATTAAATTTGTACCACTCACTCACTCACTAGCTATTGCCTATCTTAGCCGACGACCTTTCTAGTCTCCTCCTTGCATAATGTCATGGTTAGGACTACATGTTGTAAAATTATGGGGTGCATTATTATTGTGGTTGTGTTCTAGTAAGGTCTAGGTTTGGCTTTTGCATGTTTCTTAAACAATATTACAATGTATGCAGTTTTAATCTCTTTTCCAACTTTCTAGTCACATCAAAGAACATATTTGCCAAATTTGACATGGAATTTAAATGTGCGAAGGGACATATGTTACCGCTTCTTCAGGTGTGCTTTCTCTCCAAACATGCTATGTACAACAACTATGTACTCTTTTTCCTCACCATGAATTGCCCAAGTTTTCTTTTTCTTTTTTTTTTTCAAAAAGTCCATATAGTCTCGAGATTTCTTATCAATTCTTACTAATGAAGTATATAAATTAATATACTTTTCTTTATTTTAAAAATAAAATATTCATCAATTCCTAATATATATACAGTCTTGAGATTCCAAATATAGCTACGTACCAACTAAATGACAATCACAATTAATAAACAATATAAGAATATATTATTTATAACTCAATAAGATAATGTACATATTTATTAATTTACTTTATTATTAATCAATGAATATATTATGAACTTAATTTAACAATAGTAATTGCTAATTGCCATATGACAAGCTAAGTGAAAATTGAAACTAGCTAAATGCAAATTCAATTCGTTCTAATTGAGTTTTTCGAGGTTGTTTTGATTCGATTCATGCTTTGCATCTTCCATAGTCATAAAATCAAACCTGAAAATATTAATTTTAAGTTGGGAGTTATATTTGACTATGAGAATATTGGTAACCAAAATAACCATATTAACATATGACCATAAACTTAAGTTGTTGATTTGTTGTTGTTTAGCAACAGATTGTTGAGTTGTTGACTTGTTGTTGTTTAGTAACAAATTGTTGAGTTGTTGATTTGTTGTTGTTTAGCAAGTTGTCGCTATTTTTGGATACTATTCCACCATTTTCTTGTAGTGGTTGGAAGCATAACCTAGGTACGGTTTTATTGAAATATTGAAGGCAAAACTTAGATTTCCTAATTACAATAGTAAAAGGAAAAAACATAATGATTCAACATATTCCAAAATATCAAAGAAGTATAAGAAAATGAGCAAACCACGAGTGCTCCGGCGAGGATGTACTGGAATCTGATTAAGCGAGGCTAGGACTATGATTTGAAGATCCACCGCATCAACTTCCTGGTCGCGAGGCACTCCACGAGTCTGCTATGCCTTCGTGTTAATCCATCGGAGTGAAGATCAGGCCGACGACGGTGTCGGTGTGCGAGCGGTGTATGAAGGGGAAGGAGAGAGGCGACGGAGTCGCGTATGAGGAGAGCAGCGACAGAGTCGAGGATAAGGCGAACAGCGGCGGAGTCGTGAATAAGGAGACCAGCGGCGAAATCGCGGCTGAAGCGAACATCGGCAGAGTCGCCGATGAGGAGAGCAGCGACGAAAATGAGATATAGGCCCTCCACCGGTCTGATTCCCGCTAGTCCACCAGAGCGACACTCAGGTCGATGGCGTCGGCGTGCGAGCAGCGGTTGATGCAGAGGAAGGAAAGAGGTGGCGGAGTCGCGGAGGATGACGATGAAGAGAGTGGCGATGAAATAGGCCGAGATGAAGACGACGATGGTGGTGGCGATAGTGATGGTGGCGATGATGACAAGGGCAGTGAAGGGGGTTTGGCGGGGGTTGTTTGCGCAGAGAAGGCACGATGAGGATGAGTTTTATTTTTTAATTTTTTTTTCTTTTTGCGACCGATCAGCGACAGCTTATTTTGTCGCTGATCTGTAGCTGATCTTTTGACTTTGCTACAAATCAGCGACAAAATCATGTCTATCACTGATCTGTAGCAGATATGTTACAACCTTATTTTCAATTATTTTTACTAGGTGACATATCAACGACAAACATGATTCTGTCGCTGATCTGTAGCAGATCTGTCACAACCACATTTCCTAGTCATCATATTGGTGATCATATTGGCGGGAAATGTCTGATGGGAGAAATCAACGACAGATCTATGACAACATACAATTTTTCGCAATGTTTCGTCACAAATCTGTCACTGAATAGTTGCTTTTAGGTCAACTGAGTCAAACGAACTGTCTGATGCACAATTGTTGTTGTTTAGCAACAGATTCTTTCTATCACAATTTTTTGATGTTATTCCATTATGTTCTTATAGTGGGTGTATCTACAGATCGAATGCACTTTCTGCATCCTTTAAAGTTTTGTTTTACTTATATCTTATTTTTGTCTTACTTCTATCTCGTGATCATCAAAAGGGATATGAAGATGAAAATATTTTTGATGCCAAAATCGCGTTATTTCTTTGTCTAGAATTTAAAAATTAAAACAATAAGGAACTTTTGAAAAATAAGTTCATTCCATGAAAAATAAACTTTACAATTTCATTCGCCTAAAATATAATTTTTTTTAAAAAATCATCACTACATAAAAAAACTCATACAGGTTTATCGATGGTTACGTTGATGCTCTGTGAGGCAAATTGGATGTACTATATGTCGAGTTGGACGTCGTGTTTGTACATCCGGCTGAGTATGTCGAGGTTGTTGATCTTGCATTGAATTTAGTTGAGCCAATTGCTCTTCTTCTTCTGGTTCATTCGACTCACCTCTAGTACTAATGCTACCAAAGATAGGAGGTTAAACCATTCCAAAATATTAAATTCCTATATGTGGTTGGTCGAAATGAATATGAGGTGGCGGCATGAATGAGTCATCTCCACTATATGGGATACTGTAATTATAACGTGGTGGAGTAAATGGACTAAGTATGTAGTGAGGTAATGAACCATACATTGAATGTCTAGGCATTCCATGGTCCATATATGAAGACGGCGGCCCGGGTGCATAAGGATCAAAATGGTAAGGATGAAGACTCATGTTCGGCGGCATGGGTACAAACATATGAGCTTCTGGTTACATTGGAGACAATGTAGGAATTACCTATGAGAAGAAGGACATGGTGGGGATGAGCGTTGGCTACTTTCACCAAGGGTCTTGTTCTTCTTACTCTCGGACGAGATCGACGTGGTGGATGAGAATGTTTGCTAATCTCAGCAGTAGTCTTTGTTCAAACAGATGGACGTGGTAGACGAGGATGTGTGTTTCTCTCATCTACAGTCTCTGTTTGTGTTGTTTTTCTTCTCACCCCTCTATTTGATCGATCCTTATCCTCTTCTTCATCTCTAGTTCAAATGTCTCATCATGTATTTTCGATTTGACAACATTTTCATTATTTCACATAGTAGACCTTTATCGTTCATCTTCATCTAAAATTTTAATGTCTTTATTAGGCACAACGAGACCTTACTCGTACTCATCCTCAATGAACACTTGCCACAATCGATGCACTAAGTTACACTGTTATAAAAAGAATTAGGTATTAATATATGAAATTTAAGATGTAACTCGTAAGGAAAAAAATATTTTTAAGCTTACCGAATAGTCACGTAGAGCCTCGTCGTGTCTAATGAACTGTCTGGTGGCTGATTGATACCATTTCATGCAGTCTTATTGATCATGTCCACCCTCTTGTTCTATTATGAATATGCTATCACCATGATTTTTCCACATTTGTATAAAGTTTACATTATAAACCACCTAATTTTGTCGAGTGTGTCCTCGCAATTCGATGTGGTGTAGTAAGGTATTGTAATCATAGTTTAGTGGCATGGCTTGTATCATTCTGAATTGTCTTATTACCCTTTCTGGTCAATGCCACTCAACTATGTGGAAAACAATTAGAGGATACGTCGATAGCCAACTCCCGAGACCTTCAGTACAATATTCGAAAAGATACCTGATGACGTTAACATAAGGCTGCTACACCACGAATCCTCTCTCCATGAGTCAAATGCATCACGGTAAGCTGATGAGACGTGTATCGCATTATGAGTAACCAAAAATGCATTGATCCATCTGTATACATAACAATAAATTAGTTAAAAATAAAATAGAGTTAATATTTGAGAAATTACAAAAAATATTTTTATTACCTATGTCCTAATGGAATGTCAATAGGCATGTATTCTCCATAAATTGTTCGAGGCCGAACTCTAGAAACACCCAGTCGCCTTGGTACTATAAATAAAAACCTATCCCATGCCATAACTGTATAAGAATTGACGTGCCTGCAACCTTTTTGGCACTTGAGCGAGATCTGCAACACAACTCCCTATACAAATAAGCCAAACACGCACTTCCCCAGCTATACTTTCCAGCTGTTTGAAGATCCTCGAGCAATGGTAGAAACATCAAATGTATAAACTGGTTTGACTTATTGGTGAATAGACAACCATTGATAAGTTATAGTATGTACGATCGAACGTAATGTTGCTTCGTTTCCTCATCGTTATCGTCATGTATGGCTGATACATTTTTTTCAAACCATTCGACTTTAAATTGATTCCCAATAATATCATCTCCAACAGGAATTCCACCAAGTAACTTCTCACGCACCTCAACATAGTCAGTATCAGTGGTTCCTGTTACAGACATACCTTTAATAGGTAAGCCGAGCAGTACCTGTACATTCTGAAGTGTAATTATGCACTTACCACATTGCATGTAGAATATCTATGTCTCTGGGTGCCATCTCTCAATGAATGTAGTAATCAAAGCCCAATCAAGGCTGAAAAATGATACACGTGAAATCCTGTAGAACCCATTAGAACGTAGATATCGGATCATTCGAGAATGGTACTACACTGTTCGATCAACGACACCTCGTCTTTGTCGCACATGTATTTTTTCGTACACCTTATAATTGAAAATATTTTAGTCGATCTATATATGTATTTTAAGTTTGTGCATAAACATTAGACTTATACATCTTAAAACGTTTACCTGATCCCTCTAGGCTCGTGAGGATCTATGCATAGATTGGAGATGTAAAAGTGAAGAATCTAATGGACCTGGATTCATTGGTGTACAAACTGCAATTACGTTATTTAAGAAAATTAGTGGTGTTGTTCGGAAAGTCACAACAAATCATTAATATAGGTTAAAACAATGTTTTTTTACCTAAATATTTCATGACATAACATTTTCAAATACTTCAAAAATATTAATGTAATCTAATTATCGACTCAAGCCAATTACAAGCAAAATACAAAATCGACTATTGGTTTGAACTAGAAGGTTAAGCTCTGGTTGGAAGATTTTTTTTGTTATGACCCTCTGCACGATAAATACCATATTGGTTCTTCCTAGTATGGACTCGAACACGTTCTCTATTAGGACATGTTACACATCTATATCCCTCTTGATGAAATATGCCACATCGCAAGGCCTTCAAAACATTAGGAAGATCCATTTCGCTTTGCTTTCGCATTCCCTTAGGTCTCCCTCGACCACATCTGCACTTTGGGTCCTGTAGGATATTCATCGCAAAAGTCAGCCAATACTTCTCATCAGAGATGACTTTGAAATTAAAGGAGTAACATCGCGCGTACACTTCCATCCTGTAGTATGGCTCAATGAATTGTGAGTAGTTCACTCGAATAAGGGCACATGCATCTAACACGTATGAGCAAGGGAAACCAAACGATTGACATTTATTGCAATTGTACACCCGATCATTCAGGACGATGACTTGGGTATTGTTTCTTTTATGCATGTGATCTCCATGTCATCCGGTCAGCACCTCAAACTCACATATGTCATGATTTATCAAATTAGCTTGATGCCTCCTTGTAGATTATTCATAATGTGTGAGTTTATTCGTGACATATTTTGAGTAGGAGAGGCCATTAGAGATTGCTTCATTGATTTCATGTCTGCGTCAGTCGTGGTATGTCACCAATTTGTAGTAAATCATTTGAGCCATCGCTGTTATTGGCAAGAATCGTGCCCCTTTTAATACACCATTAAAAACACTCTACAATAGAAAAATAAATTTTTGTAATTAATATTAGGTCAACAATAGCTAAATCATCGAAAAATGAACGAAACTTGCATTTCATACATACCAACACCATTAGAAGTCATCCACCGCATGCCTTTGTCATGCGATTGAGTCCATTGTTCTTTGGGGATGACATTGATATATTGCACACATTGAGGAGTTCGTGATGATAAGTATACAAAATGCTCTGTGCACGCATTAAATTTTTGTTCTTGATGGTGAGCAGCAGCTCAAGAAAGAATGTTTTTTAAGGGTTCACTTTTGAAATGGGTGTTGAAATTACTAACCAAGTGTCGCATGCAGTAACAATAATATTTTTTTTAAGGGACAAGAATCATCGACCGTTGTGTTGACCATCTCCGAAATGCCAAAATGACGATAAGAAATCAGGCAAATACCATATCTTTTTGTCACGTGTTTGCGTAACATCCTAAAAAATCATCCCCATGAATCCGAAGATTCTGTTTTTGCAACAGCAAATGCAATCAGTAGTATGTATCCATTCCCATCAACAGAGATGACAATCATTAGCTTACCGCTATATTTCTCATACAAGAAAGTCGCATCAATTTATAGAAGAGACCTGATAAGTCGGTATTTAGAGGTATTTAATATTCTATTTTAGCATATTTAATTATTAAAAGTATTTAAAATAAATATTTAATTATATTTTTTTGTCATTTTTAGGTGAAACGGACTGCACGGTTGAATTCGTGGCGGAAAAATACTTAAAATGGAGTATTTATTTGCAGCAATCGGATGTCGGATGTGTCGAATAGCCAACGAAACATTCCGCCAATCGAGACGACGCCACGTCGCGCGCCGGCAAGATGCGGGACCAATCGGGAGTTGCCACGCGAACGCCGCGTCAAGCACCGCAAGCCAATCATCACGCTTCGAGCCGTCGATCGCCTCGTGATGCGCGGCAGTTCAAACTCCCAGAACTTCGGTCGAGAGTCGCGCGATTTTCCGAGCCACGTGGACGACACGTGGCGTCATTTCATCGGTCCAGACGCGTCATCGACAGAGGTTCAGCCAATCCGGTAGCGCCACGTGGGGATGAGTCAGCACACACAAAATAGAAAGCGTGAATTGCGCGGCGACAACTCAGAGGCGGTGCAGCGGGCGACCAATCATAGCGGGACACGTGGAAGCGACCCAGAAAAGCAGCTAATAGGCTATTTACACGTGGCAGAGTCGGTTTTTCAAGCTAAAAACAGCCCTATGATGCTCCTCGACGCACGAGTCACGTACCTAACCCATAAAATTAGTATCCTAGACCAATTTGGAGTATTTCTATATATTAGGAACCTTGATATTATTAATAGGGGGATTGATTAGCAATTTGAAGAGAGAGTTCAATTAGTTTTTAGTAGTAGTTTTTGAAGACAATGCCCGGCTAATCAATTTCTCGCCTAAGTCGAAGGGGAAGCAAGTTGGGATCATGGATTCAAAGTATATTATGTGAGATCTTTTATTTTATTATTTAAATTAATTTAATTTCTCCTATTTCATTGTTGTTGATTTTAATTATTATGATTTAGATCTAGGGTATGTATGAGGCCTGTGCATGCTTTTAGATTGATAATCTAATGTTGCCGTAAAATTCTTCAGGTCATTGAATGTACAACAATTGGATCTAGGTTAAATCGGTAGCGGACGCGTCCGATTATCTAGGATTAGTGATCCCATATATCTATATTAATGCGGTTAGTGTATTAAACCTTATTGGCGGATGTCTAGGGTTATACATTAATTAGGGAAATTAGTGGCGGATGTCCTGATTATCAAAATTAGGGGAATTAAGAATTTCTGGCGGATGTCGATTTTCCATCACTAATCTAGGAGAATTAAATTAATATTTTTTTGGGAAAGATTGAAGACCATGATTGTCATTGAATCTTGATTTCGATTTGTGGAACGGAGATTTAGGTATTATTTAGGCATTATTTAGGAATTAATTAATTATTAATTAGTTGGTTTAATAATTAGTTAGTTATTTTAATTAGTTTAGTTAGATTAATTAGTTTAATTAATATTTATTTGAAAACCTCCATATTTAGTTAACTTAGAGTAAACTAAGTCCTGCGGATTCGACCCCGTATTTACCACTACTACACCCTTGCGGTTGGTAACTCTTTTACGGGTTATATTTGACACGCACGACACGCGTCAAGACCTGCAATACTTGAAAGCTTCAATTGATGCTTCGAATGTGAAAAACACAAAACGAAATTGAGGATGCTTTGTTCTTATCTCATCAGCAGCCCACTATTTATGTAACCACTCGATTTTTGTCCCTAGACTCTTATTCTTCACAGCCGCCAACCATCTTAGCCATCTAGCGTATGACACATCCCAATTTCTAAATGCATTTGCAACTATCTTTCTTTTGGCATCCAATATTCCATTATAGTTTACTTCGTGTCTGTATTTTCCCTTAATTATTTGTATTAATGCCATGATAACTATTGCCTGATCTACTGGACAATGCTTTGGATCTCTGCAACAAACATGTTGGCGTCGAGTTGGGCATGACCGCTTTCTACGTTAGGATTTATATAGTTGTGCAGCTCGTCTAATTTCGTGATCTCCCATAATTATGTTTTCTTCCATAAACAAGTACGGAGATGCCGCATGCACCATTCTTGCGTACTTCTGCACTTGATCACCCGAGAGTTGCAGTCGACACCAATACATAGTATTGACAATGTTTGCTAACATACCACACTTGATGACATGTTGTAAGTCTTTTTGTTATCAAAGTACACCTCTTTCCAACTCAAAATTAGACATATTCCACCTAGTCTATTGATGAGAATGTTGGGTTGCAGTAGAGTTAGTCACATCCTAATCGCTTTCATTATATACTGGCGATTATTGGTGAACTTCATCATCATTTGCTTCTACCATGAAATTCTCTTCATCTATAGCAAATTGCTCATCATCTTGCCCATTTTTCGCACCAGGAGGTTCATACATTGGGTCATCCGTAACAACATTTAAGTTTTCCCAATCGATAGATAATGCAGCATCCTTGGGGGGACATACATCCTTGTTAATGTCATCATCATCGTTATCGTTGGAGTCATTGTCACTAGAGGCATTAATATCATCATGTACTTGACTAACGAATCCATCTTGCACGACATCACTTTATGGTGATTGCATATGCAATCTTTCCATCATCGATCTAATGTCTGAGGTGCTGACATCTTCATTTACCAGTTGTGAATAAACTATAGGGTTTTGAAAAGAGTTGATTGCCTCAAATGTTAAATAAATATCTATCCATTGTAGATTGACCACTGTAACCCACATTAAGTCGAAGTGCATCGTATCTTGCAACAACATGGGGACGAAATACTGCAAACCTCCAGGGAGGATTATCTCTTGACGATACGTCATCTTAACTAGAGTCTCTGTAGATGAGATACTAAACGCGTTACATACGTGATCCATCAATTGTTGTCTACTCATCCCAAACTTAAGTATCAACACTACTAATGGGGTGCGTTGTACCCGATACCACTCATACTATTTATAATTTCACCGTATGAATAAAATAGAAATGGGATGTTCTTATGTTCCACGACCTACATAATTTATTGGACAATGATGATGTAAAAGGTTACATATATTTCAAACAAAAAAGTTGATTGAATTAGGGATTTAAAGCGCAATCGAACTTTTTGATGTACATGATCGCCTTAATAGTGCAACTACAGAGCATATTCATTCGTATTCATGAAGTACCATTTAATAAGTCATATTTGCATCCTAAATAATGAGTACTACTAAATTAATTAAAAATGAGCATGTATTTCATGAAAGTTTTATATCTTCTTAATTTATGACTCATATTTAGCACCATATATATTCAAATCAAAGAAAAAATCTGTCTCTAAATGAGATTGATCGAGCAAGTACACAAGAATAAATATTTGAGTGCAGTAAATCGCTACTATCTATTCTTCCAAAAGAGACCAAACTTAATTATATATGATGGAATTCATTTTATTATAAAGTTTATAACATGATAACTGTATATTAAGATTCATATGGTATATTTATTTGACCCACAATTGGCTCTTTCATATATGTAGGTATGTAAAAACTTTTAAATATGCATAACTTTGTGGATATTTTCAATAATATCCATAATATACTTATAATCTATTAGGTGTTTGAAAATCATGTGCTAATTGTAAACTACAACATCATGCACCTAAATTATACTTTTAATCTTTACATGAACACTACTATTGAATATCAACATATATATCTAGCTAACAAGTACTAAATTTATTTCTAATTCCATTTGATTTTATTAGAGAAAGACAAATGAACACTTTTTATATGTGTATCTAACTATATCTATATATATGATAGAATTAATCAAAGTTAGAGAAATCTCGATGAAACTAACTAGTCGATTGATCTTTTATACATATGTATAGGTGAAAATACTGTCACAAAATGTTTTAGAATAAGTCTCTATTTAAGGTCATGGAATTCAATAAGCGTCTAACATGTCCTACATAATTTAGCAAATTGATAATGTAACATGATTACATAAATATCAAGCCAAAAAGTTTATCAAATTGAGGATTTGAACCGCAATTGAACTTTCTGATGTAGTGATCGCCTTAATAGAACAACTACAGAGCATACTTATTCGTCTACTTCAAGTACGAATTAATAACTCATGTTTACATTCAAAAAAATGATATAACAAATTACACATGAAGTCAAAATAAAAAATAGAATGAAGAATAAACTTTTGGATAAAAAAAATATTCATGATCGAACCATTTTATTTGTTATCGGTGTTTATTTATATTTTTTTCTTACATAATTAGTGTCTCTATTTTTTTGAAAAATATTTTTCTACAAACAATTAAGTTATGCCAATTATAATATTTTCTTTTTATTAAAAATCTTTCTTAAGCATAAAAAAACGCAGTTAAACTACACATAACGCCATTGAACACATACTACTTAACCACTTTTTTTCTAAAAAAACGCGCGACTACATAATATGAATTTAATAACAAATCAAATAAAAAAGTAAAGAAAAACAAAAAAAATTACTTATTATTTCCCTGATCTTATATTCTTCATTTTAGTATTCATTCAATTATTGTCTTTTTTTTGAAATTTAAATAAGAAAAACAAAAATTATTAAAACTTGTTGTTTAGACTACAAAATTTTTAAAAGTCTTACGATTTAATTATTGTGTTGTTCTCCTTTAATCCTCAAGTCCTTTTCCCTATGAAATAAATAAAAAACAAATTAGAAAATGAAAAATTAAAACATACACAAATACACTATAAATGGCAAAAATACGCACTATGGAAATAACACATGATGTGGAACTTAGAGAAAAACATACACTTTCAAAAATAAACAGTCACGGCCCCACACATTGTCTAAATCGGAGTCACACACACTTTTTCGACATCCACACACACTGCTGAACATAGACACACACACACACATAAAGACATTTTTTGGGAGGAAATACACCTTCACACACACACACACACACACACACACACACACTCTCATAAACACACACAAAAGCTCGATCCTCTCACTTTACCTTCTCATAGTGTCCAACCTTGCCTCTCACTTCTTGCCTTTCTCACCTCCCGCTTCTCTCGACCCGACTACCTCTCTCTCTAGCCTCCTTACATTTTATCAATCCCATATCTCTTTCTTTTTCTCTCTCTCTCTCTCTTTGAAGTCGAAACTAAATACACCCCCACCAACTCACCGCCCTATTAAATAGAAATCTAACACTCTCCCACCTCATTGAAAGCCTTAACTAGCTACCCAAAAATAGAAACTAGTACACTCTAGACCCAATTCTCTAAAATGCAGAGATATATTCTCTACATTCTATACTACTAGAGAGGAAGACTAGATTACAAGAATGGCGCATTTGTATTTTTTTTAGATAAGTCCATGTGGACCGATCCACCCCAGATTACAAGAATGACACATTCTCTAAATGCACCATTATTGTAAAGCTTATTAGGTCAATCCGCGTAGATCCACATGGACTGATCCCAAAAACATACAAGAATGGGAAATTCGAAGAATGCACCATTCTTGTAAGGCTTATTGGACCAGTCCATGTAGATCCACGTAGACTGATCCTAAAAATATTACACAATGATAGTCCACGTGGATTTCCACTTAGGCTTATCCATTTAGATGAAACGAATGGCACATTCAAAAAATGTGCCATTCATGTTGTATACGTGTCAGCCCACGTTTACACAAACAACACATTCTGAGAATGCGGTCTTTGTGTAAAGTGGCGTGGTACATTACTTTCCTATGATTTACGCATTTTCAAAAGCCAGAATACCTTATTAAGCGAATAAAAAAAACATATCTTATTTTAATAATTTTAAAAAATTTGTGTGGCACAGATGTAATTTTTTCCAAAAGTCACTAAAAACCATCTAAGATTACATGATTTGTGTCATTTTTTCAGATATGATTGTTAGATGCACCTCGTACTATGTGTTTGCGTGCAACATGAATCTAATATATTAGGAAGCATAGAATTTTAACCTAAATGATTTTTTTCGAATAAAGAAATATATAGTAAAATTAAAATAGTCAATAATTAGCTTCCAACAAAATTAGTCCAGTGGTAAAGTTATTGATATGTGTTGATAATGAAAAGAACATATGTGTTGATGATCAAAAGTACATGCAATTAAATTAATCATGTTATATGTATTCCACTCTAAAATCTTAGTTTATTTAGGATAATGCAAGGTGCATGCATAAATACCGAGATCAATAATGACGATAACCGCTGGTAAAAGCAATTACCAACAAAGTACCAATAAATACATACTTATCCATGAAAGTGGAGCTAGTAAAAATTTACGGGCAAAAAAATTACTTCGTTAGATAAAAAGAGTTTTTGGAGGAATGTTTCAAAGGGAAAGAGTTTTTAGACGGAAGTTTTTTAGGGGCTACTTTTAGGTCCTAAAAATGACCCATAAATTAAAGGAGCAATGCAAGCCTGCTAGACCAAAGTAGCATATTTTTTGTTCAAAAAAAGGGTTACGCCTTAGGTTCAGAAGACCAAAGTAACACATCTTTGGTTCATAAAACAAAAAAGGACATAACTCACAAGTCTGATGGCCAAAATAAGTCCTAAAAAATACAACTCACAAGTCTGGATGACCAAAATAAGTTCTAAAATAAAAAAGACCTAACTCACAAATCTACAAACAAAAATAGGTCCTAAATTAAAAAAAAAGTACGGCTATGTGCACCCTGGCTAATTTTTAGAACACCCCGATGATTAGGATGCCCAATCAATTTCTCAGGGCAACCCGTCGAGTTTTCCAAATTGTCCCTAGGCTCAAACACGAGCACCCGACCCCAAAAACAACAAAACTGAATCGAGACTCTTGCCCCCAAGATATTCTCTCATATAGGTAGTCAACGATCCATACATTCCCTTTGATTTGGAGATCGAATATGTTGTTTTGCGGGTTCATCTTGTTCGTTGAATCTATTTACTGCCGAGGAAGAAGGTTCATGGTGCGAAGGTTGTTGGATAAGGTCATGAAGTTTGTTGTTATTGATTCAGAGATCACACGAAGGTTAATGTGTATTTTCCATGATTTTAGATTTCATTTGGTTATTTTTTTATAAACAATCGGCTTGATGTAGAAATGTAGGGTTTTTTTCCAAACCCGTAAGTGTCGGTCACATAGGTCAGCCACATGTGGTATTGTCTCTGTCTTCCACTGACGAGACAGGAAAAAAATTATTGTCCAAACCTCAACGAAACTTATAGCCAAGGGACCCCATACCCAGTCGATCATATACATTTGACATTGGCCCTGTGGTCTCAGTTCCAAGGTACTGAGATAGTATATATTGTTTTTGACATGATCCTAATGCACTCTTCTTCCTTATGCTTAACAGATATGGCCTAGAAAGAAACTGGCGTTTCAAGGCAAGAAGTTTGCGGTCAGGCCTCAATAACTGAATGAGTGGTGGGTACATCGGATACTCGTAGTAGGAAGAAACTATAAATAGCCTCGTCGTATCGGAGGGAGAAAAAAGCTACAAAGAAGAAGGGTGCACGTGCACGCTCTCCTAGAGGATATGGTGTACATGAAAATGCATAACAGGTCTACGAGCGGGACCTACATATGTGTCATGATGAGAGTGGGGCACGACATCTGAATCATCTGAGTTTAGCTATAAGGCCCTAAGTGAACAACAAAATATGAGTATCGCAGCCCAACGCTCCTTGAGCAACGTAATAATGGTGCAGCTGGTGGGAATGTAAAGGAGCGCGACAATGACCCATCCGCTCCTTTACCCAGCGATCCTATCGATCAGTCCTTGTTAAAAAGCTTCCAAAACATATTGCAGTGGTGATTTGGAACAATAAGGTTTAGTTTTTTTTTTTTGCAAACTTAGTCTCCTACAAATGATTATGTATGCTACACATCATTCCAAGTTGTGTCGATTTATTCTGACGGTTGTTTCTTCTTATAGCATCGCTCATTGCTTAAGTGCATAAACCATTGGGCTCAATTAATTGAATGGGATTCGTAGTCTTGCCACCCCGAAACTGAAGGCATGTAGATAATCATTCGAAGGTCTAGTTGATGCCACTCATAGATTGCTTCTATCGAAAAGGCGATAAGGAGCTCATTTTTGCAATTGTTCAAAGGTGGCAACCGAAGACGAATGTATTCACCTGTCATTCGGTGAATCACCTTGAAGGATGTGAGTATTCTGTTGAACATCCTAGTGACCGGCAAGGTGGTAGAGATGGAGAATTTTGCAAGGTACACTGAGGAGTCTTGTACAAAGGTGATAAACTTAGTTTTCAAGCTCCTCGAGATCAGTGTTGAAGATGCTGAGTAAAATGTGAACATCACTAGAGGGCTCAAATGAGGAAGTGTTGGTTGAAGAGTAGATGGTGCCTAAATCCAAGCTGAAAACTTACCCGATGATGGAATGCACTACACATGCATATTTTTTGTACCTCCAATCGTGTATTCTATTTATTGATATGAGTGGATCGTGAGTCTCCATTGCCTTGCTCAAGGTTTTTGAGAATTTGGATGAGGTGGTACTCTAGAGTGAATTCTTAGTACTCGAGAAACTCAAACCATATACACTTCTATATATATTTTCATTTATCTGAGTTATAACGGTATACTGAAAGTCTGTTAATACTCTTCTGTGTAGTTTTAAATTATTCAAGCTCCAACTAACTTGTATCTTTACTTCTCATCTCACGCCAATTGACTATGAAGTTAGCATACAACCTTTTAATGGAAGCACCCTAATGTTTATGGCCTAATAATATTAATATTAGAGAACTCACATAGCAGAATATTTATTCCAATAACTATCATCTTCAAAGTCACAAGCTCGAGAAATATATTCTATGAAACTAAGGTTAGATGTTGATATGTTATGTTAAGATTGAGAAAGGTCACTCCTAGCAATTATACGTTTCTTCCCCACTGGAAAGCAAATTTTCAGTTCTTCACCAAAATAATAATCTTGGTTCTCCATAAACTCTCAAAGCTTTTTACACACATATATCTCGCTTACTTTTCCACAAGAATTAAACAACAATACTGGCAAAAAATCTCAGGCTCTATCAGTCCTACATTTATAACATTAACAACCTTCAGTTGTCATTACAACTTAGGTTAATCCATCATAAATTTCTAAACATGAGATTTCATTCACATAAGGCAAGAATAATATAATCCTTTAGGTTAATAAAACTCTGCTTTCACCTACTGATATATTTCATATTTCTTTACAAAATTGACATTGTCAATTTTCATTCCAAGTCACCAACACCTCATTCTTATCATAATGAAATTGGATTACGCCTGAATGAATCTTTTAAAGAAATCTATGAGATTCTCATAACATTCTTACCTCACTTTTTTATTCAAATTCTAAAAACTTTCTGTACATGCTCAATTTTCTGATATGAGATTATCCATATAGAATACCAATAACTAGTAGTCAAACCTTGACCTACTAGATAATCTCAATCTGTTTCTCCAAAAATGTATCACTCAATTAATCATTATTAGCTCAAATCTAATCTGAGCTATAAAAAACAGACTTGTAGTTACCAATCTAGACAACTCAGCTGACGATGTGTCTACGCAAGATATCAATTGTTCATAATTACACATCTCACTCAAAAGATATTATTATTATCATTATTAAGCAGTTTTTATTGAAACCGCATCCTTTGTCTTTTTCCTATTTAAGGCATTGTCAACACAATCACCTTAATGAGTGATGTTTCAAAGTGAATTCCTAACATTTAAGAAATCCAAGATATAAATATCACCTTCTATTTTTTTATCACTTTTATAATTCCCCTTGTCGAACTTCCATAGTTTGAAAATTCACTACATTTACCAATCCACTGGTCTTTATACCTCCAAATTGTCTTTAAATGATTTTTCTAAGATTCTCAATAATCTTTAAAAATGATTAAAAGACTCTCAAAAAACTTTTCCTCTTATTTGCTAGTGATGTCTTCCATATTTAATATAGCTACAAAATTAATTATTAATCTCCAATAGTTCTTCTTAAATATCTTGAACTATTTATATAGAAGTACAAGCTACGGTTTTGCTTTATTATGTTAACACACCTTCTTACCAAAATAAGAAGTCTTAGAATAAAATTCTAACTTTTTCCATAATTTAGGTATCATCAAGCAAACATTGTAGTTAAGATGTACTTCAGCTTTCTCTGAGGCTTCCTTGTATCTAATTTTACTCTCATAGTTGAGTTAATTGAATAAATTACACAATGACTCTAGAGATCTTTGGATCAATCATTTGTAATATTCAATTATTTCAAGATTACTATTCTTTTTTACCTTTGTGTTGAATATATGACAATCTCATACTGTCTTACTCCTAGTCAAATCCCTCAATTTGCCATTAATATTCAACACTCTACAAGTAATTTACCTTTGTAACATAGTACTATCACTTGCAAAATCTGGTCTATACCAATTTACCATCATAATTTATAATTTTGTATGGTAATGCTCGTGCATATTCTAATTCTTCAAAGATTCCAAGTTATTATTGATAACATAATAACAACTTGATTAAATAGAGTTTCAAAACTCGACACCCTTCATTCATGAACATAGCATGAGTTCTGATAAGTTCTAATGATTTCCACCATTTACTTAAAGTGATCCAGTAATCACTTGAAATCATTTTTAAATATACCCTTAACTTTGATCATACCACGACGACAACCAAATCTTTACTAACTCTTGAGAACAATTGATTTTACCTCAATATCAGAATGAGTTGTCGATGTTGGGCAATGAATATTCATTTGTACTACTGTATATTATTCTTTAGATTCCTCAAATCCTCAAACTCATTGACCACTCATTTTCCCTAATTTAGACTATACCAGTCTAAAACATAAGATGAAGATATCTTACCAACTTACTGCTATGTTCTAGATTAAACTATTTTTTGATTTTTACCAGTTTTAAACTCTCAACTTCACATTTTATTATCCAACAGTTTGCTTATCATTCCAAATTAGATTCACAAATATATGGGATTCCTACTTCATAAAAATTGTAAAGTATAAATACATTAGTAGTATCCTAATCTCGAATAAGCTTTTATCAATTACCACTAATTTATTTACTGAATAACTTTCGTTAATTCTCAACTAGTCTCAATTCTAGTATTAAATTTATCTCAAAGTGTTCTACCATCTTTGAGTTCCATCCAAAGTTATTCAGTATTCCATTATTTTATAAATTTCATTCTCCTAATACACATATCAAGGTCTAGATCTAATAAATACTTTTTTCATTGGCTATTATTTGTCGAATAATATCAGTGAGAACAAAGACCATTGACAACAGTTAATAGAAGATGAGTTTAATTTCATTTTTTGAATTTTTCTTGTCTTTCCTTTTTCAAACTCCTTGAGGTCAAGACTCTCTTGAACTCTTACCTTCAATGCTTTCTCATATTATGAGAAATTGATGGACTACAACTATCTTATCATCATTCAGGAAAGACATAACTCTTATATCTACTACGTAGATATAATAAAGCACAATAAATAACATATCTCAGTCTTTTATCTTTTAGTTACCCTCCAAAATCATGATAAGACCTTTTATTACTCCTAAGCTTCTTCGTAAATTGAGACAACTCTTAGAGTTAGTAAACTTAGAGTATGGTACCAAGGTATGTCAAAGTCAACAACCTTAAACTTTGATACCAAATTGTATCCGAATTATCACTTGTTTCCATGTAATAAGATTATTCTCTAAGGTAAATTCTAATACCACATTGTATCAAAGTTAATTACCTTAAGATTTGAAGTAGGCTCTGACCAGTCTACGATACCAAACTATCTCAGAGTTATTAAATGAAACAAAGCCCTTAAACTCAGTCTCTAATACCAAACTCTATCAGAGATACCACTTAATTCGAAAGTGATAAACCTTAGACTCTGATACAAATTTGTAACATCCTCTAAGCAGATGAAGGTGATATTCGACCTGAAACCCTAATTATGCCCTGACAATTTCGCTAGACTTAACTAGAGCCAACACCTTCTCTTTTTATCTCTTGATAAACACAACTATATATCAAATATCGATGTAAAACAAACAATAAACGCAACATAAATTAAAAACTTTTCTCTACATTAAATATGATATTCAAAATCAAACCCAACCGGAATAAACCTCGATTACATAAAACCGGCAATACCTTGTGACATTACAAAATTGTACTTCAATACAAATATATAAGCCAAGGGAAGATTCAATACATTGAAGATAAGATCAAGACTCCTAAATCTTATCTATCTCGTAGTTGTAGCACTCGTTGATTTTCCTAAAATGTTAATTGGGGTGAGTGCTCCAACTTGCTCAATAAGTAACGATTCACAAAGCCGTCAACATTCCATATAATAATCAAAAACATTATGCAATAACAATATGTACCAATGTTAACTAACGGAATTATGAAAATCATATAATTCAATAAATCGTATATGCAAGTTCAACTGTCAATGACTATTACACTGTGATTCCCATTTATTTGTAAAACTAAGGTCAATTACCCACTAATACCATTAATGCTATTGCTAGACCAACATATTGGCCAATGTGTTTTCTAATTAATCCATTGATGTCTAATGGTTCCATTCGAAACCCTCTATTGAGTATGTAATCCATGCAACCTATCGATTAAGCATGAGTTACATATAGGCTTGGAAGACAACCCATCTCCTATAAAACCTATTCTCAAAATCAAGAGTTACTCTCATGGGTGACATTAAACACAGTTTTCATTTTAGTAAAAACATTACAGTGTATATAGTCCCTCATTTAATCCATAAATTGTCCATGCAATATTAATAAATAAGTGAATCCATACTTACCTCTATTTAGGTTTCCATTAAGAAATTTCTTAACTTTCTAGGTCACTCACGCTTTCCCGGTGATCCAACAATCATAAACCATTTTTGATAAATGTAGGTATAACAACCTATGTTTAGAACCCCTTAGTCAATCCTCAAGACCTTAGAGAGTTCTAAGTAAATTGCAACAAAATTGCTATTTTTTAAGGTGGGAGCACGCTTCCTTAAATGGTGGGGCACGCTCCCCCAGCTAGATTCGTCTCAATTGATGAAGGGAGTGTGCTTCTCTACGAAATGGAGTGCGCTCCACCCTGTATTGTCTCTACAGAAAATAGGGCAGCAACCACTGTCCAATCCATAAATCATTAAAAAAATAGCCAACACTCCCCAAATTCATCAAGGAGGACCTCTTATGAGGTATAAACTACTTCCCCATCAATAACAACAACAATTCATAGAGAAATCATCACTAACTATTGAATTCAACTTGAAACTTAAAACTTGACTTAGCAACGTGATGATCTCTGATCTTACAACTATTCGAATTGCTTTGATTCAATAGAAAATCCCCTCTTGATCAACTCCTTAATCTCTCAAAACCATTAGCTACTCCCCTCTCTTTCTCTTAATCAATCGATGAAATGGGGATAAGTTTGAAGCTTTTGGATTTATATATATAAATATTCCTCGAGATACGTATCATGCTAGCTTAAGGCTGTTCGAGTGATTGATGTGTTAAAATGACACTTCTTAAAGTGACACACATTTTGATATCATCAACACGCACGCTCATCTCAAGGTGATCTAACGATCCATATAATTCAAACAAAAGTTATAGTTTTATATATATATATATATATATTCATATATCTAATATTTATAAATATATACTTCGTGCATTTTTTCGACGATAAACTCATTGGACATGCCTACGAGTGTTCTCGGGTGTGCATATTTATTTCATGACCCTCGTCGCATTTGGTGTACCGGCAATTTATTGTTTAATTACATATTTTTCATTTATAGGCTTGTATATAAGTTTTCTTTTTATACTACAACCTATAAATTCAATAAGCATTACAAACAAAGAAAAATCATCACGAAAACTCACGCACATACTAATCATGGTACGTCGAACTTAAACATGAGCCTAACTCGGGTTTATTAGGATTTAGATTAATTTTAATCACTAACTTAAGATAACAGGTCGTTACAAGTAGCTATATAATTAGGGTCTACAGGGATGATATTTTTGGTGCATCTATTCAACCAGTTTCTCGGGCTTCAGTAGCCAAACCTCTTTCACCATCACCTCAGTCTGGAGGTAAGGCAAGAGTAGAGCACGGTCATCACAGAAATCGAGTGGATTTGAGCAAGTTCCACAGGCCAGTGGTTTTTCTTATGGGGCTTCCATGATATGTTATCGGTGTGGGGCAGGCATGGCGTATTCAGATAGAGTGTTCTATGCTACCAACCAAATCAATAGGCGGTATAATACTGACAACATGAAGGAAGACTTATGCAATGGCTGTGGCAGACCCAGAGGCCAATAGGATGCTTGTGGAAGTATATTGAACATTTATGGTCGAGATATGCATGTTTCTATAGTTTCCTTTATTGCTAGTGAAATGGTTGATGAGTTGAAATTGAAACCAATTAGAGACGGTATGTTGTTGATTTTGAGCATAATAGTGAGTGAGAAGGTTCATCCTAACATGATCTATAAGGGATGTATAATCAAAATTAAGGAGAATGAACTCCCAATTGATCTGAGGGTAATGGAGTTCTTGGAGTATGATGCACTACTAGGAATGGATTGGTTACCAACATACTATGTCAGTATTGAATGTTTTCATAAGAGGGTAATCTTTTAGATCCCTGACATTTTTGAAATTATAGTCTATAAAAGCTATAATCTTTTATGACTTGCAAGTCGTGGAACGGAAGCTACTCCTCGAGGCTTAGAGGTTATAACGGGAGTGTTTACATTTGGAAAGCCAAGTCAAGAACTTATGGTTAGTGAAATACACGTGGTTTGTAAATTTCTAAAAGTCTTTCTGTCTGAATCGCCTAGACTTCTACTACCACGTGTCATTGATTTCATCACTAATCTTATTACTGGTACCAAACCTATATTTATTCCTTCGTGTCATATGGCGCCAAATGAATTATGTGAGTTGCAGACTCAACTTGAATAGTTGTTATAGAAAGGGTTTATCTATCCTAGTATGTCACCGTGGGGAGCACCGATTCTATTTGTAAAGAAAAAGGACGAAACCCTACGTAAGTGCATTGATTATAAACAACTTATTCGGGTGACTATCAGGAATAAATACACATTGCCCAGGATTGATGACTTGTTTGATCAGTTGAAGGTTGTCAAATATTTCTCGAAGATTGATTTGAGTTTTGGCTATCATCAATTGAGGATCAGGGACGACAATATCTCGAAAATATCTTTTAGTACTCATTACGGGCACTAAGAGTTTTCAGTGATGTCTTTTAGGCTCACTAATGCACCTGTTATGTTCATGGAATTGATGCATAGGGTGTTTAAACCTATCTTTACCAGTTCATCATCGTGTTTATTGATGATATTTTGATATATTCAAAGATTCAGAAAAACCATTCGCACCACCTTAGAGTTACGTTGCAGGCTCTAAAAGATAATCGGTTATATGCCAAGTTTAGTATATGTGAATTCTGGTCTTCATAGGTCGAATTTCTTGGACATGTAGTTAATGCTGAGGTTTTATCTTTTGATTCAACGAAGGTTGAGGCAATCAAGGATTGACCTAATCTTACTAAAGTATCAGAGGTTTGGAGTTTTCTAGGGTTAGCGGGTTACTACATATTATTCGTTGAGGGTTTCTCTTGTATTGTTCTGCTAATAACTCGGATAACACAAAAATGTGTTGACTTTTTTGGTCGCATGAGTGTAAGGCTATCTTCAAAGATTTGAAGGATAAATTGACTACGATGCATGTTCTTACATTACTGAGAATCTGAAGGCACTACTTGTATAGTGAGAAATTTACAGTATTTTAAAATCAATAGTCTGAAATACTTGTTCACTCAGAGTGAGTTGAATATGAGGCAATGTAGATGACTTAAGTTCCTCAAGAATTATGATTTTACTCGAGAGTATCATCCAGACAAAGCAAATATGGTTATTGATGCCTTGAGTAGGAGAAGAATAGGCAAAGAGGATGTAGCTACTACCAGAGCTTTTTAGTTTAGATTTTTTGAGGAAGCTTCAGTGATTATGATTCGTGAAAATCCAACTGGCATATTGTCAACTGAGAGATCTAGTTCCATATCTACTAATATGTTCTTCCGTGCTCATATTCGGGCTGAACTAAAAATGATTCAATAAATGATTGATTGTCAAAAAGCCGATCAGGATTATATAGTGTGTCAGATATTACCGGCTAGTGTAGATCATCCTAATTGGTCAGCTTATAATAATGGTGCATTAAGGTTTAGGGATAGATTGTGGATTGTAACTCATGATCAGTTAAGGCAGGAATAACTACAGGAATCTCCTAAATCTCTTTACTCTATTCAACCAAGTAACACTAAGATGTATCACGATATGAGGCGTGTTTATTTGTAGCCTATATGTAAGCAAGTTAAGGCTGACCATAGAAAACCTGGAAGGTTATTGCATTCTCTGCCTATTTCTGGGTGGAAATGGGAACATATATCGATGGGTTTTATTTTTGGTCTACCTTTGAGTTAGCCTAAACACGATATAATATGGGTTGTAATCGACAGGTTTATGTACATTTCTTACCAATTTCCATATGAGGTCCTTCTGACCAATTATGTGAGGTGTACATACATGAGGTATTGAGACTTCATGGAGTTCCAATATTGATTACTTCGAATAGAGATCCGAGGTTCATGTCCAGACTATGGAGTGAGTTGCGGAGACAGCTGAGAACTATTCTTAACCTCAGTATGGCATACCATCTGCAAAATGATGGACAGACTGAGCGGTTGATATTGGTGTTAGATGATATGCTTTAATCTTGTGTCTTAGAGTTTGGTGGTAACTGGAAGAAATACATTCATCTATGTGAGTTCTCTTACAATAATAACTATCATGCTAACATTTTAATGGCTCCTTTTAAAACTCTATATGGCCATCCTTATCGTTTACCTGTGTGTTGGGCAGAGGTTGGAGATACAGTTTTATTAGGGCCAGAGTTGATTCAGAACTACACAAAAAGAATTCAGTAGATTTGCCAGTGTTTGATTACGACATAGCTAAGATATAAGAGATACATTGATAAACATCATAGGTTTTTGGAGTTCGCAAATGATGATCTTGTCCTATTAAAAGTCTCGCCTATGAAAGGATCGTACAGATTTGGATTGTGGGGTAATTTAGCTCCAAGGAACATGGAGCCTTTCAGAGTGTAGGAAAGGATTAGTCCTATTGCTTATAGGTTAGAGTTGCCTCCTCAGTTAGCTAGAGTTTATAATGTCTTACATGTGTCCATGCTTCATAAAACGAAGACTCAATTCACTTCAAGGATTGATTAGAATGAGTTTGATCTTTGGGAAGACTAATCTTACGACGAACAACCAATTCAAACACTTAATCGTAAGATTCAAAGGCCGAGAACCAAATAAATTCTTTCAGTTAAAGTGAAATGGCAATTTGACGGAGATAAGGAACTAACCTAGAAGCATGAATCTTATATGAATGAGAAATTTCCATTTCTGTTTTATGCTTACTTTAATTTCAAGGACGAAATTGCTTTAAATTGGGAAGAGTGTAATGACTCTTTACCTTAAGTTGGTGATTAGTATTAATCTAAATCGTAATTAACCTGAGTTACGTTCATGGTTAGGTTTTCGATTGGCTTATGTGTCGATTTGTATGATGGTTGGTATTTGTTTGAAATGTTTATTAAATTTATAGGTTGTAGTATAAAAAGAAAATTTATATACAAGCCTATAATCGAAAAATAAATAAATAAGCAATAAATAGCCGGTACACCAAGTGCAACAAGGGGGTCGTGAAACGAATGTGCACACTCGAGAATACTCGTATGTATGTCCGGTGAATTTATTGGCGAGAAAATGCATAAAGTGTATATATATTTATGTATAATTGATGTATATAAATATTGATATATAATAAAACTATAAGTTTGGTTTGAATTATATAGATCGTTGGATCACTTCGAGATGAACGTAAGTGTCGATAGTGTCAATATGTGTGTCATTTTAGAAGGTGTCACATTAGCACCTTATTCAATCGATCAGCCTCAAGATAGTGCAATGCATATCTCGAGGAAAATCCATATATTTAAATTAGAATTTTCAAGTTTATCCTTACAAACTGATTGAGAGAAAGAAAGGAGAGCAACCGAGGGTTTTGGGAAATTGAAAGGCTGATTCAGGAGTGAATTCAACGTTATTTGAGGAGATTATTGTGATGGCCCCTACTTCTAAACAGGGCACCGCCCAGCCTAATCCCGTACTCAAGCCTTAATCCACATGATCTAAGACTTAAGTACGTATTAGTCTGCCTATCGTCCCTACCTCAGCCACCATGCCTCGGTAGTGACACGTATTTCGTTGTGGGTCCCACGTCATGGGTCGTTTTGTCCTGATTAATGAAGTAAACGTGTATTAGTTATTTGGGCCGTGACAATTATATAGTTGTGGATCTGAGATCATCACTGTTGGCGAGTTTGGTTTTTGAGTTTCAAGTTGAATTCGATAGTTAGCGATGATTTCTCCATGAATTGTTGTTGTTATTGATTAAAAATGGATTTATACCTCATTAGAGGTCCTTCTTGATGTATTTGGAGAGTATTGGTTGTTGTTTTAGTGGTTTATGGGGTGGACAGTGGTTGTTGCCCCTGTTCACTGTCAAGATAGTGCATGGTAGAGTACGCTCCATGTATTAGAGGAGCATGCTCCCTTCATCAATTAGGATGAGCCCAATTGGTATAGCGCACCCCACCAAGTGAGACAACGCGCTCTCACCCCAGAAAATAACAACTCTGCTGTAATTTAGTTAGAATTTCCTGAGGTCTTAGGGACTGACTTAGAGATTTTAAATGACCTATATTGATCACAAATGGTTTATGATAGGTGTTAGATCATCGAGAAAGCGTGAGTGACCCGAAAACTTAGGAAGTTTGGAAATGGAAACTTAAATCGAGGTAAATTTGGATTCGTTTATTTATAAACGTTGTTTAGATATGTTAGTATATGTAGTTCATGTAGTTTATGGACTAAATGAGGAACTATGTACACTGTGAAGTTTTTACTAAATGGAAAACGGTGTCTAATGTAATCCATGAGAGTAACTCCTAAAATTGAGACGGGGTTATATAGGATGTGGGGTTGATCTCTCGGCTTATATGTAACTCCTACTCAATTAGATAGGTTATGTGGGTTACATATTCACTAAATGGTTTGGGATATAACTATTGGACATTAATGGATTGGCTAGACAGCACATTGACAAATGTGTTTGTCTAGCAATCGCATTAATGTTGTCAGTGGGTAATCGACCTTAGTTTTATAAATAAAATAGGAATGAATCATAGTGTAATAGTCATTGACAGTTTGACTTGCATCTGTTGCTTATTGAATTATATGTTTCCCATAACCTTATTAGTTATCATTGGTGCATATTGTTATTACATAATGTTTTTGATTATTATATGAAATATTGATGGCTTTGTGAATCTCTATTTACTGACCAAGTTTGAGTGCTCACCCAAATTTAATATTTCAGTTTTTCAGCCTAGCGCTTCAGCGAAAGGGAAAAAGAAGATTTATGAGTCTTAATTTCTTCTCTACGATGTAATGAGCCCTCATGTTTGTGTGTATGTATATATATATATATTATTTGAGTTATTTTGTTGTATATAAATAGGGTTGGGAGGTTTATAATCAAGTTTTGAGTTTCGACAAACTCTGTATTATGTATATCATGTAATTATCAAAAATGTTTTAATTTTTTCGCTGTGTATATTTAGAATTATTTATTCAATATCGGATATACAGGTTGAGTTTATCAGATACAGACGAAGAGGTTGTTGGCTCTAGTTTAGTATAGCTGAATTACTGGGGCTTAATTAAGGTTTTAAGTTGAGTATCGCCCTAATCGGGATAGGGGATGATACAGGCGTACCCTGAAACGTGTTCTTTGATATTTAAAGGGGACTGATCGGTGTGGTCTATGCTTCAATTTTGGGTCAAAACTCTTAATTAATGGGTACTTTGATGCATATTAGGCCTCATCAGTTGAAAATAGAAAATACATTGATGGTTATGTTATGTACTTTGGTATTAATTTGATCTCTTTGCGGTCTAAGAAGCAAGGAGTTGTTGTTAGGTCTAGTACTGAATCCGAGTATCGTGTGTTAGCTCAAGTTGCAACTGAAATAACTTGGTTGCATACCTTCTTGAGGGAACTCAAATTTCCCTTGTTAGCTAGATCTATGGTGTAGTGTGATAATATGAGTGCCGCAACATTGGCTCATAATCCTATCTTTCATGGAAGGACGAAACATATAGAAATATGTTCATTATATTAGAGATGAGGTGTTGTGAGGACAAATTTCAGTTCATCATGTGCCATCTCATGATCGATTGCAAATTGCATTACTAAAGCGTTGTCTTCTACAAGGTTTAATTACTTGAAATCCAAACTTGGAGTAGTACTTCTACCTCTGCGTTTGCGACCGGATGTAAATGTTAATCTTAAAATAGAAGCACTAGCTGTGAAGTTGTGCATTGAAGAACAGGGACATAGACAGAGCACATGAGAGCAGAGTGTACAATATGTAGTGAGGTTACAATTGTAATTTAATATAGTTGTACAAGGTAGTTAGGTTGTTACATGATATGTAATCAAGACCTTACACGTGTATGGTCCCTGTATATTTACATCTTGTATAAATAAAGCACTCAGCTCTATCATTGTGAGGTTGAAGAAGCTGAGATATTATCTTGTTCTTCTCTGATATTCATCCATTCTTCTATTCTTCAAATGTTATGATACTCACTAACAATGAAAAATGATTTTTTGACATCATCAAACACTCATCCCAAACATACATCGACTTTTGGGAGCCGCCTGTATGCATCTCAAGATGCACACCCCGTGTCTTATGCACCGAAAATTGCATTTGCACTGTTGCACATATCTCAAGACATGATAAGGTAAATGTGTAAAATTATTCTCCTTCAACTTAAGAGAAGATGTTAGTTAAAGTGGAGGTAAATTAATAATGAAAAAAAATTAATAGATTCTCTCTCTTTTATTCTTCATCAAATAACACATAAAACATTGCGATTGATAATTTTGCAAATCTTATAATTTGAAAGTCTATAGAAACCGCTCCCCACTTTAATTGCCGTATTTACTAGTATTTCCTCATATTTAGTATAGTAGTATGATTAAAAGCAAAAGCGCTTTCAAGTAACTTTCTCGGGCTTGATGAGGACGATGCATGGGCCTTAACGTGAGCATTGGTTAAGAGTCTCGTCCGCTACAATCGATGGGCCTATCTTTCAATGTTCAATCGAATTGGCCCACTATGTCTATCGGTTTCATTTTTTATTTTTTTTTGTACTATCTAATTACTTCAAATTCGTCTCGAGTCATGCACTGATAAGGAAGCTCTCGAGTCACTAATTAATAAATAACAACATTTTTCCATTTGTGCAAACCAACAGCTGGTAGTATCAGTTGTTCAGTTTTGTCAAAACAAATTAGACCTTTACGCTTAGTGTAAGTTGAGACAAGTACGTTCATTAGGCGGACTCATACTTATAAGCCCACTCAACTACTAACTCCGCCCAGGTTAACAATTTACTTGATGTCTATATAGACCCTTGCTTATATAAAGGTAGGGCATTCGAGTTTGATTTCAAATCGTATGAGATCGCTTTGCTCAACTAGTTAGGAATAACTAGAGCGGCGATCGTCTTCTTCAATCGCTTGAGCTCGCTCGGTTAATCTTCTCCCTTAATCGATCTCTTCGAACCAGATTAACTGAATTTCGAGGATTCAGAAGAGGAAGGTTTGGGTCCTTTGGGATCTCACTTTGCGATCTCTTATCGACCTAAATTGCATTGGTGTTTCATTTCCGATCATAACCTAATTCCTTGCAATCCGATCTAATTGTTTTCGTGCCGGCCGGTTCGTTCTCTGGTTATAGTGAAAGGATTGTGAGTGAATTTCAGCATCTCAGATTTGAGAAAATAAAATATGTTGGTATTCTTACATAGAGTGTGTGAAGTTTCTTTCAACTCATTCAATTCCAAGGAATGTCTGAATTAGAACCATTGTGTTTATATATGGTTAAATTTATTTTCCTATGGTGTATTAACAAAACCAATGCGTTTTAACGTTTCAGTTGCGGCCTCGGTATTACATAGTGCCCTCACTTTTCTAATGAGACCGATTTGGCTGAATTATTGTAGTTGTGAAGATTTCATGATTTTCTTCCCACTATGTATCAGCATGACTAATGATTTTGGAAGATCCAAAGCTTTGACGCAGAGATTTAGTCACGGGGAAGTGCTACACTACACTGACATCACCGCATGCACACCCAAAATGCACATCGAACTTGTGAGCCGCCCGTGCACGCTTCGAGATGCATGTTGGGGTTACTCAACAAGAAAGTAACCCCTTCAACTTGAGAAACAGATGAATAAAATCCACTAAGCCACGAACAATGCACCAAATCAATCACACCACAAAGAACACAAGATTTAACATGGAAAACCCTCCAAATCAGAAGAAAAAACCACGGGCCAAACTCCGAATAAATCCACTATATGAATAAAGAGTACAAGATATCTCAATCGCTTGAGATTCACTAACAATGGAGTAATACAAAAATATCTCTTCCAAAAACTTAGATGATCACACTAAGAACGAAGAAAAACTACCCCGATTGTATCAAACCCTTGCACCTCTTTTCTTGAACACCAAGAAATCACCAAAGCCTCTCCGCGGGTCTTCAGATTCAAGATCTTGATATGTCTTCAATGTAGAGAGAAGAAAACTAGAGAGATTGCACACTTCAACTCGAGTGCGCACACCAATCGGTCACCTAGTCGAACTCTCAAAGTCGACTTTCCAATGCTTGTATATATTTCTACCAAAATCCTTATTCGGTATATATCCAAGTCGATCTCTCAAACAACTGAAATACATATTCGGTCTCTAAGTCGTACACAAAGTCGACTTTTCAAAATTCACGAATTTCTAATTCGTACTCTCCCATCCGTTTACAATTCTAATCAAGAAATTAGAATTTTCATGGGCTGGACTTTTTGGTTTTGGACCTACACCAATCCAACAATCTCCCCCTCCAGCCCATGGGGAGATATCCAAACATCTGTTGCTCAACTGCAACTTAGTCCCACCAAGTTAGTGTATGACTTACGCTTGTCACGAGTCACCAACTTGGTGAACATATCAGTTAGATTCTTGTCGGCGAGAATCTGAACTTTCTGGAAGCTCTCCGGCTCCCCCTCTTCGGTAATCGTAACATAATTAGAACTGGGGTACCCAGTAGAAAGAAGCAACCCTATCTCAGACCTTCTAAGTGAAGGTTCAACTAAAGCTGTTGGTGGAGGAGTTTGCTCCCCCTGCTCAGCATTATCAACTGGTTCTGGCACATCAACCCCATGTTCTTCGAATGAGTCTCCCTCATGTGTGGCATCAGTAATGGAAGAAGACTCCAATCTAGAAACATCATCATCATCAACTATGATTTTCTTTGATGTCTTCAAATCTGCTATGGTCTCATATTCATGAAAGGTCACATCCCTGGACCTGACAATCTTTTTCTTCTCTGGATCCCATAACCTATAACCAAACTCTGCATCTCCAAATCCCAAGAGGATACACGGAACAGTTCTATCATCAAGTTTCTGTCTCTGCTCCTTAGGCACATGCATAAATGCCTTGCATCCAACACCTTCAAGTGAGAGTAAGTAACATCTTTCCCAGACCAAACTCTCTTTGGAACATCAAACTCCAATGGTGCTGAAGGAGAGTGATTCATCAAGTAGCAAGCAGGACCGAGAGCCTCACCCCAAAACGACTTGGGCAACTTAGCCATTTTTAACATACATCTGACTTTATCAAGGATGGTTCTGTTTGTTCTTTCGGCAACACCATTATGTTGAGGAGTACCCGGAACAGTCTTCTCATGTCTGATTCCATGTTCTGAGTAATAATTCTCGAACTCCTTTGAAGTGTATTCTCCCCCGTTATCACTACGAAAGCACTTCAAAGATACGCCTTTTTCTCGTTCCACCAACATATGAAACTTCTTGAGGTACTCAAGAACCTGACATTTTTTTCTCAACACAAACACCCAAACCTTCCGTGAAGCATCATCAATAAAAGTAACAAAGTATCTGCCACCTCCCATAGTTTCCACATCAATGGGACCACAAACATCAGAGTATACTAACTCAAGTAAATTTCGTTTTCTTTCAGATGATGAAGAAAAAGAAACTCTATGTTGCTTACCGAATAAGCAATCATCACAAGGGTTCAAATATTTACCTTTGGCAAAGGGAATGTGAGACTTCTTTGCCAACACCTGCAACCCTTTCTCACTTAAGTGACCTAGCCGCCTATGCCACAGATCTGGTGAAGAATCATCTTCAATTGCGTTCAGGTCACCTCTGACGGTCTTCAATTGAGTCTTGTAAAGTGTATAGCTCAATTTTCCTCTAGCAACAACAATTGAGCTTTTGGTGAGTTTCCACTCCTTGCCCCCAAAGATGTTGTAGTAACCATCTAGGTCCAAAGCATGAGTAGAAAACAAATTCAGACGCAGATCCGGAACATGTCGCACATCTTTCAGAATTACCGTGCAACCCATATTTGTCTGCACAAAGACATCTCCAATGCCAACTATATCTGCAAAACTGTTGTTCCCCATCTTTGCCTTGCCAAAATTCCCTGCTCGATAAACAGAGAAGAAATCCTTCCTCGGAGTAGCATGGAAGGATGCTGCGGAATCAACAACCCATTCACTATCTGTATTAGTGACATGACCTTGATCCTCAACTAAAGAAAGCACAACCAAGTCTTCAATTGCATCTGATATAGCAGCCGTAGTATTCTGATCATTCGCTTTATTTCGATTTTTCTCGTCATTCTGTTCTCTTTTCCACACTCTACAATTTTTCTTTATGTGTCTTTCCTTGCCACAATGATAACAAGAGAATTTTCCTTTTCCTTGAGACTTGCCTCTAGATTTACTCCGCCCCCTCGGACCTCTAAACCGACTTCTGCCTCTATGTTCTGCAGTAGTAACAAGAGCTTGTGAAGTTTCAATGCCTTTATCCTTTCTCCTAGTCTCCTCGTCAAAGAGACTATCCCGCACTATGGATGAAGACAAAACACCGCCTGGAGCAGAATTACTTAGAGACACCACCAAGGTTTCCCAGCTTTCTGGCAACGAGCTCAAGAGTAAAAGTGCTTGTAACTCATCCTCAAGCACAATCTTCGTAGCACTTAATTGATTGATCAATGCTTCGAAATCATTCAAGTACTCTATCATCGACCGCCCATCTTTGTACTTCATATTAACAAGCCTTCTAATTAGAGAAGCCTTGTTCTGAGCCCCCTTCCTCTCACACATATTCTGCAATTTTCTCCACAACTCATGTGCATCAACCTCTTTGCTGACATGGTGATAAATACTGAGATCGATCCACTTTCGAATAGTCCCAGCAGTTTTTCGGTGCAACTTCCTCCAATTAACATCATATATTTTCTCTGGCTTGTTTTGTCCAAATTCAATTGGATCAAATAAATCCTTGCAATAAAGATGATCTTCCATCATCGGTTGCCAAATTGAATAATTCGTAGCCGTCAACTTGACCATATTGCTTGATTTATCATTATCATCCACCATCTTGATTCCCATAAAGATTCCCGAAACACGAACTAACCGCGGCTCTGATACCACTTGTTGGGGTTACTCAACAAGAAAGTAACCCCTTCAACTTGATAAACAGATGAATAAAATCCACTAAGCCACGAACAATGCACCAAATGAATCACACCACAAAGAACACAAGATTTAACGTGGAAAACCCTCCAAATCAGAGGAAAAAACCACGGGCCAAACTCCGAATAAATTCACTATATGAATAAAGAGTCACTACAAAAAAACAGCAAATCAGAAACGGAATTTTCCGTTTCTGATTTGCGAAAATTCCGTCTCTGATTGGAATCGAAACGAACGAGACGAAGAAGGCGTTTCGTCTCTGAAAACGTCGTCGCTGATACGATCAGAAACGGAAAACGGATTCCGTTTCTGATTAGAGACGGAATAGAGATGGAAAATATCTGTTTCTGATTAGAGACGGATTTAGAGACGGAAATTAGAAACGGAACAGAGACGGAACATAAATGGAATTTATTTCGAAATGGTTCATTTGTAATTGCATTCGTCTCGATTCGTTTCGATTAGCAACGGAATCGAGACGAATTAATAAATTTATGAATTCGTCTCGATTCGTTTCTAATCAGCAATGGAATCAGAGACGGAATCAGAGACGGAATGCAAATAGTCCGTCTCTGATTCCGTCTCTAATTAGAAACGGAATCAGAGACGGATTATTCCGTTTCTGGAAAATTAGAGATGGAATAGCAACGGAAAATTTGAATTCCGTTGCTAATCCGTCTCTAATTTTCTGTTTTGTTTAAATATGGCATTGATACATAATCCAATTGATTCTCCAACCTAAAAAATCAAAATACAACCCGATATGACATACTCCATCGCCTGCACCCCCTCCAACAACTCCTTGGGGGTGCTAACATCCCCCAAAGAAGCCAAATTGCGCATCCATACATCGACAATATATATCAACAAAAATTCAAAAGAGAAAGAAAAAATGTGAAACTCGAAACTAGCCAAAAAAATTATATATCCACGGAAAGTTGTCATGTATTACAAAAGCTCCAAAATTTGGAAGTATACACAAAAACCACCAATCCTATAGTTCAACAAGCAAAAAAAAAAGAACACTCACAAAAGGTCCAAAATTTGGAAGTATACACAAATAGGACTTCATCTAATAACTAAAACGCAGCTTTGAAGCATTTCTGAATCTCCATCTGAGGGCAACAACCAGTGAGTATGCACCTGAAAGAAGTAGGCAAAGGAGAGATTATTGTACTAAGGATGTACATTAGAAGCGAATGAGAAAAATGGTGGATTTGAAGAAACATAGAAATTACTAATAATCATACATAACAAGTCGGCTCCGAACCTAATTTATAATTTCTTTACGATTGAGTTTGCTTTGGTCTTTTGTCAATTATGCACATATGTAGGTAGAGAGGAGTACTAGAGGTAATAAGGAACATGAAAGAGGATAATGGTGAAGTGCAAGAATGCTAAAAGGAAAAAACTAAACTCAAATTTGATCCCCAAACTCCCATCAATGCGTAGGAAAATAGCAACATTGACCCCCAAACTCCCATCAATGCAACATTCACAGTTCAAATTTGATCATAAACTCGAATTTCATCCCATCTAAAAATGCTGTGTGCTCGAAAACAAACCAGCCATGTGTTCCTAATTTAAAAAAAAAAAATCCAGCTGACATTCAAGAAATGCAGTGAAGAAAAGAAATAAACCATACAATGAGGAATAAGAAAGCTTCCAAAAAATACATGAACATCAAGCAAATGCGATCAAGGATCTGAAGTTTTGTTGTTGTTGTGAGTTTGGGGATCAATGTTGCTATTTTCCTACGCATCGGAGATGGCGAACAATGTATCTATAAGATGCACCTATCATGTAAGTTGAGTTGGATTATTTATCAAGCTTTGAAAGGCTTGCATTTCAACATGCATATGATAAGTAATGGTGAAGTGCAAGAATGCTAAAAGGGAAAAACTAAAAGTTAAGCACAAACCTATCATGTAAGTATGATTCTAGAACTCATCCTCTCACCCCATCTAAAACTGTTGTGTGCTCCAAAGGTGACAAGCCATGTGTTCCTACTCAAAAAAAAAAAAAAAAAAAAAAAAAAACCAGCTGGGATTCAAGAAAAGTAGTGAAGAAAAGAAAAAAACCATACAATGTTGAATAAGAATGCTTCCAAAAAAAAACATGAACATCAAGCAAATGCAGTCAAGGACTGAAGTTTGGTGTCAATGTTGCTATTTTCCTACGCATAGGAGATGGCGAACAATGTTTCTATATGATGGACCTATCATGTAAGTTGAGTTGGATTATTTATGAAGCTTTGAAAGGCTTGCATTTCAACATGCATATGATAAGTAATGGTGAAGTGCAAGAATGCTTAAAGGGAAAAACTAAAAGTTAAGCACAAACCTATCATGTAAGTATGATCCTAAACTCATCCTTTCATCCCATCTAAAACTGCTGTGTGCTCCAAAGGTGACCAGCCATGTGTTCCTACTCAAAAAAAAAAAAAACCAGCTGGGATTCAAGAAAAGCAGTGAAGAAAATAAAAAAACCATACAATGTTGAATAAGAAAGCTTCCAAAAAAAAACATGAACATCAAGCAAATGCAGTGGACTGAAGTTTGGCGTCAATGTTGCTATTTTCCTACGCATAGGAGATGGCGAACAATGTATCTATAAGATGGACCTATCATGTAAGTTGAGTTGGATTATTTATCAAGGTTTGAAATGCTTGCGTTTCAACGTGTATATGATAATGGTGAAGTGCAAGAATGCTAAGAATTTAAAAACTGAAAGTTAAGCACAAACCTATCATGTAAGTATGATCCTAAACTCATCCTCTCATCCCTTCTAAAAGCGCTATGTGCTCCAAAGGTGACAGCCATGTGTTCCTACTAAAAAAAAAAACAAACCAAATTTGGGATTCAATAAATGCAAGAGAAGAAAAGAAAAAAGAGAACAATGTATCTATAAGAAGTCATCATCTCATCCACCAACCTCTCTATTTTCCCAGCCTCTCTATTTTCCCATCAATCTTGATAGGAAGTCATCATCTCATCCACCAACACTGCTGCGTGCTCCAAAACAAATCAGCCATGTGTTCCTACTCAAAAAAAAAAAAAAAAACCAGCTGATGTCCTCTCTTGCAGTGAAGAAAAAGAAAAAAACTCACAAATAGAATAAGAAAGCTTAAAAAGAAAAGCTCACCAGCAGCAAGCAAAACGAGATAGGAATGAAGTTATGTTGTTGTTGTGACTTTGTGGTGTTACTGTAGGAACTTCTATGATACTGCTGCGATTTTGGTCCTGCCGTAGGAACTGCTTGCTGCTTGCTGCTTGCTGCTGGTTAAAGGAAGAGGAAGCTGCGGTACACGATCCTCTTCTGCCATTAAGTTCTGATTGAAGATGTTGATTGTCTATAATTTAAACACAAAAGAAAACCAGATTAGATTTCCTTCTCTTCATGGATGACAAGTTTGATTAATTAGCTTACTAAATCACTTTACCTACCATTGCAAAAGATTAACATGTCAACAAGCATTTGATATATAGAGTTCTTAAGTAGACAAACTACTAAAAAAGAATCACAAAAGATTTCAAGTTAGACTAAACATTTTGGACAAAACCTCACAATCATTCAGCCTCATTAAAGCACATCCGAAAGAAACATTTCATCACCAAAGAACACCAAAAGCTCACCAGATCACTTCCACCATCCAACCATTTCACCAAAGAACACCAAAAGCAAATAAGAGTGTTAAAATTAGTGCTTTAGCCATGTGTTCCTACTAAAAAAAAAAAAAAAAAAAAAAAAACCAGCTTGGTTTCTTTGGTAATGTCACTTAAAATTAGTGTTTTTGCCATTCTATATATATATGAAATGACAAGAGAAGAATCACTCACTATCGTAGGCTATTTGTGATACTTGGAAAGACATGTAACAACTTGAACTGGTTTGTTTGACACATCCGAGGCCAACCTGTCCTATTTCTTCTCTGAACCGACTATATGTATAGCCTATAATGACAACAGTAGCCACCAAATTCGAAACCGCAAACAAGAGCTTAATTTCATAAACCAAATTCATGTTAAATTTACGCACCCTATCGAGGAAAGTAAAAAAGAATCTGCCTTAGACAAGAGATTACACATATCTTTTCTCTCTCCATTGAGCATAAATTAAGATTTTGTGTAAATGGGAACTGACTCTTGTCATGAGCTTCGTTAGGATCAAATATAGAAACGAACATGAAGTGGAATATATGGCAAAAAAATTATTGAGCATACTAACCTCGAAGGGATCATGTTGCAGAATTCCTTTGGATAGGTATATAGGAAGAAACTTTCCAACATATTCTCTACTGTATCCGAATGTCATTTGTGTGAGGTCGTTGGTCCCAAATGAGAAGAACTCCACTTGTTCCGCAATCTAAAAAAAAAGGAAGGGAATCAATTTAACATGGTAATAAAATAGTAATGGAAATTGATGACCTTTAATAATTAATAGAAACTTGAGCTTAACATCTTCTTGATGACTTATGAGAACATATTTCCCTACATACCTCGTCCGCAACAAGTGCCGCTCTAGGGATCTCAATCATGGTGCCAATTTTGTATCCTATGGAGGTGCCCATCTCAGAAAAGAGTTTTTTTGAGACATCACGTATCAAACTCACTTGATGTTCCAGTTCCTGTTAGAGAAAAGATTCATTCCATAAGTACTAATCCAAGAAGAAACTGATGTGCTTCTTCTTAAGTGATAAAATTCATTTATAGGAAACGATGCAGCCTTGTTAACAAATATATATCTATATATGCAAGTATATATGCGCGTAGAATAGATAGATTAAGATGAAGGAATAAAGCTCTTGCCTGAGGTGTTCCAACAAGAGGAACCATTATTTCAGGTAAGTAAATCTCCTCAATCTGTTCAACCCCAAGGTTCATCAATCTCTCAAGTACCTTATAACCAGGAAAAATTAATACAAAACAGCATCAGACTGTGAAGACAATCAAGTGATAGGTGAATTGCCTGCAGCAACAACATAGGAAACAATATGAACGGCTGAACTGTAACCTTTTGTCCTACATAAAAGCCCATGTAGGGAAATTAAACCAGAAACCAGAAACAACTAGATCTTTACTTGCTCTCTTGTCCATGTCTTGCAAATGTTGCCCATGTATAGAGTATCTGTTCCATCCTTCAAATCAGCAAGGACCTTCCTTGCTTGCTCAGAAGTAGCATACTGGGATAAATGCAAATCCCTTGCTTTTCTGAGAGAGGAAAAAGGGGCAGGGGAAGAAAATATAGATATGTACATGATAATAGGAGTAAAGAACCAAGACATAAGACACTGCCTTCTCTAAGTAATGCAGGATATCTGGTCTGGGATAATTTGCATTACTAGAGAATCTTCTTGATTGTACCCCAAATGAACATTAACAGCCACAATAGCATTCTGCCCATTGAAGAATTCAGTGTCCGGGAAATGGACATCTGCAGGTGGTGAGTCGAGCTTCCCAATACAATCAGCGATTGCGGTTCGAAAGAGTGGGGTTTGAGGGTAGTATAATTGATGGGATAATGTATCCACTCGAAGCTTAGAGTTGGTGGTAGAAAAACCAATAGCTTGTCGAGAATGCTTCTGATTTGGTACAATACTCTTCTTGCATGATCATGGTTGGCAAATGGTATCATGCCACAACTTAAACCCAATAAGAACGATAAGTTCAACTCACAAGTGTGTGTAATCTAATGGTAGTTGGTCTCCTTCTCCCATAAACAGTTTTTAATCCCCAAGCGATTCTCGAGTCCTCCTCTTCTTCAACTCCAACCACTCTATGATTCCATCTTCCAGGAGAGACAAGAAATTGTAATGACCTTTGATCGTTTTAATTTTCTTAAGATTTTCCACCACCGGGAGTGGTCGCAAGATTCTACCGGCGTCGGTAAAAATTCGAACCTCCCCATCTTTGTTGGTCCCTTTTAATTTCCACCTAAAATAAAAATGAAGAGAAATGGTTCCAGGTAAGAGAGAGCTACACAATGAACATGCTCAGTATTCGAACCTCCCCATGCTTGCTCTGATTCCATTTAGTAAGGTTATTACACACCAACCAAGCGGGTGACCCAATGGTTTGGTATGTGGCATTGTTGGAAGAGGGTGAAAGTTTGAGTCCCATAGAGGCAGGAAAAGTTAGTTTCTTTCTTTTAAAATAAAAAGTAAGGTAATAGGTTAGTCCAAATTCTAGGCTCTCCAATATCTTGGAGTGTATCTATGTGCTCCTAGTTTTTGATAGAATGGAACCTAGTGGTTGTTAACTAGCACTACAAAAAAACAGCAAATCGGAAACGGAATTAGAAACGGAAATAAGTTCCGTTTCTAAATCAGAAACGGAATTAGAAACGGAATAAAATCCGTTTCTAAATTTAACAGGTAGCGACGGAATTGACACGGAAAAAATCAGAGATGGATTTGAGACGGATCAGAGACGGAATTAGAGACGGAAGTAGAGACGGAATTAAATTCCGTCTCTGAAATTTGGCGCCACCATTCCCGCCAAATTCTTCATTTCTTATGACCGTTCATCATTCCTCGAGATTTGTATTTTCTTGGATCATGGCACCCTCTCCTCTTTCCCGCACCCCACCCCCTCCCTCCCAACAAAACAGTCGAAATCCCTAAATCATTCTCACGAAAAACCCCAAAAACCTAAATCTGTCTCTCCGTCTCGTCCAAATTCATTCGATCGTCTCGTCCCCAAACGTCCATCCCGTTCGATCGTCTCTCTCTCTCCGTCCGGTCGTGCTACCTGGTCTCTCTGTCTTGTCTCTGGTCTCGCTCGTCTCTCTCTCGTTCTCTCCGTCTCGTCGCGCCGGTCTCCGTCATCGCCGATATCTCTCGCTCTCTCTGGTCTGTGATTCCGGTTAGCAAGGCATTTGTAGTTTTGGAGTCTTACTACATTCTGATATAATCTATTTGTTTTTGATTGTTCTTTATAATGCAGGCAACACTCATGATCAAGAGCTCTTCAAACTTTCATAGAGATCATTCACCTTGTGACGGTTTTGAGGAAGTCGAATCGCTACAATGTTTTCGCTCAACTTTTTGCGTCTGTCAGGTTGGCATTCTAGTCCCCTTGTTTATCTAATTTAAAAAATTTATGGAAAACCAAGGGTGACATGAGAATTATTTAAGTTTCCGCTATGGTTCATTTGATAGTTCGATCTTCTAGTAAAGATCGGAGTTGAAGGCAAGAAGCTTTTTTATCTTGAAAGATTTTCCAATTTAAATTAAGCATGCAGACTTCATAAATTTCCATCTATCAATAAATATTCGGGGTGTCCGGTGTTCCTACGTACCTTATCTGCGGCATCCAGGAATATTAAAGTCGTAATACTTGTTAGCATTGCAAATATTATGCTCATGAATGAAATATGTTATAGATTTTCACTTGAACTGAAGCTATATCTGCTAGGCAAGGCAGTCATATATATGCCTTGATGTTCAAACATAGGAAATGAACATAATGTGGCTGACCATTGTGTATACTAGGTTTTCTTAGCGGCTCAGCTATACTAGTCTAATAAATGGATTTAAAAAAAAATTTATTTTCTTGAAAGGTCTTAGCTATTATGGTCATGGAATCCTTTTTATTTTTGTAAATTCGTCTTGGCAATTGGCCGTGTTATAGTACTACCTTATTGTTTATGAACTGTGAAGGAACAAACTCTTGATCAGGTGACATATTTAAAGAGTTCAGTTCTTTTAATTGTTATTACTTTATGAGGTTTTATTTTAACTGTTCTTGAGTGATTTGATTTGTTCCTTGGTTGATTGTGCAGTGAATGAGTGCACATCGTTCTGATTCTTTTTGAATTTCGATCTTGAATCTCCGTCTCTTTCATTGCTCTCTGCTCTCTGGTCGCTCTGTGCTTACCGCTCCGCTCTCCGCTCGTCAAGGTAACACAAAAAAAAATTTAACACCCGAATTCTCTTCACATTGTATCTGCTCACATTTTCCCCGGATTGGCTTTCATGTGCATTAGTTGGTGTTCTTCACTTGATCTATTAAGTTAATGTTGTGTCTTTTGTTTGGTTTAGAAGTTTTTGTTCGCTTTCTTCTCTTACATGCATAGTTTTTGTGGTTATGCTTGTTCTATTTTTAGGTTTATTAATATGTACTATTTCATTTCAACCTTTTAATTGAGCAATTCAAGATTTATATTGATTCCGTATTTGGTTGTTATTCCATGTTTATTTTATCGGTAAAGCATGTCATCCGTATTTGGTTGTTATTCAATGTTTATTTTATCGGTAAAGCATGTCATGATCAACATTATAATACATTAGAATCATGTACTGAGGTAATTACTTTGTCGTTTGATGTTATAGTTGTTAGTAATTTCATATTCATGCACTTGCTATGGATGATTGATTAGTTAGGTGTTGTTGGTTACGATTGAATAGTACCTATAATTACTTAATTTCTACTACTAGTTAGGGTTAGAAACACTAGGATTACTCTTTTAGTGAATGTTGCTATTTCACATTACATTTCTAGAGAATGGAATAAACCTATAACCTTAAGGAGGTATGAGTGAACAAGTAGTAGACGCGTTGATACTATGTGGTATTTGTATGCCTCTGATATCGATATAGGTTAGGCGCACGACCTCAACTTCCACAACTAAATGTCGGGCTACTGGTGGTCTCTTTTTGCAATCCTAAGGCATGTGGGACGAGTAAGACAAAGTGTTTGGATACCACAGTTACTCAAAAATATTTTTTGAGAGAAAATGCTTAGTGTCAAATAAATGACCAAAATCATTTATGGCAAGCATAATATCATCAACATATAATATCAAAAACATGAACTTACTCCCACTAACATTAAGATATATACATTGATCAATGATGTTTTCCTTAGAAACAAAACATGTTATTGTATCATTAAACTTAAGATACCACTGTCGAGAAGTTTGCTTAAGTCCATATATTGATTTCTTAAGTTTACATACAATATGTTCAGTACCAACAATCTTAAATTCTTCGTGCAAACCGATGTAAACTTCTTCATCGAAACTCTCATTTAGGAAAGTCGTTCGTACATCAATTTGCTACAACTCTAAGTCAATATGAGCTACTAATGCCATAATTATTCGAAAAAGTATTTCTTAGAAACGGAGATAAAGTTTCGTATAATCAATACCATATTTCGAGTAAAATATTTGGCTATAAGTCTAGCTTTATATCTCTCAATATTACCACTAGAGTCACGTTTATTCCGCAATTCAACGAGATCCGTAACTTCATTTTGAGCCATCGAGTTCAACCCATCTTTCATAGCATCGATCCATTTGTCGAATCAACGTGATTTAGGATTTTTTAGTAAGATATTGGATCATTAGTAATTATTATATCATAATCATTTTCTTGCATATATACCTCAAAATCATTTAGAATAGCTGATTTTTTCGATCTTTCACACCTTCTTAATGCTATTTCTTTTAGTTTGCCTACAACTGTCTTATTGGTGTGAATTATATCGAGGAATTGCCATTGTTCTTATAAGTAATGGGCATAAGGATGTGATCCCTTACTTCTCAAATATTTACATTTTATGGCGTAATACTCTCATTGACTTCACCATTCTCAATAAAATCAGTATTTCTAGTTTCTACAATTTTTGTACTATGATTAGGCGATAGATTCTTGTTTTCCTTTATGGTTTGGATCATAAGAAATCCTTACAACATCTTAGAAATATGGATAGTAGCACCCGAGTCAATCCACCAAGTGTTTAAAGAAACTTCAGTAAGATTTAATTCGAACATACAAATGTAGTAGGCTTATCTTTCTTTTTGAATCATGTCTTTCATTTACAACAATCCTTTTGATAATGCCCAAGCTTTACATAAACAACATAACTCAATCAATTCCTTCTCTTTAGATTGTGATGACTCATTAATGACTTCCTAACTTTGTCAATTTATTCTCTATTCATGAGTTTAATGTGCGAACCTCGTTCTTTCACTTAGCTATCAATTTCTTCTAGATGGTGTAGATCGCTATTCCGATTTACAATATTCTCCAATTAGTGAGATTTCTTATCATTTTAATCATTATTATTTCATTACTTGAATAGACAACCGGCTCGACAAGGGTTACGTTCGACTAGGAATGTCGTCTACAAACAGAGACTGGATGTACAACCGGCTCGACAACGGTTACGTTCGAATTGAATTCGCGGCGAAGGTTAAAGAATTCATATCATTTGCAAAACAACATTGTCCTACATACCAAAGTGAAAGGAAGATTAGATGTCCGTGCAATTTTAAGAAATGTCGACTTGTACCGTACCTGGACGTCGAAACGGTTGAGCACCACATATGTAGGTATGGATTTGTCCGGGGATATCACAGTTGGTACGAACATGGTGAGAACGGAGATGAAGGGCCGCAAAATTTTCATGAAATGGATTGCCATATTGATGATGCTGATGTGGGAGGATACGATCCGACACCTTACCGCGAGATGCTACACAACGTGGCAGGTCCAAGTTTCAATTGGAATGTCGTGGAAGAATCACCAAACCCCCAAGCACGCCAACTATATGACATGATTGATGCAAGTAGGGAACAATTGTGGCCTGGTTGCGAAACCATGACAACGTTGTCCGCAATGGCAAGATTACTTGCGATCAAGTCTGGAACATCAATATCTGAACGAGGGTATAATGAAATCATTAAACTCATGAAGGATTGTTTGCCAAATGACAACTCAATGGTTGAGAATTTTTATGCCACTAAAAGACTAATGCGAGGTCTAGGTCTACTGTTGAGAAAATAGATTGTTGTGAGGACCAATGTATGATTTATTGGGGAGTGGACTCGAGTTGACGTCATGTAAATTTTGTGGGAAATCACGATACGTTGCACATCGACGAGGTCGTGGTCGGAACACAAAAACCGCCCTTGCAAAAGAATGTACTACTTCCCTTTGGTCCCTCGGTTGCAACGATTGTATGCGTCTCGAGTCAACCGCAAAACATATGCGATGGCATGGAGATCATTCATCGCTGAAGATGTTATGCAACACTTTCGATTCGATTGCTTGGAGACATTTTAATGACGTCAATAAAGACTTTGCCGCCGAGGTTCGGAATGTTCGTTTAGGATTGTGCACCGATGGTTTTCAAGTATTTGGGATTTCGGAAATCGTACTCTTCGTGGCCCGTGATTTTGACTCCTTACAACCTTCCACCGTCGATGTGCATGAAATCGAGTTTATGTTCTTAACGGTTATCGTTCCGGACCGACCAGCCCAAAGCAGAAAATCGACGTGTTCCTTCGGCCGCTTGTGAAAGAGTTGCAAGATTTATGGAACAATGGGGTGGTTACATACGACGTTTCCACCAAGACAAATTTTGTCATGCGAGTTGCCCTTTTATGGATCGTTAGTGATTTCCCGCATATAGCATGTTGTCCGGTTGGAGCACACACGGTAAGTACGCTTGTCCATATTGTATGGAGGATACAAATGCATTTCAATTGCGAAATGGTGGTAAGACATCGTGGTTCAACTGTCATCGTCGTTTCTTGGAGAAGTCATCACCATTAAGGAAAGACAAAAAAATTTCATTAGAGGCAAAATGGTCATAAATGATGATCCGCCCGCTTTGCGGTCTGGTGAAGAAATTTTGGCGTAAATTGAATCGTTTGGCTTGATGAAGGTGACAGAAATCGGCGCCGAATCTCGTGAATGGGCGGATAGCTAAGAATTCGGGATGGAGGAAGAAAAGCATATTCTCGGGACTTGCCGTATTGGAAGACAAACTTGATCCGCCACAACTTAGATGTCATGCACATCGAAAAAAATGTTTTTGACAACATATTAAACACTATTATGTGTGACCGGGCAAGAGTAAGGACAATGCAAAATCGAGGCAAGATATTCGTGAATATTGTCACCGACCTTCTCTACACATTGATTCGGCGACAAATACTTACGTCCTTGGGTGCTATGCTCTTGATACATCAAGAAGACAAAAATTGTGCGAGTGGGTTGAAAAGTTGCGTTTTCGATGGTTACGCATCGAATCTTGGTCGATGTGTAGATCCAAAGAAGCTCGCGAATGTTCGGCATGAAGAGCCATGATTGTCATATATTCATGCAACGGTTGATACCAATTGCATTCAGAGAACTTCTCCCAAACCCGGTTTGGGTTGCAATTAGCGAATTAAGCCTATTTTTCCGGTCCCTATCGCGAAATGTGTCAAGATTCAAGATATGGAGGTCTTAGAGTCCGAAATACCAAAAATCATTTGCAAGTTGGAAAAAATTCTCCCTCCAAGCTTATTTGACTCTATGGAACACCTACCAATCCACTTGGCCTACGAGGCCCGTCGTCGGTCCGTTCAATTTCGATGGATGTATCCATTTGAGAGGTACTATCTTGAGCCCTTGATATTATTTTCCCATTCAATAGGTTTTATATCAACATTTCCTATAACATTCATATAGGTACCTTAAACATTTGAAGAACAATATGCGAAACAAAGCGAAGGTTGAGGGCTCCATGTGTAATGCTTATTTGGTCGAAAAGGTCACATCCTTTTGTTCTTACTACTTCGAAGATCACGTCTTTACGTTGCATGACAAAGTGCCACGTAACGACGATGGCGGTCTCGGGCCCATACCGAACTTCGTTGGCAATTTCTCAATTTTCACTTATCCTGGTCGACCCATGGGCAAGTCGAAGGAGCGGTACTTAACAGAGCAGGAGTATAATGCCGCTCATTCGTACATACCGCTCAATTGTCCGAGATCGCTCCTTACGTTCGTATGTCCATCACTTTCTTTCAATAATGCAGTACATTCATTGTTCATATTTTAGTAAGACATCCGACTTACACGTTCGTTTCTTCTAGGATATTCGTCGAAGAAATCACTCAAGCAATGGGGGAGTCGCAAGTTGATAGTAGTCTAGAGCACAACTTCCCCATTTGGTTTCAAACATATGTAAGGTCATTACTTTTGTACGTTATAGATTCAAATGTTTCTCCCATAACTAATGTGTCATATTGCATCTCTAATTTTGACGAATAGGCTCGGAATTCTATAGTTGACGAGACGCTCGTTGATCTTTCTGTTGGTCCTAGTCGATCATGTATTGTCTACCCTGGTTACCTTGTTAATGGGTATAAGTTCCACTCCGCAACATATGACGTTAATAGATCGACGCAGAGCAGCGGTGTTTTGGTGAAGGGTTCAAACTACGCTGATGTTTCCCATAACTATTATGGAGTGCATGCAAGAGGTTGTGGAGATTGAGTATACCGGCCTCAAACGTGTGGTCTTGTTTAAGTGCGAATGGTATGACCCTACACCGAATCATGGTGTGAGGACTCACCCAACACTTCAATTGGTAGAGGTTCATCGAAGTCGACGATATAACAACTACGAGCCATTTGTACTAGCAATGCAAGCCACTCAAGTCTACTACCTTTTGTACCCTTCTATGCGGAACGATCGACAAGAATGGCTAGCAGTTTGTTGCTGTCAGCCAAAATTCGCTGACGAGGAAACTAGCAAAGACGATAATGACCAGGGCTCGGCAGAGATTGCTTTCCAAGATGGGATGCCCACCACGTGTGTAGTCGACGATGCAGACGCCGATATCAACAATCTGGATGTTCCTACTGGGACTCGATTCATTGTTGAAGCGGGTCCAAGCGATGAAGTTTATAGTGGAGATGAATCAGAAGAAGAATCCTCACCTTCTACTCATGAGAGTTAATTTGAAACGGATGATAGCGAATAAAGTATGTATATGATATGTCAACGACCAATAATGTAGTTACTTTTATTTGCATGGATCCTGTGTTATTAAGTCCAATAATTTAGACTGAATTTCTACTTTTTGTATGCCCTTCTTTTATGATGTTTTACTCGTGAATATTGTTAGGTATCATGGCCGGACGTGGTCGTAGGGGATGTCGAGGTTTGCCATTAGGAGGCCATCGTCTAGGCGGAATAGGTGCGGCACCGACATCTCGCGGCGAAATACCAACTGGCCCTCGTGGTCAGGCCACAGGAGGGGTCCATAGAGGTCGTGGCGGTCGAGGTCGCGGTTCGATACCTGCATTATCGATTCCGACTTCTCGGTCTCTCGTGCACGATACAGCCGCAGCGTCACCTTCCCCTTCCATACCGTCGGGGTCGTCTGTACCATCATCGTCGTCATCAAGGACTATGCCTAATATACGCTTCCCACACCTTCTCCGACATTAATGACTCCTTTACCCACGAGGCTCGCACCCCAGCCACAAAGCATCACCGGCAAAGATCCCGACAAGAAGACGTAAGAGCGGGGTTGGAGGTGACAGCCCTCCGCGGCCACCTCAAAGGACGGGGATGGAGCCCCCTCGCGTGCGGGGATCCCTATCACGCCGATTGCCAATGATACGTAAGTTTGTGTTTGACTTTTATATGTCATTTTCAATATGGATGTCAAATATTGAAGAAGTAGTTAAGGTGATATCCATGTTCATGAAACACAGGGAGTTGCATCCTTCGCACTTTTGTGCACGGAGGATGACAAAAGTTTTTAAACGATGGATGATTCCTGAAGGGTATTGTTGGAAGTCGGTACCGCCTCATCATAAAGACCAATACTGGCGCCAATGGAAGGTAAACAAGACTACCATATGCCTTATGATTTATACTATTTTCTCAAATAAGTGCTAACAATAGCAATCGCCGATTTGTAGATATTTTTTAGATGGGATGATGCGCTTCCCGAGGATCTCGTGCGAGCGGCGTACGACAGGCTTGCAGGCACAAGGTACACCGCGTTGATGCACAAGTTGAAGAAGAATCGGGTGCAAACGGTTTATGTTACGAGATGAGGCATGGAGGAGATACTTGCAAGATCGGGAGAGCGAGGACTTCCGTGCTAGGTCTAGGCAAGCGACGGAGAATAGGAACACCGAGGTCGAAGGCCCGGGACCGGACCCTCGAAGCACGGTGGTGGTTCCGTGTCATTTGTGACTACCCAAGAAAGATTGGTAAGTTTTTTGTAACATCTAGGATATTTTGTACATTTATACACTTGTTCACTATGCTTGGTCCTGCACGCAGGCTGATTCATCCGAGACGCCACCGACTGTGAATGACTTGTATTTGCATCTCCACACCGTTAATCACGACAGGATGACATTCATCGATACTAGATCAGAGCGGTTCTATGTAAGTATAGAAATGATATGTAAAATATTATTAAGTCTTTCACTTACCCCATATCATGTATTTTGTTTGTTGTGCATATATGCAGGATAGGCTCCAGAGCAGACGTCAGGAGGTGACCCAGGCTACACCGGAGCAATCGGTGGATGATGAGGCGGTGTACCTCAATGTGGCGGGTGAGTCTTCCAAAGGACGTGTCTACGGACTCGGGTCCGTAGGGAGAAAGAAGAGGAGATACGGAGCTCCTGGTGCTAGCACGTCGCAGACGCCGGATGTGGTGCCGCGGGCAGAGTTCGATGTCGTTGCGGAGCAACTACGAAAGGTTATGGAGTTCATGCATCAGCGTCTTGGGATGGACATGGACGAAATAGGCCTAGCTCAGCAACAACCACCACCACCGCCACCACCACCGCCACCTCATGACCAGCAAGAATACCGCCGCAAATAGATCCGGTCGATCCACCCCAACAAGGGGACAATGTTGGGCGTGAGACGTAAGCGTGGCTCTCGAGAGATGAGCAGGTTGGTGATACATAGGTACTTCACTTGTTGTTTGTGTAAATTCTTAGATTAAACGTTTTATAGTGTAGACAACTTTAGAAATTCTTCGAATTACTTTATGATTCACACTTATTTTTGTGCATTTTTAGGTCGATGTTCCATATTTTATCGTGGATTTTAATACTTTTCCATTTTGCTCCCCCAAATTTATTTTTGTTTTTAAGTAAAATATACTATAAGTACCGAATGTTTGCAGAATTAATCCATGGGAGAAGAAAACATGCTGGCTGTTGTGTGCAAATCTTATGCCGTTGCAGGTTCTCTCGAGTGTTATGATGAAGAAAGTGGTAGAATCGACAGGGAGCGACATCTTCATGCAATAGCAAATGAATTTGGGAAGTCGATAAAGGCTCGTTTTTCGGTCATCTGTGTTCTGCACATGTAGGCTCTTCTTCTTCTATTATGGCATGTCCATAGAAGAAGAATAGCCTACATGTTCTCAACACGATGACCGAAAAAACGACCCTTTATCGATTTCCCAAATTCATTTGCTATGGCATGAAGATGTTGCTCCCTCGTCGATTCTACCACTTTCTTCATCATAGCACTCGAGAGAACCGCAACGCATAAGATTTGCACACACAAAACAAGATGTTTTCTTCTCCCATGGATTAATTCTGCAAACATTCGGTACTTATAGTATATTTTACTTAAATTGAGGTTAAAAAATTTATTTTGGGGAGGATAATGTATTAAAAATAAAATCCATGATAACTTATGCATGAACTGGGCGTCCGAGCCAACTAAGATATACATAGGATAAATGGACAATGAATGTACCTGCGGACGATGGTGGTTTGTTGAAGCCTGATGTAGTGGAGGGTACTGATGATGAAGTTCCTTATTTTTTTTTTTTGCAGTTTTCGGATAGGCGGGTTTTAGTTTTTCCTATCGTTCTCGAGGGTTTGGGTTCATTGCTTTTGACGATGAGCATGTTGTAGACGATTTGTTTCATTTGCATGTTAAACTCATTCTTTTTTTGGGGGTGGTGATTTTGGTCCTTATATCCAGGTCTCGGAGGTAGGCTTGGTGGGTATAGTGGAGGCAGTGAGCTTGGTGGGGGTTATGGAGGCTTTGGCGGCAGTGGCTTAGGTGCTTATCGAGGTGAATCTTCTCTTGGCTATTCTATTTTAGCGACTGAATCACTTCCTTTCAATAGTTTGTCGTGTAGACTTTTTAAGTTACTTGATTTACATATTGCTGGTGGTTTAGTTTGTTTCAAACATTAGTTTATTATAGTCAGATACCGTAGATGATTTGAGGGAAAAGATGGCAGATATAGATAATCATGTGGGTGAAGAGACAGGACCAAAAGAAGGTGATGATTGATGGCACTGATTGTTCTCTTTATCTAATCAATACATGGTTTCTTAGAGTTCCAAGTGCATTACTTAGAGAAGGCAGTGTCTTTTCATGGTCAAACCTCCAGAAGAAAAGTTTAAACTAGTTGCATTATTTGAAGAAATTAGGTGGTATACGATTAGTCCTAAGATAGCTTGGATGCATTGACTAGAAAAAGATTTTTAAGGATTTTGAAAGAACACTATCAAGCATAATGAATCAAGCTATTTCGTTGTTGTCGAGTTTGATCCATGCAGCCTACCCATCTTTGAAGTTGTAATTATGCGATTCGTCTTATAGCACCTTATAATGAATAATATTGATTGTTTAAAGACTCTTATAAATGTTGTTCTTGTTGCATAGGCATCGCCTAGGTAATTTGCCTAGGATCAAAATGATGCCTTGCCATTCTTTTTTTTTCTTGAGGCAACAACAGTGTTCAAGTTTCAACCTGATTTTGTTTCAGTTCATGTGTGGAAGTCTTAAGAACTGTAAGCATGAGTCATTGACAGGAGATAGTGTAATGTTAGTGTACAATGTAGTGTCTTTGTGAGTATGTTGTACTGTGTAAATGAGAGTTAGTTAGGATCAGTTGGAGTGAATGTTCTAGACTCTAAGTTGAATGAGACGGTACACTGAGGTACATCACTGATTGTTATCATCTATAAATATAGCATTTCTCTGTCTCTCACATCATTGAGAGAAGATGAGTAAAGTTTGATACATTTCTTGAATGCTAAGAAGAACTAATAAAATAGAATAGACAAGCACAATAGAAGTAATTGAAACTTAAATTTTTTCTTATAGGACGTCTCGTTGATTTGGTATCTTGTGCCAACCACCCGTACTAATTTGGGCCAACCTACTATCGATTAAACTTGCAATCTCTAGTTAACAACCACTAGGTTCCATTCTATCAAAAACTAGGAGCACATAGATACACTCCAAGATATTGGAGAGCCTAGAATTTGGACCAACCTATTACCTTACTTTTTATTTTAAAAGAAAGAAACTAACTTTTCTTGCCTCTATGGGACTCAAACTTTCACCCTCTTCCAACAATGCCACATACCAAACCATTGGGCCACCCGCTTGGTTGGTGTGTAATAACCTTACTAAATGTTCATTGCTCAAATAAGTGCACATTATAATTCAAGTAGCATTTGGTATGTCATTTAATCAATAAACAAATGATAGACAACCGAACATTTAGTAAAGAGAAGATTGCTCTTATGTCTTGGTTCTTTACTCCTATTATCATGTACATATCTATATTTTCTTCCCCCCGCCCCTTTTTCCTCTCTCGGAAAAGCAAGGGATTTGCATTTATCCAGTATGCTACTCGAGCAAGCAAGGAAGGTCCTTGCGATTTGAAGGATGGAACAGATACTCTATACATGGGCAACATTTGCAAGACATGGACAAGAGAGCAAGTAAAGATCTAGTTGTTTCGGTTTTCGGTTTAATTTCCCTACATGGGCTTTTAAGTAGGACAAAAGGTTTGATTCACTGTTCATATTGTTTCCTATATGTTGTTGTGCAGCAATGCACCTATCACTTGATTGTCTTCACAGTCTGATGGTGTTTTGTTTTTAGCTTTCCTGGTTATAAGGTACTTGAGAGATTGAAGAACCTTGAGGTTGAACAGATGTTGAGGAGATTTATTTACCCGAGGAAATCAGCACCCATTCCGATGCAATGTCTGCATTTCAGCCGCTTCAAAAACCAGATGCTCTTTGTGGCCGTGATAGGAGTGCGCAATTTGCATTTTCCCAGTCGATTCATCCTAGTGGAGCAGCGGTGTTTACGGGTTTGTACTTGTAAGAGTTACTCCTCTATTTTGGTTTTGTCCATTCTTGCATTAGAATTTTTCATTGGTCGATGTGTAGAATTTTTTATGGCCTATGACATGCATCCGGAGATTCTTGCTCTTTGGTGAAATTGCATTCTTAGCTAGATTTATGTTTGATCAAGCTTTGTATATCTTGTTAAATTAGAGCATCGGTGTGACCTTCAATATGTGTGTCTAGTATTCCATGCAGTTGTGGTTGCTACACTTGCTGAAATCACTTAAAGATCAGTTAAAAGGCACTTCAAAGAAACAAAATTCAGAAGAAGGCACCTCGAGCAAGAGAATCAGGACTTGCTGAAATCACTTAAAGAATTCCTGGAATCTCAGATCCAGGAATTCTTATATGCTTCTTCACTGAAAAAGCTGCCTAACAAGCTCCGAAGTCTGGAGCAAATACACAAAGAATGTTCTGCAAATCTGAGAGCTCGAGAAGTTGAATGGGATTTGCAAATGGAAGGCCTTCTTCACATTGTAGAAGAGAAAGATAAAATAGCTGATGATCTCAAGCAACAGATAGTTGTTTTGGATGAGGAACTCATGAGGACAGAAACTGAAGTGTTCGAGCTAGGAAGGAGTTGGAAAGTAAATTTGAGGAAGAAAAGAAGAACTTGTCGCAAACGATGGAAGGGAAAGGGAAGAGGATAGACCATCTTTTGCAAGAGAATGATTTGTTGGAGGAAGAATTTCGACGAGGAGGTAGAATCATTAATTTTGATGCAAATTGTCGCAGAGAAGAACTTTGATCACGAAAAGGTGAGACTTCTTCAAGCTATGGAGGAGAAGAGTTGTACCATAGAAGACTTCAAGTGAAGCATGCATCTCTGGAGCAATGTATCGCAAGCACGCCCAAGCTATCAGATCGGCACTTGATGAAAAGCATGTTGGGTTCTCTGCGTGTGGTCTTGTAATCGGTTGTTTCATTCGCATGTTAAACCGAGTAGACGAGTTCAAGAACTTCTTCTCCAAGCACGGGAAAGTGAGCTTGGTGGGGGTTAAGGTAACCTTAAGGCGCAAAGTGGCTTAGGTGCTTATCGAGGTGAATCTTCTCTTGGCTATTCTATTTTAGCGACTGAATCACTTCCTTTCAATAGTTTGTCGTGTAGACTTTTTAAGTTACTTGATTTAGATATTGCTCGTGGGTTAGTTTGTTCTAGACATATTAGTTTATTATAGTTAGAACATGTGAAGGATTTGGATATAATTAGCTTATTGGATTTTGCTTTCATATCGTAGGTAATGCGATTCGTTTTGAATCTATTCTGTGCAAAACCAGTGATTGAGGTGAGGAATCTATCCATCATCCATTAGATTTTGTTTAGTCTCTTCATGTAGTACAAGAGCAAAAGAAGTACTCACAATCTGTTGGTTGCTTTTTTCAACTTTTGTTTGAGTTTTGATCAAATTGGTTTCTCTAAATTGGGAGTACAACCGATGTATATTTTTCATTTAGCTTCCATGGCAGAATCTGTGAGCTTTCATTCAATCATCTAATGGAAGCCCAATGCCTAGATGATTTAGATACTGAATTTATGAATTTGGGCCTCATATTCAATCATAGTGAATGCCTTATCTATTTATCATGTGTATTGGGATTTGCAATCTGGAATGCCAGTTGAACATTAAATTTTGTTTTAAAATTTACCTATTTCCATGGCGGTGTTTATTCCACAAACTTACATAGCATCTTTAATAACCATCCTCACAGGTATAGCTGATTTTGAGTTCTAGGAAACATTGTCATCTTCCTTGTTTTGTATAGAACTGAGGTGAAGGTTTCTTAATTATCTTCAACAGGGTTTTCATTTTTTGATGCAAGAGCTAAGTGAGGCATTGATGTGAAGCCCTGATGAAAACAGAGATTTTGTTAAGCTTGAGGTGCGTAGCTTATATTTATCGTAATGTGCCCCATGAGGTGGTTTTTTTTTCCCATTTTGTCTGAATCTTTTCATTCCAAAAACACTCTTATGCTTATTGTGTTTATTTCAATTTGCATTTTTAGTCAAGTCTATCTTTGAAGGGAAAGAATGCTGCAATGGTGCTATGTTGGCTTCTTGGAAATGGTCGTCTTTTTGCATGGAACGGTATGCTAACATCTCAAGATTATTACGTCACGTTAATCCCGGTATGTTCTTACTACTTTTTTTCATTCTGTTTATAAGGTAAATAGCAATATTCTCACAGTTTAACAAAAATGGAGGGGCTAATAACACTAGCATTAACCACAAGATCGAAAGAAGTGCCAATATGTTAATTCTCTAGGTAGAACCATGATATCCAAAATCAAGTGTCGTTACACAATAGGAGGTCATTGTTATTAGCTCCTTTATGTATGGAAGCTTTTTATAAATGGAAAATTGTATGTTTCCAAATTATATGTTTCCAAATGGATTGGGACAAGTAGATTGTTTTTAAGTTATAGATCTATATGGTTGATTTGGAAAGAGATGAATAACATGGTATTTGAACACAAAAAGAAGAGAGATTTGCTCATTGTGGAAATGGTCTATGTTCGAGGACTGTATGAGTTAACCATTGCTTGTTCTATTCACACTACGTTTTAAATTCTTAGCATTCTTGCACTTCACCATTACTTATCATATGCATGTTGACTTCCAAGCCTTTCAAAGCTTGATAAATAATCCAACTCAACTTACATGATAGGTCCATCTTATAGAAACATTGTTCGCCATCTCCTATGCGTAGGAAAATAGCAACATTGACACCAAACTTCAGTCCACTGCATTTGCTTGATGTTCATATTTTTTTTTAAGCATTCTTATTCAACATTGTATGGTTTTTCTCGTTTCTTCTTCGCTTTTCTTGAATCCCATTTGGTTTTTTTTTTTTTTTTTTTTGAGTAGGAACACATGGCTGGTCACCTTTGGAGCACACAACAGTTTTAGATGGGGTGAGAGGATGAGTTCTACAATCATACTTACATGATAGGTTTGTGCCATCCTTTTAGTTTTTCCCTTTTACCATTCTTGCATTTCACCATTACTTATCATATGCATGTTGAAATGCAAGCCTTTCAAAGCTTGAAAAATAATCCAACTCAACTTACATGATAGGTGCATCTTATAGATACATTGTTCGCCATCTCCTATGCGTAGGAAAATAGCAACATTGACCCCCAAACTCACAACAACAACAAAACTTCAGTCCTTGACCGCATTTGCTTGATGTTCATGTATTTTATGGAAGCTTTCTTATTCCTCATTGTATGGTTTATTTCTTTTCTTCACTGCATTTCTTGAATGTCAGCCGGAATTTTTTTTTTTTAAGTAGGAACACATGGCTGGTATGTTTTGGAGCACATAGCATTTTTAGATGGGATGAAATTTGAGTTCAGGATCAAATTTGATGCATGTGAATGTTGCATTGATGGAAGTTTGTGCTGAACTTTTAGTTTTTTCCTTTTAGCATTCTTGCACTTCACCATTATCCTCTTTCATGTTCCTTATTACCTCTAGTACTCCTCTCTACCTACATATGTGCATAATTGACGAAAGACCAAAGCAAACTCAATCGTAAAGAAATTATAAATTAGGTTCAGAGCCGACTTGTTATGTATGATTATTAGTAATTTCTATGTTTCTTCAAATCCACCATTTTTCTCATTCGCTTCCAATGTACATCCTTAGTTCAATAATCTCTCCTTTGCCTACTTCTTTCAGTGCATACTCACCTTGGTTGTTCCCCTCGGATGGAGATTCGAAATGCTTCAAAGCTGCGTTTTAGTTATTAGATGAAGTCCTTTTTGTGTATACTTCCAAATTTTGGACCTTTTGTGAGTGTTCTTTTTTTTTTTTTGCTTGTTGAACGATAGGATTGGTGGTTTTTGTGTATACTTCCAAATTTTGGAGCTTTTGTAATACATGACAATTTTCCGTGGATATATAAATTTTTTGGCTAATTTTTAGTTTCACATTTTTTCTTTCTCTTTTGAATTTTTGTTGATATATATTGTCGATGTATGGATGCGCAATTTGGCTTCTTTGTGGGATGTCAGCACCCCCAAGGAGTTGTTGGAGGGGGTGCAAAGCGATGGAGTATGTCATATCGGGTTGTATTTTGATTTTTTAGGTTGGAGAATCAATTGGATTATGTATCGTGCCATATTTAAAAAAAAACAGAAAATTAGAGACGGATTAGCAACGAATTCAAATTTTCCGTTGCTATTCCGTCTCTAATTTTCCGTAAATATTTCTATCAATCACAAACGGATCGAGAGACGGAAATAAGAATCCGTCTCGATTCGTCGTTTTAATTAGCAACGGAATCGAAACGGAATAATCCGTCTCGATTCGTTTCTAATTAGAGAGAACGGAATCGAGAGACGACTATTTGCATTTTATCTCGATTCCGTCTCGATTCGTTGCGATTAGAAACGGAATCGAGACGAATGCAATTACAAAAGTACCATTTCGAAATAAATTCCATTTTCGTTCGTCTCTGTTCGTTTCTAATTTCGTCTCTAAATCCGTCTCTAATCGAAACGGATATTTTCCGTCTCTATTCCGTCTCTAATCAGAAACGGAATCCGTTTTCCATTTCTGATCGTATCAGCGACGACGTTTTCCGAGACGGAACGCGTTCTGTCTCTGTTCCGTTTCGATTCCAATCAGAGACGGAATTTTCTCAAATCAGAAACGGAAAATTCCGTTTCCGATTTGCTGTTTTTTTGTAGTGTAAAGATTGCAAGTTTAATCGATAGTAGGTTGGCCCGAATTAGTACGGGTGGTTGGCACAAGATACCAAATCAACAGACGTCCTATAAGAAAAAAATTTAAGTTTCAATTACTTCTATTGTGCTTGTCTATTCTATTTTATTAGTTCGTCTTAGCATTCAAGAAATGTATCAAACTTTACTCATCTTCTCTCAATGAACTAATGTTTGAAACAAACTAAACCACCAGCAATATGTAAATCAAGTAACTTAAAAAGTCTACACGACAAACTATTGAAAGGAAGTGATTCAGTCGCTAAAATAGAATAGCCAAGAGAAGATTCACCTCGATAAGCACCTAAGCCACTGCCGCCAAAGCCTCCATAACCCCCACCAAGCTCACTGCCTCCACTATACCCACCAAGCCTACCTCCGAGACCTGGAGTCCTATAAGGACCAAAATCACCACCACCAAAAAAAGAATGAGTTTAACATGCAAATGAAACAAATCGTCTACAACATGCTCATCGTCAAAAGCAATGAACCCAAACCCTCGAGAACGATAGGAAAAACTAAAACCCGCCTATCCGAAAGCGCAAAAAAAAAAAAAATAAGGAACTTCATCATCGTACCCTCCACTACATCGCTTCAACAAACCACCATCCACCGCAGTACATTCATTGTCCATTTATCCTCTCGTATATCTTAGTTGGCTTGGACGCCCAGTTCATGCATAAGTTATCATGGATTTTATTTTTAATACATTATCCTCCCCAAAATAAATTTTTTAACCTCGGTTTAAGTAAAATATACTATAAGTACCGAATGTTTGCGAGAATTAATCCATGGGAGAAGAAAAAACATCTTGTTGTTGTTGTGTGCAAATCTTATGCGTTGCGGGTTCTCTCGAGTGCTATGATGAAGAAAGTGGTAGAATCGACGAGGGAGCAACATCTTCATGCCATAGCAAATGAATTTGGGAAATCGATAAAGGGTAGTTTTTCGGTCATCTGTGTTGAGAACATGTAGGCTATTCTTCTTCTACGAACATGCCATAATAGAAGAAGAAGAGCCTACATGTGCAGAACACAGATGACCGAAAAACGAGCCTTTATCGACTTCCCAAATTCATTTGCTATTGCATGAAGATGTCGCTCCCTGTCGATTCTACCACTTTCTTCATCATAACACTCCAGAGAAACCGGCAACGCATAAGATTTGCACACAACAGCCAGCATGTTTTCTTCTCCCATGGATTAATTCTGCAAACATTCGGTACTTATAGTATATTTTACTTAAAAACAAAAATAAATTTGGGGGAGCAAAATGGAAAAATATTAAAATCCACGATAAAATATAGAACATCGACCTAAAAATGCACAAAAATAAGTGTGAATCATAAAGTAATTCGAAGAATTTCTAAAGTTGTCTACACTATAAAACGTTTAATCTAAGAATTTACACAAACAACAAGTGAAGTACCTATGTATCACCAACCTGCTCATCTCTCGAGAGCCACGCTTACGTCTCACGCCCAACATTGTCCCCTTGTTGGGGTGGATCGACCGGATCTATTTGCGGTGGCTGTTGCTGGTCATGAGGTGGCGGTGGTGGTGGCGGTGGTGGTGGTTGTTGCTGAGCTAGGCCTATTTCGTCCATGTCCATCCCAAGACGCTGATGCATGAACTCCATAACCTTTCGTAGTTGCTCCGCAACGACATCGAACTCTGCCCGCGGCACCACATCCGGCGTCTGCGACGTGCTAGCACCAGGAGCTCCGTATCTCCTCTTCTTTCTCCCTACGGACCCGAGTCCGTAGACACGTCCTTTGGAAGACTCACCCGCCACATTGAGGTACACCGCCTCATCATCCACCGATTGCTCCGGTGTAGCCTGGGTCACCTCCTGACGTCTGCTCTGGAGCCTATCCTGCATATATGCACAACAAACAAAATACATGATATGAGGTAAGTGAAAGACTTAATAATATTTTACATATCATTTCTATACTTACATAGAACCGCTCTGATCTAGTATCGATGAATGTCATCCTGTCGTGATTAACGGTGTGGAGATGCAAATACAAGTCATTCACAGTCGGTGGCGTCTCGGATGAATCAGCCTGCGTGCAGGACCAAGCATAGTGAACAAGTGTATAAATGTACAAAATATCCTAGATGTTACAAAAAACTTACCAATCTTTCTTGGGTAGTCACAAATGACACGGAACCACCACCGTGCTTCGAGGGTCCAGTCCCAGGGCCTTCGACCTCAGTGTTCCTATTCTCCGTCGCTTGCCTAGACCTAGCCTGGAAGTCCTCGCTCTCCCAGGACTGCAAGTATCTCCTCCATGCCTCATCTGTAACATAAACTGGTTGCACCCGATTCTTCTTCAACTTGTGCATCAACGCGGTGTACCTTGTGCCTGCAAGCCCGTCGTACGCCGCTCGCACGAGATCCTCGGGAAGCGCATCATCCCATCTAAAAAATATCTACAAATTGGCGATTGCTATTGTTAGCACTTATTTGAGAAAATAGTATAAATCATAAGGCATATGGTAGTCTTGTTTACCTTCCATTGGCGCCGTATTGGTCTTTATGATGAGGCGGCACCGACTTCCAACAATACCCTTCAGAATCATCCATCGTTTAAAAACTTTTGTCATCCTCCGTGCACAAAAGCGCGAAGGATGCAACTTCCGTGTTTCATGAACATGGATATCACCTTAACTACTTCTTCAATATTTGACATCCATATTGAAAATGACATATAAAAGTCAAACACAAACTTACGTATCATTGGCAATCAGCGTGATAGGGATCCCCTGCACGCGAGGGGGCTCCATCCCTGTCCTTTGAGGTGGCCGCGGAGGGCCTGTCACCTCCAACCCTGCTCTTACGTCTTCTTGTCGGGATCTTTGCCGGTGATGCCGTGGTGGTGGGGTGCAGCCTCGTGGGTAAAGGAGTCATTGATGTCGGAGAAGGTGTGGGGAACTGTATATTAGGCATAGTCCTTGATGACGACGATGATGGTACAGACGACCCCGACGGTATCGAAGGGGAAGGTGACGCTGCGGCTGTATCGTGCACGAGAGACCGAGAAGTCGGAATCGATAATGCAGGTATCGAACCGCGACCTCGACCGCCACGACCTCTATGGACCCCTCCTGTGGCCTGACCACGAGGGCCAGTTGGTATTTCGCCGCCAGATGTCGGTGCCGCACCTATTCCGCCTAGACGATGGCCTCCTAATGGCAAACCTCGACATCCCCTACGACCACGTCCGGCCATGATACCTAACAATATTCACGAGTAAAACATCATAAAAGAAGGGCATACAAAAAGTAGAAATTCAGTCTAAATTATTGGACTTAATAACACAGGATCCATGCAAATAAAAGTAACTACATTATTGGTCGTTGACATATCATATACATACTTTATTCGCTATCATCCGTTTCAAATTCACTCTCATGAGTAGAAGGTGAGGATTCTTCTTCTGATTCGTCTCCACTATAAACTTCATCGCTTGGACCCGCTTCAACAATGAATCGAGTCCCAGTCGGAACATCCAGATTGTTGATATCGGCGTCTGCATCATCGACTACACACGTGGTGGGCATCCCATCTTGGAAAGCAATCTCTCGCCGAGCCCTGGTCATTATCGTCTTTGCTAGTTTCATCGTCAGCGAATTTTGGCTGACAGCAACAAACTGCTAGCCATTCTTGTCGATCGTTCCGCATAGAAGGGTACGAAAGGTAGTAGACTTGAGTGGCTTGCATTGCTAGTACAAATGGCTCGTAGTTGTTATATCGTCGACTTCGATGAACCTCTACCAATTGAAGTGTTGGGTGAGTCCTCACACCATGATTCGGTGTAGGGTCATACCATTCGCACTTAAACAAGACCACACGTTTGAGGCCGGTATACTCAATCTCCACAACCTCTTGCAGTACTCCATAATAGTTATGGGAAACATCAGCGTAGTTTGAACCCTTCACCAAAACACCGCTGCTCTGCGGCGATCTATTAACGTCATATGTTGCGGAGTGGAACTTATACCCATTAACAAGGTAACCAGGGTAGACAATACATGATCGACTAGGACCAACAGAAAGGTCAACGAGCGTCTCGTCAACTATAGAATTCCGAGCCTATTCGTCAAAATTAGAGATGCAATATGACACATTAGTTATGGGAGAAACATTTGAATCTATAACGTACAAAAGTAATGACCTTACATATGTTTGAAACCAAATGGGAAAGTTGTGCTCTAGACTACTATCAACTTGCGACTCCCCCATTGCTTGAGTGATTTCTTCGACGAATATCCTAGAAGAAACGAACGTGTAAGTCGGATGTCTTACTAAAATATGAACAATGAATGTACTGCATTATTGAAAGAAAGTGATGGACATACTGAACGTAAGGAGCGATCTCTGGATAGTTGAGCAGTATGTACGAATGAGCGGCATTATACTCCTGTTCTGTTAAGTACCGCTCCTTCGACTTGCCCATGGGTCGACCAGGATAAGTGAAAATTGAGAAATTGCCAACGAAGTTCGGTGTGGGCCCGAGATCGCCATCGTCGTTACGTGGCACTTTGTCATGCAACGTAAAGACGTGATCTTCGAAGTAGTAAGAACAAAAGGATGTGACCTCTTCGACCAAATAAGCATTACACATGAAGCCCTCAACCTTCGCTTTGTTTCGCACATTGTTCTTCAAATGTTTAAGGTACCTATATGAATGTTATAGGAAATGTTGATATAAAACCTATTGAATGGGAAAATAATATCAAGGGCTCAAGATAGTACCTCTCAAATGGATACATCCATCGAAATTGAACGGGACCGCCAGACGGGCCTCGTAGGCCAAGTGGATTGGTAGGTGTTCCATAGAGTCAAATAAGCTTGGAGGGAAAATTTTTTCCAACTTGCAAATGATTTTTGGTATTTCGGACTCTAAGACCTCCATATCTTGATACCGACACATTTCGCGATAAGGGACCGGAAAAATAGGCTTAATTCGCTAATTGCAACCCAAACCGGGTTTGGGAGAAGTTCTCTCGAATGCAATTGGTATCAACGATTGCATGAATATATGACAATCATGGCTCTTCATGCCGAACATTCGCAGCTTTTTTTGGATCTACACATCGACCAAGATTCGATGCGTAACCATCAGAAAACGTAACTTTTCAACCCACTCGCACAATTTTTGTCTTCTTGATGTATCAAGAGCATAGCACCCAAGGACGTAAGTATTTGTCGCCGAATCAATGTGTAGAGAAGGTCGGTGACAATATTCACGAATATCTTGCCTCGATTTTGCATTGTCCTTACTCTTGCCCTACAGTACACACATAATAGTGTTGAATATGTTGTCAAAAACATTTTTTTCGATGTGCATGACATCTAAGTTGTGGCGGATCAAGTTTGTCTTCCAATACGGAAAGTCCCAGAATATGCTTTTCTTCCTCCATCCCGAATTCTTAGCTATCTCGCCCATTCACGTGATTCGGCGCCGATTTTGTCACCTTCATCAAGCCAAACGATTCAATTTACGCCAAAATTTCTTCACCAGACCGCAAAGCGGCGGATCATCATTTATGACCATTTTGCCTCTAATGAAATTTTTTTGTCTTTCCTTAATGGTGATGACTTCTCCAAGAAACGACGATGACAAATCGAACCACGATGTCTTACCACCATTTCGCAATTGAAATGCATTTGTATCCTCCATACAATATGGACATGGACAAGCGTACTTACCGTGTGTGCTCCAAGGACAACATGCTATATGCGGGGAAATCACTAACGAGTCCATAAAAGGGCAACTCGCATGACAAAATTTGTCTTGGTGGAAACGTCGTATGTAACCACCCCATTGTTCCATAAATCTTGCAACTCTTTCACAAGCGGCTGAAGGAACACGTCGATTTTCTGCTTTGGGCTGGTCGGTCCAGGAACGATAACCGTTAAGAACATAAACTCAGATTTCATGCACATCGACGGTGGAAGGTTGTAAGGAGTCAAAATCACGGCCACGAAGAGTACGATTTCCCAAAAATCTCAAATACTTGAAAACCATCCAGTGCACAATCCTAAACGAACATTCCGAACCTCGGCGGCAAAGTCTTTATTGACGTCATTAAAATGTCTCCAAGCAATCGAATCAGAACAGTGTTGCATAACATCTTGAGCGATGAATGATCTCCATGCCATCGCATATGTTTTGCGGTTGACTCGAACGCATACAATCGTTGCAACCGAGGGACCAAAGGGAAGTAGTACATTCTTTTGCAAGGGCGTTTTTTGTGTTCCGACCACGACCTCGTCGATGTGCAACGTATCGTGATTTCCCACAAAATTTACATGACGTCAACTCGAGTCCACTCCCCAATAAATCATACATTGGTCCTCACAACAATCTATTTTCTCAACAGGTAGACCTAGACCTCGCATTAGTCTTTTAGTGGCATAAAAATTCTCAACCATTGAGTTGTCATTTGGCAAACAATCCTTCATGAGTTTAATGATTTCATTATACCCTCGTTCGAGATATATGATGTTCGACTTGATCGCAAGTAATCTTGCCATTGCGGACAACGTTGTCATGGTTTCGCAACCAGGCCACAATTGTTCCCTACTTGCATCAATCATGTCATATAGTTGGCGTGCTTGGGGGTTTGGTGATTATTCCACGGCATTCCAATTGAAACTTGGACTGCCACGTTGTGTAGCATCTCGCGGTAAGGTGTCGGATCGTATCCTCCCACATCAAGCATCATCAATATGGCAATCCATTTCGTGAAAATTTTGCGGCCCTTCATCTCCGTTCTCACCATGTTCGTACCAACCTGTGATATCCCAGGACAAATCCATACCTACATATGTGGTGCTCAACCGTTTCGACGTCCAGTGTACGGTACAAGTCGACATTTCTTAAAATTGCACGGACATCTAATCTTCCTTTCACTTTGGTATGTAGGACAATGTTGTTTTGCAAATGATATGAATTCTTTAACCTTCGCCGCGAATTCAATTCGAACGTAACCGTTGTCGAGCCGGTTGTACATCCGATCTCTGTTTGTAGACGACATTCCTAGTCGAACGTAACCCTTGTCGAGCGGTTGTCTATTCAAGTAATGAAATAATAATGATTAAGATGATAAGAAATCTCACTAATTGGAGAATATTGTAAATCGGAATAGCGATCTACACCATCTAGAAGAAATTGATAGCTAAGTGAAAGAACGAGGTTCGCACATTAAACTCATGAATAGAGAATAAATTGACAAAGTTAGGAAGTCATTAATGAGTCATCACAATCTAAAGAGAAGGAATTGATTGAGTTATGTTGTTTATGTAAGAAGCTTGGGCATTATCAAAAGGATTGTTGTAAATGAAAGACATGATTCAAAAAGAAAGATAAGCCTACTACTTTTGTATGTTCGAATTAAATCTTACTGAAGTTTCTTTAAACACTTGGCGGATTGACTCGGGTGCTACTATCCATATTTCTAAGATGCTGTAAGGATTTCTTATGATCCAAACCATAAAGGAAAACAAGAATCTATCGTCCTAATCATAGTACAAAAATTGTAGAAACTAGAAATATAGATTTTATTGAGAATGGTGAAGTCAATGAGAGTATTACGCCATAAAATGTAAATATTTGAGAAGTAAGGGATCACATCCTTATACCCATTACTTATAAGAACAATGGCAATTCCTTTGATATAATTCACACCAATAAGACAGTTGTAGGCAAACTAAAAGAAATAGCATTAAGAAGGTGTGAAAGATCGAAAAAATCAGCTATTCTAAATGATTTTGAGGTATATATGCAAGAAAATGATTATGATATAATAATTACTAATGATCCAATATCTTACTAAAAAATCCTAAATCACGTTGATTCTGACAAATGGATCGATGCTATGAAAGATGGGTTGAACTCGATGGCTCAAAATGAAGTTACGGATCTCGTTGAATTGCGGAATAAACGTGACTCTAGTGGTAATATTGAGAGATATAAAGCTAGACTTATAGCCAAATATTTTACTCGTAAATATGGTATTGATTATACGAAACTTTATCTCCAGTTTCTAAGAAATACTTTTTGAGAATAATTATGGCATTAGTAGCTCATATTGACTTAGAGTTGTAGCAAATTGATGTACATACGACTTTCCTAAATGAGAGTTTCGATGAAGAAGTTTACATCGGTTTGCACGAAGAATTTAAGATTGTTGGTACTTGAACATATTGTATGTAAACTTAAGAAATCAATATATGGACTTAAGCAAACTTCTCGACAAAGTGGTATCTTAAGTTTAATGATACAATAACATGTTTTGTTTCTAAGGAAAACATCATTGATCAATGTATATATCTTAATGTTAGTGGGAGTAAGTTCATATTTTTGATATGATATGTTGATGATATTATGCTTGCCATAAATGATTTTGGTCATTTATTTGACACTAAGCATTTTCTCTCAAAAAATATTTTTGAGTAACTGTGGTATCCAAACACTTTGTCTTACTCGTCCCACATGCCTTAGGATTGCAAAAAGAGACCACCAGTAGCCCGACATTTAGTTGTGGAAGTTGAGGCCGTGCGCCTAACCTATATCGATATCAGAGGCATACAAATACCACATAGTATCAACGCGTCTACTACTTGTTCACTCATACCTCCTTAAGGTTATAGGTTTATTCCATTCTCTAGAAATGTAATGTGAAATAGCAACATTCACTAAAAGAGTAATCCTAGTGTTTCTAACCCTAACTAGTAGTAGAAATTAAGTAATTATAGGTACTATTCAATCGTAACCAACAACACCTAACTAATCAATCATCCATAGCAAGTGCATGAATATGAAATTACTAACAACTATAACATCAAACGACAAAGTAATTACCTCAAGTACATGATTCTAATGTATTATAATGTTGATCATGACATGCTTTACCGATAAAATAAACATGGAATAACAACCAAATACGGATGACATGCTTTACCGATAAAATAAACATGGAATAACAACCAAATACGGAATCAATATAAATCTTGAATTGCTCAATTAAAAGGTTGAAATGAAATAGTACATATTAATAAACCTAAAAATAGAACAAGCATAACCACAAAAACTATGCATGTAAGAGAAGAAAGAGAACAAAAACTTCTAAACCAAACAAAAGACACAACATTAACTTAATAGATCAAGTGAAGAACACCAACTAATGCACATGAAAGCCAATCCGGGGAAAATGTGAGCAGATACAATGTGAAGAGAATTCGGGTGTTAAAATTTTTTTTTTGTGTTACCTTGACGAGCGGAGAGCGGAGCGGTAAGCACAGAGCGACCAGAGAGCAGAGAGCAATGAAAGAGACGGAGATTCAAGATCGAAATTCAAAAAGAATCGAACGATGTGCACTCATTCACTGCACAATCAACCAAGGAACAAATCAAATCACTCAAGAACAGTTAAAATAAAACCTCATAAAGTAATAACAATTAAAAGAACCGAACTCTTTAAATATGTCACACGATCAAGAGTTTGTTCCTTCACAAGTTCATAAACAATAAGGTAGTACTATAACACGGCCAATTGCCAAGGCAATTTACAAAAATAAAAAGGATTCCATGACCATAATAGCTAAGACCTTTCAAGAAAATTTTTTTTTTTTTTAAATCCATTTATTAGACTAGTATATTTGAGCCGCTAAGAAAACCTAGTATACACAATGGTCACCACATTATGTTCATTTCCTATGTTTGAACATCAAGGCATATATATGACTCGCCTTGCCTAGCGAGATATAGCTTCAGTTCAAGTGAAAATCTATAACATATTTCATTCATGAGCATAATATTTGCAATACTAACAAGTATTACGACTTTAATATTCCTGGATGCCGAGATAAGGTACGTAGGAACACCGGACACCCGAATATTTATTGATAGATGGAAATTTATGAAGTCTCGCATGCTTAATTTAAATTGGAAAATCTTTCAAGATAAAAAAGCTTCTTGCCTTCAACTCCGATCTTTACTAGAAGATCGAACTATCAAATGAACCATAGCGGAAACTTAAATAATTCTCATGTCACCCTTGGTTTTCCATAAATTTTTTAAATTAGATAAACAAGGGGACTAGAATGCCAACCGACAGAGACGCAAAAGTTGAGCGAAAACATTGTAGCGATTCAAGATTTCCTCAAAACCGTCACAAGGTGAATGATCTCTATGAAAAGTGAAGAGCTCTTGATCATGAGTGTTGCCGCATTATAAAGAACAATAAAAAACAAATAGATTATATCGAGAATGTAGTAAGACTCCAAAACTACAAATGCCTTGCTAACCGGAATCGAGACCGAGAGAGAGCGAGAGATATCGGCGATGACGGAGACCGGCGCGACAAGACGGAGAGAACGAGAGAGACGGCGAGACCAGAGAGACGAGAGAGACCAGTAGCACGACCAGACGGAGAAACGGAGACCACCGCGACGAGACGGACGGACTGAGAGACAAGAGAGAGACCAGCTAGCACGACCGACCGAGAGACGAGACGATCGAACGGGATGGACGTTTGGGGACGAGACGATCGAATGAATTTGGACGAGACGGAGAGACAGATTTAGGTTTTTGGAATTTTTTCGTGAGAATGATTTAGGGATTTCGGCTGTTTTATTGGGAGGGGGGGTGGGGTGCGGGAAAGAGGAGAGGGTGCCATGATCCAAGAAAATACAAATCTCGAGGAATGATGAACGGTCATAAGAAACGAAGAATTTGGCGGGAATGGTGGAGCCAAATTTCAGAGACGGAATTTAATTCCGTCTCTAATTCCGTCTCTAATTCCGTCTCTGATCCGTCTCAAATCCGTCTCTGATTTTTTCCGTGTCAATTCCGTCGCTAACTGTTAAATTTAGAAACGGAACTTATTCCGTTTCTAATTCCGTTTCTGATTTAGAAACGGAACTTATTTCCGTTTCTAATTTCGTTTCTGATTTGCTGTTTTTTTGTAGTGAGTACAAGATATCTCAATCGCTTGAGATTCACTAACAATGGAGTAATACAAAAATATCTCTTCCAAAAACTTAGATGATCACACTAAGAACGAAGAAAAACTACCCCGATTGTATCAAACCCTTGCACCTCTTTTCTTGAACACCAAGAAATCACCAAAGCCTCTCCGCGGGTCTTCAGATTCAAGATCTTGATATGCCTTCAATGTAGAGAGAAGAAAACTAGAGAGATTGCACACTTCAACTCGAGTGCGCACACCAATCGGTCACCTAGTCGAACTCTCAAAGTCGACTTTCCAATGCTTGTATATATTTCTACCAAAATCTTTATTCGGTATATATCCAAGTCGATCTCTCAAACAACCGAAATACATATTCGATCTCTAAGTCGTACACAAAGTCGACTTTTCAAAATTCACGAATTTCTAATTCGTACTCTCCCGTCCGTTTACAATTCTAATCAAGAAATTAGAATTTTCATGGGCTGGACCTTTTGGTTTTGGACCTACACCAATCCAACAATGCATGTGCACACAGTTCCCTGCGCATAACACGCAAGTAGTGTATCCTGAAGCGCGCATAGACGACACCCAAGGCTGATGTATGTTCGAGGTGTGTATTCGGTGATGTCAAAAATCATTTCCCTTATTCACTAGCGTGTATCTCCAAAGGGATGCCCTGAATTTTTTTGAAGGAGTCTCTTAAAACTAGTCTGAAACATGTGTTAGAAGTTGATGGTGCTAGCATTGCTTGCTATCACCATGAAAACTATTCAAAATCAGTCGCTTAAAACCAGGAGGTTAACCCCTCACTTTTTACCTCTCGTTCTTTAATTTGCAAGAGTTTGAGCCATCCTCTTATTAAGTTCCATATTACTAGTCTTCATTTATTACTTTCACGCATCTGTTTACAACGTACCAATGATAATTTACGCTTAATGTTTTTGTACCAATGTTCCAAAAGGAAACATTTCTTTTGGTATTGGAAAACTTCGATTTCTGTTCAGCCAATTTTTCAGCAGGTCAAACTAAATGGTCAAACTCAATCCAAATAGAATTTTGGTGCTTGAGTTCTTATACATTTGTAAGGAAAAGAACATTGTTCATAGGCAAAGCACATTAGAGCCACAATCTTATTACACATCAAAGCATGGACTGGATTGATCCAAATATGCTCCGTCATCTAAAACAGATTGTAACAAATAGTTTTTCACTTTAAATGGATATGCATTATGCAGTTCATACATTTTCGAATTCGTGTGTGTATGTGGAGTAAATCCTTTCATAGTTTTCATACAGTAGCTGTTGATATTTGGCTTGAAGTCTTAATACAACATGGTTTTAGTTAGGGGTGACAATTTAGGTCATGAAACAATTAATGCGACACCACACGTAATAAACATGTCATGAGTTTGGCATAAATGGGTCTAGGTCGTAAACATGTTAACATGTTTATACACGATTAATAAACGAGTTATTAACATGTCAACACGCTTAACTCATTTATGACTCGCTTAACAGGATTAAAAAATAACGTATAAATATTAAACATGGTATAATAAATAAATTGGTACAAAATTCACCCGTTTGAATACATGTTAATAACATAATTTATTTATTTTCAATTTGTAAACATCTTTTATCATATTTTATCTTATTTTTAAAGGAAATATTTATTTTACTTTTAATATATTATTTATGTTTTAGATTTTATTAAGAAAAATAATAAACTTTTCACTAAAGTAAAATTTGGATATTTTTTACACGATTCATATAGATATATTTAAAAAGCAGTAAATAAATTAAAAAGTTTAAATTAAATATTTAATAAATAGGTGACACGAATACACGATATGTTTAATGCAACCCACTTAGACACAAAATTGATTAACACAATTAATAAACATGTCATGTAATGGATTTACATTATATGGGTCATGAACACGTTTACGACTCGCCGACATGAATTGTCAGTCATGATTTTAGTCTCCTAATACAACTCTAATAGGTTTCATTTTTCTAGTACAACTCTGATACCCTAGTGTATATATAAGGAGGGCAGACCATTAAATTGATAATGTCTTGTAATGTCTTAATCAAGGTCTTGAGTTAGTGAGTTCTGAGAGAGTTGGAGGTTTGGCGTTGGTGTAATCTTATGAGAGTTTAATAAAATTTATGTGTTCCCTGTTGTGGATGTAGGTATCTTACCGAACCACATAATTTTTTGTGTTATTATGTATGTGTATTATTTGTTTGTTGCATTTGCTCTAACAAACGCTACAACGAAGTGGGTCTATAGCAACACTTTTTTGCCAACGCTAATAAAAAGTGTCCCCAAATTTTAATTTTAGATACACATGATGTATAAAAGTTGCCAAATTTGAAATTTTGAGATGCATAACATATTTGTCTGCAAATTAAGGACGCATGATATTAAAACGTTACCAAATTTAAAATCTCAAGACGTATAATGACACATAATTAATTTATAAATGTTGTTAATTTCAATATTTATGGATGCTTAATTCATAAGTGTCTCCTAAAGTAGAGACACTTGGCAAACTAGTGATGCTAAATTTAAAATTTGAGGACCCAAATTTATATGTGTTGTCAAAACTCAAATATAAGGACACATAATTTACAAGTGTTGTTAGATTTTAAATCTAAAGACACATGATTTATCAGTGTTGGTAAATCTTAAATCTCAAGACACATAATTTACAACGTGTTATTAAATCTCAAATCTAAGGACACATAATTTACAAGTGTTGTTAAATTTTAGATCTCAAGACACATTATTTACAAGTGTTGTTAAATTTCATATCTAAAGACACATAATTTACAAGTGTCGTTAAGTTTTAAATCTCAAGACACATAATTTACGAGTGTTATTAAATTTCAAATGTAAGGACACAATTTACAAGTGTTGTTAAATATCAAATCTAGTGACACATAATTTACAAGTGTAGGTAAATTTTAAATCAAAATTTGTTATTAAAGTTAGGTTAAACATGACTCGAGTTCAAGTCTCGTGAATGGAAAAAATAGAATTGAGAGGGCCGCCTCACTCACATAGCTTGACATTGCCTAGGCATGGATTAGTCGATGTAGTTGGTGTCGAACACCACTAAAATAAAAAAAAGGTTAATTAAATGTTAAATGTATAACTAAAACAATTAGATTAACTTCTTTCAAAAGAAAATTATTAAACAAAAAATTAGTGTAAGTAGTAACTAGTTAGCACTAAAAATCAGTTCGATCCTGTAATCGATAACTTTATGCACAACTTATACTTAAGAAAGCTTGGCCCATACTAATATTATTCTTTTTAGGTCACAAATTTAGGAACTCAACATCCCTACTACCACACTCTCTTAAACATTCCACATGTCAGAATTATTATTAATTAATTTCAGATCATATATATGACTCACTTTAGCTAGTACTACTAGCTAGCTACTGAATCCTAAATCTAATAAGTTTCTTTCATACATATATTTAATTATAGATTAGGCTGGTATAATATTAACTTTTCCTACTTTATTGATCAAAAAATTAATACGATTTTAGCTAGTTTTTGTTCACATATATATAAAAAATCCTTCATTCAATAACTGATCAATACTACTAATATTTAAGCTATATATAGCAGGTAAAAGATTATAAGAAGTGAAGAGAATTGATGAAACGATTAATCTCGACTAATCATCTTCTACTTCTTGTTGTTCCTCTCGATGAACACCTATTATACCCTTTGTTTATGCTCTTTTTCTTCACAAATTTGGAGAAATCAATTCTAGGGTTTCGAGAGATCGAAAGAGAGATTAAGAGTTTGGGATTGAAAGATGTGTTCGTGCGAGGTTCGACGAGGAAGGAGTCTCGTCACAGTCAATCTCTCTTTGTCTTTTGTCAATCAATATTTGTTCATGCTTCTCCAATAGCGAAAACCTCGAGTTACCTGTTGATCTTGACCCCAGCAAGGCATATCTCTTTGTGGAGTCATAGATCGATCTGGCTGACATCACGTCAACACATTTCAAGCTCCCTCGCACATAATCAATCGATTGTAAGAAAGTTCGATGTTTCAAAGTAGAGATCTTCAATTTTTATTTTTTTTCGCTTCGAAATTGATTTGCACTGCCATTTGAAGATCTCTCGCGCAGGGATTTGAAACTCTCACACACATAATCAATCGATCCATTTCATGAAGCTATCTATGCTATTCATTAGGTATCGGATCTTTTGTGGTTTTTAGTCTCTAATTCATGGATCGAAGATCCCTTATTTAAGCCTATTTGCTCTTGATTTGGTCATTCATTAGCAGAGTTGAATTTGATTTTCGAGCTCCCTTTCTAATCTTGCTTTTTGTGGTTTAGTAATGGAGCAACAGTGGTGCATTGCATAGCTTAGTGGAAAAGTTAGTATTAATCAGGTTACTCTTCCTTTGATTCCATTTCAGATTCGAACCGTCTATTGTGGTTTTTAGAGATATTTGCGATTGTTTGAGGTAAGTAAACCCACGAAAAAGTCAGTTTAGAATTTACTTATTTTTTGTAAATTATTAATTTCCCATTACTCTTCGTCAATTCAGCTTGCATGTTTACTTTATTCCGATTGTTGCTACGATGTTGGTCATTCCTTAGACTATGCGTAAGATATCTCTCAGCGAGTCGATGATCTCGAGAGCGAGTTGACGTGAGGCTCACCTCCGTCACAGATTTCCTCTCCTTTGAGGCGTTGGGTGGAAGTCTACCTTCCGATCAACATAGTTCCTCATTTCGATCGTGAAGAGGGGGGTGTGGATTTCCTCACCTCCGGGGCCTTCTCGGTTTAGTATTTAGTCCCAGGGCTCAACAACTATACACCACACTCGCGTTCCATATTTTTTATTATCTCACGACTTATATTCATGCTTTACATTCCTGTTCATTTACTTTATATGCATGAATTGTAGCCGTTTTCTTGGATTTCTTATGAATACTAACTGAATTTCTTTGGGATTTACTCACCTGGAATTTGTCATTGTTTGTTGGTAGCAAGTTGCAGATCCTACGACGAGCTGGGGAAAAGCGGTGATTGACGACTACCTCTTATTTTGAGCGCCTCCACTAGCTTACTCGTAGCATTTACGTATAAATACTTTTTGAGATCATTTTGGGAGACTTTTCACCTGATGCATGTATATTAACGCCTATTATACATTTTGTCGCTTTAACTGATATACATGATATCCTTTTGCTGGGTTTCCACCCCATTGGTTGTTATTTAATGCATAACTTGTTTACATTAATTATATGCATGCTATTAAGACTTTCGCCATTAAAAACAACCTGAGAAGAATTAAAATAAACAAATTAAGTTGTAAAACTTTTTAACTCAGCATATTTCGATTGAATATTAATATTTTAAAACAACAAAATTTACTAAGTCGTATTACAAGACGAATAGTTCGTGGGTCGTCATAGACAGGCGTGCAGGTGACGTAGCATGGCTTGGTGACGTGTCCGACGACGTGGGGGTGCCTGATTTGCTTCGGAATTTGGGGCCATCACAGAGATCTTTAGAGGTGGCCTCCGAAACCATAAAGAGCGTAGTTATGGAAATCGACGATCTCCAGAGGTGATGCAACCGAATAAAACTTGACAACAAAAATTTTTGGTCATCACAGTTGGTATCAGAGCCTAGGTTCAGGCGAACCTAGGGGAAAATTTAATACAACCGAATAAAACTTAACATCAAACATTAGATGTGGAAAGCCGAAGATCCTAACTTAGAACTTTAGTTGGGAAGCAAAGTGAGTGGGTAGTACTAGGACTTAAATGTGTATATATTGATTGTAATACTTATGTACACGTATAACGCCGTTGAGATGTGGCACGTTCGTGATTTGCGAATTCCACATGGATGGACGACCAGTTCTTCATACGGATGATGGGGGCCAGACGAGAGGCTCGACACCTGCCGACTTGGATCAAACCTTGCGCGACACGGTCACGCTCCATAGTTTGCAGCTCGAGATTCTTCGATTGCTTCGAGCACAGGCAGTGGTCATGCCGGCCCCTGCCACACTTCCCGCCACCACTACAGTAGAGCAAACAGTTATCGCCCCGACTGTTCCTGCGACCCAACTCACGACCACTACTACTGAGATACTGTCAGCAGTCACTACACCATTAACTGCGTCATGGCATCGACACTGATTCCACCCTAGGAGATTACATAAGAGACATTCTTATCAGCAGATGCGAAGTTGATTAAGGATCTTGTTCGTCTTCAGCCACGCTACTATCATGGAGACATCTCAGAGAGACGTTGAAGACTTTGAGGGAGCACAGGCTGTACGTCAAGCTCAGTAAGTACGAGTTTTGGCTTTCTAAGGTGAAATTCGTGATCAGCGACCGATGGATTTCAGTGGACCCGAGTAAGATTCACGTTATCTTCGACTGGCCTACACCAGAATGCATGACAGATATCAGGAGCTTTTTAGGATTGACCGGATATTATCGACGCTTTGTACAAGACTTCTCCAAAAATTTCAGTGCCGATGACTAGATTGACCAAGAAGGACGTGATTTTTCAGTGGTCTAGTGAATGTGAGGCAGCCTTCACAGAGTTGAAGAAGAAGTTAGCTTCTGCACCGTTGCTAGTGTTGTTAGAGCCAGGCAAGGAGTTGATTGTTCATACGGAGACTTGTGGCACCGAATTAGGATGCGTATTGATGCAAGGAGACAGAGTGATGGCTAATTTATCACGTCAGTTGAGGACCCATGAGAGGAACTATCCTGTGACGGCCCCAATTTCCCACAAACTGGGCTCCGCCCGGCCTAAGCCCACGTGGACCCCCGAGCAAGTCTCGCAAAGTCAACGCAAACTCAGTCAGCATTCCAATCCCTTATTATACGCAATTTCACTATTTTAAGTTGAGTTATTAATATTTTGCAAGTTTTACAGTTTAGCAGAAGCAATTACTACAAATAAATAACTCAACAGTAATTGAAAAGAGTTAGGCAACCTAATTGTGGAACCCAATAAATATGTTGTCATCAGAGGAGAGTAATACACGAGATACAAAATCTCACCTAGCTATGGAGCCTTCCCTTTTGCTACCCGTCTGCGACTCTGCACTTAGTCAAACCCAAAAATGACGAGCCCAGGTAAGTAAAGCCAGTAGGACATATACAACATTTCGAAACATAACTAAAACAGTCGAATTCATGCAATTAGAAAGAAAGGAAACAGGTAACACATGAATATAAAAGACTGTAAATAAATCAATCAACAAATCAATCGATAACTGAGGGTCCGGAATACAAACAACAAGGAGTCCCGACCAAAAGGTCGTTGAGTCGCGGTAAAAGCCAGCAGACTCGGGTTTAGGACGAGACCCAGCCTCCCACCCCTAACCCTTGCGACTATGAGATATCCACCGACCTCGTGTTAGGACGAGACCCCTGCCTCCCAGCCCTAACACTCTCATATCGCAGATAACAGTAACCATGACTCACTTGCCAATGGACCACTCAACCAACAACAATTTTCAAAGATAGCTATTATCACAAAGCAATCAATAACAGTGAAAGGAAACTATCACAAAACAATGAACAATAGCCGATGGAGTGAAATGAAATACTATACAAGTCCCTAGCTGGTTTACTTACATTTTCTGCTAGCAATTTAAATCGTCCTCACAACGTGCCGCTCATGCCTCGATATGCGCACTCGACACCCAACTCCTACATCCCTGGTGTCTATTTATACCTTTTAGACCTATTTTAGTACGCAATTCAAATCACACCCAAATTACTTTACATAAACCTCACCATGGCCTTCAATGGAGGTCTCCACTCCAAAAATCCATTGGAATCCATGGTGTCGTCGAGCTTCGTCGAAGTCGCGCCTCTTGTAGAGGATCGATCGATTCGACGACACGTCGCCGCGCAGTGGTTCCATGTCATTCACAGCGTCGCCATCGCTGCTGCTGCCATGTCGCCGCCGCCGCTGCCGGCCGCGTTGTTGTCGGCCGTCACTGCCGCCGGAGCCGCACCGTCCGCGTCCAGTTCCCAGAGCCGCGCTGCTGCCGTCACTGGAGCCGCTGTCCGCGCAGGTGCTGTTGTCATGTCGCTGCCATTCGCCACCCCTGCCGATGCTGAGACACCACCGGAGCTGCCGATCCACCGCTTCTCGCCGGCGTCCAGTTGTCATGTCGCGGCTACTCGCCGCTGCACCTGTGAGCTCCGCGCTGGCCGTCCGCGTCGCGGCTTCGCCTCCACCGCCGCCGCGAGCGTCGCCTGGCCGGACTTGCCGTTATGCCGCGCTGATCTCCTCCGCACCGGCGCTCCGCCACTCTCTCACCTCTCTCGGATCTCCTCCTTCTTCCTCTCTTTTCCTCTCTCTCCTCTTTCTCTCTTTTCGTTTCTTTTTCTCTCTTTTTGTCTGATTTATATATATATAAATATATATTATTCAAATATATAAACATATATATACAAGGGTTTTTTTTTATTTTCTTTTTGATGTGACCACATTAAAATCATTATAGCACGTTACGCCGCTACCTCGGTCCACGTCGACACACGACTCGATGCGCGTCCCCGTACGTGTTTCGATTCCTCGAGTTCTCTGCGTATATGTTACTCGTAACACAACTCAACGATTAGTATTGTAATCTCAAATTGGATATTCTCGGTGTCTCAACTCGAGATTCAGACACACGTGTTTCGACGAATGGATCCCATATTCAACCACGACTTGACACGTGGCAGAAGTCAAATTTTCGGGCCGTTATAGTCTTCCCAAGGAATTAGAGTTTCGTCCTCGAAATTTACGCACTTCGATAATGTGTTATGACTGAAGACCCAAGGCCATACCCGCCCAAGGCCATACCCGCCCAAGGCCATACTCGCCCAAGGCCATACCCCCATCTTACTTTGTAGGGCTGGGCTCTTCCGCGACAAGCTGGGCTCCTACGTGATGAGCTGAGCTCCTCTATGACGAGCTGGGCTCCTCCGTGACCTCCAAGCAATGAACACACCATCTGCCTCCTCCCATCAATATATGCCAGGGCAACATCCTCGCAACGTATATTGGAACACAAATGAACATATTAGTCTCATGATCCACCGTCAATAACATACTCATATCCATAGTATGTCTGCAAGAATGTAAATCAATTCTCTGACTGTCCATTAGTCTTTGATTAAGTGAGTCTCAACCCAACTTGTACCCTCTATCAGGTTACGATGGATAGCGGTCGGACCTGACGTGGCAATAACATGAATCTGTTCATGGCTCTGGTGTACCTGGTTGTTCATACGCCCATACAGATACATTGAAGTCGTGATCCAAATGGACCATGTCCATGTCCTTGTCCCTGTGCATGACTAGATCGCCGTCCCTGTCAGTGCACTCGATTGGATCTCTGACCTTGTCTCTGGCCACTACCTCTGCCATCAACCCTCGATGGTACTTATGCTAAGGATCTGACAGTGCTGGCTACCGTAATGCACTAGCGTAACTCTGCGCTGGACCATCTAACACTGGCGCCATATACATGGCATACGGTGAAAACTCAATATGCTCTAAGGTTGATCTCTTTGCCACGACCGTCTAACCCTCGTTTTTCCTTCGATCATCTCCAGACCCTCGCACTGAATGTGACGATGCCGAAAATGTGACTGGTACTCCGATGCGTGTACTCCCACGCTCTCACTCACCATAACATCGACTACGCCCCAGAGCGTCTACATCAACGCCACCGTAGTGCACAACCAGACATCTGCCTCGTCGAACAACGAAAATGATATGATGCTCGACCTCATATGATCTGGTGTGGCCAAGACATCATGAATCTTTGTTGCTCCGTGATCTGTACCACTGTGAAACTGTCGCTGAACTCGCGAGACTGCCTCGCCTTAGCCGTCACTCTAACACCCGTATCAATCGGCGCACTCAACATCTCATCATGTAGTGTCTGATATTTAGGAAGTACAAGTTCAATCTGAACCTACGCCTCCTCGACCACTGTAGGCCCTGCCTAAATTGGAGATGTTTCAGGTGGGTTGTGAAATGTCGTGAATTATAAAAACACACAAACAGCCTGAATAATTAGGGTTGTTGAAACATGATAGGTGTCCTTTAAAATCTTGAAGAAACCTAGCCCTATCAATCTTTAAGTTCTCTCTCGAGTAACCCGTTCATTCAATTCATAATTGTTTGTCCTTTTTTGTCATGAATTTGTTTTTATTATTCTTACAACATGTACTCCTTGCAGTACATTTTAGCAGGTGAGAATTCTTGAGATGTACCATCTCGTAGGATTTATACTTAGGTGACAACTAACTTTTAGAACGATTTGCAGACTCTACCTCAACATGTAATTCATTTACAAGTCCCTAAAGGTGGTGGTCGACTTCACATACCCTGAGACTATAAATGTTTAGTCTCACATGATACACAAGAGTAAATATAGTTATATCATATATCTATCGATAGTTTCCCCAACTCTCCTCACTTCCCAACAAAGACTTAGGTAAGGATCATAGGGTTCAACTCCAAGTTCAACCATTCCTAACTTCCGTTGGTTTGCGTCTCCATGGCTTGTGATTTAAATCAAGAGTGGAGTATTTAAAACTTCGGCTCTGATACCAACTGTGACGTTGGTATCACAATTTCTTAAGCCATTAAACTTTTCCCTAGGTTCACCTGAACCTAAAGCTCTGATACCAACTGTGACGGCCCCAATTTCCCACAAACTGGGCCCCGCCTGGCCTAAGCCCATGTGGACCCCCGAGCCAGTCTCGCAAGGTCAACGCAGACTTAGTCAGCCTTCCAATCCCTCATTATACGCAATTTCACCATTTTAAGTTGAGTTATTAATATTTTGCAAGTTTTACAGTTTAGCAGAAGACATTACTACAAATAAATAACTCAACAGTAATTGAAAAGAGTTAGGCAACCTAATTGTGGAACCCAGTAAATATGTTGTCATCAGAGGAGAGTAATACACGAGATACAAAATTTAACCTAGCTATGGAGCCTTCCCTTTTGCTACCCGTCTGCGACTTTGCGCTAAGTCAAACCCAAAAATGACGAGCCCAAGTAAGTAAAGTCAGTAGGACATATACAGCATTTCAAAACATAACTAAAACAATTGAATTCATGCAATTAGAAAGAAAGGAAACGGGTACCGCATGAATATAAAAGAATGTAAATAAATCAATCAACAAATCAATCGATAACTGAAGGTCTGGAATACAAACAAACAAACAACTAGGAGTCCCGACCAAAAGGTCGTTGAGTCGCGGCAAAAGCCAGCACACTCGGGTTTAGGACGAGACCCCAGCCTCCCACCCCTAACCCTTGCGACTATGAGATATTCACCGACCTCGTGTTAGGACGAGACCCCTACCTTCCAGCCCTAACATTCTCATATGGCAGATAATAGTAACCATGACTCACTTGCCAATGGACCACTCAACCAACAACAATTTTCAAAGATAGCTATCATCACAAAGCAATCAACAACAGTCAAAGGAAACTATCACAAAGCAATGAACAATAGCCAATGAAGTGAAATGAAATACTATACAAGTCCCTAGCTGGTTTACTTACATTTTCCGCGAGCAATTCAAATCGTCCTCAAAACGTCCCGCTTACGCCTCGATATGCGCACCCGACACCCAACTCCTACGTCCCTCGTGTCCATTTATACCTTTTAGGCCTATTTTACTATATAATTCAAATCACATCCGAATTACTTAACATAAACCTCACCATGGCCTTCAATGGGGGTCTCCACTCCAGAAATCCATTGGAATCCATCGCGTCGTCGAGCTTCGTCAAAGTCGCGCCTCTCGTCGAGGATCGATCGATTCGATGACTCGCCGCTGCACAGTGGTTCCACGTCATTCACCACGTCACTCTCGCTGCCGTTTCCATGTCACCGCCGCCGCTGCCGGCTGCGCCGTTGCCGACCGTCAATGTCGCCAGAGCCGCACCGCCGCCGTAATCGTTGCTGGTCCGTGTCCGGCTCCCGGAGCCGCGCCGCTGCCGTCACTGGAGTTGCTATCCGTGCAGGTGATGCCGCCATGTCGCTCTCGGTCATCGTCCCTACCGCTGGTGAGAAACCGCCGGAGCTGCCGATCCGCCGCTTCTCGCCTGCGTCCAGTCACCATGACGCGGCTGCTCGCCGCTGCACCTATAAGCTCCGCGTTGGCCGTTCACGTCACGGCTTCGCCTTCACCGCCGCCGCGACTGTCGCCTGGCCGGACTTGCCGCTGCGCCGCGCTGATCTCCTCCGTGCCGGCGCTCCGTCATTCTCTCACCTCTCTCGGATCTCCTCCTTCTTCCTCTATTTTTCTCTCTCTCTCTCTCTCTCTCTCTTCTTTCTTCTTTCTCTCTCTTCATTTCTTTTTCTCTCTTTTTGTCGATTTATATATATATATATATATATATATTTTTATTCATATATATATATATACATATATACATACATTTTTTTATTTTCTTTTTGATGTGACCACATTAAAATCATTATAGCCACATTACGTCGCTACCTCGGTCCACGTCAACACGTGACTTGAGGCGCGTCCCTGTACGTGTTTCGACTCCCCGAATTCTCCGTATATATATTACTCGTAACACAACTCGACGATTAGTATTCTAATCTCAAATTGGATATTCTCGGTGTCTCAACTCGAGATTCAAACACACGTGTTTCGACGAGTGGATCCCATATTCAACCATAACTTGACACGTGGCAGAAGTCAAAATTTCAGGCCGTTACATATCCCGTGCACGACCTGGAGCTTGCAGCGGTCATATTTGCACTGAAGGTGTGGAGACACTACCTGTATGGTGAGAGGTTCACACTGCATATAGATCATAAGAGTTTGAAGTATCTTTTCACCTAAAAGGACCTAAATATGATGCAGCGACGGTGGTTGGAATTGCTAAAAGACTACGACTTCGCAATCCAGTATCAGCATGGGAAGGCGAATGTCGTAGTAGATGCCCTAAGCATGAGAAGACCAGACAGGGAGACGGTAGTTTGCCATATGACCCACGAGTTTGCCTTACTCGTGACGGCGACGACTATGAGTTTGCTAGAGGTTCCAAATACTGCAGAGGGACATATTTGCGGACAAACGAGAGTACCGATAGTATCTATTCTGCGTGGTTTGGAGTGTCAGAGAGCTGATATGATGTATCAGAGGTTCAAGGACATGGCACATAGTCCGGATTACCCAGATTGGCGCGAGTCCATTGATGAGTGTTTGAGACACTTAGGTAGATTATGGATTCCGGTAGTGGAAGAGTTACGCGATGGTATTCTTCAGGAGGCTCACAGATTTAGGTACACTATGTATCCCGGTAGGACCAAAATGTATCATGATATGCGACGATTATTTTGGTGGCCAGGGATGAAGGCAAATGTCAGCCAGTATGTTAGGAGTTGTGAGGCGCGTCAATAGGTTAAGACTAAGCACAGGAGACTTGGAAGACTATTGCAGCCACTACATATCCTACAGTGGAAATGGGATCACATCATTATTGACTTTGTCAATGGGTTGTCGACGAATTTGCGCAAGCACGATTCCATTTGGGTAGTCGTAGATCGACTGACGAAATCAGCGCATTTTATTCCAATCTCCATGAAATAAAACTTTTCATAGCTGAGCACGCTCTTCGAGCGAGAAATTATCAGACTGCACGGAGTGCCAGTATATATAGTGTCAAACAAAGATAGTCGACATACTTCGCAGCTTTGACAGGCCATGTAGGAGCAGTATGGTACCAAATTGCAGTTCAGCACGATTTTTCATCCGCGGACTAGCGGGCAGTTTGAGAGACTTATTTAGATTCTTAAGGACATGTTCAGAGCATGTGTGCTACAGTTTAGAGGGTCATTGGAGGAGTTTTTGCCACTTTGTGAGTTTTCCTACAACAATAGCTATCAAGCTAGTATTGGGATGCCACCATTTGAGGCGCTACACGGAAAACCATGCAGATCACCAGCTTGCTGGGCAGAGCCCGAGGACGTAGCTGCCGTTGGGCCTGAGATTGTCGTAGATCACGCAGAGAAAATTAGGTCGATTCGTCAAAGGTTATAGGCTGCTAAGGATAGATAAAAGAAGTACGAGAATAAGTACTGCAATGGTCTGAGTTATGAAATAGATGATTGGGTCTACTTAAAGGTTTCTCCCTTGAAGGGCCTCATTTGGGAGAAAGAGTCTACCGTGTGAGGGTGATACCCCATTTGTTCCAAGGTAAAGATTGAATTAAATTTAAATTTTGGGACGAAATTCCTTTTAGTTGGGAAGATTATAACGGCCCGCTTTAATTAATCTCGATTAATAGATAAATTACAGATTAAGATCCTAGCTCAGACCCACGTGGACGTCGCAGAAAAGTCTAGGGCATGCCTAATGAGGTGAAATATGTTATTTTTGTATGGCGAGAATTTATTTTACTATTATTTAATAGTTACGTTTGTTCACGTTATGCGCGCGTAGTGACGAGAGTCTACGACGTCGCAGTGTGTGCGTAACACGGGTGTGTAAGGTAGTATGGGATTGAGTTGGCACATCACAATACCTAAACCCATCATTTACTTTTCCATCTTCTCTCCAAAATAAAAATAAAAAAAAATTTGCATTCAAACGGATGTGAGAGAGAGAGAGTCCGCGGAGACGGTGGTGAGGAGCGGCGACACTGGCCAAGTGCGGCGCCAACGGTGTGGCGACTTTCGGAACAGCATGGCTCCAGCAGCAGCGCGGACGGCAGTTCGCGGGCGATGCGAATGAGCGAGCGGCTGGTGCAACGGCGAATCAGGGAGGAGACCGACTCGCAGGGGAGGTCGTGGACGAGTGGCAGCGGCTCCGGCACGGTAGTGCGTACCAGCAGCACGGCTGTAATGGCGGACCAGCGCGACGCGAAGGAGCTCACCAGCGGCGACAGCGAGTAGCGGCGGTGGCGGCGGAAGCAGCGACTGCGGCGGTGACGGCGCGGTGAACGGCGTGGGGCAACAGCGCATTGCCGGACCGATTGATCCCCAACGAGATGATAGTCGGGAATTGAGCGCATATCTCGAGGCGTGAGTGAGACGTTTTGGAGAGATATTTGCGATTGTTTGAGGTAAGTAAACCCAGGAGAAAGTCAGTTTAGAATTTACTTATTTTCTTTGCAAATTATTTATTTCACATTACTCTTCATCAGTTCAGCTTGCATGTTACTCTATTCCCGCGTATGTCTGTGTATGGTCGAAAGGACGGTGTGACCCCTTTTTGGCTCTCTCGTTGATGATGATTCGATTGTTGCTATGGTGTTGGTCATACCTTAGACTACGCGTAAGATATCTCTCAGCGAGTCGATGATCTCAATAGCGAGTTGACATGAGGCTCACCTCCATCACAGAGTTCCTCTCCTTTAAGGCATTAGGCGGAAGTCTACTTTCCGACCAACAGAGTTCCTCATTTCGACCGTGAAAAGGGGGTATGGATTTCCCCACCTCAAGGGCCTTCTCGATTTAGTATTTAGTCCCATGGCTCGACAGCTATGCACTACACTCACGTTCCTTATTTTTTATTATCTCACGACTTATATTCATGCTTTACATTCTTGTTCATTTACTCTGTATGCATGAATTGTAGCTGTTTTTTTTTTTTTTTTGATTTCTTGTAAATACTAACTGAATTTCTATGGGATTTACTCACCTGGAACTTGTCATTATTTGTTGGTGACAAGTTGCAGATCCTACGACGAGCCGGGGAAAGGCGGTGATTGGCGACTACCTCGTATTTGGAGCGCCTCCATTAGCTTACTCGTAGGTGTTCGTATTTATGTATAAATACTTTTTGGGATCATTTTGGGAGACTTTTCACCTGACGCATGTATATTAACGTCTATTATACATTTTGTCGCCTTAACTGATATACATGGTATCCTTTTATTGGGTTTCCACCCCATTGGTTGTTAATTAATGCATAACTTGTTTACATTAATTATATACATGCTATTAAGACTTCCGCTATTAAAAATAACCTGGGAAGTATTAAAATAAACAAATTAAGTTGTAAAACTTTTTAACTTAGGATATTTCGATTAAATATTAATCTTTTAAAACAACGAAATTTACTAAGTTGGATTACAAGACGAATAGTTCGCGAGCCGTCATAGACATGCGTGCAGGTGACGTAGCATGGCTTGGTGACGTGTCCGGCGACGTGGCGGTGCCTGATTTGCTTCGAAATTTGGGGCCGTCACAGAGAGCTTTAGAGGTGGCCTTAGAAACCATAAAGAGCGTAGTCATGGAAATCGACGATCTCCAGAGGTGATGCAATTTTTTATTATATATATTTTTTCTTTATGTTGGTCTTATCTATGGTTTAGAAAAAAAATTAATTTTCTGCATTTGTCGTTTGATTTGAAGCCGATCTTGTTTGCTCTGAAGTTGTAGGGTTAAATTTCTGAACTAGTCCTTTATAGTTATGCTTCAACATATAGTATTGATCTTAACATGTTTGTGATCAAGGCACCACTAACTAAAAAATCTAGTTAATTTGAAGCAGTTATATTTGGATTAGTAAATTTATTGATCAATGCTATTAATTTTTATGTGCACTACATGCATATGCTAAGATCTTTCATGCATGTGCAGAAAAGGAAAAAGGTTACTCTAAGTTCTGAGTGGGAAGATTGCATATTTGCTTGTGATTTCTTTGGTCTTTTATTTTCTCTTTCATTCTTGAATCATTGTTGGCATTTTATTTTCTTTATACCTTATACTTTCAATAACTAAATCACTTAGTGATTGTATATTTGAAGCTCGAAGCAACATATTAAACTTGTTCTCATATATGGTATGACTTTCATTTTCCAGGTTTTATGTTTTGCTCTATCGAGTTTCTAATACGACTCATTCAAGAGAGGAGTCCGAATTTGCTAAATTAAACTTATAAACTTATGTTAATAATAAGTTTATATAATAGCTTGAGGCTACAAAAGAGAGTATCTATATATATGTGATGTTGGTATACTGGAGTTTAGTGATAAGTATCAATTAAACATATACAATTCAATTTTTGAATTCATATTTGGAGTGTGAGATTTGGTTTATTGATTAAAATTGAAGGGCGAGCTTTAATAAAGGAGTTACCTTGCACAAATATGTGAAAGATGGAAGAAGTAGTGATTATTAGAACTATTGTTTCCTACCTTATGTACATATCATTTAAGGATTAACCAAATGCAAAGTGTGGATTGCTATAGTAACTTATTTTCCATTGTTGACTTGATTTAGTAGTTGTGTTTCTAATGCAATAGAATCTACATGAATTAGAAAGGTAATTACTCAATCATATTTTTTACAACTACCAAACTTTGGAAACACTTGATAATCTCATGGATTGGTGACTTCTTCAGCTGCTTCGCTTGAAAGAATCACTACATGTTAGATTTTAATTTCTCTCTTAGTCTAATTATCATGGGTAGTGATCTTGTATATTATTTTGCCCGGGCACTTCAGACTTGGTGAGTACTTCTTAAAGTAGTTTGATCATGTTATTTTCTTCATTAGTTATATCATATTATGCTTAAGTAGGTTGTTACTATGATTCCCTCATGTTTGAATGCTCGAATTAAAGACATTGATATACTGCATCAATATTAATCATTGATTGTAGATTCTACACCTATTGCGAGTGCAATTGTCGTGGATTCGGTCGGAAGAGCGGCGAAGTTGCAACTAGCTAGGAAAAGCTGCCAAGAAATAGAGGATTAACAATGGGGATCCGATTCTTAAGGTACAAAATATAAATGATGGATGAATTGTTTAATTAACTTCTATTCGGGCAATCATTTATTTGATTGATAATGAAGTTTGATGAGTGATCTTGAGCTTGAGCGTTTATAAGGAATTTTCTTTCTTTAAATGTAGTAACAACTGGGATGAAGTTGAACCACCAGTCTTAGTAAGTTCAAAAACAAATGGGCTCCATTATTGGCACTCAAAAGTAGGTTCTTAAATTAATTATTATGTACTAGTGTATATACATGTCTTAATAAATTGTGTTTGATGAGATGTTCTTCATCGTTAATTGTGGAAGCCGATAATGATATTATCGATATAATGGCTCTTCAAACTCCTTGAGGTTGGATCATATAGACCATTCGGTTGTAAGAGCATTTAGTTGAACTGAAACAAGCATGTGCATGTTTAGCTATCCTTATTGTGACTCAAACATTTTAAATCCTTCTATAGAAACTTTTTAGGACCTATTTGGTTGAAAAACTAACTAAATAGGTAAATTGGATTTGAACCATAAAGGAACTTCAAAACTTCATGCATCTAATTTTGTTTGGTTCGCTCAACTGATGCACAGTCAATAACTGATAAAATATGTCTCTTTTTTAGTCTTTGTTGCGATTCTTTTTTATAGTTCTTTTAGTATTTTTTTACCTCTCTATTGAAGTTTCTAGTTTTAGACGTCCTCGTTTGGAATTATTGCTATTGATATGTTATCTCTTTTTTTGGTGGTCATTGTTTTCACCCCCTTGAATGGTGAAGTTTATTGTTTCGGTGCAGGGAGGATTAATTGGCCTTGTCGTGGCTATCATTTGTTTGACCTCAAAAGTTGTTCACAATCCTAAGGTAAATCAATGTTGCTCAAGGTCTGCAATGTATATTTTGTTGATGCATTATTTCTCTTTTGTTATATCCCTTTTTTTTACTTAATTTTGATAAATTTGAGTTTTGAAATGCTTTAATTGCTTTTATGAATTAATTGAATTTTCAACTACAAAATTGGATATGAACATTCATAAGAATGTAGGAGATAGAACAACCAAATAAATTTGAAGAGTAGCTCTAATTTACTTAGATTCTTATTATCACCTATGTTCTTCACTTTGTGATTATTAAGTGTCTAACAGTTGAACCGATTAACAACGTGCTGCAACTGCCAAGGAAGGATGACAATACCAGATATGTTCTTATTAACCAATTGTGTGTGTAACATGTTAGAGAAGTTCTCTTGACACTCATGTCTGTTGATTAGTTACTTTCCTAGTATAACTGATTAACAATTTCTAATGTTGAGAGATGGTAGTAATTGGATTTTTAATAAGTGGGTCTTTTTTTGTGGTTGCTAGAAGTTTGATGGAGTTGCGGGTGTCGTTGGTGATGATGACTTATCTCTCAAAGACAAGGAGTTGTTTGATACTTCAGGTACTTAAGATGTATCATTACTTGTGATTTTTTTCTTTGATAAATCTAATGTAATGTTAGTTATGCTACTAACAAGAAGAATTATTCATATATATTTTATTTTAATTGTATAATCGATTCATTGAAAGTAGAAACATTTTTATAATTTAAACATAAATTCTTTTTAATTAATATAATTGTTTATATATATATATATATATATATCTATATATATGATGACGCTAATATGAATGTGTTGTGAACTTAGAGACACTAATTGTATAAGCGTTGCAATTTAAAGACACTAGATATACATATGTTATAAACTTAGAGACATTAAGTGCACATGCGTTGGTAACTTAGAGACACTAAGTGTCTATGTGTTGTTAATTTAGAGACACTAAGTGTCTATGTGTTGTCAACTTAAAGACACTAAGTGTACATGTGTTGTCAACTTAAATACACTAAGTGCACATGCGTTGTTAATTTAGAGACATTAAATGTACATGCATTGTCAATTTAACGACACTAAGTGTACATGTGTTGTCAACTTCGAGACACTAAGTGTACATGCGTTGCCAATTTAAGGATGTTAAACTTACAAATGTCCATAATTTAATGATGCATAAATAAATAGTGTCTTCTAATTGGGGACGCATAAGAAATAAATGTCATAACCAATCAATTTAACCAGATTAGGGTGGAGGAGATCACCAAGAAAAATAACTTCAGCCTGCCAATTTAGGGAGAAGTGTTAGGACATAAACTACAGTTGAATCAACGACAACAAAGCCTCAGTCCCAAATTAGTTGGGGGTAAACTAAAGTTTAATCAAAATATAAAAATAATTTAAGAATTACTAGGTTCACAAAAAAAAAGAAATAAAAACGTAAGAGCTCATACCAACCACTTTTATGACCCTGAAGTCCGTCATGATTTAGAGTCTTAACAGCAATAGTAAGTCCCGTGCCAGGTTTAATTGCAGCGGTTCCATTCTCTTCAATCCATCATTTGAAAACACAACCAAACCCACCCTCTCAAAGAATACTTTCGGGTCTAAAATTCCTTGTAGCTGCCTTAAGCTCATTAAACGTAAACTTTCTAAGCTGAGAAGCAAGAAGATCTCTCGGCATCACTCTTCCAAACAAATCCTAATCAAGCAGAATCAAAATGTTACCACTCCAAAACCAAAATGATCCCAAGTACCAAATTGCACAATTCCTGAATAGAAATCAAGTCACAAGGTTACGAGAAGATCTCAAACCACCTCACCACATCACCAACCCATAGAACTATAGAATCAAACCGAAAATTAGGGGTGGCAATTCGTATCGGCGAGTCGTAAACGTGTCGTGTCGTAAACGTGTCGTGTCCCATATAATGCAAACCCATTACATGACATGTTTATTAATCGTGTTAATCGTTTTCGTGTCTAAGTGGGTCATGTGTTAAACATGTCGTATAATCGTGTCACCCACTTATTAAATATTGTATTTAAAAATTTTATTTTATTTAAAATTTTATAATTAAGTTACTATTTTTTAAAAATATATCTAAATGATTAAATTAGAGAAAACATACTAAATAACCAGTAAAATATAATGTGGTTGTATATAGTCGTTAGTTTTACTTTACTTTTTCATTCAAGTCTTTATTACTCTTAAAAATAAAGCAAAAATGACTCGTAATAATAACATAAACAAAATTATAAGAATCATCTAAAAAAATATCTAAATTTTACTTTGGCGAAAAGTTTTATTTTTTCTTAATAAATAATTATTAATAAAATCTAAAACATAAATAATATATTAAAAGTAAAATGAATATTTCCTCTCAAATATAAAATAAAATATGATAAAAGATGTCTATAAATAAAATAAATAAATCATGCTATTAACATGCATTCAAATAGGTGAATTTTGTATCAATCTATTTATTATACAATATTTATTATTTATACATTATTCTTTAGCCGTGTTAAGCGAGTCATAAACGAGTTGAGCAGGTTGACATGTTAATGACTCGTTTATTAACCGTGTATAAACGTGTTAACATGTTTATGACCCAGACCCACTTAAGACAAACCCACGACATGTTTATTACGTGTCGTATCGTGTCGTGTTAATCGTTTCATGACCCAAATTGCCAGCCCTACCGAAAATATATTAGCCTCTGCTGATGTAGTTGCATCTCCAACTAAGCCGAGCAGATGAACAACTAAACCGGCAAGATTTCTGAACCCATGAGATCCATTGACCCCAACAGCTCCTTCACTGCAGTTGAGCTAAAAATCCATCAAATAAAGTCACAACTCATTCACTGCAGTTAAGCTAAAAATCTAGCAAGATCAATATGTTACAACTCTAAAACCAGTGTGATCCAAATAACCAAATACACAAATCCCATAACAGAAATCAAGCACGAATACCAAATACACAAATCTCACAAAATCACATGGATTTGATATATTAAGGATCATATATAGGTCAAAGGAAAGTATGGCCAATGGCCTAATAAGATAAGGATGTCCCAACCATGAGCATCAATACCATTGAGAAATACCAAATTACATTTTCACATGTCCATCTTAGACTCAGCCATATGAATGGATACTGTAATGATTTCATTTTCTACTAAACAAGGAATATACATTGTATTTAGATAGAAAAAAGGTAAGAGAAAAACAGAAATGCATTTAGCTTTATTCTAACATCAAATGAGTTATTTGTACTTATTAAATGCAGAAAAGTTTACTACCTGGTAATTAGCTTTGAAGCGCCCAAGCAAACGACAATACTCATGGAAATTATCGTGATCAGTAAGGCCTGAATTCCAGAAATATGTTAATAAAATTAGAAGCAAAAATAAATATTGCATCAAGTAAAGCAGTTCTTTTAAGCAAATGACTCTTTTGCATACTTCGATGATGTAAATCAGTTTTTCGGATGCTGTCGTAAATAATCATAGTTTGAAGAAGAGCTATGTGCATTTGACTATTGTCCAATTGACTCTAACTCCCAAAAAGATAAGAAAGTAAATGCTTAAGCTTCTCATTTAAAAAAAATTTTGATGGCTCACTTCACTTGGATATAATGTGGATCAATAAGGTTGAGAAATCAAGTCAAAACTTGTAGATAGGCAACTATATCTTTCACTTTCTTTTATTCAAAATTGACCTCAGTTTCCATATGTTTCAATATATCAACACTTGAATCAATGCAAGTAAGATCAATAAAAACCAAGGTAAAAATCAATCTCATTCAGAAATCAACCAAATAAAAATCTTGAGATTTCCAATTGATCACTTTGCGTTGTCACGTATGTCCAGAACAATAAAAAGTTAAACTTCATCTGGTGCCTAAGAATTAAAGAAGCTGACAGAGATAAAGTTGGCACCAGAAATCTAACACCCATGGAGCAATGAAAAGGATAATCATGAAATAATGATATAGAAAGACGAAAAGACACTAAACCTTGGCCAGAAACTTTGAACGTCGAACATCGTTTGCGAACAGAGAACACCTTACAACAGCTAATCGTACCAAGCACTCCAAAGCCTTCAATAAGAAAGATAAAAGAGTAAATACCTTTGTACCATACAAACTTGAAATGGCATAGCAAAGGGGGTTCAGTTCCTCCAAACAGGATTGCCACAAAAAGTTTCATACAAACTTGAAATGGCAAAAATTTTGCTGGGCCAAGGGCCCGTCGCAAAAATCAGCAGCTATAACCTCCCTTTATTGCAAAAGAATTTGCTAAATGTACGTGAGAAGTTCGTCTATCTATGACTGAACTTACAAGTAAAGAATGAATTTCTTCTAGAGCAATTGGCATATGGACTTTGTGCACAAGGTATATTTATTTGTTCGAAACAGTATTTTGGATTGATACTGTAAAATTGGTACGCTTGCAGGTGGATGACCAAGATTCAAGTGGATCAAAGCTTCCTAGTGCAGAAAGGTTCGGTGTCTACAAATCATTCAAGTTTTAAAATTGCTGAGATTGAAGTAGTAAAAATCATAATTTTATACATTACAAAATTGTAGTCAGATTTGATGTAGGCAAACTCACAAAAGGCAAATAATCTTCCTTTTAATAGCATTACATGAGAAAAATACCTGTACAGTACCAAACTCTTCTTAACTCTCATCTAAAGATGTTCCCACAAAGTGGAATGACAAGCACTTATGCGCAAGAGAAAGTGCAGTTCTGCTGACACTGCTTTCATTCTTTGCATATTTATTTCATAAAAGTGTTAACTAACAAAGTGAAGTAAACAAAACTACAAAATAACATAAGAGCTCAAAAGCAACAAAACCACTAGATAAACCATAGAGATGCTCAATCTCCTACTGGGAAATAAGAGTTGACATATTACCATCAGTTTTTAGTTGATTTAATGATGGCAAACATATCTGAAATAACTAGAATAGAGCTTGATCACTGAAAGAACAAGCCACCCTTTGATGATGTGTTGAAGGCAATCGAGGGCTAGGCTGATAAGAAGGGTAAAAAAAATTCCAATAGGAACTTCCAAATAAATTCAACGAATGAAAAAGAAAATGAACTAGATAAATCGACTGCAGAATACGGAATAACACAATAACAAATATACAACCAGACAAGTTGTAACATAAAATGGCTGCCAGGCCTCATATATGCATATATGTACAAGTATTCCTTAGGGGTTTTTCATGAGCTGAAAACCGAACTTTCGGCTACGCCTTCACAAACATCTCCACGGCAAAGCGGGCATACCCCTGCACACCAGAGATCAGAAAATATTTAGCATTTATCAACACATATCATATGGTATTCATGGTGACAAGGGAGAACTCTTATTTTATCACCTTCTTCATACTCAGACAAGCGAATGTAACATCTGCAGTATAATCTCAAAAGTTACACAAATAAAAAGAAAAATACCTATGTATCACCAAGGTGCTCATCTCTCGTACGACACTCTTGCGTCTCTCGCTCAACATTGTCCCCTTATTGTGGTGGATCGGCGGGATCTATTTGCGGCGGTTGTTGCTGGTCAAGAGGTGGTGGTGGTGGTGGTGGTGGTGGTGGTGGTGGTGGTGGTGGCTGTGGCTGAGATAGGCCTGCTCCGTCCATGGTCATCCCGAATTGCTGATGCATAAACGTCATAACCTTTTGTAATTGATCGGCAACGATATCGAACTCTGCACGTGGCACCATCTCCGGCATCTGGGACGTGCTAGCACCAGGATCTGCATATCTCCTCTTCTTTCTCCCTAAAGACCCGAGACCGTAGACCCGTGACAATATTCACGAATATCTTGTCTCGCTTTCGCATTGTCCTTACTCTTGCCCGGTACACACATAATAGTGTTGAATATGCTGTCAAAAACATTTTTCTCGATGTGCATAACGTCTAAGTTGTGGCGGATCAAGTTTGTCTTCCAATACGGCAAGTCCCAGAAAATGCTTTTTTTTTCTCCATCCCGAATTCTTAGCTATCCGCCCATTCACAGAATCAGCTCCGATTTCCGTCACCTTCGTCGAGCCTAACGATTCAATTTCTTCCAAAACTTCATCACCAGAACGCAAAGCTGGCGGATCGTCATTTATGACCATTTTGCCTTTAAGGAAATTTTTTTTGTCTTTCCTGAATGGTGATGCCTTCTCCAAAAAACGACGGTGACAGTCGAACCACGATGTCTTTCCACCATTTCGCAATTGAAATGCATTTGTATCCTCCATACAATATGGACAAGCCATCTTACCGTGTGTGCTCCAACCGGACAACATGCTATATGCAGAGAAATCACTAACAATCCATAAAAGGGCCACTCGCATGAGAAAATTCGTCTTTGTGGACACGTCGTATGTAATCACCCAATTGTTCCATAAATCTTGAAACTCTTTCACAAGCGGCCGAAGGAACACGTCGATTTTCTGTTTTGGGTTGGTCGGTCCAGGAACGATAACCGTTAAGAACATAAACTCAGATTTCATGCACATCGACGGTGGAAGGTTGTAAGGAGTCAATATTACGGGCCATGAAGAGTACGATTTTCCTGAAATCCCAAATACTTGAAAACCATCAGTGCACAATCCTAAACGAATATTTCGAACCTCGGCGGCGAAGTCTCTATTGACATCATTAAAATGTCTCCAAGCTATCGAATCAGAACAGTGTTGCATAACATGTTCTGGCGAGGAATGTTCTCCATGCCATCGCATACGTTTTGCTGTTGACTCAGACGCATACAATCGTTGTAACCGAGGGCCCAAAGGGAAGTAGAACATTTTTTTGCAAGGGCATTTTTTTGTGTTCCGGCCACGACCTCGTCGCTGTGCAATGTAGCATGATTTCCCTCACAATTTACATGATGTCAACTCAGATTCCACTCCCCAATAAATCATACATTGGTCCTCACAACAATCTATTTTCTCAACAGGTAGACCTAGACCTCGCATTAGTCTTTTAGTGGCATAAAAATCTTCAACCAATGAATTGTCATTTGGCAAACAATCCTTCATGAATTTTATGATTTCATTATACCCTCGTTCAAATATATGATGTTCTAACTTGATCGCAAGTAATCTTGCCATTGCGGACAACGTTGTCATGGTTTCGCAACCCGGCCACAATTGTTCGCTACTAGCCTCTATCATGTCATATAGTTGGCGTGCTTGGGGGTTTGGTGATTCTTCCACGTGATTCCAATTGAAACTTGGACCTGCCACATTGTGTAGCATCTCGCGGTAAGTTTTTAGATCGTCTCCTCCCACATCAGCATCATCAATATGGTTATCCATTTGGTGAAAGTTTTGCGGGCCTTCATCTCTGTGCTCACCATGTTCGTACCAACAGTGATATCCCGAAACAAATTCATACCTACATATGTGGTACTCAACCGTTTCGACGTCCAGGTACGGTACAAGTCGACATTTCTTATAATTGCACGGATATCTAATCTTCCTTTTACTTTGGTATGTAGGACAATGTTGCTTAGCAAACGACATGAATTCTTTAACCTTCGCCGCGAATTCAATTCGAACGAAGCCGTTGTCGAGACGGTTGTACATCCAGTCTCGACTTGTAGACGACATTCCTATTGTAATTGTGTAATTAAATTAGTCAACTAGTTTCATAATTTTTACGGTACATGGCTACTTGTGTGTCCAACTAACACAATTTATTAGAAGGGGGAATCTGAGGACCTACCTAACTACATGAACAAAAAGCTTTGCTTCTAGCCATTGAATAAAGGGGGATGGAAACAACTTTTTTAATACCTAGCTCGGTATATGACTGATACCAAACAGAGTATGATAATTGGTCGTAAAAATAAAAGCAACAAGGAGTTCAAAAAAATAAATAAACCATAAGTTATAAGAGGCATTCAAATACCACATAGTATCAAAGCTCCTACTACTTGTTCACTCGTACCTCCTTAAGGTTATAGGTTTATTCAATTCTCTTGAAATTTTATGTGAAATAGCAACATTTTCTTTAAATTTGTGCACAGTTGATTTGCATAATCGGAGACGGAATAAATTTGTTACTTTCTTTCTTATAATGGTATAGAGCAATTAAATGAGTTATATATTATGATATAATGTGTGAATGTTGCAGGTGTTGGAGCTGGGTATTGTTGTTCATTCAGTGGTGATTGGACTTTCATTAGGAGCATCAAATAATACTTGTACAATTAAGCCATTAGTAGCGGCTTTGTGCTTCCATCAAATGTTTGAAGGGATGGGACTTGGTGGTTGTATTCTTCGGGTGACCATATATAATTAATTAGTGAACAATTAGATTTCGAATTAACATGGTTAATTGAATAACTAATTAACTAATATCTTTTAATGCTTGTACAGGCAGAGTACAAGTTCTTTAAGAAAGCAGTGATGGTGTTCTTCTTCTCAGTTACAACTCCGTTTGGGATTGCTCTTGGCATTGCATTATCTAGTGTTTATAAAGACAATAGCCCAAGCTCACTAATTACGGTTGGATTATTAAACGCATCGTCGGCTGGGTTGCTAATCTACATGGCTCTGGTGGACCTTCTATCCGCAGATTTCATGGGGCCTAAGTTGCAAGGTAGCATTAAGCTCCAGATCAAGGCCTACATTGATGTTCTACTTGGTGCTGGAGGGATGTCACTCATGGAAAAATGGGCTTGATATATCAACTTAATTTAATTAAGGCTGTTGTAATCATGCATTATTGCTTCTTTATAATTATCTTGTTTTTTTAAAAAAAAAATTGAAGGTTGATCATCAACTTAAGTCTCTATCAAATAAATAAGAAATCCAAAATGTAATGTATTTTTTTTCCTCCAAAAGAAAATTCGAACTTGTGATTAACTATTTTAATTTGGAATATGCAGTACTAACTAATTTAATGGCCCAATGGGTTCGTATATATATATACTAATACTTAATAAGCACTAATAAAACAACTTACTTTGAATTACAATTTTACACTTCAATTTTCGATTTCGCAAATCTCTCGCTAATATCTCAATTAGATATTACTTCTCTTCTAATATTACTCATGTCATTAATATGTTTTGCATAATACTTTTATCTAATCTTTTTTGGCAACCTATTATGCTACTTTTCTCTTACTCTCTAAAATTAAATTTAAATTCTTATAATTAACTTCTTGCGAGCATAGCATGACATCAAATAAAACCAGTGAATGCTTGTTGCTTAATGGCAACCAAAGCTCCCTAAACAATTTGCAGCACCTATCTCCAGCATGACATCTAAATTTGCGCACAGTCGCAAACAAACACAGCTAAACGATCTACATTTCAAATCAAATCAAACCAACTTAATAATGTAAGACCAATCTTCAAAAAAATAAGAAAACAAGGTAATCACATAGAAACCCAATGCACCAAAAATGGTTTTTTGTTTCTTCAATCAATCCTATTCCTACATAGTATCAAAATCTGAACTAATAGGAACATGACCTAGAATCACTGGAATTAACTTTTTAGTTACAACAGCTGAAGGATGACCAAGTCTATGATGCCATGAACAATTATGATTACTTAGCGTAAATGACTGAGGAAGCTCTAAAGTAAAGGAAAGTAAATCGATGATGTACAAGCCAGCTATGACTCTCCCAACGGCAAGTTCTAAAGTACTCTCAAGGTCCTGTAATAGATAGAAATTGGTAAGGAAGGTGAATTTAACAGTGGAAGTACCAGTAAGCACACAAACAACGCCAACAATAACCACCATAAGAACACAAACCCTAAAACCCAAAACCCAAAACCATATATATAAACAGGTAAAAACTTGTACAAATCCAATTAGGGAAAACTGTGTCACTCACAAGTAGCATTGCAACAACTAAAACATGGCAAAATGAACATAACTACAAAACCCAGATCACAACAGAGAAATGCAGTTCACATTTCATTGTTACTCGGTAGAACAAGCATAACCACAAAACAACTTAGCATGCAAGAGAAGAGCAGAACAAAAACTTCTAAACCAAACAAAATACACAACAGTAACTTAATAGATCAAGTGAAGAACACCAACAAATGCACATGATAGCCAAACCAGCATGAAAATGTGAGCAGATACAGTTTCAAGAGAATCAGGGTGTTACAATTTTTTTTTAATTGTTACCTTGACGAGCGGAGAGCGGAACGGTAAGCACAGAGCGACCAGAGAGCAGAGTGCAATGAAAGAGAAAGAGTGGTGAGCGAAGATGACCGATGAGAGATCGGTCACCGGTGAGAGCAGAGAGCGGTGAGCGGCGAGCGATGACCGGAGAGAGAACGGAGAGCCATGACCGAGCAAGAGACGGAGAGACCAGAGAGAGAGAGTCGAGAGCCGATGACGGAGACGATCGACTTGTTGGGGGTGGGGGATTTGGGGGGCGGTGACCGGAGAGAGACGGAGAGAGCAGAGAGGCCAGAGAGACCGGAGTGATTGGTTGAGCAAGAGACGGAGAGACCAGAGAGAAAGAGTTGAGAGCAAGAGACAGAGTCGAGAGACTTGTTGGGGGTTGGGGATTTGGGGGCGGTGGACCGGAGAGAGACCGAGAGACCGAGAGGGACGGGTTGAGCAAGAGACGGAGAGACAAGAGTTGAGAGCGAGAGACCGAGACCGAGATGTGACGATCGGAGAGACGAGAGTTGAGAGCAGAGACCGAGACCGAGACGAGACAACGAACTTGTGCTATTTGAGGATTTGGGGGGGGGGGGCGGAGGGGCACGCACAAATGCTCAAATCTCGAGATTTGATGAACGGTTATAAGAAAACAAAGTTTTGGTGGGAATGTTGGCTCCATTTTTAGAGACGGAATTTAATTCCTTCCGTCTCTATTTCTGTCTGTCTCTGATCCGTCTCAATTCCGTCTCTGAATTCTTCAGTCCCAATTCCGTCTCTAACTACTTTTTTTAGCAACGGAACTTAATTATGTTGCTAATTTCGTTTCTAAATTTCATTTTCCTTGTAGTGAGTTGCAATGGATGATGACAGAAAATAGAAGGCAATAATCTAGGGAAGGATTGTCATATAAGGGTAGATCTGAGCAAAAATGTTAGAGGCCAGAGAATTAAATCCAGGAGTAGAAAATTAAAGTGTTTTGTATATTACCAAGAATTACACTTTATGAGAGATTATCCGAAACGTAAAGGAAAGGGTAGACAAGAGGCCATAGATTCTGGAAATGCATCACTTGCAAAGGAAGATGAAGTTAATGTTCTTACAGTCAGCATTGGAAGCTTAAGAGATGAGTGGATATTAAATTCGGAATGTTCCTATCACATGTGTCCTAAGAAGAATTGGTTTACCACTTATCAATCAATTGATGAGGATAAAGTCTTGATGGGGAATGATGTAGCTTGTCAGGTTGTAAGAATCAGAACAGTTAGAATTAGAATGCACGGGATTGTGAGAACGATGACAGATGTCAGGCATGTTCCTGATTTGAGAAAGAACCTGATTTCCTTGGGTTCGTTTGACTCCATAGGTTGTAAAATGAAGATACAGAATGGAGTGATGACGATATAGAGAGATGCTCTAGTTATGATGAAAGGGTTGAAAGAGAATAATAGGATTTACACATTGAAAGGAAGTATTATCTTAGGTACTGTAGTGTTATCATCTTTGAATACAAAGACAAACACCACCAAGTTATGACATATGAGATTAGGTCATATGAGTGATAAAGGATTGAAAAAAACGAGCAAGCAAGGCTTATTGGCTTGGAGAAGACAGGTAAGCTTGATTTATGTGAGCATTGTGTGCTTGGAAAACAATGTAAAGTCAAGTTTAGAACTACAGTGCATATGTGACGACCCCTTCTTAAATTAAGGCACCGCCCGGCCGAATCCCGTTGTTAAGCCATAATCTCGCCATATAGGACCTAACAAGGGACTAGTCAGCCTATCTAAAACTATTTACCTACTTATTATTTATTATGGTTTAAATGAATATAAACCTATACTTATCCTATGTCGATTCATAAATCAGAGTTAATTAAAATTTTGTTTGCTTAAAAGTTTATTCGGCGGAGGTCTTAACAATCTAGCGAAAGCTTATAACATGAGACCTAACAATTGTAAAAAAAACCATGGAATAAAGATCACATGCATATATATGATGAAACGGTGATATATATTATCATGTGTCTGGTCAGGGTACTACTCACTCAACCCATAATATACAACCCCAAAAGTATACATATACATATAAAAGTAATACATCAAAAATCAAACCTAGAAAATCGAGTGTAGCAGTGCTTTATTAGCTCAGAGGTAATCGTCGATCTTCTATTTGTTTGGTCTGCTACTCAATGGACCTGCACCCAGTGTCACAAACTAGACGGTGAGTACAAGAAAGTAGAAAGTAATAATGAGAGACATTTGTTCACATTTCCAATTATACAACAAGTATCTAAAAACATGATAATAGCAAATATGCTGTAAAGAGAACATGCAAATAGATATTTTAGCTAAACAACATGAAATTGACACACGGCTAAGTAGTAATGATCTAAGGTCGGTCGGCCATGATCTTCATCACATCAGCCTTTCCACTATATGAGGATGGAGTTGAGCTCTACATCAATGTGAAGGTATGAGTAGTGCTATTGCCTTTATAACCTTTCGTTGGTGTCAGTTGACTGCTAATGCACAAAGGAAATAGATTACAATACTATGTAACACTTACCTAAAAGCATGTTATTTCACCGACCATATGTATTAACAATCAATAATGACATAGCACCTGAATTGGAGTCAATGAAATCATTTTATCAACAAACTGTACCATGAAAGCAACCTCACGTAATGAGAAAAAACAACAAGTCATGGCATATGGAGTACAAAGGCAATGTGACGACCCCTTCTCCAAATAAGGGCACCACTTGGCCTAATCCCTCATTAAGTTCTAATATCCCATATGAGACCTAACAAGGAACCAGTCAGCCTTATTTAAACACCTAAAAATCTACCAACTACCCTATGGTTGTCTATAAGTCAGAGTTAAGTTAAAATTCTCAACCTAACAAGTTATTCAGCGGAAGTCTTATTTAGTGGACATTAAATCCTAAGGCCTAACCTAATGTGAAAAAATCAGGAAATAGTGATCACGTGTGAAATTATTTAAGTAATATGGAGAGACATTGATTCACATTCCCAAATAGGCAACAAGTATCAAATGTCATAATTTAAATAGCAACTATGCTGAAAGAAACATCATGCAAAGAGATACTTGAGTTAACCAAATATGAAACTGACTCAAGGCTAAGTAGTAATGGATTAGGGTCGGTCGGCCGTGATCTTCATCACATCAGCCTGTCAGCTACAATTTGAGCTCTACTCTATATCATTTCATTACAAATTGAGCTCTATATCATAATTTCAAAAGGTCATACTTACGATTACGCCTTTTATATTCCTAGTGAATTAGTCGTCACCGGAATGTATACTTGCTAACATACCCGAGGTTTAAAACTCGTCATGTTCACCCAAGTTATTCTTATGCCCCCGAGGTCCGATTACCCCGTTCGAGGCACGTTACCCCATGTGTCATGCGAGGTAGTGAAGAAATTCCCCAACATTCAGAAAAGTCTAGTGACCCCGTATCAAAGCTTAATTTTTATCATCAAATGACCCTAACCACAAGAACCACTTTCACTTTCAATAATGACTCGGTAATAGAATCCAACGTATGTAACTGTATACTAATGCACAATGGATTAGAGTCAAAATAAACAAACTAACCTAATAGCATGTTGTATCACTGACTTCCAAACACAACAAACAACATGACAAAGTATAGGAAATTAAATCGATGATAGTAGCAGAGTATGCTATGAACAACGTCATAAAATGAAAAGTAAACAAGTCATAGCATATGGGTTTCAAAGGTAAACTCAGTTCGAATAACTGAGAATAAATAAATAAATTGAATGAAATGTAAATAAATGTCTCAAATCTGTTTACTTACATACAACAAAAATGCCTAAGCTATCTGGCTTCTCGTCGCGTCGATGTACGTACCCAATACCTCGTAATAACTCCTTTAGGGTCATAACATTTGACAAATTATCAATTTAGATTCAAGATTAATTATTTAAAATTCTCAAATTGGTCGAAATCGAATCGAGACCAATTTGTCAATTTTGCGCTTTTCAAGGTAAAAACCCCGTACAAGTCTCGTCTGAACTTTCAAATATTTTATTTTTCTTTTGAAATTTATCAATTTCTATTTATTTTGTCAAAATATAATTTTTCAAAAATTTTTCTAATTTCTTTGGAATTTTTCCAACAGTTGTTGTATATTTTCTCTCATTTTCTATTTGTTTTTTATTATTATTTTAATTTAGGTCGAGTCGACCCAACTGGGTCTGACCCAACCCTAGCAAGGGCCATGGGCCTGGCTCGCCCCATGAGCCTAGCCTGGCCCAGGCCCTATGGCTCGGCCCATTAGGCTAATGCACACGCGCGCTGTGCATCAATGGCCAAACTGGAGTCGATAGCAGGGAAGATACCCCTGTCATCTCCCTCCTCACACCTCTCGGCCTCCGTGGTCGAACCTTCCATGGAGGTTGAAACGACAACAATGACACAACTAACAACCACAACAACAACAACAACGCGAAATCAACTCACCTTGCTTCACTTTGAGCTCGGTCCCTCTCTCTCTTTGTCTCTCTTTTTTTCTTTTTCTTCCTCCTTCTATTCTCTGCGTTTTTTTTTCTTCTATATTGGTATGCTTTTTTTTTCTTTTTTTTCACCGACTTGGGAGATCAAATAGGATAAGGTGTTTGATGTCCTCGAGATTTGTGCAACGCAAATCTCGAGGCAAACCCAATAATTATCTTATTTTTTCACCACCTTATATGTTTGACCACATATTTCTTGAGTCTCGCGAAATGTGTATCTCGATGCAGTCCAACACATATTGTTTTATTTGACAAACTATAGGTCAATTAATTGTATAAATGGATGTGGCCATATATGGACCACTAAGCATATCATTTTTCATTTTTTTATACAATAAGATTCAACTAATTACGATTACCCCACGAGTTGCTACTTCGGGCCCACGTCGACACGCTAGTCGAGACGCATCCCCGCTCGTCTCGGTATCTGCATACCCGTAAATGACTTAGTAGTCTACACATATATGGTACACTAGGCTTACACCACACAAATATAACATTTACCTTGGCCACTGTGCCTTGGTAGTGACATGTATCGTGCTGCGAGTCCCACCTTATGGGTCATTTTGTCCTGATTAACAAATTAAACATGCATTAATTATTTGGGTCGTGACAGGTAATTTAGTCCAAATGACTGGAAATGAACATATGCGAACCAAGTAGACCGCCACATGTTACTCCACCATTGGACAACCACATCATTCTACCAGCCCTCTTCCAATCAGCGTTCTCCACGTGGCGGATTATCATACACAGCAAGTCACAGTTGCATTTTGCTCCAATGAGAAACTGCCACGTCACCGCCTCCATTAGCTCTTCACCAATCCCGTGTTGCCACGTCAGCGACCACAAATGCATAGCAGCAAAACCAAATTTCTCATACTTCAGCTGCCAACAGATGCTCCTCGGGATGCACAATGTGAGTTCGTCTCAAGTAAGGGAGCGAGTTCGCTCGAACCAAACAACCACTCCCCCCTTGCCACGTGTCACGATGCGGTTGGCCAAGCACTATCACCAGCTCGTTTGCACCGATTACGGACTGCCATGTGGCGATTTTCAGCAAAATGAACCAATTAGTCGTCGCCACGTGTACGAAACCTATTTTTACCCCCAAAACAGCCCCTAGATGCTCCTCGGTGCACGTGTCAATCCCCGACCCCCAAAATTAGTTTCTCTCACCTCCCGAGACCAATCTTGAGTACTTTTATATATTATGAACTTTATGTATTATTAAAAAACACCGACCGACTATTATATTTTTAGCGTCTACTTCTCTCGACGATTGCCTAAGTCGGCAGGGAAACAAGTCGGGATTATGGATTCATGACATATTATGTGAGATCTTTTATTTTATTATTTAATTTAATTTAATTCTCATATTTTATTGTTGTTGCTTTTAAGGAATATGGTTTAGATCTAGCGTATGTATGTGGCCAATGCATGCTTTTAAGGGGGTTATTTGGATTATTAGTATTCGTGTAATCGTGCTTTTGGACCAATAAAATGACGAACACTCATCAGTTTGCTGTAAAACCCTTTTAGTTCTTCAGTGTGCAACAATCGAATTTAGGTTAAATCGAAAGCGAATGCAATCCGGTCATTTAGGATTAGTGGTCTCACATATCCATATTACTGCAGTTAGTGTGTTAAACCTGATTGGCGGATGTCTAAGGTTATGCATTAATTAGGGAAGTAGTTAGTAGCGGGCGTCCTGACTATCGAGATTTAGGGAATGAGGAATTTCTGGTGGATGTCGATTTTCTATAGCTAATATCGGAGAATTTAAATTAATAACTTTTTGGGAAAGATTGAAGACCATGATTGTCATTGAATCTTGATCCTGATTTGTGGAACTGTAGACCTAGGTGTTACTCAGGTGTTAATTAGTTGTTTTCAAAGTTATTTTAGTTATTTTATTTATTTAGTTTAGTTAGATTAGTTAGTTAAATTATTTGTTTTAAAACCCCAGTTTTTCCTTTTCGATGTTTTTAACTTTATAAAGACCGCCAATCTTTGTGGGATCGACCATTTGCTACTATTCTACAAAATAGTTGGTTTAAGAATTTTTATTTTATTGACGCGTTTAGCGCGCATCATGAAGTGTTTGACAAATTCAAACAATGGAAAACTTTGATGGAGAAGCAGACTGGCAAGGAAGTCAAGTGGCTAAGAACTGATAATGGCCTTGAGTATTGTGGAGGGGAGTTTAATTGGTTTTGCATTGATGTAGGAATTGTGAGACACCGCACAATCCGGTATACTCCTCAGCAGAATGGGATTACAGAACAAATGAATTAAACATTGATTGGGAGAACACGGTGCATGCTTTCGAATGCTAGATTACCGAAGGAATTTTGGACTTAAGCTGTTAACACAGCTTGTTATTTGGTAAATTGGTCACCATCCATAGCGATTGAGTGTAAGACTCCTGAAGAGGTGTGGACAAAATCCCCATCAAATTATTAGAATTGGAGAGTGTTTGGTTGTCCCGTATATGCTCATGTGAATAAAGGTAAACTTGAATCAATATCAAAGAAGTGCATCTTCATGGGTTACGAGCATGGAATGAAAAGGTATACGTTATGGTGTCCCGGCATGAAGAAGATTCTGATAAATAGGGATGTTATTTTCCGTGAGGAAGCATTGGTAAGTCTTAAAAGTATGTAGAGTGCACCCGAAGAAGGTTAGAGAGTCGAGGAACAGGTAGAGTTTGAAGCTAATGATATGAGGAACATGAAAAAGAAGTTTTTGAGCTGCTGAGTGATTATGGAGCGCAAGACAACAGTCGTATATCAGATATCAGAGACACTAGTTGATGAACAGCCATATAGTATTGCCAAGGATCGACCGATGGGAAAGATAAGGCCTTCGGATATATACGGTCATTCGGATCATGTCGCATTAGCACTCAATGTAACAGATGAGGCTCAATGTGAAGTTCGAGTGAGCAAGTTTGGGGATTGCCTAGACTTGCATGAAGTTCGGAGACACTGAAGGCCCTCGAGGGAATTTGCAGAGATTTGTTGATATTTGGCTTGAAGTCCTAATACAACATGGTTTTAGTCTCCTAGTACAACTCTGATAGGTTTCAGTTTCCTAATACAACTCTAATAGGTTTCAGTTTCCTAGTACAACTCTGAAACCGTAGTGTATATATAAGTAAGGTAGACCATTAAATTGGTAATGTTTTGTAATGTCTTGATCAAGGTCTTGAGTTAGTGAGTTGTGAGAGAGTTGGAGGCTTGACGTTAGTGTAATCTTCTGAAAGTTTAATAAAATCTCTGAGTTCTCTGTCGTGGACGTGGGCATCTTGTCGAACCACATAATTCTTTGTGTCGATCATATGCGTGTGTTGTTTGTTTGCTGCGTTTGCTCTAACAGTAGCAAATGTACAAATTCAAGGTCTCCACCAAGTGGCTTGCTTTCCTTTTGGTTGCAGGTGTCTTAACAACAATTAATGAACAAACTACGTATCTGTGTTACTGTGCACCATTAAACTCGAAATAGGCATTAGCTGAGGAAATCATCAAGGGATTTCCAGCAGTTTCTTACTCCTTAATAGAGTACTCCCTCTGGTCAGTTATATAAGTCTTTTTAGTAAAAATTTCTTGTTCAAAGTTATAAGTCGTTTTCGGAATTCAAGAGTGTATTTATTGCATTTTTACCAGTTTTACCCTTATACAATTCAAACATTTATAATTATTCAATTATTCAATTCTTCAATTCATTTAATGCCAAAGGACATATGTTTATAAATTATAATCATAATTAAAACTGTTTTTATTCTTATGTCCTTACTCTAAACAACTTATATAAATAACCAGAAGGAATATACCTCAACCTCTTTCGACATAATGAATCTCTATCATTGAGGTGGGGGGATTTAATCTATGTTATTAATTTGGTAAGACTGTGTAAGCAGTTAAAAAACTGTGGTGAACTCTGGAGGAATTCATATCACGGAAAATGGCGTAAATACAACTGTTGTGGACAATGGACGGGGAGCTAAGTGGCCAGCTCGCAGTGAATTGAAGTTTACAAAATGTCAGTACCGTCCATCTAGCTAGCACAAACCTGCGCGGTGAACGAAAATTCTTTTGAATGGCCATACTAATTTGATGAACTCAATTTATCTTATATTTACTCGTTGGTTTCTTTCAAGTTCATTCAGATGTGCATTACTACTTCTCCCGAAACCTGAAATCAGATTCGGAGACTAGAACTGCAAGCATAGTGCTAATGATGAAGGTAAACCTCTCTCACAAGTATACAAGTGTTTTGGTTAAGGACCCTGGAATCAAGAAATGTCTCGCCCTTGTAGCATATTTTCAACTATTGAAATGCATTCAAGATGCATGTTCTTCTCAATTCCCAGCCTAAATTTAACTGCTTTGAAAGCGAAGTCAGGAAGATAGGAGAAACCATCTTATTAGTTGTATACAGTTAATTAATAATGATATCACACCTTTTCATTTCTGATTTGAGTACTAAACTTTGATCAACCTTTTCATCTACTATCCTGTACTTGATATAATTCATTGTTCATGTTATATCTAATAACTTTTTTTGGTATGACACTTTTTTTGGTATGACCTTTACTTATTATTTTGAGAGAAAACATTCTTGTATGCATAGTTAGTCTACTTAGGAAGAATAAGGAACAATTTATTGAAGTATATGATTAATTTGTGATTTTCCCTTATTCAATATATAGTTGTATTCCATTGTTGGAAGTTTAGTTTTGGATTTTCTTCTCTTATTAATTAAAAGATTTGTTTTTCATTATGATTTAATGACGTACCTGTCTATTATCGTGTTGCAAATGGATCCAGTACATGTTTGTTATTGATATTATCCCAATTGATATTATCCCAATAGGACTCATGTAGCAATGTGTTTAACTTAAAACACGAACTCCAATTAGGACACGTTTGTGTACTTCAACACAAATTCAGTCTAATCTCAACTTGAGTTTGAGACACCAACCAACAAAGAAATGATGAATTGATACTTTTAATACACACATTTTCTACAAAGTTGTTGTGATCTTTTGAACATGCATCGAAATGCTCATGTACAAATCTTAGTGCACAATCCAAATAGGAACTGTGTGACAAATGTATGTACCAAAACTAGTCCCCCAATCTTTCTGGAACTGAAAGTCCTGATAATAGCCAGGTACATTGTAACATAATTCCCCAGGTTGTTATGTTATTGAGACTCTTTTTTTGAACAATCCTATTAGTTTATAGTTGGAACAGTTGACAATCAACAGATTTACGCCACGTGGGTCCAATCTAACGGTCCTAATTCTCTAAGAATTCATGACATCAATGCAAAATCTCTAAAATTCAAAACCTCTCAACATCAGAGATTGATTTCTTAATGCCTCTGCCGTCTCTCTGATTCATTTGGTCTACTTGAACGACTTTGAATACAATTTTGAAGAGACCCAGAATTAATGATTGATTACTCTTCATCAATTCTCAGTCATCTTCACATCTTCATGAAAGATGCCAAGATAATCAATGTTCTTCAAAAACCTATTAGAATCATAGACATATATAGTCTTGCAGATGTTAGATTGATAGATAGATTGTACTTTCAAGTTGTTGTCGCAATGTTATCATCAACAAAATCAGCTCTGTTTGCGCTGTTGTTGATCACAACTTCTCTGCCAACCTCATCAGCGGCAACAACAGATGTGATCACACAAGGCCAAGTCTTGAACTACACACAAACTCTGGTCTCTTCTGGTGGTGATTTTGAATTAGGATTCTTCGCACCCGGATCGCCAAACAGTTTCTATGTGGGGATATGGTACAAGAAAATCTCAATCAGGACAGTTGTTTGGGTGGCGAACCGAGACCGCCCCACAATCACTAGTGCCGCGAATTCTTCTTGTGCTCTCACCATAAACTTAGATGGGAACCTGGTGATTGTGGATGCAAGTGGGGTTTTTGTGAATATCAGTTCGATCGCGCCCGGAAGGCGAACAAGCGCAAAGCTACTCGATTCAAGCAATTTGGAGTTGAGAGACAGCAACACCGGTGAGCTTCTGTGGGAGAGCTTTGATTACTTAACAGACACTTTTCTTCCGGGCATGAAAATTGGGTTTGATTTGACAACGGGGAAGATCTGGAACTTGACTGCTTGGAAGAGCCCTCAAGACCCATCGCCGGGGGAGTATCATGACGTCTTGGATCCTAATGGATCGACAGAGTTTCTGCTTCTGCATAGATCAGAGAAGTACTGGACTAGTGGTCCTTGGACTGGTGAAGTGTTTCTCTACGTTCCAGAGATTAAAACCAATGGGGTTTACAATTTTAGCTTCTTCACTAACAAGACTCAGAGCTATTTCTTCTACACTACTCTAAATAATTCCCCGATTTTGTCTCGATTCGTGCTCGATGTTTCGGGTAAGCTGCAGACATACTCATGGGTGGAAAATGTGCAGAAATGGGTTTTGTTCTGGGAGCAACCAAGGCAGCAATGTGATCTTTATAATTATTGCAGTGCTTATAGTGACTGCGATCAGACCCAGTTCCCTTATTGCAACTGCTTGATGGGTTTTCGACCGAGTTCTGATAGTGAGTGGGGCGTCAGGAATTGGACAAGCGGGTGCGTTCGAAATACAGCTCTTGGATGTGGAAACAAAGACGGATTTATACTAATGTCCAATGTTAGTTTGCCTATAGATCCCAAGACTTTGATTGTTCAGAGTGCAGATGAATGTAGATCAGCTTGCTTGAATAGCTGTTCTTGCAGTGGTTATTCGTATAGTGATAGGTGTTGGGTGTGGTTTAATAGTCTTTACAATGTAAGGAAAGGCGATGTTGTTGGTGGAGATCTCTATCTAAGACTTGCTGATTCTGATGTAAAGGTATATCAAGGTAGTAATAGTAGCCATTTTTATCAAATTGATTGTTCAATAGAAAGATTTTCTCATACAACTTACCAGTTAAGATTTTTCTGATGTGTTGAGTTTTCGGTTGCAGATGCGATAAATAATAATTCACCGTCTTCGGATTCAGGAAATAAGAGCAAACTTGCTCTGGCAGTGGCACTGCCTACCGGTTTGTCAGTGCTATGCATAAGTACCATTGCTGGTTGTTTCATATGGAGGAGAAAGAGGAAACAAGGTAGCTAGTCATTCATATATTTATGTCAATTCCATCTAACTAGTTCTTACATATATAGATTGGATATAAACCTTGCTATTCATTTGCAATAATCAGGGAACAGCGACACAAGCCAAGATTTGCTGCAGTTTGATTTCAGTACCAAGCCAACATCAAATAAAAATGAACCGTCACATATAAATAACAATTCGACGGGTGGAATTTGGGATGCAGATTTGCCATTGTTCAGCTTAGCAAGCGTCTCTGCTGCTACATATAACTTCAGTTCTGCAAATGAGCTTGGGCAGGGCGGTTTCGGGCATGTTTACAAGGTAAGGCTTTTTGTGTATAGCCTCTAGTTATTAATTTTTTTTTCGAACATTTATAGATCACATTGCCTTTACAATATTTGGCTAGGGGAGTTCAAACCATACAATAAACTTGTCTAGTTTTCAAACAATAGCATAAACTTGTCTAGTTTTGTACCAGTGATTTCACTAACTTGAATAGAAGTTCTAGACCAGGGATTATGCTAAAAAATAATGCTTGATACATAGCTAGAGCGATGGCATTGAGTTAAATGGTTTTGTTGTAACTCGTAGGGTACATTACTAAATGGACAAGAGGTGGCTGTAAAAAGGCTCTCGAGGGATTCGGGACAAGGACTCGAAGAGCTCAAAAATGAGATGATGCTTATAGCGAAACTGCAACACAGAAATCTTGTTAGGCTCTTGGGTTGTTGCATTGAAGGCGACGAGAAAACACTAATCTATGAGTACATGCCTAACAAAAGCTTGGATCTCATCCTTTTCGGTATGGGGTTTTTAATTCATGAATTTCCTTTTCTTCTTTTGATCTTCATGTGGTTTGAATTATTGCTTATTCATCATATTCTCTCTTCATTTGATAAAGATTCAAAAAGTAAAAACAAGTTAAGCTGGGAGAAACGCGTAATTATTATTGAAGGGATTGCTCAAGGCCTCCTTTATCTCCATCAGTACTCAAGATTAAGAATTATTCATCGAGACCTCAAGGCAAGCAATATTTTGTTGGATAGTGAAATGAACCCTAAAATATCAGATTTCGGGATGGCTAGGATCTTCGGTGGCAACGTGTCGGAAGCAAATACTAATCGGGTTGTAGGGACGTAGTAAGCGAACCTTCTATACATCAATAAACAGACTGTGCATGTTAATATTTGATTTGCTTTGCTGATATAAATTTGCTTTACCAATGATGAACAGTGGTTATATGGCGCCTGAGTATGCCATGAATGGACTCTTCTCGATCAAATCGGATGTATTCAGCTTTGGAGTCCTATTGCTGGAGATTCTAAGCGGTCGAAAGAATTCAAGTTTTTATACTTTTGATAATGAAGACCTCAATCTCATAGGACATGTGAGTAGCCAATTTGATATTTATTTATCTGGAATGTATGTTACGTTTCCTGACATTTCTTCGTTAAATGGATTGGACATTGAATTTGCTAGGCATGGATTTTGTGGACCAGCGAAAGAGGCTTGGATTTCTTCGATACTTCTTTGGGCGATCTATCTTGCTTGTGGATGCCTTTGAGATACATTCATGTAGCACTATTGTGCTTGCAAGAGAAACCAAACGATCGGCCAACTATGTCTGAAGTCATTGCGATGCTAAGCAATGAAGTCATATATTTATCTTCCCCCAAGCAGCCTGCATTCTCCACCTTGAGTAGCGTTGATACAAGCTCAATCATCAGTAAGAACGCTAGCTCGACAAATGAAGTAACTATCACATTAACTCCTCGATAAAAGACATTGCTAGTGTTAACATACATATATATCGGAGATGAACAAAAGCGCTTCTCTCATTTTAATGATGCAGAGGATTGATTTTCAATGACTTTTCAAAGCCAACGTATATAAATAGCATATATAGGTCTCTAATATGTACCATCTAATGATAAGGAGAATAAGTTAAGAGTGGTTGTATGTCTTTTCTTCCTGAAGTAATCCTCCTTGTCTATCATGAACTGATCCACTCATTCTCCTACATCATCAGTTGTAAATATTTCATCTGCCAAGGCATTGTCAATGAGCTTTTACATTCCAAACCAAGAAATTAATCCCTACAATCAATAATTTATACAATTTGCCACACCTACTATATATAATGCAATGTCCCCAAGATGTCTAAAAATAAAAATTGTCAGGTGTGATATTGATAAGATTCAAGGTCTTCCACCCATCCATCAAGTGTATATGAGAAAGAGATGCGGGAACAAGAGATACAAGTCTTCGGTGGGACCAGCTGGGTCCAATTGAATAAGCCAAGTCACTGATAGAATACCAAAATTTGTGTGTCCAAGTGAGTCCATTTTACAGTGAGTCCAGTTGTGTGTCAAATTGTGTGTCCATAGAGTCCTAACAGAAATGATTGTATATAAAGCGCTACAGTAAGTCGGTTAAGGGGGGAATTCGGGGTGATTGAAGATACTGTGGTTGGAGCTCGAGAGAGTCTCTCGAGCATCTGTGGGAGAGTCCCTCCCCTCTCGTTGTACTATGTTCATTTTTCCCCTATTGGGGCTATCAATCGAATCTCCGAGGCGACCCCCTCGTTCTCCCGCTTGGTGCACATTATCACTAGTATCAGAGCGATCCAACGATGTCGTCAAAGATCGATACTCGAGTGAAAACCATAGAGGCGGAGTTGTAGAGGATGCCGGCGCAACTGAGCAGGATCCCAGAGCTGGAGTCTTCCTTGGCTGGGATATCGACGACGGTGAGAGACTTCCGGTCGGAGGTCAGATATGAGATCGCGAATATGAAGATAGAGATCCGGGGTTTGACTCAGAAGATGGAAGCCTTCTCCCTCCAAGCAAGGGTTTTGTTGTCGTCTAGTGGAGGAGATCCGGTGAGTGTCCCTCGGGGGTCACAGATCGAGGCGAATCTGGGTGGTTCAGGTCCAGACCTGAGTTTTCAGATGCCAGATCTAGCGAATCCGGTTCGACGACAGCACGATCTGAGAGCTTATTCTACAGATTTGCCACCGTATCGTGGGGGACCAGAGGTGCGGAAGATTAAAATGCCTACATGTATGGGGAGGACTTGATCGTGTGGCTTAACCAGACGGAGCACTATTTCGCCCTCCATGAGATGTCGGAGGCCTCCAAACTCCGTGCAGACCGGATTTTTCTGGCGGGAGCGGCCCAAATATGGCTCCAAGCGGAGGAGCATGAACAAACCTTCGCTTCCTGGGCGGACTTGAAGGCAGAGCTCTCTCGGAGGTTCAAAGGGGCTCATCCCCTCGAGTTATGTCAGTAGTTCTTTGCCGTCAGGCAAGAGACCACGGTGGCCGCATACCGAGAGAGGTTCGAACGGCTCTCCTTGCACCTGGGATCGGTGCTCTCAGAGAATCACAAGATGGTCGTCTTCATCAATGGGTTGCGGGAGAGGATCAAACTGGAGCTGCTAACAGACCCGCCGGAGATGATAAGGGTGGCGTTGGGTCGAGCTGAGTGGATCGAGGCCAAGCTTCTGATTGGGCTTGAAAATCTTGGGCTTTTACCTAAATTGAGCCCAAGAGAAAGGACCAGTTCCATGGGCTCTTCCTCAGTGCCTGACCCAAGGTCTAAGGGGTAGGTTACTCATACGATTACGGGCTCTAACAAGGACACCTCTTCGGGCTAGCCCAAGGCCTACTCCAGTGTTGGCCCAACCTTGACGAAAGGCTCTCATGTTTCTTCTACATCATTATCCAGCCCAACAACCTCTTTTGCGGCCACCCCCACGACTTTCCCGCCTAAGTTTAAGAGACTCACTGAATCAGACGCTCAAGCACGAAGGAGCAAAGGGTTGTGTTACCACTGCGATGAGAAATACTTCAATGGCCACCGTTGCAAGGTTCGGGAACTCCAGGTCATGCTCGTCGACGATGAACCGAGTGAAGCAGTCGCGTCTCCTGAATTGGTGGAGATGGAGGACTGCGTCGAATTGGCTATGATTAAATTATCGGCTCAGGCCATTGAGGGCTACCCGGGTCCAAGGACCATTAAAGTTAAAGGGCAAATACAAGGAGTGGAGGTGGTCATTTTGATCTACTATGGTGCGTCACACAACTTCGTTTCCGATGACTTAGTGAACCTTTTCCAACTGCTAATCTCTCCCACATCCAAGTATGGTGTCCTAGTGGGTGACGGATATCAGGTACAACGCTCCGGGGTGTGTAAGGAGGTCGTTATCCAGTTCCAAGGGATCAAGGTGATTGATGATTTTTTTCCCGATGTCTCTTCCAAACTCGGATGCTCTGTTGGGAATGAAGTAGTTGTACTCTCTGGGAGTGACAACCACGGACTGGCTGAACCTTACGCTAACATTCGTGTCTGAGGGCAAGGGATATTCTGTTATTGGGGACCCCAACCTCCATAGAGCATTGATCTCATGTCGTTCCCTACAACGGACCAATGACGACGTCGTGGGCTGCTTCCTAATCGAACTGTGTCGGATTTCGGCGGTGTCGGATGAACCGGACCTCCCGGCGGTAGAGCCTTGCATTCAATCAGTCTCGCAGCCTTTCTTCTCTCTTTTCCAGACGCCTGCAGGCCTTCCACCTCCTCGATCCTTTGATCACGCGATTGTGCTGAAGGAAGGCACGGACCCGGTCCGGGTGCGTCCATACCGCTACCCTCACACACAAAAGAGGAGATCGAGAAAATGGTATCAGAAATGCTCAACGCCGGCCTTTTTCAGTCCAGTAGCAGTCCATTCTCAAACCCAGTCCTGTTGGTGAAGAAAAAGGATTGAAGCTGGCTATTTTGCATAGACTATAGAGCGCTCAACAAGGTCACGGTGCCGGACAGGTTCCCTATCCCTAACATTGATGAGCTGCTGGATGAGTTACACGGAGCTACGATTTTTTCTAAACTAGATTTACGTTCGAGATATCATCAAGTTCGAGTGCGGCCTCAGGATGTACATAAAACGGCTTTCCGAACTCAGGAGGGCCACTGCGAGTTTTTAGTGATGCCTTTTGGTCTTTATAATGCCCCGGCAACTTTCCAGGCGCTAATGAACTCTATCTTCAAGGGTCTTCTAAGGTGTTGTGTACTCGTTTTCTTCGATGACATATTGGTTTTCAGCCGCTCGTTGGACGAGCATGTGAGTCACCTAACATAGGTCCTCTCGATCCTTTCCACTCATTATCTTTTTGTCGATCTTAAGAAATGTTGTTTTGCTAAATTGCAACTTCATTATCTGGGCCACGTCATCTCTGCAATGGAGTGATGGCCGATCCGGGGAAGGTGCAGGTGATGGTGGACTGGCCTACTCCTACAAATCCTAAGGAGTTGCGTGGATTCCTTGGACTGACGGGCTATTATAGGCGCTTTGTACAAAATTATGGAGAAATTGCGGCTCCACTGACCCAGCTATTACGAAAAGAGAGGTTTTCTTGGTCCAAAGAGGCCGCTGTATAAGCTTTAAAGCAGGCTATGGTTGTTGTCCCAATTCTGGGTTTGCCCGATTTTGGCGCCCTCGTCGTCATAGAGACTAATGCATCTGGGGTAGGAGTGGGTGCGGTTCTTTCCCAACGTGACAGGCTAATCGCCTTTTTCAGCCAAGCTCTTTCTCCCCGCGCCTAGCAGCGTTCAGCGTACGAGCGCAAATTGATGGCGATTGTGTTGGACGTACAAAAATGGCGTCAGTACCTTCTGGGGCGGAATTTTGTGGTTCGCGGTGACCAACTCAGCCTCAAGTATCTGCTTGAACAGCGAGTGATTGCTCCGGAGTACCAACGGTGGATACTGAAATTATTGGGCTTTCAGTTTGAAATTCAGTACAAGCCATGATCTTCTAATGCTGCTGCCGACACCCTATCCCGCTTCCCATGCATGGAACTTTAGTCCATCACCATTACTTCCTTCTTGGACATGGCACTGATTCATTCTGAGGTATTAAAGGACCTATTCTTGGCTCCCATTCTGACAGTCTTACAACAAGAAAGCCGAGATCCCTCCAGGATGGTCCCTCTTTCGGGGGCAATTATGCTTCGATGATCGGATAGTCCTTTCGACATCTTCATCACTGAAAGAGAGATTCCTAACCGAATTTCATGCGAGTCCAATTGGAGGTCATGGGGGCTTTCTAAAAACATACAAGCAGATCATGGCGAAGTTATTTTGGGTTGGCATGAATAGTGACATCAAGTCGTTTGTTGCATCCTGCGACGTCTACCAACGTCACAAATACGAGACGCTGGCCTCGGCAGGCATGTTTCGACCTCTTCCGATTCCAACAGCTATTTGGGAGCACATTTCCACGGATTTCATTGAAAGCCTGCCTATATCATTGGGATGGAATTCAATTTTGGTGGTGGTGGACAAATTCAGCAAATACAACCATTTTCTCCCGTCGAAGCATCCTTTCTCAGCAAAGACAGTCGCGAACGCCTTCTTTCATGGGGTGGTTCGCCTTCATGGTTTTCCTCTTAGCATCGTCTCGGACCGAGACAAGATATTCCTTAGCCACTTCTGGTGCGAGCTCCTCCTCCTCCAATGTACAAAGTTAAATGGGAGTTCGGCCTATCATCCACAATCTGATAGGCAAAGCGATGTGGTTAACCGCTATTTGGAGACGTATTTACGTCGTTTTATCATTTAATGTCCAAAGGAGTGTTCTAAGTGGCTAAGTTGGGCCGAGTACTGGTATAATACATCATTCCATTCGTCCCTGAAGTATTCTCCATTCCGCGTGGTTTACGGGTGAGACCCACCTCTATTAGTTCAATAGGGTACAATCTCCTCCTCCATAAATGTCGATATCGATGCACTGTTAGTGGCTCGTGATGCAGCCTTGGTGCGGTTACATGACCAATTGTTGTTTGCTCAGAATCGTATGAAACAATAAGCAGACAGCGGCCGCCATGAAATCACCTTTGTTGTTGGCAAGTGGGTATATGTTAAGCTCCGGCCATACCGTCAGCAATCAATGGCGTGTCGATCTAACATGAAGCTGAGCCCCAAACTTTTTGGTCCCTTTGAAATTATCGCAAAAGTTGGCCCCGTGGCCTATAAGCTTGCACTCCCTCCTTCAGCAACGATCTATCCAGTCTTCCATGTGTCCCAACTGCGTAAGGTCCTTGGTAACCACACCGCTGCCCCCTCCCTACCTCCTCTTCTCTCGGATTCCCTCATTCTCCCTTCTGAACCGAATGAGATCCTTGCTTATCGGGCTGATCCTGTTGGGCCGATGGTATTGGTTCGGTGGTTTGGGTTACCAAATGCAGATGCCACCTGAGAGTTAGTTAAACATATGCGACGTTCCTTTTCGGCTTTCCACCTTAAGGACAAGGTGGCTCTTCTTGGGGGGAGTATTGATAAGATTCAAGGTCGTCCACCCATCCATCAAGTGTATATGAGAAGGAGATGCGGGAACAAGATGTCCAAGTTTCGGTGGGACCAGTTGGGTCCAATTGAATAAGTCAAGTCATCGATAGAATACCAGAATTTGTGCATCCAAGTGAGTCCATTTTACAGCGAGTCCAGTTGTGTGTCAAATTGTGTGTCCATAGAGTCTTAACATAAATGATTGTATATAAAGCGCTACAGTAAGTCAGTTAAGGGGGGGAATTTGGGGTGATTGAAGATACTGTGGGTTGGAGCTCGAGAGAGTCTCTCGAGCATTTGTGGGAGAGTCCATCCCCTCTCGTTGTACTCTGTTCATTTTTCCCCTGTTGGGGCTATCAATCGAATCTCCGAGGCGACCCTTTCGTTCTCCCGCTCGGTTCACCTTATCAGATACATTACAAAAAAGAAGAAGGAGAAAGAAACAAAAATTATTCCTAGAAAAGATTCAGTGTCAATCAAGTACATATTGCTTCTGTATTAGAATATCAAATAAAAATTATTTGTTAAGATTTGAGATCATTCGGTTGTAACAAAAAAATATTGTAGTTATAACTGTTACCTATATAAATAGGTGGTTTGTACTCAAGAAAGATATACAATAAATATTATCTCTTTTAGAAATTAACATGGTATCAGAGTTTAGATTTTTTAGATGAATTTGTGAGAGTGTGGTTAATCGCACTCTCACGACTTTATGTTTCTTTTGTAGTGTTGATCTTCGATCCTTGTTAGTCTTATACTAGTTTGTTATCACGTTATGCTGATTTTGTCTCGTGTCTTGTTATTGTTTGTCTGTTGCCTTATCCACTGTCCGCTACATCGTGCAAGTAAGATCTTTGTCCACTATCCGCCTCCACAACCATTATGTCACATGTTTGCCTTTATCAGTAATTAATGATCTGGATACCAGCCCTCTTCGTTGCTTATCTTGTGTCACTTTACCTTGCTATCCACCTCCCAACCCATGCGTTCAACCTGCTCATGTCCACCATCATCAATCACCTTTTGCTTGCATCGGCCCTACAACATCTTGCATGTTTATTCAAGCGTTTCAAGCTAATGCGTCTTGTGCGGAGGGCCACTAAGGGCACCCCACCAGTTAATGAAGGCACCCAAAGTTTTTGTAAAAAATTCTGCAAAAGGGGAAAAGACTATTTTGCCCTTGTATATATAGTGATTCAAACCCCACAAATCATTTTGACAAAGAAAAAAAGGCACCCCACCACAAGGTTGAACCCCAAAGCCACATTGAATTTAGCGAGCGTTGATCGATTATTGTTGATTGTCTTCATCCTACAGCGAGGTAACAATGTTTGACAACCATATGAAGCTTCGATGAACTGTTGAGTTGTGTATAACTGTGAAAATGATGATTTGTTTGTCAACGTAGGGTTTGGTAATTTCTTCAAATCCGAACTTGCCTCCACTATATAATGGAGGATTGTACTGCTTCGATGGCAGAGAAGGTCGTACTTGAGGTAATTTTGCAAATTTATTGTGTATTTGTTGCGGTTATCCGAAGTTTCTGTTTGGGTGCTCGATTGTTTCGGCCTCGCAGGACCGAGATGTATTGTAATGTCTCGGTCGTAGAGGACCGATTGGTCTCCGTATCTCACGGAAGGGTGAAATCGAGAGTATTCATGAACTCTCGGTCGTTCGTGAACGAGACTATGAAGCAAGTTGCGACTGTACTACCGATAACCGTTTTTTGGATGTTATTGTGATTGTCTTTGTACATTTCCGTTGTTTATAATGTTACACTGTTTGTATTGCAGGTAATGCCGGTTTCTGCCCTATTTCCAGACTACACGGACACGTTTACACCTTGTAGGCCAAACCCAACTAGAGAAGCAGCAGTTTCATGGCTTCAAATGATAGGCCGTGAGAACATGTTCGTGCTAGTGACAAAGCACTCTGACGCCGGGGGCATTAAGCGCAGAGGAAGGGTGAAAATTGCATGTGAGAGGTCAGGGAATTATAGGGGAATGTCGCAAAGAGTTGGTAAGGGTAAAGCGGCAAAAATTGCTTCGAAACCAAGAAATGAAGAAGAAGACGAAACAGCGAGGACTCAAACTGGTACCAAGAAATGTGGATGCCCTTTCCTTATCAACGTAAAGGAAAATGCTGACTCGTTGTGGTATATCACTGTTATATATGGGAGGCACAGTCACGAGCCCGCAAAAAACTTGGACGACCATTCTTTTGCCGGGAGATTGGATAAGGCGGAGCGGGAAGTTGTAGTGCAAATGACAAAGGGGAATGTGAAGCCAAGAGACATCCTAAATACGTTGAAGCAAAGAGACATTAGTAACGTATCGACAATGAGGATTATATATAATGCAAGACGAAAAGCCCGAAATGAGGATGCGGGTGAGAGAACTCAAATGCGACAACTGTTGCACATATTGGAGAAGAATAAGTGGCTGTCATGGCATAGGAAGGATCCCGTTACGAATGTTGTCACGGAGTTATTTTGGTCACATCCCGACTCAATAAAGTTGGTCAGGTGTTTTCCATCGGTTATTTTGTTGGATCGCACGTACAAGACAAATAGGTACCGAATGCCTTTGTTGGAGATTGTTGGCATCACTTGTACGCACTTGACGTTCTCCGTTGGGTTCGCATTCTTATCATCGGAGAATCATGGGCATTATGTTTGGACACTTGAGAAGTTGAGATCCATATTGGATGAGTGGCCTAAGCCTGACGTGTTTGTTACCGATAGGGACTTAGCCCTTATTAGTGCCATAGAAGAAATTTTTTCGGCCTCGTCTCACCTCCTTTGCTCTCGGCACATCAACAAAGTAGTATTGTCCAAGACTAAGAAGATGTTTGGGGAGAACGATGGTTTTGCGCGTTTTATGGATAGGTGGACGAGCGTGATGTATGCCAACTCGGAGGCCTTATTCGAAGTTAGGGCGAATGACCTGCGTTGTGAGTTTGGGCATGTAAAGGGTCTTACCGAGTACTTGGACAACACATGGTTAAAGAACTACAAGGAGAAATTTGTCTCGGCTTGGACAAATAGACTTATGCACTTTGGGAAAACGACAACGCAGAGGGTGGAGTCTGCGCATTCTACTCTGAAGGTACACCTTGGGAACGGTCAGGCCAATTTTGAGACTCTATGGCATGTGGTTGATGGACTCCTTAGAATCCAACACAACAATATCAAGGCATCGTTTGAGCTAAGTTTGAATGTCGTCCAACATGAGTACGTTGCCGAGTTGTATCGACGATTGCGCGGTTATGTCTCTCAACGGGCGCTTAGGCTAATTAGAGATGAATTGACACTTGGAGAGGATGTTGGTCACGATTCCACTCGTTGTGGTTGCGCGATACGCACCACACATGGCCTTCCTTGTGCACATGAGCTGAACCATCATATATTTGTTGGGTCGCCCATCCCTCTCGAGGACATTCATGTTTACTGGCGAAAGTTGAGTATGATACCTGAGAGTCCGGTGGACTCGTCTGGGTACAACGTGCACGATGAGATTGAAAGGGTGTTGGAAAAGTTTCATGCTTGTAGTAATGAGGACGATCGACTTAGGATTATTCAGCAGCTCAGGGAGATTAGTCGACCTTCGTCTACACCAGGTGTTGTGCCGCCGACAAAAATTAAGACAAAAGGGAGGACACCGGGGTTTTCGAAGAGAAAACACGACTGTGACGATTCATCTACGAGACGGTTGCCGAGTCAGTTCGAGTACGTGCTATCGACTCAGGAGGCCTCAAGTTCTAGGCAGAAGAAAAGTAAAGTTGTTCCTAAACTGCGTCGTGGTAGTCGACGCAAGCAAAGTGCAACTAACATGGCTTACGGTCATTGCGTAGAACCGGATTGGTTGCTACATGTTGAGGGGATCATCGATGTGCTTACCGATGGGAATTGTGGATATAGGTGTGTTGCGTCTGGGCTTGGACTAGCCGATGTCGACGGGTGGAGGATCGTCCGTAGAAGGATGTACGATGAGATTATCAAGCATGAAAACTTTTGGCGCGAAGTGCTAGGCTCGGGTTACGAGAGTGTCAAGATTGCGGTGCATTGCCGAGAGAATCAAGTTGGTGCAACTTTCCAAGAATGGTTGACACTTCCAGACATAGGATTGTTGGTAGCCACCGCGGTCAACGTGGTTCTCGTCAACCTTTCGCGTGGGAGTGCCTCCACATTTCTACCTCTACATAGTGCTCCACCATCCACCGGGCACAACAGACATGTCATTGCCATGATTAATGACAGGAATATACATTGGCTTAGGGTAAGTGATGTGAATTTGGTTGAATTGTTTTGTTGTTTCCCGACAATATGGTCACGTCATACTGTTCAAATTGACAGGTGTTGCTGAGCACGAATGCACCATTGTCATCCTTATACCCGTCATGGGTACGGTATGTTCAGGATATTGCGAAAGGTTGGCGAGATAGATTCGTATTCCGAGACATCGCGCCCATTGCAACTCTACTTGATGCCACCATATCCATTGTAGATTTAAGTACACTGTAGTGTTACAACTAATACCTCTAAATTTGGGCGGTTGTACATTTAGTTATTTTGAAAGTTAGCTTTCAACTTGCGTGGATATAGAATGAATGAATTTACCCTATCTTTCGGGTATTGTTGTGCAGTTTCATTCGTTTCGGTCATGCATTAAAGTTATTTGTATTTGCAGTTGGAGCTGGTTACCGGAACATTCGTTTCGGTCATGCATGACCGAGACGAATGGTAAAGTGTCGCACGTACGCCCCCGAGACTTGAAGCCAAAGCTCCGACACGCAATACCGATAACGCCACTAATCGTCTCCGCGGATCAGTACCGAAAATTATAAATGGGTGTCGGCCCTGCTTGACCGAGATATCAGATGGATACAAACACAAATTCCAACCAAAAAAAAATGGGCACTGAAACATTATAAACTGTCATGCAAATGTATTTAACAGGCAACGGGAACACATCAGCCATTTAAAAATGTCATAAAAATGTAGTACAAATGTCTAGCCCTCCGTTATCGGCTGATCATTGCTTGGGTTTTTTCATATTCTTCCTTCGATACTCCTTCCCATGCATTCTCTTCCGAGGCCCAGCATCGGCCTCGGCAGCCTGAGCTGTGGCCTGGGTTGAGGGTGTCGAATTGCTACCATGCTGGGAGTGCCTCGGACCTTGTTCGGTAGGGCCGGTTGTCGTGGTTGTGCCGGTTGCGGTCGCGGGAAATGTACTCGTGGGGGTGGGACTTAAAGTCCTTCCCGAAAGGAGGTTGACCATGTCAGTTAGAGTGGTCCTCGCCGAGTCAAACGTAGACATCTCTGGGGGGAGGTCCATCCATCGCAACGCCGCGTCCAACGCTCGCCTATTACGCTGATGAAAAATATCGGGTCACTGTCAAATACTCAACATTTCGGAATTACTTAAAAATGCATAATACGTATAACCATTCCAATACCTCAAGTATCTCGTTGTCTGCGATGGTTGAGGCCACCATTACAAGGTCCTCAAAGCTCGGATTCGTGATAACAGGATGAGACACTTTGACGAACCAAGGGAGGTACTCTGGTGTAGCCAAAAACTCAAATACTGCCTTCTCGCCCCGAACTTCAGGAGCCAACACATGGTTCCTCCATCGCTCCCAATTGTCTTGTTCGAACCCATACTTGACGGAGTATTTGTTCGCAAATGGGCCTCTGTGTGCTTCCAATGGACGGTACGGAGGATCTGGTATAGATTGCACATGGCCAAACTGTCTCAGTATCCTCTCTGGGTGGTAGGGCTCCGCCACATCCATGTACTTGATCTTCCCACTGTAAAAGGCCATCGCTCGCACAACGCCATTTTCCCTTAAATTCACATATGGGTCCCAAGTGACCTACAAATAATTCAACAACAAGTGTGTGTAAAAAAAATTACCAAACAAAATCATTCATCAGAGGACATGGATAAGCAGCTCACCTCACTTGGTCGCAACCTATCCAAGGTTCTCCTAATGGCCCCGAGCTTGTCAACATTCGCAACCGTCTCGTGCTTTTGAATCCATCTGGAGACACGAGGGTGCACGTAGTCCAAGTACTTCGCATTGGGCGTGGCCAGACCAAGTTTGAAATGGTCGTACACCCATCCCTGCAAATACGTACAATGTTAGTTAGTCCACAATTGCAAGTTGGCCTCATTGAAAAACAAAATGATAATTAATTCTATTTTGTGACAAACCTCAAGCAATGTCAGATAGCCAGCAATCTGAGACACTAGCACTCTCGTTGCGGACCCCAAGTGTCGATACAAGTAGGCCAACGCAGCCGCTCCCCGTGCGTAGTTCCCTACGTCGTCCAAGTCCTCAAGTAGCTTCAGCAGCGCGATAGACACCCGAGACCCACTCTTATCCGCAAAAAGAGTGCACGACAACAAGTACAGCAGGTACGCTCGGGCGGTGCATTCCACAGGAGGATAATTTCTGGGTCTTGAACCAGCTTTGGGGCACCATCGACTCTTCAACCAATGTTTGCGTACTGTGAGCCCCTTGCTGATATTCACCTCCTCCTCGGCCTCCTCTACGCTAACCCCAAGTAGGTTCGAAACCATTTTGATAGCGTCCGAGCGAGATTCCTCCGTGTACCTAGCAAAGTTCTCCACTTCAACAACTTTGCTCGTCACAGGGATCTTCAGGAGGAAGCTGACATCCTCTAATGAGATAGACATTTCACCAAAAGGTAGGTGAAATGTGTTCGTCTCCGGCTGCCACCGCTCCACAAATGCAGAGATGAGCTCCTTGTTGGCCTTCCGGTATGAGCAGTCTATCAGCGTATTCAACCCTGAACGCTGAATAATCCTCTGCAGTCCCGCCGTGTCCAGGTGACACGACTGTAAATCCTATTCCGCTATTTGAGCTCCGTGATTGATACACTTAAGAACGGGCCGCTCCTGCAAATGTAAAAACATCTCGTCATTATGTGAACACCATGAGTGTTAAGTTTATCATTTCAATGAAATTGAATTTACCTCATTCCTTCATATCGATAAAGCCACATGATCCTTGAAGCTCTTCAGCAACGCCCCGTCTATAGGACCACCGGGGAATGGAGCACGCGCTTCAACACCCACTTCCGACTCTCCTTCGTCGTGGCCAGCTCCACCTCTACTGCTCCCCCCCACATTACGATCTGTTTCTATCATGTTCCCCGCCTCTGAAGAGTCACTGCTACCGGACTCCGATGCATGCCCCTCCTCTTCTCCTCCGGCAACAACAGCATCCTCAGGTCGCCCGACATTGAGGGTCGAACCCTCATCGTGCAAATGTAACCTTCCACGAGTGCCATCTACCTTCGCCTTGCCCTTACCATCCTCATTCTCCTTCTCTTTCTCTTTCCAAGACGATGTCGTCGGGGTCTCCGCCACCTCGCCCCCCGGTTAGGCCTCGGGACCTCAGCTCCAGCCTCTTCCCTAGTCACCGGTAGCTTCGGAAGAGCCATACCTGAATAAATTACAACATACAAGCGCATGGAATAGATCCCAAATTAAATTTACAAAACAAAAATGTCCCAATCATCCATTTCTTATGTCTCGGTCAAGCAGGTTTGTGAAACAACATATATTCTCGGTCGCCCATGACCGACAATTCCTCTAATATATCGTCAGTGTACAACCGAGTCCAATGAAAAGGTCTCGGTTGTCCGCCACCGAGATGTGTTGACCATTTCAATTCGCCTTGCTCTCGGCCAATCACGACCGAGCCTACTCTAACACTCACGCCATGGTACAACCTAGACTATGACCAAATTCTCAGTTGTACACCACTGCCACCACATTACCTAGCAGTAATTCTATCTTTCGTCACGTCTCGGCCGCGATACCTAGAGTCCTCTCGGCCTTGCGTAGCCGAGACTCTGTGATATTTGTCGGCCTTTGTGGCCGAGAGTTCGACTTCCCCAAAATGTAGCTTCTCTCTCGGACATGCTTGTCCGAGAGAGTAAGCACATTCTCTTTCTGTGTGGCCGAGAACCGCGAATTCCCAGTTCTTACACTAATAAACAAACCACCACTGTAAATCACAACTACTATACCAAATGTAACTTAATTACACTAAAAACGTACCTTCAAACGACCGATTTCGCGCAAAAACTGTGTGTTCGAAGATGTTCAGCGAAACCCTAACTTCGAGACGAAATCGGCTCACACCACGACCCTACGAACTGCAAAAAAACCGTCAAACGGAGGAGAAACACAAGGCGAGACACGGGAGACACGATTTCGAAGATTCCTCCCCTTTGGACGGTTCGCTCACACAAAACGGGTTCTTGGAGTCCAGGCGGTGAAGATGGTGGTGGGGGTGGTGGGGTGCAGATGGATTTCCACGAGGGGTAGTTTAGGTATTTCGGGTCTAATTTTTGAGTGCCCCAGGTAAATCGGTTTGTGCCCACATTAACTGGGTGCCTTCATTAAATGACGGGGTGCCCTTAGCGGCCCTCCTTGTGCGTGCACCTCTTGCATCCGATGGTCGTGTGCTTCATGTTAAGTAAACTAAATATTGTATATAGCAGTGTAGGAAACTAAATATTATATCTAGTAATTTAGGAAACTAAATATTATATCTATTTAATAGGTTCCTTTTGTAGTTATACTTTGCTTTCTTGTATTTTAAATCTGTGTATATGTATAGGGTACTATGTACACAAGCTTCCTACTCAATAAGCACATTCCATTCTGAAATTATCATGGTATCGTAGCCTTAATCGTGGTTCCTATCTCTGGTTGTGTGAGCGTGGTTCCACAACAACTCTGTACTTGATCTGACGCATATCGTTTCACACCAACCTATCTCGACTGTTGCGTGTCTTGTCCAGTCGCGCGTCTATCGCGTGCCTCGTCAGTCGAATTACCTTAGTGACCGCCTGCCAGCGCCCGCCACCTGTCGCCTGCAAGCCACCAACATCTGCACCGTCTGCCGCGTGTTAGCCATCTCCGCACCTGCTGCCCGGCTCCGCACCTACTGCCCAACTCTGCTTCTGCTGCCCCGGCTCTGCACCTGCTGCCTGGCTCTGCTTTTGTTGCCCGCCTGCTACCCGACTTCGCTTCTGCTGCCCGCCTGCTGCTCTGCAAGCGTCACATCGTTGTGCAACTCCGTGACACCACCTGTTTGCACGTCCAGCCACCGCATCGCTAGTCGACTGCGCAACTTGTTTGCCTGCCTGAATAATGCACCAGTCGCTTGCACTCTAACCAATCTCACCGGTTCATTATTCAACGAAGAAAAATAAAGTCTCCCAACCTATCTCCATAATTTTTAATGGTATAAATTACTCACTTTGGTCCCAACATATTAAAAGTTTTTTAATTGGTCGAAAATTTTACCGAATCGTTACGGGAGTCAACTCCAAACTAGAAAAGAATTATATGGTGACACAAGCCAAATTTATTGACCGACTCGACGACTAGGACAGTAAGAATCATCAAATTGTCACTTGATTCTATAACACATCTGCTCCCTCTATTCAAATTCAGTTTGTTGATTTTGAGACGGGTAAAGAGATTTGGGACTTTTTGTCTATTAGATATAAAACCTCTAGTTTGGCACAATATTATTAATTGTTCGCCACTTTGAACAATTTGAAACACGAAACTAGTAAGTCTATCGATGAATTCTTGGCATTCATTCAACCAATCTGGAACCAGTTACAACAAGCTGAAATTAGCAAAGACTACCTTCATCTCATCCAAGTTCTTATGACTCTTCGCCCTGAATATGAATCAGTCCGTGCGACCCTCTTTGTTGGGGCATGTGTCATAGGTCAATCCATTAACTGTCTTTATGAATAATTTTAGTTAAAAAAATAGAGGATTTCATTTGCTGTTTATTATAATTAATTTGCATGTTTACATTATAATAAGATCCATGGGTATTAACAGAAATATCCTAAATGTCCATAGTCAATCATTATACTGGGAACTATAATGAATTAAGACTAGTGTGAGTCTTGATCGATTATCATATGATGATTATACGTATAGGGATACGAATCAAGATCACGAGTACTTGTTAGGGAACAAAGTACTGGACCGACCCGCTATGAGAACATCACATGGATTAAGTCATAGTTGTTTCTCATGATAGGTATATTTTTCAGTCCTCTGACTTAAGATTACCAGAGACTTCAACATTAGGAACATAGTGATTTAACACTGTCAAACGTTGTCTTTAACCGGACGATTATAAAGGTTGTGATTGGTTACTGTGTGAGCAATGTGATGAAGTTGTGTAATCGAGATATAATTTGTCTCTCTCATATAAAGAGAGATATCTAGTGGATCCCTCGATGTGTTAGACTGTTAAAAGGCATAGGCTAAGTGAATTAATATTGATCAATGTCACTTGGGTGTTTTTAGTCTACCTAGAGATCGAGATTAGAACGATTGAATATGTTGGACGACAATTCCATGCCTTATGTTTGATCAAAAGGATATCGTGTGACAAAAGAATGTTATATACACTATTCATTAGGTTGTATCGATTTGATATTCGTATGACTTGGTTAGTCATAATGTCTTGCTAGAGGTCGTTTATGACTTGTATACCAAAATGTGTTTTGGTTCACTACCAACGTTGTATGAGCCTATTCGGTAGCACACTAAGAATGATTTTGCGAGATTTTAAGATGATTCAGAAAAATGAATTTTATATGATAAAACTCATGACAGAAACGTCCTTGTGGAGTATTACACTTATACTTCTTTAAGTAGGGGTATATGTGTAATTTACTTAACCGTCTATGTACAAGGGTTGTATAAATAGATGCTTTAAGTTATAACACACAGACGAAAGATTAAGGGCCGAAACTCTATTTTCGTTTTAGAAATGACTTATTCGGTACGCTCTGGATCGTTTTGGAGAGAAACAAAAGGTTTGGTATTCTCTCGAAGCTAGTACTTCGAATCTCGACCGCCGTTCGTGCGTGGACTGGCGTTCGTCGTTGACAGTGCCTTAGAGATCGATCAACCTTCAGAAATGTATTTTGCGATCGAGGTATGATTAAGTTTTCTTGGTTTAAACGTTTTTAATGGAATTAGATTCGGATCCTGTCGGGGTTTTTGTGAAAATTATTTTGTAATCTCCGTTGCGTATGAACCCCAAAACCCAACACTCTTGCATCGCGATCCACTGCCTTCTCTTGACGCAGCTGTAAAAGAAGTTTTTTTTTAAGAAACTTGGTCTGGCTTGGTCAACTCTGGCCCTTCATCAGAAGTGGCCCTCGTAACTACTCAATCATGGCCTAAATCCGTCCCCCACCTTTGTAAGAACTGCAGAAAAATGGGCCATTCGCTTGTTAATTGTCCTACAATTGAGTGCCAATACTGTCATGAACGTGGTCACATAATGCAGAACTACCCAAATAAATGATTTCATCCTAAAGGCACATCTAAGTCTGCATCTGGTTTTTCTGTTGTTGTTGTTGTCTCCGATAGGTTACGTTCTTCTCCAATGTTTTCTATGAGCGACTTGAAAACAATCATCAAACATGTGATACCCACCCAACCCACTGCCCTATCTGTAACCTCAAGTAACCATTGGTTCTTTGATTCTGGGTGTCGTAATCATATGACACCAAATCTATCTCTCTTTTCTAACCGTAGTCCTTCTTCGCATTCTTTAAGAACTCAGACTGCAAACGGTAGCTCTATGTCTGTTGCCCACTCAGGAACCGTGTCTAACCACAGTTTGTATCTCCCCAACACCCATTGTGTTCCTGACCTCATTCTGAACTTAATTTCTGTTGGTCAATTATATGACCAAGGCTTGACTATTTTTTTTTCTCCCACTGGATGTCAGGTACAGGACATTCAGACGGGTCATATTCTGGGAACGGGAATCAAAGTGGGATGATTATTTGAGCTCATGTTACTTCATATGCCTACCGTCAAACAAATCTCTTTTGTAGTTTCCACCCCCTCACTTTATTAGTGGCACCTTCGTCTTGGCCATACATCAGCCAGTAAACTCTGTACTCTTGTTTTTAGTGGGTCATTTGGTATTTTTAAATTCGAGTCTTTTGATGGTGTGCATTGTCAATTGGAAAACAACTTGCTTCTTCTTTCTGTCTTAACGAATTCATCAATAATACTTAATTTCGATTAGTTCGTTCTGATATTTGAGGTCCTGCACCTACTTCAACTGTGAATGATTATCCCTATTTTGTACTGTTCATTGATGATTATTCAAGGTTTACCGGGATATATTTTCTGCAACATCGATATGAAATACCTCAAACTTACATTGATTTTGCTAACATGATCAAAACTCAATTTGCATGTACAATCAAAATTCTTCGTACTGACAATGCTTTAAAATACCGTGATTCTGTCCTTCTTCAGTTTCTTAAACTACAAGGTACCATTGTTTAACGTTCCTGCCCGTACACCTCTCAACAAAATGGTCAAGCTGAAAGGAAACATCGACATATCCTAGACTCTAAACGTGCCCAACTTCTCTCTGCATCTTGTCCAAAAAAGTTTTGGGGTGAAGCCACTTTAAATTGTGTCCATACCATTAATCGACTCCCCACACCAGTGTTAAAGAACATCTCTCATTTTGAACGATTATATGGTACCTCACCGGACTATTCTAATCTTCGAGTTTTTTGTTATGCATGTTTCATTATTCTTACCCCCCCTGAACATACCAAACTTGAACCGCGTGTTCGTCTATGTTGTTTTCTCGGGTATGGAATTGAACATAAGGGCTATAGGTGTTGAGATCCTCTTTCTTGGCAATTATGCATCTCCAAACATGTTACTTTTTGGGAAAATATCATATTCTCTACCCCATCCAAATTCGACAGTTCATTATCATGTATTCAACCGTTTTTCACTAACTCGTCTATCGAACTTTTCCCATCTTCTGTTGTAGGTACTCTATATGAGCTTAATGATCATGATCCCATTCCAGCACCCGTCGTCAATGAATCTGCCCCCTTTAATACTCATATTCATGCTTCTGTTCCTCCTCATTGTTTTGAACAGGTAACTGAACCCTCCTCTTACCTCAAAGATTATCATTGTTTCTCTGTTATTTCTTCTTTACATGAGCCTTCCTCCTATCGAGAGGCTAGTTCTGACCCCTTTTGGCAGCAAGCAATGTCAAAAGAATTGTGTGCATTAGAGAAGACTCGTACTTGGAACTCAGTAGATCTACCCTCTGGCAAGACTCCAATTGGATGCAAATGGATTTACAAGATAAAAAATCGCTTTTATGGCTCTATTAAGCGGTATAAGGCTCGTTTGGTCGCTAAAGGCTACACACGTGAATACGACATTGACTATGAAGAGACTTTTACTCCTGTAGCTAGCCTGACCTCTATTCGAAGTCTGCTTGTTGTAGCAACTGTCCGCCATTAGCCTGTAACGACCCGCTCTAATTAATCACAATTAATTAACAAATTACAAGTTAAGACCCTAAGCTCAGACCCACGTGGACGCCGCAGATAGGTCAGGGCACGCCGACTAGGTAAATAGTGATTTTGTGTGATTGTTTGCCTATTCTCGATGTTGTATATCGAGTTATTCGCTTAACATCGCATGCGTGTATTTATATCATTGAATCGAGCGAGATAGTGTAACGAGTGTTCGCCTCGAAAAACGTGTCGAGACGGGTACTAAGTAGCGAACTATGGGTACACTAGGTCGGGGAAAATTAAAACATACAAATTAAATGAATTAATAATAATGGTCATGTAATTACTATGGAATAGATATTAGGTGGCTAGTGACGCAGCGGTACGCGTATATAGTGATTCAGACACGTAACCAGAGCGTCGAAACGCCGAAAAACACGGGCGAATGTCCCAACTGTGTAACATTTTGGAGTCAAAGACACAAAGTCAACTAGCTTACCCCCATTTACACTCCATCCTCACTCCATCATCATTTTCTCCTCTCCCTCACGTCACCCCCTCTCACACCTACTCACATGCACTCTCTCCCACACCCACACATACACAACACACACACACACACACCAGCCGAGAGGAAGGAGAAAGAAAACAGAGAGGAGGAGGAGGAGGAGGAGGAGGAGGAGGTGGAGGAAGCGGGAAGGAGAGGAGAGAGAGCGCGGAGAAGCCGGGAATGAGGTAAGTCATTACTTTTGTGGTTGTTCGGTGCGTCGGCGTCGGCCATGGTGGAGGACGCGGGGGAGGGGTTCGGCCATGGAGGCCGAACCAGGTCGAGGTGGAGACACCCCAGGGCCGGTCCGGGCCCAACACGGTTGGACCTGTCCAGGCCCAACCGGACCCGACCCGGGTGGGCCCAAACCGGGTCTGGCCGAGCCGGTTGGACCGGGTCAAACCCGGTCCAGGGGCCCACCCCTATATTAAAATAATATAAATGTCAAAATATAATTTAAAAGTAATTTAAAATTTAATAAATTACAGAAAAATAAGAAAAATATGTTGAAGATTATGGGAAAAATCCAAAAAATCGGGAAAAATTATCAAAAAACGAGAAAAATGTAGAAAAATGATACTCGAGAATTTTTCGGGCGTTGACACCCCGGTATAACTCGAAAAGTGTGCCAAACTAAAACTTTTTGAAATGAGAGTTTTCATAATTTGGCGACACATTATAAACTCACTTAATTTGACTATAAGCTAGTTAAAACGGTTTAGTTGGACACCATGGACTTAGACTACCATAGTCGGGTATCAGACGCGTATCTCGAGACGAGTGCGGGGCGTTTCAAAAGCATTTTACGATTTGTTCGAGGTAAGTAAACCCACAAGAAATTTAGTTAAAATTCAATTTATGCGCTTGCTTTATTTTGCATTCTAAATTATTCCATTGTGTTTTCCCTCGCTGTTCGTTTACTGTTCATCCACTCCCACGTATGTATGTGTGTTTGTTGACGGGGTCAGCATGGCACAGACTTACACCCCGGGGCTAGCTACCCCGTACTGTTCGAGTAATTGGCCATGATAGGGCTACGCGGCGACCATTCTCCGCGAAACCCGTAGGTTGAGAGATGTTTGACAAATACCTAAGTCTACGTCAATGGTTCCTCTCGATAGATGTTTGGACGGGGTCTTCCGTTCAATGGTTCCTCTCATTCGATCGTGAGATGTTTGGTGAGGTAGTCGTCAATGGTTCCTCTCGGTTTAACTACGAAGATTCCCGGATGTCGACCAGGGTTCTCTGTCACGCTACACTCGTGTCCAAATTTGACTTCTCAACGACTTATTTTCATGCGAATTTCTTTATTCTTGTTCTTTATTTAAATTGCATGAATTGTAGTCGTTTCATTGGAATTCGTGAATATTAGCTAACGTTCTTTGGGATTTACTCACCTGGGATTTGTCATTGTTTTTGGTGACAAATCGCATATCCTGCGACGAGCCGAGGCAAGGGCGTCTTAGGCGACTACGTCTAAGTTAGGAGAGCTGTCACTTTTTGCGTAAGTGGTTGTACGTATATATTTACTATTAACTACCTTATGATATTTTGGGAAAGGCTTGTACACCCGATACATGTATATGCTCACTTTTTGTATTTTTGTTGCTCTTGATATACATGGTATCAAATGCCGAGTTTCCACACCGTAGGGTTGTTCATAAAAACGCAAACTTTACACTTTTACGATATATGCATGCCTTAAGACTTCCGCATCAATGTATGATTTATATTAAACTACTAAATCACGAATAACTTAATAATTCATAAAATATCCGTAATTACTAAGTTAAAGGCGAATAAGTTATGTACAAGGGTTTAGGTCGCAGACAGTCAAAATAAGCGTGCGGTGACGTGGCATGCTTGGCGACGTGTCTGGCGATGTGGCGGTACCCGGTTTTCTATGGAATTTGGGGCTGTCACAGTTTGTATCAGAGCTTTGGTTCAAGCGAACCTAGAGGAAAAGTTTAATGAAACTGAATAAGACTTAACAAACGAATTTAGATGTGGAAACCCGAAGATCCTAACTTAGAACTTTAGTTGGGAAGCGAACATGGGACGGGTAGTGCCAAGGCTTATATGTTATATATTTTAATTTGTAATAGTATATATGCGTATACGATGTTGATACGGACCTTTGCTATCGTATGATACGACATGGACGGACAGCCGACTCCACCTTCAGAGGATATTGGATAGACGAGTGGTACTACGCCTAGCGCAATCGATCAGAGTGTACTTGATTGGATCGCGACATACAATTGACAATTCGAGCAGATGATGGCCTTGCTTCGTGCTTAGACAGTGGCTATTGCGACACTTATTACCGGCATCTACATACGCAGTGACACCGACACAGACCCACAGGAGATCACATGCGAGACTTCCCTGTCAACTGAGGCTAAGCTGACAAAGGAATTTGTGAGATTTCAGCCAAGATATTTCACTGGAGGCGGAGACCTAGAGGCAACTGCGAGATGGCTTCTCGCACACGAGAAATTACATAATCTTCCGAGGATTCACGACAGTATTCGCGCCAGGATATCTGGATACATGCTCCGATGAGATGCCGAAGTTTGATGGACCGCTCATACCGAGACTCGTAGAGTGCCGACTAGTTGGGCCGGTTGTAGACAGGTCTTTTATGACCAGTATATACCGAGGGAGATACAGTTGCGTCTGAGACAAGGGTTTTTGTGTCTTAGGCAGGGTAATCGCATAGTGGTCCAATATATGGAGAGGTTTCTCTACCTGGTGCAGTTTGCTGGGGATTTGGCTTCTACAGATCGCGATCAGGTTCACTACTTTAGAGTTTGGCTTAGAGATGAGATTGCAAGCGTTGTAGTATCAAGCGGAGCTCGTACACTGCAAGAGATCTACGAGAGGGCCTTATCCCATGAGACATATCTTCTCTCTCGTGCCGCGATGCCCATGCTACAGTTGGCATTGGGGTCGTCCCAGCAAGGCACCAGGTTTGACAGGAAAGGGAAAAGGATCATCGATCACAAAGATAGACGAGGACTAGACATGATTATCACCAGACAGTCATTTCTCATGCGATAGTACCCACACAGTCAGCACAGCTGTTGGGTGGTGGTTATACACCGCGGCATGGACATAGACCGACCCAAGATCAGGGATGGTAGAGTCAACCGAGACACCAGAGGTTAGACTTAAGGATATCCCAATTGTCAGTGAGTTTCCCGATGTCTTTCTGGAGGATTTACCAAGATTGCCCCCACACCGAGATATTGAGTTCGTTATTGAGTTAGTGTCAGGCACACAGTCGATAACTAGCAGATTGTACCGGATGGCACGGAAGGAGCATGATGAGTTGAAGACTCAACTGGAAGATTTAGAGAGGAAAGGGTTTATACACCTGAGCACATCACCATGGGGAGCACCGGTTCTGTTAGTTAAGAAGAAGGACAGTAGCTTGAGGATGTGTATTGACTATAGGAAGTTGAACTAGGTGACAGTACGAAATCGTTACCCTTTGCCAAAGATCGACGATTTGTTTGACCAGTTGGCCGGAGCACGTGTCTTCTCTAAGATCAACTTAAGATCAGGTTGTAATCAGCTCAGGATTCGGGATGAAGTCATACCTAAGACTGCATTCAGCACCAGATATAGGTTATTTGAGTTTACAATGATGCCATTTGGACTAACAAATGCACCAACCATGTTCATGGACTTGATGCACAGAGTACTGAAGCCGTACTTGGATAAATTTGTTATAGTATTCATTGACGACATATTGATCTACAACAAGACTCGTGAAGATCACAGACAACATCTCAGGCAGATATTGATGACGCTGATAGAGCACAAACTTTATGCTAAGTTTAGTAAGTGCGAGTTTTGGCCGTCAGAAGTGAAATTCTTGGTACACGTGATCAGTGACAGAGGTATATCAGTGGATCCTAGTAAAATCCATGCTGTCATAGATTGGTCGACACCTGAAATAGTAACATATATCTGGAGCTTCCTAGGGTTGGCAGGATATTATAGGCGATTTGTGAAGGACTTCTCGAAGATCGCCGCGCCGATGACTAAATTGACGAAGAAGGATGTACCTTTCAATTGGTCGAAGGAGTGCGAAGACGCATTTACACAATTGAAGATGACACTGACTACTGCACCAGTACTAGTGTTGCCAGAGCCGGGTAAGGGATTAACAGTTCATACCGATGCTTGCGGCACAGGGCTAGGTTGTGTGCTGATGCAGGGAGACAGCGTAATCGCCTATCTATCCTGACAGTTACGGACCCATGAGAGGAATTATCCAGTGCATGAATTGGAGCTTGCAGCAGTCGTATTTACACTGAAGGTATGGAGACATTGCCTCTACCATGAGAGGTTCACATTATATACAGATTATAAGAGTTTGACATACTTATTCACTTAGAAAGATCTGAACATGAGACAACGACGTTGGCTAGAGTTGCTGAAGGACTACGACTTATCCATCGAATATCAGCTTGGGAAGGCAATGTCGTAGCAGATGCATTGAGCAGGAGAAGACCAGATTCTGAAAGAGTCGTCTGCCATATGATGCACGAGTATGGTTTACTTGAGGCGGCGACAACACTGAGTTTGACAGACGTTCCTGCTATAGCGGACGCACAGATTCGTGGACAGATTGGTGTACCGTCTATTTTTATTCCGCGAGTGTTTGAGTGTTAGAGGACTGACGAGATGTACTCGAGATTCAGTGAGATGGCACGCAATCTCGATCACCTGGATTGGAGCGAGTCTGTGGATTAGTGTTTGAGGCACCGATGGAGGTTATGGATTCCAGCAGTGGCAGAGATACGCGATGGGATACTCCAGGAGGCTTACAGGTCCCGGTATACAGTGCATCCTGGCAGGACCAAAATGTATCACGATATGCGACGATTATTTTGGTGGCCAGGGATGAAGGCGGACGTCGGCACCTACGTTAGAGGTTGTGAGGTGTGCCAGCAGGTTAAGGCTGAGCACAGGAGGCCTGGAGGGTTATTGCAGCCACTGCCCATCCCTTAGTGGAAATGGGAACACGTTACGATGGATTTCGTTTATGGATCGCGGAAACACGATGCGATATGGGTGATTGTGGATAGGTTGACGAAATCAGCTCATTTCCTACCAATTTCTATGAAATATAATTTCACACAATTGAGCATATTATTCGAAAAAGAGATTGTACGACTGCACGGAGTACCAATTTTGATTGTTTCAGACCAAGACAGTCGTCTTACATCATCATTGTGGCAAGCTATGCAGGAACAGTTTGGTACTAAATTACAGTTTAGCACCGCATTCTATCCTCAGACAAACGGGTAGTCAGAGATATTAATACAAATACTGGAGGATATGCTCAGGGCATGTGTGTTGCAGTTTGGTGGGTCTTGGGAGGAGTACTTGCAGCTCTGTGAATTTGCTTACAACAATAGCTATCAGGCCAGTATTGGGATGCCGCCATTTGAAGCCCTGTACGGTAGACAATGTAGATCACCGGCTTGTTGGGCAGAGCTAGAGGATACAAAAGTTGTGGGACCTGAGATTGTTGTGGACCATACATAGAAGGTGAGACTGATTCGTCAACTGTTATTGGCTGCCCAACAGAGACAGAAGAAGTATGCGGATAAGTACTGCGATGGACTGAGCTACGAGGTAGATGATTGGATCTACTTTAAAGTTTCTTCGTTGAAGGGGTCATCGGAGATTTGGGATCAAGGGGAAACTAGCGCCAAGATTTATTGGGTCGTTTCAGATTGAGAACGAGTTGGGAAAGTCGCTTATCAGTTGAAATTGCCAAGTCGATTGGCAGGGGTTCATAATGTTTTTCGTATTTCGATGTTACGGTTGGCCAGATCAGAACCGAGACTAATGGTTGATATGACAAAAATCGAGGTTTGACTGGATGTGACGTACGAGGAACACCCCATTGAGATAGTGGATTGCAAGGTACAGACCCTTAGAAGGAAAGAAATACCACATGTACTCGTTCGATGGCAGTATCATAAGAACGAGGGCCTCACTTGGGAGAGAGAGTCTACCTTGCTAGAGCGATACCCGCACTTGTTCCAAGGTAAAGATTTCATTAAATTTGAATTTCGGGACGAAATTCCTTTTAGTTGGGAAGATTGTAACGACCCACTCTAATTAATCACAATTAATTGACAAATTACGGGTTAAGACCCTAAGCTCAGACCCACGTGGACGCCGCAGATAGGTCAAGGCACGCCGACTAGGTAAATAGTGATTTTGTGTGATTGTTTTCCTATTTGCGATGTCGTATATCGAGTTATTCGCTTAACATCACATGTGTGTATTTATATCATTGAATCGAGCGAGATAGTGTAACGGGTGTTCGCCTCGAAAAACGTGTCGAGACGGGTACTAAGTAGCGAACTATGGGTACAATAGGTCGGGGAAAACTAAAACACACAAATTAAATGAATAAATAATAACGGTCATGTAATTACTATGGAATAGATATTAGGTGGCTAGTGACGCAGCGGTACGCGTATATAGCGATACGGACTTGTAACCCAGGCGTCGAAACGCCGAAAAACACAGGCGAAGGTCCCAGCTGCGTAGCATTTTGGAGTCAAAGACATAAATTCAACTAGCTTACCCCCATTTACACTCCATCCTCACTCCATCATCATTTTCGCCTCTCCCTCACGTCACTCCCTCTCACACCTACTCACATGCACTCTCTCCCACACCCACACATACACACACACACACCAGCCGAGAGGAAGGAGAAAGAAAATAGAAAGGGGGAGGAGGAGAAGGAGGTAGCGGGAAGGAGAGGAGAGAGCGCAGAGAAGCCGGGAAGGAGGTAAGTCATTACTTTTGTGGTTGTTCGATGCATCGGCGTCGACCATGGTGGCGGACGTGGGGGAGGGGTTCGGCCATGGAGGCCGAACCAGGTCGTGGTGGAGATGGCAGGGGTGTCTCCCACTGCCATCGAGTCCACCGAGGTTGGGGACGTGCGTCTCCAACCAGAAGAAAAGAAAAAAAAAGAAGAAAATCAGAGACTAACGTCTCTGGAGGAAGAAAGGAGATGGGGTGGCGTGCGTGCATCCCCTGGACTGGTTGGGCTGGTATGGGCCCAACCGGACCCGACCCGGGTGGGCCCTAACCGGGTCGGGCCGACCCGGTTGAACCGGGTGAAACCCGATCCAGGGGCCCACTCCTATATTAAAATAATATAAATGTTAAAATATAATTTAAAAGTAATTTAAAATTTAATAAATTACAGAAAAATAAGAAAAATATGTGGAAGATTATGGGAAAAATCCAGAAAATCGGGAAAAATTATCAAAAAATTAGAAAAAGGTAGAAAAATGATACTCGAGGATTTTTCGGGCGTTGACACCCCGGTATAACTCGAAAAGTGTGCCAAACTAAAACTTTTTGAAATGAGAATTTTCATAATTTGGCCACACATTATAAACTCACTTAATTTGACTCTAAGCTAGTTAAAATGGTTTAATTGGACACCAGGGACTCAGAATACCATAGTCGAGTATCGAGCGCGTATCTCGAGGCAAGTGGGGGCGTTTCGAAAGCATTTTACGATTTGTTCGAGGTAAGTAAACCCATGAGAAATTTAGTTAAAATTCAATTTATGCGTTTGCTTTATTTCGCATTCTAAATTATTCCATTGTGTTTTCCATTGCTGTTCATTTACTGTTCATCCACTCCCACATATGTATGTGTGTTTGTCGACGTGGTCGGCATGGCACGAACTCACACCCCGGGGCTAGCTACCCCGCGCTGTTCGAGTAATTGGCCATGATAGGGCTACGCGGTGACTATTCTCCGCGAAACCCGTAGGTTGAGAGATGTTTGACAAAGACCTAAGTCTACGTCAATGGTTCCTCTCGAGAGATGTTTGGACGGGTCTTCCGTTCAATGGTTCCTCTCATTCAATCGTGAGATGTTTGGCGAGGTGGTCATCAATGGTTCCTCTCGGTTTAGCTACGAAAATTCCCGGATGTCGACCAGGGTTCTCTGTCACGCTACACTTGTGTCCAAATTTGACTTCTCAACGACTTATTTTCATGCAAATTTCTTTATTCTTGTTCTTTATTTAAATTGCATGAATTGTAGCCGTTTCATTGGAATTCGTGAATATTAGCTAACGTTCTCTGGGATTTACTCACCTGGGATTTGTCATTGTTTTTTGTGACAAATCGCAAATCCTGCGACTAGCCGAGACAAGGGCGTCTTAGGCGACTACGTCTAAGTTAGGAGAGTTGTCACTTTTTACGTAAGTGGTTGTACGTATATATTTACTATTAACTACTTTATGATATTTTGGGAAAGTCTCGTACACCTGATACATGTATATGCTCACCTTTTGTACTTTTCTTGCTCTTGATATACATGGTATCAAATGCCGAGTTTCCACACTGTAGGGTTGTTCATAAAAATGCCAACTTTACACTCTAACGATATATGCATGTCTTAAGACTTTCACATCAATGTATGATTTATATTAAACTACTAAATCATGAATAACTTAATAATTCATAAAATATCCATAATTACTAAGTTAAAGGCGAATAAGGTATGTACAAGGGTTTAGGTCGCGGACTGTCAAAATAAGTATGCGGTGACATGGCATGCTTGGCGACGTGTCTGGCGACGTGGCGATACCCAATTTTCCTTGGAATTTGGGGCCGTCACATGGCCCTTGTTCTAAATGGATGTTAAAAATGCTTTTCTAAATGGTGATCTTGTCGAAGAAGTCTATATGTGTCCACTTGGATACTCTCATTCTCCAAAACATGTTTATCTCCTCTGTCGTGCATTGTATGGCTTTAAACAAGCTCCTCGTGCCTGGTTTGCCAAGTTCAGTTCCACTATTACATAGTTCGGTTTTCAGTCGAGTCCTCACGATTTTGCCTTATTCAATCGACGAACTGACGAGGGCATGGTTCTTCTCCTGCTTTATGTAGATGACATGATCATCATTGGGGATGACTCCGCTGCGATTTCTGACTTACAACAATATCTCAAGAGTAACTTCGAAATGAAGGACTTTGGCAACTTGAGATACTTTCTTGGTGTTGAAGTTACCTCTACTCTTGATGGATACTATCTTTCACAAGTGAAATATGCATTTGATTTGATATCTCACTTTGTGATTACTGATATTGTTGTTGCATCCACTCCATTGGACATGAATGTCAAGCTAACTCCATCAGATGGTACACTTTTTTCAGATCCTACCCTATATCGCCAGCTTGTGGATAGTTTGGTTTATCTTACTGTTAGCCGTCTAGACATTGCTTACGTTGTTCATGTTGTCAGTCAGTTCATGTCAGTTCCTCATACTATTCACTTCACTACTTTTCTCTACATCTTTCGATATGTAAAAGGCACCCTGTTTCATGGTCTCCATTTCTCCGTCAACTCTCCATTAGTATTATCTAGTTACTCGGATGCAGATTGGGCTGGTGATCCTACCGACCGACGTTCTACTACTGGTTATTATTTCTTCTTGGGCACCTCATTAATATCATGGCGAAGCAAGAAACAAACAGTCACATCTCATTCTAGCACAAAATCTAAGTATTGGGCTCTTGTTGATGCTACCTCTAAACTACTTTTGATTCGTTGGTTACTTGAAGATATGGGGGTTACACATGCTTCTGCTACCATTCTGCATTGTAACAATCAAAGTGCAATTCAAATTGCGAACAACGATGTTTTTCATGAGAGAACAAAACATATTTAGAATGATTATCACTTCGTCCGTCAACACGTGGTTCCGGGTACTCTTCAGCTTTCTTCTATCTCATCCTCCAATCAGACATCTGATATCTTCGCTAAAGCTCATTTTCCGGGTCGCTTTCATATTTTGGTTGATAAACTCAAGTTGATTTCTACGAACCCATCTTGAGTTTGAGGGAGGGTGTTAAAGAAACTAAATATTGTATCTAGCAGTTTAAGAAACTAAATATTGTATCTGGCAGTTTAGGAAACTAGTATCTCGTATATTTCGTAGGTTCCTTTTGTGGTTATAGTTTCATTTCTTGTATTCTAGACCTGTGTATATATATATATAGGGTACCATGTACACAAGTTTCCTACACGATAAACACATTCCATTATGAAATTATCACTTTACGTATCTTGCGTTGCATCTTGCCTACCCACAATCAGTCTCTATTTATTGTTCGTTTGACCGTACCAGCCCGTGCACAAAAATCACATTTTTGCCCACTAACCGAGACTTTCGTTCCTCGCCATGCTTTCCAACTTGAGTCCGCTCCACCAATCTGCAACTGCCATCAACTCATCTGTTCGATCTGATATCATCTATGATTGCTCTGCCCATGTGTATGTGCACTCCAAATTTGCTCATAAGTCGATCATCTGCTTGTATGTCGTGGGTTACAACATACATATATTTATGCTCTGTGGGTTGTCGTTGATTAATTTTCTCTGCATTGCCATTTGTTGACTCGAGTTTGTTCTTATGTTGCTGCATGTACACTCCATTGATTTGTTTAGCAAACTCGAGTTGGTTTTGACAAACTTATCTTGAATTTAAGGGAGGCTGTTAACATTTGAGATCATTCGGTTGTAACCAAAAGATATTGTAGTTGTAACTATTACCTATATAAATAGATGGTTTGTACTTAAGAAAGATACAAAATAGAGATCATATCTTTTAGAAATTCACATTATTCATGATCGAGCACTTAATGATGATAATGTCACATCATTTATCGAGCTAGATTGCTGGTTAGATCTTGAGATTTCCTCCGTAGCACCATTGCCGAATGATGAGAAAGTTGGTTGTCTTGGTGAAGGTAGAGTCACAGAGTCACTAATGAGCATGGAAATGACTTCAGACATTGTGGGTCGGTCTCTTGGTTTATCTTGCACACATAGCAATGCAACGTTAATAAATCTCGTTGGGGAAGACGAGAGGCTTGAGGGATCGCCTAACATTGGATCAATAAGCTCCAACTCTCTTTCACATGTCCACATGTTCCATGCCTGTAAGTGAATAAATTTCAAATCGTCTGAAAAAACAATTGCATAACTAATAATTAACAAATTATAAAGAGATTTTATTTTGTGACTCTAGCTTTTGCACTTTCTTTTAAAGGGTTTCTCATTAAGAAGATTGCAAAAGTTGCATGTACACATGGGAAATCAAAATCTCTATGTCAACAATTAGATAAGTATGTACTTACATGTTCAATAAGATTGAGGGAATCATCATTTGAAAGTTGAAATCTTGAATTCTTTTGACCACTAACAATCTCCAATAATAAGACTCCAAAGCTAAACACATCAGATTTGATAGAGAAGAGACCCTCCATAGCATACTCGGGAGCCATGTAGCCACTACGTACATATCATTATTCAACCAAAAAAAATCAGCAAAAGCCAGTTTTAAACGATAAATAAATTCATTAATTTATATATGATTAAATTCAACTTAAAATAAAAATGGGAAGTACATCACTTACTATGTTCCAACTATCCGATTTGTATTTGCTTGTGATTTGTCAGCTTCGAAAATTCTTGCCATCCCAAAATCTGATATTTTTGGGATCATCTCATCGTCTAGTAAAATATTACTTGCTTTGAGATCTCTATGAATAATACGTAACCTTGAATATTTATGAAGATACAAAAGGCCTTGGGCAATTCCTTCAATGATACTTATGCGTCGCTGCCAAGTTAATTTTACTTGATTGCTGGGACTTTTATCTGAGTTTATTTATTTTGAAAATTTCATTTTTATATATAAGATGTATAGAAACATAAGCATACAAAAAAATTGAAACGTCCATGAAATTGATCTCTTACCAAAAAGAAGGATATCCAAACTCTTATTGGGCATATACTCATAAATTAGCAATTTTTCTTCACCTTCAATGCAACAACCGACAAGCCTCACAAGATTTTGATGTTGTAGCTTTGCAATAAGAGATGCCTCATTTTTCAATTCTTCTAGCCCTTGGCAGGACAATGTTGACAGCCTCTTAATAGCTACTGCATGTCCATTTAGTAACCTTCCCTACAATAAATATATAGCATCAATGTAATTCATGTCATATGATGCAATACATACAAGAAAATTCTTTGAAGACTTACGTGGCAAGTGTTGCATAGGTGTAGTAGACCGAAAACTAGTCCTACATCAATACTTAAATTAGATTTTCGTGATGACGCATATAAGTATGGATCTCTCCTCAATTAGCTAAGGAGGCGATTTTAAGTTAAAGTTAAGTCGGGGATAATATTAGTTAGGGGTGGCAATATATGTGTCTGGATCCGCCAATATATATTTTTTTGTTTTTTTGAATAAAAAGGGTATGGGATCGAAGTTCTAACAAATCTGAATCGAGTTCAGACTGAGATCTCATGTCCAATTAAAAATCGGGTCGGGTCCGGACGAGACCCCGAAAGCTCAGATTTGGCTTAGATTACATATGAAGTTTTAGTTATCATATGATATAAGAGATTATTCATGACTAATTAATACTTAACAGTTACATTAATAAACGTAAAATCTATTATAATCCACATAGAAATGTAAGATTAATTGTTTTTTTTTAAATATTGTGGCGTGGTGTTCAAGACTATTCTTGAGTATTATATAGAAGAATGAATTAAGTTTTAATTTATGAGATTATTCACTATTTAATTTTCTTTTTTGTTAGACCAGAGGATTTGGCAATGACTTCAAAGCGTGTAATTATGTCACTTTCCTAAAAGAAATTTTGCTCTCCATACTGCAAGAGTCAATAAAAATCCTAAAGGATATGATGAATTAAAAACTAGCTTCCACATGCAGTAGTGGAAACTGGAACACAAGCAATTGCTGTGAATTTTGTGATATTCTTCTTCCACCCAAGCCTCTTCTCTTATAGCTCGTTAGTCAAAACTAGTTGGAGAAGAAATGGGATAGTGGGGGGTTTCAAACTGCTATGCTCAGTCAACATTGAATGGGTTTTTCATTAACTGCCCATTCAATGTTGAGTGGGTCAATTTATTAACCACCCACGTAATAAATCCGAAATGATAAAAACTTATGGTAAAAATTCTAACCTTGTTTAGCCCACACATGCACATGCTAAGTGCTAAGTGCTAATTGCTAAGTGCTATAAAAGCGCCTAAAATGCGCAATATGCGCCACGCCGCGCGTGCCCGTGACTGACTTTGCATAGCTCTTGTGATTTTTCTTTTACACTTGATGTAGTGCAAGAATATATCTACTCTTTAAAGTAGAATTTTCTAATCAATGTGTGACTAAAACATTCCCTTTTTGAAAATGTCCAACGTACACTTTTATATTAATAAATGCTTAGAAGCGTAAGATATTTGCGATTGCGGTACGAAGATTTATAAGTTACAATAGTTGTTGAGACTTTGTTATCATTTTTTAAAAGCTATATATCAAATAGAATTAAACTATGTGTGAATAGTTTTACATTTGAAGAGACTTTCGGTATAAAAAATTAATTTTCGATATTGTGACAATTCGAACAATTGGACAATCTGGTTTTAAAGTAAAATGGTTTTGGGCAAGGTGACCTTGTTTGAATCTTCCATTATGCTCGATTAAATGCGATTGATGCTGAGATTTCTAACCATTCAAATCACTCCTAATTAATGTGTCCCAAGTTAGCTTTGGTCTACCCCTACCTCCGCGTATTTTTTTAGTTTTTATTGAGTTAAGTTTTTTAGTGGGGGCATTTGTAGGACCTTTTTGCAGGTGACCAAACCACCGCAACGGCCCTTCCCTAATCTTTGTGTTAATTAGTGCTACTCCTACTTGTCATTGAGTTTCTATATTTCTTATTATATATTTTACGAGTATTACCACACATCCACCTTAACATCCTCATTTCTACTACGCTCATTTTATGTAGCTGTTGTTGTTTTACCGTCCAACATTCACTTCCATAGAGCATAACTGGCCTAATTGCGATCCTATAAAAATTTTCTTTTAACTTAGTGAGAACATTTCAATCTTAAAACACTCCTGTTGCAGTCCGTCATTTCTTCCATCTAGCTCGAATTATATGTGTGACATCATTTTCATTATCACCATCATTTTATATTATTAATCTTAGGTATCTGAAGTGGTTCATCTTAGGAACTTCTACTTCCCTAATTTTATCACTTTATCATCTCGATGTCTAGTAATATTTTTAAATTTATAGTGCATGTATTCGGTCTTCTTGCTACTCAATTTAAAGCCTTTAGATTCTAATGTATTCCTCGACATTTCTAATTTTCTATTCACCCCATCTATTGTTTCATCCACTAAGACAATATCATCTATAAATAACATACGTCATGGTATATCCTCTTGAATGTGCTTGGTTAGATTATCCATAACAAAAGTAAAGAGATATGGGGTTAAAGCCGATCCTTGATGTAGTCATATCATAATGAGAAATTCTTTTGTAGTTCCTGCAAATATTAATGTCTTTATACTCGTTACTACCCCTTCACACATATCCTTAATAGTGTCTATGTATCTAGCATACACTCATTTTGCTTTATAGAAACCACCAAAGAACATCTTTAGGTACTCCATCATATGCTTTTTCTAAATCTACAAATATTATATGAATATCTTTTATCTTTTCTCTATATTTTCTCAACAATCTTCTTACAAGGAAAATCGTTCCTCCATAGTTGACCTCCCAAGCATGAAGTCAAATTGATTCTCCGATATTGTTGTTTCTCTCCTTAGCCTATTGTCAATTATCCTGTCCTAAAGTTTCATAGTATGACTCACAAGTTTAATTCTTCGGTAGTTTGAACAACTTTGAATGTCTCATTCGTTTTTGAAGATTGATACAAATGTGCTTCTTCTCCAATCCATTGACATCCGTTTTGATTTTAAAACTTTTTTAAAAAAACTTGTTAACCAAATCAATCCAATTTCTCCTAAGCATTCCAAACCTTTATGGGTATTTCATTTGGGCCAAAATTAATCGATTACATTGTAATGTGCAATTCACTAATGAATATTGTATTATATAGGATTGCACTTCGAGGACAATGATTGAAGTAGGTGAAAGATGCATCGGGATTTATAATATCTACAATCAGCAACGGTTGTTAGTTTGCAAGGCAAATGTAGGTTCTTATGAGTTCTGGCATAAGAGGATGAGGCATTCATTTGCAAAAGAAAAGTACATGCAATTGCTTCCTAATGTTAACTCTGGTAGTTTTAATAAATTGTGACGTGTTTGTTTTAGAGCTAAACAAACTAGAGTCTTTCTTCACCTCAGTGAAAATAAAACAAATTTGGTTTTGAAATTGCTTAATAGTGACCGTATGCTATCGCTAATTCTTATGGTGCGTCATATTTTTAACAATTGTTGAATATTTCTCAAGAGTTGTGTGATTTATTTATTTGTCGATAAGGGTGAAGTACGAGATGTGATGTGCAATTTATTTCTTATCACTATAACATTTTTGGCTTTTAATAGAAGTTTTAAAACCTCTATTAAATAGAGTGTTATTAAATGTCATGTGAAAATGTGTTATGTTTTAATTTTTAATACATGTATTACATAGAGATTTTTTAAAACGCATATCAATTAGGTGTTATTTAATAACACCTCCCTTTAATAGGGGTTTAAAAACCTCTATTAAATACTGAAATTGTTCTAGTGTATGGTCAAGCGACAATCAATCAAAAAGTGAAAGATGTTCAAAGTGTTGACAATGGGACATATATAATACATTTACTTGGGTAACTATTTTGCCATAAATGGTATCATACATAAAATTTTATTTGTCGGAATACCTCCACAGAATGAGTATGTCGAGGGAAAACGTTGACACATTCATAATGTAGCTAGAGCTATCTTTGTGATTACAAACACATCTTTCTACTAGTTTTAGGGTAAAAGGCACTAATTTTATTGGATGTATATTTGATACATCAAACTCCCTTCAAACGTCTAGGGGTAAAACACCTTATGAAATTCTTTTTGGAAGATCTCATAGTTTTGATCATATTCGCACTTTTAGGTGTATGAGTTGTTATTATGTATTTGCGGGGTATCCTTTTGGTAAGAAAAGATGGGGATTATATGATATTGAAATAGAAAATTGTGTGTATGTGTGTGGTGTTTTCAGAAGATGATTTTCCATATGATGTTATCGTACTTTAGAAACATGACAAAATGTTATAGAATCGACGACAGTTGATGTTATTGAATATAACACGATTGAAGAAGAAAGTGCACAGAATAGTAAGCCCCTAGTTATAAATATGCTGCATGAGAATCCAACTCCATCTCAAAGCGAAGAAGATATGGGGCACGATAGAGGCAAGAGAGGTGTTTGTGGATGAGGAGCTTGGAAGTGGTCATTGGACTAAACAATCTTCAATTTGGTTAAAAAATTTTGTGATGTAATACTCGAAGTAAAGGCCCATCTGCACATTTATCTAGATCCGCCTCATCTTAAAGTACTTTTCATTTTTATAATATATTATATGAATTGTGATAGTTTTTCAAGACATCGTTCTTTCTTACTTGCTATTACAATAGATAAGGAGTCGTACTCCTATGCCAAAGTAGTACAGGGTGCACAATGAAGAGAAACCATGAAGAAAGAGATTGAGGACCTCGAAAATAATAGAACATGGATTGTGAAAGACATGCCACCATGCAAGAATTCTATATGGAGTAAATGCGTCTACAAAATTAAATATAACTCAGATGGGAATGTTGAACGGTTCAAAACATGATTGGTGATTCTTGAAAACAAACGAGTTGAAAGAATTAATCTACTGTAATGAGACATTTGCACCTATCACGAAGATGGTGACTATTCATTCTTTTTTGCAATAACCGCATAAAAAAGATGGGAACTATATTAGATGGATGTTCATAATGCATTTTTAAATAGAGACTTGTAAGAGGAGTGTATATGAATATGCCTAATGAATTTGTGACTCCTCTATCAAAGAAAGTATGTAAGTTGCATAAATCACTTTAAAGGTTATCATAAGCTCTTCAATGTTAGTTTCCTAAGCTAAAGACAACTTTGAAGCACTATAAGTTTTTTTAATCTCATTCATAATTCATTTTTAGTCAAGGTAGGATACAATTTTTCAAGGTGAGATGCAGTTTATGTGATGGCTCGCCTAATTAATTAATTATCTAATTTCATACTAGACCCTGCTTAGACACACGTGGACGTTGCAGGATCAGTCTAGGGCAGGCTTGTTGAAGTTTAATTTATTATTATTTTTGTGTGATGCTTGTATATTGTGTATATTTTAATTTAAATATATCATTTCACATAATATATGATATTGCCGCGTTTTGCATCAGATGCAAGAATGGAGGGTGGCGCCTAAAGATGCACATAATGCAGGTTCAGGATCTGGTCATTTAGGAGAGTTGTATGGCTTAGTTGAGATTAATGAAATATATCAAAACCCTAAGCGTGGTTGGTTCTACTAAATGGGAGTTTACCTAAGTTGCTATAATAATGAACCAAGAGTTTCGACATGCCTAGGGATGCGCACTAAGAGACCTTAAGGAAGTGTCGGCGTCGAGTTTCGAGGTGTAGGTGAGGGTCAAAGACTGAGTTTTCATCGTCTTTTGTGTAAGTAAATCTACTAGAAAATCACTCTTATAATTAGTTTAATTTTTGTATATTTCACTACTGGTTCATCGCGTATGTCTATGTTGGTCGAAGGTGTAGTGTGGCATCAACCTAACACCCTGTTGATAATGAGATAGACTGCATGTGATATGTTTCTCTACTAGTCAATTATTCGAGATTCTGTCAGCATGAGGCTCACCTCCGCCACATATTCCGCTCTCGTGAGGCGTTGGGTGTTTTAGGCTCGCACCCGCTTGTATCCGCGAGTCCATGGATCTCACTAGTACTGATATTGTTCCCAATTTAATCACTTTTTAGTCACAAGTGTGGAGTTTTACTCCAAAAGGCCTCGGTACTGTTGGGGAGAGAACCATAACTTGTATTTCTATATGAAGTCACACTGAAATGATGTGGGACTATAATTCAATCCACAATCCCAACAATCTCTACCTTAGACCGAAATCTATCCAAGGTGCCACATCTATTGTAACGACCTATTTTATTAACGTCGTTATTTATTTTGCAATTTCAGACTTGGACGCTAGCTTAGATCCACGTAGACACCGCGAGTAGGCTAGGACACACGTCAACCTAGGTACACTAGCTACTTGTGTATTGATTATTTATTTTGCAATGCATATTTATGAATTTATCTAATAATACACTGCATGCATGTATGTTGTATAGTCATATCGTGCAAGATTATTTGGTCGGTATTCACCTCGAAATACGTGTCAATACAAATATCGAGTAGGTGAACTACGGGTACACTGGAAAACTCGACTAATTTACATTGAGATGACTAGTTGATCAATTAAAATGGGTAAGAAAACCATAGGATAAGTTGATTAAGTTAGAACAATATGTTACGGAGTGCCTCAGAATGCGTATTTAGACGCGAGGCACTGGGTATCAGGTAGCCGAGGGTTAGTGAGACCACAAAGTTGGTTGATTTTGGTGAATAAAACCACTAACCATATGATTCATCAAGCCTAATATAATGTAATTAAGTCAAAATGACACTAGACCTATAGTTTGATTAAATTAATGTGGACCTTAGATGGGTATCTAAATGATCCTAGTTAAGTGGAAATAGGATTGATGAATTCATATAATTGTGGCAACAAGGTGTGGACAACATTTTTCAAGGACCACAAGATAATTCTCGAGATACGCATAACACACTTGATCATAGCCAAACATATATAAGCAAGTGAGTGAGATTTCTTATCTCCACTAACAAAGTTCATGCAAATTAAGAGAAAACTAGAGAAAGAGTGGTAATCTAAGGCTTAAATCTAGCATTTGGAGTGCAGATTAAGGGATTAAACTTAATGTAATCTTCTTCCCCATTTCCTACACATTCGAATGAACTCAATTTTGAGTGTTTTGGTGTAAATTCGAATTTGAGGAGTTGGTCACTGGTTTTTCATGAATTCTTCATGAATTACAAGTATGCTTACCATTTCAAATAAGAATTTTAAAGTGGTTTTTAAGAAATTGAAGTTTTGGTAAATTTGGGAAAAACTAGTGAATGCATGAAATTGATGATTTCGATCTAATCAATATTGTTTTATTGATTTAAATGATGTTTAGGAGTCCCCATGGAGTGGAGAGTACATTCATAGGGATAGGTTAACTATTTGGAGTGTTGGGGACATATTTCTTGACTTGAGAATTATGTCACATAGGTAGTTAATGCACTAACCAGACTGGCTAGCACGCTAATTAGTATGGGCTTTCAACAGTTTTTTAAAATGAAGAACAGTAGCGTGCTAGATTGATTCCCTACCGAGTTAATCATACCTAATGCGCTAGGCAGTTCCATCAACGCACAAATTACAGATGAAACCTGAATATTAAGGGTTGTTTTAGTGATTTCCAACTTAAAACATATGTAAATACTTGTAATTAACTTAAAATTATAATATTGGACTTCAGGGACTTAGGAGCCATAACTCGGTATCAGGGACCTAATCGGGTCGTATTCGGGAGTCTGGGGAGGTCGGAGAGCGATTTGAGGTTTGTCAAACCCAATTGAAGAACTCTGAGTATTTGATTCCATTTTGATTCTATATTTATCATTCACATTATTTCTATCACTCCATTATGTTAGTTGGGCGTGGGTTGAGTTTACTCCCCCGGATTTCCTTGTTGTGTGTTCATGATGCACTCGATTGTAGCACGTGTGACCTGACCCTCGGTGAATGGCAACTCGAGTTTGCCCTTGATGCACGTGTCGGTGATAGCTGATTTGGCTAGGACAGTAAGGGACCAGGTGAAAGAGTATTGGAGGCACCTATTGAAGGGATCCTAGTGACCCGAAGTACAGTCTAGTCCATTTTGAACGAGCACACACACTTTGTTTAGCTTATGTGTTATTTATTCATGCAATGAGCCAATTACAATTGTCTATCTTTTACATTATGCATGTCTATTTAACAGTATTTCTTGCATTTCTTTACTTTATTACGCGAATGTTCAGGGTGGTTCCTTGGGATTTTATTCACTAGACTCGTCATCTGTCTTTTTGTGATATCGAGTGTAGATCCTAATACCAGTAGGGGCAAAGGGATCCTAGGCAACTACATCTGATTGCCCATTGTTGAGGACATACTAGTTAACATTTAATTTGATATTTTGTACTATTTTGGGTGTTGGGAGACTGGAGTGGCACTATACATGCATATATACAATGTTTTATGGTATTGTCGCCTATATACAAAGTACTTTTTTGGGTTTTCCACCTTAGGACATGTTCATATGGATAGTGTTTATCATGCCGATTTATACATTATATGCTTAAATTAAGGCTTCTACTGATCTATTGATAATGTGTAAGACACAAACCACTAGCACGGCTAGGACTTGATAATGTACATACAGTTGAATATACCGTGTTTTAAGACTTAAGGAAATAACTTAAGACAAATATGGATAATCGATTAACTAAACTAGTAACACATATGTGGACACGATTATCGAAACATTAGATGGACGGGCAGGTGTTAGACACGTATAGATGGGCCAGCCAGACAAGGAGCACATGACACAATGACACCCCAGGGCGAGATTTCGGCCTAAGGAGCCACATTTGGTATCAGAGCAAAGTTCTAGATGATTATCCTATGCACGACTTGGAGCTTGCAGCGGTCATTTTTGCACTAAAGGCCTAGAGGCATATCTCTACAGATAAAGGTTCACCTTGTACACAGATCACCACAGTCTATGTTATATATTAACTCAGAGAGATCTTAACACGCGTAAGAGGAGATGGCTTGAGCTACTGAAGGACTATGACTTTGCTATTCGTAGCTAACGCATTGAGTAGGAGCGAGATTGACAGCTAGATAATTTTGCGACATATGACACAAGAGCATGGCTTAGTATAGGCAGCATCGATTATGTGCATGACAAAGGTATTTACTATGGCTGAGCCGCATATTTATTGTCAGATGAAAGTTTCGACTGTATCGATTGTACGGGTTGTCGAGTGTTAAAGGGCCGATGGGCTCTATGAGTGGCTCAGTGGTCTAGCTCAGGATCCATAGTGTACTGATTGGGCAAAGACGATGGATCGGTGTTTGAGATACCGAGGGAGGCTGTGGATACCTGCGAATCAGGAAATACGGGATCTGATTCTTAAGGATATACACGGGTCTCATTACACAGTTCATCTTGACCAGACCAAGATGTATCATGACTTGAGGCAATTATTTTGGTGGTCAGGGATGAATGCTGATGTAGGAGCATATGTCAAGATTTGTCATATCTGCTAACAAGTGAAAACTGAGCACAGGAAACCTGGTGGACTATTATAGTTGTTGCCCATTCCATAATGGAAATGGGAACACATCGCTATAGATTTTGTCAGTGAACTACCACATACAACAAGGTGATATGATGCAGCTTGGGTCGTGATTGACAGGCTGACGAAATCGACTTTCTTCATTCTGATTTCGATGAGATACATATTCCCACGGCTGATCATATTGTTCGAGTAAGACATTATTAGATTGCATAGGGTGCTAGTCTCTATTGTATCGAACGGAGATCCCAAATTGACTTAGAAACTTTTGGAGGCTATGCAGGAGTAGGTTGGCACCAGGTTGCAGTTTAGTACGACTTATCATCCTCAGATAGGCGGATAGTTAGAGAAAGTGATACAAATTCTGGAGGATATGCTTAGGGCTCGTATATTGTAGTTTGAGGGTTCGTATGAGGATTATCTACTTTTGTGTGAGTTTGCATACAATAACAGCTATTAGGCGAGTATGGAAATGCCTCCATTTAAGGTGTTGTATGGGAGGCCCTATGGATCACCTTTGTATTGGGTAGAGCCGAAAGATACAATGACCGTTAGGCCTGAGATAGTTTTTGATCACACATAAAAGATTAGACAGATTCGACAAAGAATACGAGCCGCATATGACAGATAGGAAAAATATGTAAATAAGTATCACGAGGGTCTGAACTACAAGGAGGGCGACATGGTATATTTGAAGGTTCCCCCTAGGAAAGGCCAGCGGAGATTTGGGAATAAGGGGAAACTGGCATCAAGGTTTATTGGACCGTTCATAATCGCAGCATGAGTTAGCAGTGTCGCGTATCGCTTAACGTTACCTGCAGATTTAGCTGGGGTTCATTCGACATTTCACCTCTCTATGTTAAGACTGGTTAGGTCAGGACTAAAATTGATGGTTGACTTGGGACAAATTGAGGTTCAGCTTGACACGACATACGAGGGCCGACCGATAGCGATTCTTGACCACATGGTTCAGGTTCTCAGGAATAGGGATTTCTCTAATGTTCTAGTTCGTTAGCAACAATATGAGACAAAGGGACTTACCTAGGAGCTCGAGTCAACTATGCGAGAGCGATACCCTCAGCTATTTCACGATAAGACGATTAATTTTACTTAAATTTCGGGACAAGATTTCCCTTAGTTAGGAAGAATTGTAACGACATATTTTATTAACGTCATTATTTACTTCGTAATTTCAGACTTGGACGCTAGCTCAGATCTACGTGGACGCCACGGGTAGGCTAGGAGACATGTCGACTTAGGTACACTAGCTAATTGTCTGTTGATTATTTATTTTGTGATGCATATTTGTGAATTTAACTAATAATACAACGCATATGTGTGTGTTGCATGGTTATATCGTGCGAGATTTTGTAACAGATATTCACCTCGAAATGCGTGTCAACGCAATATCGGGTAGGTGAACTACGAGTTCACTAGAAAACTCGACTAATTTATGTTAAGATGACTAGTTGATCAATTAAAATAGGTAAGGCAACTATAGGCTAAGTTGATTAAGTTAGAACAATAAGCTATGACATGGCTTGAAATGTGTGTTGAGATGCGAGGCACCGAGTACCGGGTAGCCGAAAGTTAGTTAGACCACAAAATTGGTTGATTTTGGTATAATTGATGTTGTTTTATTGATTTAAATGATGTTTTGGAGTCACCATGGAGTGGAGAGTGCATTCACAAGGTTATGTTCGCGGTTTGGAGTGTTGGGGACAGAATTCTCAACTTGAGAATTCTCAAGAATTATGTCACAAACCGCAACTAGTGCGCTAACCAGACTAGTTAGCGTGCTAACCAGTCTGGCCTTTCAACTATTTTTCAAAATGAAGAATAATACCCATCAGCACGCTAACTTGCGTGCTAACCAGTCTGGGCTTTCGTTAGGTATGATTAGGCTAATTCCCTAGCGCGTTAATGATACCTAGTGCGCTGGACAAACCCATCAGCGAGCTAATGACAGATGAAACTTGAATATTAAGGGATGTTTTAATGATTTCCAACTTGATACATATATAAACACTTGTAACCAACTTAAACTTACAAAATTGGACTTAAGGGACTTAGGGAATCGTAGCTCGGTATCGGGGAGCAACTCGGGTCAGATTCGGGAGTCCGGGAAGGTCGAAAAATAATTTAAGGTTTGTAAAACCCAATAGAAGAATTCTGAGTATTTGATTCCATCTTGATTCTATATTTATCATTCTCGTTGTTTCCATTACTCGATTCTATTAGTTGGACGTGGGTTGAGTTTATTCCACAAATATCCTTGTCGTGTGCTCATAATGCACTCTATTGTAGCATGTGTAACCCGGCCTTTGGTGAATGACAACCCGAGCTTGCCCTTGGTGCACATGTCGGTGACATAGCCAATCTGGCCAGTGCCGTGAGGGACCAGGTGAAAGAGTACTAGGGCATCTAATAAAGGGATCCTGATGATCCAATGTACAGTCTAGTCCATTTGGAGCGAGCACACACACTTTGTTTAGTTTATTTGTTATTTATTCATGCGATTAGCCAATTACAGTTACTTGTCTTTTACATTCCGCATGTCTATTTAACAATATTTTTTGTATTTCCTTACTTTATTATGCAAATGGTTAGAGGGGTTCTTTGAGATTTTACTTACTAGACTCATCATCTGTCTTTGTGATGTCAAGTGTAGTCATGGTATTAGTAAGGGCAATAGGATCCTAGGCGACTACATCTGATTGCCCGCTATCGAGGACCTCCTAGTTATTGTTTACTTTGATATTTTATACTATTTCGGGTGTTGGGAGATTGAAGTGACACTGTACATGTATGTATACACTGTTTTGTGCATGGTACTGTTGCCTATATACAAAATATTTTTTTGGGTTTTCCATAGTAGAACATGCTCATATAGATAGTGTTTATCATGTTGATTTAATACTTTACTTGCTTAAATTAAGGCTTCCGCTGATCTATTGATAATGTGTAAGACAAAAACCATTAGCACAGCTAGGACTTGATAATCTACATACACTTTAATATACCGTAGTTATAAGATTTAAGGAAATAACTTAAGAAAAATATGGATAATCGATTAACTAAACTAGAAACACATACGCGGACATGATTATCGAGACATGAGATGGACGTGTAGGTGTCGAACACCTGTAGTAGGGCCCACCAGGCGAGCAGCGTACGATGCGACGACACCTTAGGGCGGCTTCAAGGCCCGGGGCCGCCATATCTATGATTATCATTGCGACATCTCGAGGGGAGATGACTCGAGAAACTTGCGACTACCAACAGAGACTACCAACAGACATGACTTGACCCAACCAGAACCATCGACACTTATACCACTTGTTGGGCCCACTCACGCATGTTTTCGCTGGTCATTAAATCTCGCTAGTATTGATATTGTCTCCAACTTAACTACCTTGCACTGACAAGTATGGGGTCTTACTTCAAAAGGCTTCGATACTATTTGGGAAGAGAACTGCAACTTAAGGACTTCTTTATGAAGTCATGCTTAATATATGTATGACTATATTTTGGTCATACATCTCCAACAATACCCACTTTAGACCGAAATCCCATAAAGGTTCCTTGGCTCCACTTTAGACTGACTTTCCTCCAAGATATTTCACCACATGATTTTTCATTGCCATCTTGGAGGGAAATGACTCGTGGTAGCCGCGACTACCAACAGACGAGCCTTGTTCCAACCAAACCATCGGCATCGATACCACTTGTTGGATTTTCCCGCCTCTGTATCTGTCGGTTTGTAGATCTTATTAGTACCGATATTGTCCCTAACTTAACCACTTTTGGGACACATATGTGAGGTTGTATGTACGCCAAAATGCCTCGACACTATTAAGGAGAGAACCAACACCTAAGTATTTTTTTATGAAGTCACGCCTAATCGATGTGCAGTACTTTTTTTTACGAAGTCACACCTAACCGATGTGGGAACATAACTTGGTTCACACATCCCAACAATCTCCACTTTGTATCGAAATTCATCCAAGGTGTCATATACATGATCTATCATCGTTACATCTCTAGGGGAAACAACTCGAGGAACCCACGATTACCAACATACATGCCTTGTCCCAGCTGAACCATCTGTTGTGATACAACTTATTGGGCATGTGCGTGTCTGTATCTACGGGTCAGTGAATTTCACTAGTACTGATCTCGTCCTCAACTTAACCACATTCCACTGAAAAAGTACAGGGTTACTCTAGGGCCTCAATAATATTTGGGAAGAGAACTATAACTTAAGTACTTTTTTATGAAGACACGCTTAATCGATGTAGGACTATATTTTGGTCCATATATCTCCAACAAGGTGGAAATCTAACTTTGGTTCACATAGTTCCTTGTTCCGAGCGTGAAGAAGAAGTGTAGCATTTTCATCACAGGGCTCGACAACTATATACCATACTCGTGTCTCGTTACTTGTTTATCAATACGACTTACATTCATGTTTTACTTTCCTATCTTATTTACTTATCCACAAATGAATTGTAGCTCTTTATATAAACTTCTTATGAATACTAATTATTCAATATCTCTGAGATTTACTCACAGGGATTTGTCATTATTTTTGCTAATAAATAGCTGATCCTACGATGAGCCGAGGGAATGTTGTATTGGGCGACTACATCTGATCTGGAAAGCCCCCTGCTGTGATACTTGTAGGTGTTTGTCATTTACGTATTTACAATTTTTGGACTGTTTGGGAGACATTGTACTCGATACGTATATACTCACTTGATATTGTCATTTTTATGTCGTCTAGTGATATACATGGTATCCTTTTGCTAGGTTTTCACTACTTAGGGTTTGTTATTAATGCAAAACATGATATTTACTTTTATTTGCAAACCAAGCAAAGCTTTTCCGCTAATTTAACAACTTAGCTGGAAAATGACTTGCCAAGTAAGTTGTAAACTCTATGATTTAGTATAATTCACGAAACCACTAATAAAGTTTCATGGTCTGGGCCAATTCACTAGAACATCTTTCGCCTTTAATAGAGGTTTTAAAACCCCTATTAAATAGAGTGTTATTAAATGTCATGTAAAAATGTTATGTTTTAATTTTTAATACATGTATTACATCGAGGTTTTTTAAAACTCCTATCAATTAGGTGTTATTTAATAACACCCCCCTTTAATAGGGGTTTAAAAACCTCTATTAAATACCGAAATTGTTCTAGTGATTCATACAACAATTGAAGGTAGAACATTGGGACGCGGCTTTGCAAGTGGTCCTTTTTCTGAAATATTGTCTTGGAAAGGATATTCTTTGTGCCGACTGAGACTTACGACTGTATGTATATTGCGATCCCAATTAGAGAGTTGTCCTTTAATTAACTTGACGATCTCTCACAAGTACTTATTTTATTCTATTAGACATTTTGTATTTACTTCTATTGTCGAAAGTTTATTTTTCGTATTCGAATAATATATCTATTTATTGTTGTCTTTCAAACGTTTGTCAAGAAAATAATTATTGATTGTCGAATTGTTCCATTGTTACAGTTGCAGTTCTTGAAAACTAACTTTATAGTAGCTGAATGTCAATTTGAACAATTAAGATTGGTGAGTGAAATTGTTAAGGCGATTCTTTCTATGTACCAACCAAGTTGGTAGCTTACTTTTTTGGAGTTTAGGATTTAGGGTTTGGTATGGGTGTTTGAGTAAATTAAAAGGTTGGGGCTTTGAGCACTAAGGAGGGCAAGATGATTCATTTCTTATCAAAAAAGGTGATTACTGGTTCTCTATCTTCTTCCGTTGAATGTATCATGATTAATTAATGACGTTTCAATTTCTTTAAAAAAAAAAAGGCAAGCTTTAATTTAGGTTGAAGTAAAATCTTACATATACCTTATAAACAGGTCCAAATCCTCCTTGTCCAAGCCTATTTTGATCACTGAAGTTATTTGTGGCAAAGCAGACGCTCGCGAAACTGAAGAATGGCAATTCAACATCCCATGATCCACCACTCATCATGAGCTTGCTTGAACTAGAGCCTTCACCTTCAACAGAACGCTTTGCTGTGGCGTTGAAATCAAACAACATTAAATCTTGAGCCTTGTCAGCTGGGTTCCCTAAATCACCATTCAGAAGCTAATAAACTTTATAGTGTTATAGATTGACACGCGTACATGTCACTATAAATTTCATAAAGATGAATTAATCACGTACCTTTTGGTTTTGATTTCTTCTTCCACAAGCAATAAACGACGGAACTAAGAATCAATATGATCACAGTGATGGGCAAGGCCAATACCAGTGAGAGAGACCTCCTGTTTCTTGAATGATGTGAAGGTGATGAAGTGGTGCTAGTGTTTCTCGATTCTATAAAACAACCACAAGAAAACTTTTTCAAATTAGTCGGGTTGGTTATATATAGATCCAAATATGGCTGTTCAAGTTGATTCAATGCAAATAGTGCTCACCATGGAATTTTTATCTTTAAAATCTTTTATAATTAATAAAGGCAAAACTCATCATTCGGTCCTTGAACTTTATATTTATGCTTTTGGTCCTTAAGCTTTTATTACTACACATTTGGTCCTTCACAAATATCTACATTTAGTCCTTTTACCATTTAAAATATTAAATTTTGTCAACGTGGATAACATAAGTAGGGTGTGACTAGTCAAGAACGGTAAAGTGGTTTATATTATTGAACTGAATGATTCACATCGATCAACAAAAGTCGAAAAAAATTAATTTTCCTCAAAATATAAAAAACTCAAAGTTAAGGGACCAAAAACATAAAAAAACTCAAAAGTTCAGGGACCAAATGTACAACAATGAAAGTTCAGGAACTAAATGTGCACTAACGAAAGTTTAGGGACCAAAACCATAAAAGATTCAAAGTTCAAGTACCAAAAAAAATGTTTTACCATTAATAAACATCCCAAGTTTCATCTTATATAATTTTTGAATAATTCTTAATTATGTAAAATTTCTATCACATATAATATTCTATCTAGGATACTTGCAAGTCTGTTTTAATTGGATAAGCCCAAACCACTTTTAAGTTTTGTGTTTCTCTTATTTAATTTTATTTTTTCAATACAAACCTATATATGTGAATTTTATCACATATGTAACGACATTAATTATCATGAATGTCATTTGTTAATGTGTTATTTCTTCATTGAATTACTACCATATAAAGGTAGTTTCACTCCCATCTAGGGCTGGCAAAATGTGCCCAGTCCCGTTTCGCCCATTTTGTCCGGTCCCGTTTAAACGGGACTGGGCAATTTTTTTTCGACAAACATACGGGTCTGGACAATATTTTTATGTCCGTTTAAAAATACGGGACCGGGTCTGGGCAAAAATTAAAAAAAAAACGGGTACCCGTTTGTGATTAATTTGAAGGGCATATAAGTAATTTCACACTCCATAACCTAATTCTCACCCTCACCGTCTCACACTCCCCATTCCTCTACCTCAACTCTACCTCTCTGCCGCCATTCCTCTCCCTCAACGCCATTCCTCTCAACACCGCCATTCCTCTCAACACCGCCATTCCTCTCTGTCTCAACACCGCCATTCCTCTCCCTCAACTCTACCTCTCTGCCTCCCTCAACAGTCAACACCACCGCCTCGCCTCCCTCAACAGTCAACACCGCCGCCTCGATCCCTCAACATCGCTGCCTCGATCCCTCAACAGTCAACACCGCCGCCTCGATCCCTCAACACCACCGCCTCGATCCCTCAACAGTCGACACGCCGCCTCGATCCTCAACACCGCCGCCTCTACGCACCGCCTCTCGCACCGCTCTCTGCTCTCTGCCTCCTCAACACCGCCTCCTCACACCGCCTCTCTGCCTCTCTGCCTCCCTCAACACCGCCTCTGCCTCCGTCCTTATCGGCTTCCGCCGCGGCCTCCTCTCCAACTACTCCTCCTGGTAGCTCCTACCTCGGCCAGAAATCCAAGATCTGGCTCCCTGAACTCAACCCACGCTCCGCCGACCTCCGCCGCGAGCTCCTCTACTCCGCCTCTATCATTGTTGACAGTTGTTTAATATTTTTAAATATTTATTAAATATTTTATATTGGATAAATAAAATATTTAATCATATTTAACAATAAAAAGCGGACAAAACGGGTCCCGTATGTTTTACAAACATACGGGACTGAAAAAAAAAAATTTGCCCGTTTCAAAAACGGGACAGGGTCCGGGCACCAAATTTAATAATTTTTAAAATGGGTGTCCAGTCCCGTTTATGTCCGTTCCCGGATTTTTGCCAGCCCTACTCCCATCATTCATTAAAGCTTAAAGCATGTTTTAATTATAAATAAATATTTAGCCAAAAGATTTTTTAGCTGCAAAAGTGTTTCACGGCTAAAACCTTTATTTTATTTTTTGGTCTAAACTACCTGATATTAAGATTACCCGATTGCTTCATGTTCACTTTGAGTCATGCACAGTATAGGTGAGAGGTCGGAGTTTCCAAAGTTGATACATGGTTTCATTTCTAGAACTCAAACTCGGATAGTCAATGGTTTAGCGACAACGAATCGCTTTCAGTCTGACAACCAGCGTTGGTAGCTAAAAAAACTTTGTTACCTAATATATAAGTTTCGTCTTTTAATAAGAGCGTAACCAGCCAACGCTATTATAGTGTTGGTTTGGCTGATGTAGCCATTTAAAAAATGCAGTATTGCTCCAACCTTACGTTATTTTGATGTGCACTATCTTACGTGTATAACGCAGATGATTGGTGCGACACTATTCACAACACTAAACATTATTTTATTATTATTTTTAAGATTTTGTATTATACAATGTTTATCTAATATAAAAGATAGTGTTGTTGAGTTGGAGAAGATAACAAAAATATTAATTGGTGTTAAAGTTATACTAAAACAATGCAAAAGTTACCCTACTTTACCATTTGCGGTTTGAGTAGATGTTCAAGAATTCATTACATTTTACCAATAACTTGTTCATTAAAACATTAATATATATAAGTACATCAAATCAAATATTAATTAATATTGGGGAGAAACTAGAAAGGGTATATTTGCATGCATGCGTTTATTAATATGGGCACTGCATGCAATATTCCTCGGGGTGTGATTCATGCGCATCCCGAGAAACATCGCACACACATCAAAACGTGGGTTCTGATGTGCGTTTGGTGGATGAGCCTAGCATTTTCCAATATACATACCTTCGAAGTTCTTGAGCTCAGAAGCAGAAAGTTTCACAAACAAATCTGATCCATTGAAATCCGCCAGCCTTACATTGTACAAGCTACCAAACCACACCAAGCACACACTGCTATCATAAGCAAAGGCAGTGCAAGAACAAATGCCCAAACAAGACGCTTTGCATTCTTCGACGCTTTCCAACTCAACGGACTTCGGTTCCAACGGCAAACTCGTGTTACGCATCAGCAGGAACCCATCTTCGTCTCCGCACTGCAACGAACTTCTCCGAGCGCACCCACTTGTCCATTGTTTCTCACTCCATTCCTTATAAGAGCTAGGTTGGAACCCCTTCAAACATTGACAGTAAGGAAACTGGGTTTGATCACAGTTGCTATAAGCCCCACAGTACCTATAAACATGACAATCCTTCCTTGGCTCCTCCCAGAACAATATCCAATTCTGGGCGTCACGTCTATCGCCCATCCAAGTGAAGTACTGTTGGATTCTAGCTGATGAGTTCATCAAAAACCTAGACAAGAAGAACCAATTGGTATTAACAATGACATGGAAATATTGTTCGTTTGGATTCGAAACGTAGTCGAAACTGTAGACGCCTTTCACTCTCATCTCAGGAATGAAACCGAAGTACTTCCCATCACTATTCCATGGACCGCTAGTCCAAAGAATTTGAGACCCATTAAGAACTTGAAACTCTGTTGTGTTGGTGTTCACTATCAGTGTGTATTGGCCAGGTGATGGATCCCGAGGGCTCCTCCATGAACTCAAGTTCCACGTCCACCCGATTTTGTAGTTAAACCCTAGCTTCATTCCGGGCAGGAACGTGTCGGTCGGATAATCAAAACTCTGCCACAGAAAGTTATCTGTGGTGGCGCTGGAGACAATATTCGTTGAGTTTATTGAGTTGTTGTCTCTCAGCACAAAATTACCGGTATCGAGAAGTGTAGCGGTTACATTCTTGGCAGGTGAAATAGAAGTCAAATATATAGAAACTGCCTCCTTTTGATCATGACCACTACTGAAAATCATGAGATTTCCATCACTGTTTAATGTAAGATAACATGAGGAATTGTTGTTGGCGACGATGATTGGTTTGTCTCGGTTGGCCACCCAGACGATAGTACTGCGAATAGGAGGAATATTTTTGTACCAAATTCCGAGATAAAACCGCTTTGGATGAGTTGAAGATTGAACTTGAGCTTGATCAAGAGAGAAGAAGCCGAGTTCAAAGGCGTCGTTGGGAGACACAATGGACTGTGAGGAGTTCATTATTTGTCTTTGTGTGAGTTCATCTAGTAATTTTCTAGATGATGATGACGAGATTTGCAGATTATAAGAGAAGAACAAGAACATAAATATTGTATTAGCTTCAAACATGGCTTCGATTGAATAAAGTGCAACGGTGTGATTGCTTATAATATGTTTTTTGTATGGATTCGCCCTCCTACTTATAGGGTGTGGCGCCTTTATTTATTTATTTATTTATTTTTAGTTAAGTAGGAGTCCAACTTTGCCTTTTGGCAAGTGCATCTCTATCATCCCATCTCCACCATGTACCAACCAAGTGATGCCCTTCCTATTTATAGGGGAAAATACTAGAATTAATGACAACAATAATGTCGCACCACAAGACATATAAGCTCACAAGAGCCCTCCGTGCGACCTCGACCAGCGTGTTATACATTTAGATATATATATATATATATATCTGCCCAAGCCACGCATGAATATATGACTCTTGTGAGCTAATATATGTGTCTTGTGGTGTGAGTTGTTGTCATTCTAGCACTTCTCTTGGGTGTAGTGCTTTTGTCGATGTTCATATGTGTAAAATATATATACTTTTTTTTTGCCTTACGGATTTGTTATGGGCTCACTTAGGTAAGAGGTTAGGGGTAAGTAATAATATAGACAAGAAAACTCTTTTCCGTCAATAATAAATAGAAATGTTTTTTGATATTACTGAATTCACGCCTCAAATATTTTTTTTAAAAAAAACACTCACAACCCCAAGTCACACGATCGACTTTTGGGAGTTGTTTGTGTGCGCTTAAGGAGGCATACATTATGTGATATGCTTTGAAAATTATGTGTATACGTATCTTGAGATGCACACAAATGACTCTCTCAAGGGATGTGACTAGAGTGTGTAATTGCAGTGAAGTCAAAGTAGCACTACCTAAATTAAAGAAATATGCCCGCCACAAATATATCAATGTAAATCCCTATATATGGTTCGGAAAAAGAAAATCCTATATATGGCCCGTAGATGCAAATAGGTGTGTCACAAATAATTAGCATGTTAAACTAACCAATTAGGCGCATGACCCAATAATTTGATATGGTGTTTGAGAGTAAGAGGTCACGGTTTCAAACTTCAATGAGGGCAATTGTTTTTTCTTATCAAAAAAATAAATATAATTTGTATGTCAATAAGTTTTCATTATAAACTCCGCGGGAATTTCAAGTCACAAAACTAAACTTTAATGGGGCCAATTATTTTTTCTTATAAAAAAACTTAAAATATAATTTGTTTGTCAATAAGTTTTGCATTATAAACCCCGCTTAGGAATTTCAAGTCACAATTTATTTTTTTAATTATGAGAAATAATTTTTGTTCTTTGGCCGGTTTGATCGTATCAACGTCAAATAAGGACGAAAGAATAAAAGAGAGAAATTGATTAAAATAAGTAATGGGACCCTAAAAGGGAAACCATATTTTCTTTTGAGCCCTATTACATTGACATAAAATTCATGAGAGGGTTCGACAATCAAATAAGAATCTCCTCGAAATATACTCAAAAAGCATTATATACGTGCTTTAATATGCATCCAACGCAGGCTAGTCGAGATGCATCATGTCATATTATCATGGTTCCCCATTCATGTACAAGGAAAATTCTACATGTACATCACGCACATAAGAATGCACATCGCGTTTTGATGCGGGCGCCATATATCATTAGAATATTTTTGACCTTTAATAGAGGTTTTAAAACCCCTATTAAATAAAATGTTATTAAATGTCACGTGAAAATGTGTTATGTTTTGATTTTTAATACATATATTGTATAGAGGTTTTTTCAAAAGTCATATCAATTAGGTGTTATTTAATAACACCCCCATTTAATAGAGATTTTAAAACTTTTATTAAATACTGAAATTGTTCTAGTGTATGCTCTTCAAGTTACACTCGATCCTGAAGTACATCGCTTACGCATCATGTGTGTGTTTGCTGATGTACGCACAACACTCCCATGTACAAAGCATCACTTATTTTGTTTGTTTGTTTGTTTTTTTTTTTTTTTTTTTTTTTGGTTATACACTTAATTTTTACATAAGGAAAGACCCGTGTGTAAGTAAACAAAATATAAAGCAAGAGTAAAAAAAAAATAGCACTAAATTAGACCTTTGCGGCTATTGTATAATTCAACGTACGGACACCGATAGGATCGATTCCGCGTGAAAAAGAGAAAAAACAGACATGTTTTTCACACTTTGGTTCGATAGATTGATAAATCATGTTTTTCACAAAACTTTTTGTAATTTCTTTTTCTTTCTTGATGCTAATTGGTAAAACGTTCTTCTAATTAGCATTATTTGTTTTCCGTAAATTAATTAAGATCCCATATACAATATCATTGATATATATATATATATACACACCATAGTTTAATATATGTGCGCTATGCATGCACGTTCAAACCCGCTCGCTTCACTCACGGGAATTCAATTAATCTGACGCTTTATTTCTATTCCCTGACAAAAAATGCCAATTTATTTTTATTATCTAAAAGATACTACTTCAATGACACATGGAGGCAGGGAACATCACTCAGACAAAGAGCGGATGATCCCCCTGACAACCGTACAAGAAAGGCGGTGGGAGTGGCGGTACAAGTGAGCTGACCACGTGATTGAGATGACTGAGTTGGTGAAACTTCGTCAGAAAACAGCAGAGTGGTGACAAAAGCTCCTACTATAGATGCGACAACTGGAGAGGAGCGCAGAAAAGGATGATATCACATTAAATGTCGGGGATTCGTTTCTTCAAATCGTAGAGGAGGAGAAAGGGAGAAGAACAGTAAAAGAAACGACGACGACAGAGGAAAAAGGGCCGAGCGGGGCTGGCGAGCTTAGGATATAGTGCCATCTCTACGTTGAAGATGGAACGACGCAAAAATCGACTCTGAGTACTCGCCACAAAGATGACGGGGAGTACCTAGAGATACGAGGGGCTAATTAGGCTGAGATGGGAGAGGAATGAGGCCAAGCTTTATGCCCTTTATATATTATCGAGGAGGGCTTGGAGGAAGGCCCAATTACGAAGGCCCACATTGCTGAACTTGAGCAGGAGGTAGCGGACTTAAGATAAGAATTAGGGCCCGATGAAGAAAGGAATGGGTCTGGGAAGGTCGAGCCCCACACTTAGAAAAATAATACAATGGTCCAAGCCCAAGAGGAGGATCATCCAATCAGATAAGAACCACACAGACCCTCGAGCCAGATAGCCGGCAACGGAACGCGAGCCAAGAATCTCAATGGGGAGGTACAAGATATGTTCCCAAATGACGCGATCACATGCGTAATCGAGAGACAGATTGGGGGGATATCACCAGGTGGACGAATTACGTGTGGGTTTGTACATAGCCCACAATGCTTGAAGATGGGAGTGATACGGAACTTAACATCAAAGCCAACGATGAATCAACCTTGCATATCGTTATGTAGTTTTTCGAAGGAAGAAGAGAGAGAGGCCAAAGATACTGGGGTGGTTCAATGTAGGGAGGTGGGAGTGGCAGAAGAAGGACTAGCAGACTATTGTATGGATGACAGTAGTGTAGGATCAGAAAATAACCACACAACGACTTTTGATGCGAGGGGAGATAAAGACGAATGGCTCGAAGAGGGAGTCGAAGATTCGCAAATGGGGGATGGAGCACTCGCAGACGCAACACCATTGGAAGTCATGGCAGGAAGGGAATCTGAGGCAATTCGACAACTTATGGTCTTACGGGATGAGTTGGGGATGTCATTATTGGGTTTCGTAATAGGAAGAGACATCGACACTTCCAACTTCTAGCTCGTCGCTAAAAATCATTCATGTTAGAGATGATTCGATAACGCAGACAACACCTACAGCGGGAGATACCTCGGCCAGTGCCGACACATATTGCTAAGTCAATTCCTGTCACATAATAGCCTGCAGTTGAGGGAGGGACATCGCCAGGGGACACATGCAGGAGAATCAAGCACAAGTGGGATTCTAAGGGACCTACGAAAAGAGTTACAAACACTAGACTTTGGAATATATTATAATTGTAATCGAGACAAAATGAGCTTTAAGGAGAAAAATGAAGGTACGAAGTTGGAATGCCAGGGGTATTGGGAACTCGAATAAACGAATGCCGATAAAAGAGGTGGTAAGGGCTGAGAATCCAGACCTATTAGTACTACAGGAAACAAAGAGGCCCGTGCTTGGAAGAAGAGAAAAAGAGTAGGGTGGATAATTTAAGGAATGGGCTACATTGGATGTCGAGGGTATACGGGGGGAGATGGCCATTGTATGGGATAGTCGAAGGGTGAAGGTGATAGGTAGTTTCTTAGGATGCTTCTCAGTCTCCATACAAGTTGAGGAGACATCGGGATTGAAGCAGTGGATATCGAGGGTGTACGGGCCTAGTACACCGACACGACGTAAAGACTTTTGGTGTATCACATGAGATTTTAATGTTCCATGGTTCCCCTTGGAGAAAAGAAACAATAGTCGGATCACTGCGAGCATGAGGAAGTTTGATAGGATTATCAGGGAAATGGAGCTAATCGACTTAACTCTACACAACGAGACTTTCGTTTGGTCAAACTTTTGTACACCACCAACATGCGCTAGGTTGGATCGCTTTCTATTCACCCGAGAGTGGGGCAGGCATTTTAAGAATGTGAGACAGCTATTGGGAAATAGAGTGACATCAAACCATTTCCCGATCATTTGGGAGATGGGCAAGATCGCCTGGGGCCCATCACCATTCAGATTTGAGAACACGTGGCTCACTCATATGGAGTTCATAGAAAAATGTAAAGTCTGGTGGAGACGTGCATAAGATAGAGGTGGGCCCAGTTATAAACTTATGGGGAAGTTAGGAAGTATGCGGGGAAAATGGCGGCATGGGTCAAAAGTACCTTTGGGTAAGCGTCAAGGAGAGTCGAGGAACTCAAGAGAACAATTAGAGATCTGGATGGGAAAGAGAGGATGCCAAAATGGGATGACGTCTTGGTGGATCAAAGAAAATGAACTAAGAATGAATTGGAGAAAGCCATGATTATCGAAAACCACATTGTGAACCAAAAATTACGAGTAAAGTAGGCTAAAGAAGGAGATTGCAACACTAAGTTCTTTCATCACCTACTAGGTGCGCGAAAAAGCAAATATGTGATTGGATGGTTGCAAATGGAGAACGAGGATTTCACGAAAGAACCTGGGATAATCAGGAATGCAGTGATGGATTTCTAAAGGACTTTGTATACAAGTGATACAGATAGTACTTCGGAGATATATGGAATACACTGGGCACCCATTAATTGCAATAGGGTAACTGAGCTTAAGAAGGAATTCTCAGAAAAAAAGATTTAGGCAGTTCTTACTAGTCGCGATAAGGATAAGGAGCCGGGGCCTGATGGATATAATTTTGCTTTCCTCCGGAATTGTTAGGGAATCTTGAAAACCAACATCCTAGCTTTTTTCGTGGATTCTCACAGAATGGGATAGTCAATGGCAAAATGAATGAGACGTTCATATGTTTGGTTCCGAAAGGGGCCATGACAGGCAAAATTGATGATTTCAGGCCTATTAGTTTGGTTACGTCAATGTACAAATTGTTGGCAAAAGTATTGGCGGGTCGGTTGAGAGAAGTTTTCCCGACGACCATCGCACACAAACCACTACAAGAAAATGATATTTAGAAACGGAATTAGCAACGGAATTAAGTTCCGTTGCTAAGAAAAAGTGGTTAGAGACGGAATTGAGACGAACTAATTCAGAGACAGAATAGAGAGAGATCAGAGAAGGAAATAAAGATGGAAATAGAGACGAAATTAAATTTCGTATATAAATAATGGCGCCAACATTCCCACCAAAACTTTCTTTATTTATAACCGTTCATCAAATCTCGAGATTCGCGCGTCCTTCGATCTAGGCCCCCCAAAAAGTTGATCGTCCAAAACGAAGACCAAATCTCTTTCTCTCTGATGGCGCTCTGGTATCTCTCTCTCACCGCCAACCGCCTGCTCACGACTCTCTGCTCTCTCTCCGGTCACCGCTCATCGCTCTCTGCTCTCACCGATCACCGCTCTCTGCTCTCTCTCTCTCTCTCACCGCTTTCTGCTCTCTACTCGCTCTGTGCTCACCGCTCTCTACTCGTCGAGGATGTTCTCTCCCTCTCTCACCGCTCTCGGACCGACGTTTCCCAGCTCTTTTTCTCTCACCGCTCTCTCTCACCGAAATCTCTCTCCCGAACCTTAAATCTCTGCCGTCGCTTCGATTGCGGCTGCGACGAGGCCGTCGACTATGCCGTCGCCGGTTGCCGGAGATTGGAGCCTTTGAAGCCCTAAGCCATCGCCGACCTATGCCCCACCCTAAGTCGTCGCCGAACTAGTCAAGGTAACACCCTAAGCTGTTAGTCTTTTTTTGTTTTTTATTTTTGAATGGGTGTTACAATTTGGATTGAATGGTAGGTTTATTAGTTCAGATTTTGATACTATATATGATTGATTGAGAAAACAAAAATGATAAAACTCAATTTGGATTGAATGATAGGTTTATTAGTTTAGATTTTGATACTATGTAGGAATAGGACTGATTGAAGGAAAAAACAAACCATTTTTTGTTCATTGGGTTTCTATGTGATTACCTTATTTATTTATTTATTTATTTATTTATTTATTTATTTTTTTTTCAGAAGATTGGTCTTACATTATTAAATTGCTTTGATTTGATTTGAAATGTAGATCGTTTAGCTGAGTTTGTTTGCAACTGTGCACAATTTTAGATGTCATGCTGGAGATAGGTTCTGAAAATTGTTTAGGGAGCTTTGGTTGCCATTAAGTAACAAACATTCACTGGTTTTCGAGCTGCCAATACTGTAAGCGGCCGCAATGTGTTTTTAGTTCATTTTTGCATGTTTTTTTATTCTCATTGTTCATTTATCTTGACAATTCCGGAAGGAGTTTGGAGGCACGTATCAGAGGTGATGACTATAGGGGCGATTTGTACAACCACATGAGGTCGAAGGAGTTTCATCGACAAAATTTTATAAAAAAAAGGAAAATAGAGTAAAAAAGAACGAAACGAAAATATAAAAATGCATGATAGGGAAATATGATTGAAAAGGGGGTTGCTCTTGTGCCTTTCAATTCTCATTTTTTTGTATCTCGGCTTGAAGAGAAGATAAATTTTTGTTTCCCCTTGTGATTAGGATAACTCTTTTGTAATTATCTTACCGATTGCTTTGTCTTTAAACTTTTATAATAAAGACACTTGATGCCATTGGTATCCTGGAATCTGTGTGGTCTATCATTCATGAGTAGAACTTTCAATTTCACTTGCTTTTTTATGTGCTGGTGGTCCTCAATTTCAATCTCTGAATTGCCGATGCCATTATTTATCCATCAAGAAATCGTATATTCTAGATTTCAATATCTTGAAGTACCTGAATTTTCTTAGTTTATCTACGTTTCTGTTGTTTAGCTATATTTGAATAACTGAAGGATGGTAGTGATAGGCTGACATACTTTTTGATATATGCATTCGCTAGACAATTGTTGGAGCCCTTCAGCTAGGAATTAAGATATACGCGAGCACATCACAATGCGTTAAAAAACCGACTTCAGAAATAAGTATTTGTATCTGTTGGAACATGTGATCTGATTGAGCATATATTCTATGCTTATGAGGTTATATGTTTCCTGAAATGCATATATATTTTTTTTGGCTGTGTGTTCTCGAAATTTAATTTTAGTGAAACAATGGGCACATAACATGCTATTTCTGCTGCGCTAAGGACGTTGAATTGTTTTGGTTTTGGGTTTTAGTTTTGATGCAGAGTAGCGTTAGGGAAGTGGCTGAGCAATACGGAAACGAGAAATCCTTCGTAGTCGAAGTGCAACGTGATTTGTCTGGATTGCGTTATACTGCTCTTATTGCTCTGGAGAGGTAAGGTTTTGTGCTATATTTTATTTTTTAATTTACATTCTTTGATATTGTTATGCCACATTTTTTCATGTATTTCCTACTATATTTGATTCACTTGTGTGTATATGTATATGTGTAGATAAAGCTACCAATAGAGTAGGTATAGATGAATAGTACCTATAATTATATATTTTCTACTACTAGGTAGGGGTCAAAAAACAATGATTACTCTTTGAGTTAATGTTGCTATTTCACATAAAATGTCAAGAGAATTGAATAAACCTCTAACCTTAAGGAGGTACGAGTGAACAAGTACTAGGAGCTTTGATACTATGTGGTATTTGTATGCCGCTTATAACTTACGATATATGATTTTTTTTGAACTCCTTGTTGCTTTTATTTTTATGATCAAGTATCATACTCTGTTTGGTATCAGTCATGTACCGAGCTAGGTCTTAAGAAAGTTGTTTCCAACCACATTTATTCAATGCATAAAAGCAAAGCTTTTTGTTCATGTAGTTAGGTAGGTTCTCAGATTCCCCCTTCTAATAAATTGCGTTAGTTGGACACACAAGTAGCCATGTACCGTCAAAAATTATGAAACTAGTTGACTAATTTAATTGCACAATTACAATAGGAATGTCGTCTACAAGTCGAGACAGGATGTACAACCGTCTCGACCATGGCTTCGTTCGAATTGAATTCGGAGCTAAGGTTAAAGAATTCATAGCATTTGCTAAGCAACATTATCCTACATATCAATGCGAAAGGAAGATTAGATGTTTGTGCAATTATAAGAAATGTCGACTTGTACCTTATCTGGACATCGAAACGGTTGAGTACCACATATGTAGGTACATATTTGTTTTGGGATATCACTGTTGGTACGAACATGGCGAGAACGGAGATGAAGGCCCACAAAACTTCTACCAAATGGATAACCATATTGATGATTCCGATGTGGAAGGTTTTGATCCGACAATTTACCGCGAGATGCTACACAACGTGGCAGGTCCAAGTTTCAATTGGAATCACGTGGAAGAATCACCAAACCCCCAAGCACGCCAACTATATGACATGATAGAGGCTTGTAGCAAACAATTGTGGTCGGGTTGCGAAACCATGACAACGTTGTCCGCAATGGCAATATTACTTGCGATCAAGTCAGAACATCATATATCTGAACGAGGGTATAATGAAATCATAAAATTCATGAATGATTGTTCGACAAATGACAATTCATTGGTTGAAATTTTTTATGCCACTAAAAGACTAACGCGGTGTCTAGGTTTACCGATTAAGAAAATAGATTATTGCGAGGACCAATGTATGATTTATTGGGGAGTGGACTCTGAGTTAACATCATGTAAATTGTGTGGGAAATCACGCTACATTGCACAGCGACGAGGTCGTGGCTGGAACACCAAAAAATGCCCTTGCAAAAAAATGTACTACTTCCTTTTGGGCCCTCGATTGCAACGATTGTATGCGTCTGAGTCAACGGCAAAACATATGCGATGACATGGAGAACATTCCTCGCCAGAAGATGTTATGCAACACTGTTCTGATTCGATAGCTTGGAGACATTTTAATGATGTCAACAGAGACTTTGCCGCCGAGGTTCGGAATGTTCGTTTAGGATTGTGCACTGATGGTTTTCAAGTATTTGAGATTTCAGGAAAATCGTACTCTTCATGGCCTGTAATTTTGACTCCGTACAATCTACCACCGTCGATGTGCATGAAATCTGAGTTTATGTTCTTAACGGTTATCGTTCCTGGACAGACCAACCCAAAACAAAAAATCGACGTGTTCCTTCAGCCGCTTGTGAAAGAGCTGCAAGATTTATGGAACAATGGGGTGATTACTTACGACGTGTCCACAAAGACGAATTTTCTTATGCGACTGGCCCTTTTATGGACTGTTAATGATTTCCCTGCGTATAACATGTTGTCCGGTTGGAGCACACATAGTAAGATGGCTTGTCCATATTGTATGGAGGATACAAATGCATTTCAATTGCGAAATGGTGGAAAGACATCGTGGTTCGTGTTGGGTTTTGGGGTTCATGCGCAGCGGAGATTACAAAACAATTTTGACAATAACCCCAACAGGATCCGAATCTAATTCCATTAAAAACGTTTAAACCATGAAAAACTTAATCATACCTCAGTCGTAATATACATTTCTGAAGGTTGATCGATCTCTAAGGCGCTGCCAACGACGAACGCTCTCTACCAGTAGTCCACACACGAACGGCGGCGGAGATTCGAAGTGCTAGCTTCGAGAGAATACTAAACCTTTTGTTTCTCTCCAAAATGATCAGGAGCATACCAAAAAACCCTAAGTCGTTTCTAAAACGAAAATAAAGTTTCGGCCTTTTTAATCTTTTGTACATGTATTCTAACTTAAAACGTCTATTTATACAACCCTCGTATATAGACGGTTAAGTAAATTACACATATACCCCTACTTAAAGAAGTATAAGTGTAATACACCACAAGGACGTTTCTGTCATGAATCTTATCATATAAAATTCGTTTTTTCTGAACCATCTTAAAATCTCGCAAAACCATTCTTAGTGTGTGACCCAATAGGCTCACACAACGTTGGCAGTATACCAAAACACATTTTGGTATACAAGTCATAAGCGGCCTCTAGCAAGACATTATGACTACCCAAGTTGTACGAATATCAAATTGATACAACCTAATCAATAGTGTATATAATATCCTTTTGTCACACGATATCCTTTTGATCAAACTTAAGGCATGGAATTGTCATCCAACATGTTCAATCGTACTAGTCTCGATCTCTAGGTAGACTGAAAACATCCAAGTGAAATTGATCAATATCAATTCGCTTAAATTAGGCCTTTTAACAGTCTAACACATCGAGGGATCCACTAGATATCTCTCTTTATATGAGGGACAAATTCTATCTCGATTACACAACTTCATCACATTGCTCACACAGTAACCAATCACAACCTTTATAATCCTCCGGTTAAAGACAACGTTTGATAGTGTCAAATCGCTATGTTCCTAATGTTGAAGTCTCTAGTAATCTCAAGTCAAAGGACTGAAAAATATACCTATCATGAGAACCAACTATGACTTAATCCATGTGATGTTCTTATAGCGGGTCGATCCAATACTTTGTTCCCTAACAAGTACTCGTGATCTTGATTCGTATCCCTATACGTATAATCATCATATGATCATCAATCAAAACTCACACTAGTCTTAATTCATTATAGTTCCCAGTAAAATGATCGGCTAGGGACATTTAGGATATTTCTGTAAATACCCATGGATCTTATTATAATGTAAACATGCAAATTAATTATAATAAACATCAAATGAAATCCTCTATTTTATTAACTAAAAGTATTCATAAAGACAGTTAATGGATTGACCTAGGGCACATGCCCCAACATCTCCCACTTCCACTGGGGCCTATCATACATGCATCTAATGCCCAATGATCTAACATGACCATCATGTTTTGCTTGTGGAAGAGCTTTTGTCAAAGGAACCGCAATGTTGTCTTCAGTAGGTACTCTGCAAATCTTTACGTCTCCCCTTTCAATAATTTCTCTAATGAGATGAAAACGCCTGAGTATATGTTCGGATCTGTAGTGCGCTCTAGGTTCTTTGGCTTGTGCTATCGCCCCGTTATTGTCACAATACAAACAAACAGGGTTAGCAATACCTAGTTCAGAAATGAACTTTTTGATCCAAACTGCCTCCTTTGCTGCATCGGACGTTGCAATATACTCAGCTTCTATTGTAGAATCTGCACATGATCACTTGCTTCGAACTTTTCCAAACTTCTCGCACCCCCATTCAAAGTAAACACATATCCAGATTGCGATCTAAAATCATCTATATCAGTTTGAAAACTTGCATCTGTGTAACCATTTATAACTAGATCATTTTCAAAACCTCCATAGACCAAGAACATTTCCTTAGTCCTTCTTAAGTATTTAAGGATGTTCTTTACTACTATCCAGTGACTCTCACCAGGATCTGACCGATATCTGCTTGTAGTGCTCAAAGCATATGATACATCAGGTCGAGTGCATAGCATGGCATACATGATAGATCCAATAGCCGATGCATATGGAATCTTATTCATACGGTCTCGCTCATCATTTGTCCTAGGACATTAATTCTAGCTGAGACTTATGCCATGAGACATTGGCAACAATCTTCTTTTAGAGTCTTGCAAACTAAACCTATTCAGCACCTTGTCTATGTAAGCACTCTGACTTAGACCGATTAGCCTCTTAGATCTATCCCTATAGATTCTTATCCCTAGGATATAGGCTACATCTCCTAAGTCTTTCATTGAGAAACACTTCCTTAACCAAGACTTGACATTCTGCAATGTTGGGATGTCATTTCCAATAAGTAATATATCATCAACATACAGTACCAGAAAAATAACTACACTCCTAGTGACCTTCTTGTATACACAAGGCTCATCTTCATTCTTAATAAAACCAAAATCCTTGATTGCTTCATCAAAACGAAGATTCCAACTCCGAGAAGCTTGCTTTAATCCATAAATGGATCTTTGAAGCTTGCATACCTTCCTAGAATTCTCAAGATGTACAAAACCATCAGGTTGTGTCATACACACGTCCTCAAGCAGCTTTCCATTAAGAAATGATGTTTTTATATCCATTTGCCATATCTCATAGTCATAATATGCAACAATGGCAATTAAAATTATTATGGATTTAAGCATGGCTACTAGCGAAAAAGTTTCATCATAATCAACACCTTGAGTCTGCCTGAAACCTTTTGCTACAAGTCATGCTTTAAAAGTATGCACATTGCCATCCATGTCAGTTTTCATCTTGAAAACCCATTTACATCTAATGGTCTTACCACCTTCAGGTAAATCAACCAAGTTCCAAACTTGGTTATCATACATGGATTGCATCTCAGAGTTCATGGCACTTAGCCATTTATCTGAGTCTGGTCGGGACATAGCCTCCTGATAAGTGGTGGGCTCATTTTGATCCATAAGCAACACATCACGACTATCAGTAATGAGAAATTCGAATCTCTCTGACACATGTTTTACCCTACCAGATTTACGTGGGCATTGTGTCACTTGCGGAGGTTCAACTGGTTCAGAACATTGTTGAACTTCCAGTAGCGGTTCAGGGCTTATCCGTGATTCTTGAACTTCTTCGAGATTCATTTCTCTCCCACTAGTGTCTTTTGAAATAAACTATTTTTCCATAAAGGCACCATACCGAGCAACAAAAACTTTGTTCTCAGCGGGATTATAAAAGTAATATCCTTTTGTTTCCTTAGGATACCCCACAAATAAACACTTGCCAGATTTAGGTGCTAGTTTTTCTGAGACTTGTCGTTTTATGTAAGCCTCACAACCCCAAATCTTAAGGAAAAACAAAATAGGTCTCTTCCCGTACCATATCTCATATGGTGTTTTATCAACCGCTTTAGAAGGAACTCGATTTAGAGTGAAAGCTGCAGTTTGTAATGCATAACCCCAAAAGGATAATGGAAGATCTGTATGACTCATCATAGATTGAACCATATCTAATAAGGTTCGATTTCTTCTTTCAGAAACTCCATTCCACTGTGGAGTTCTTTGGTGGAGTCAATTGGGAGACAATCCCACAATTTCTAAGATGATCATCAAATTCTTGGCTCAAATATTCACCACCTCGATTTGACTGAAGTGTTTTGATAGTTTTACCAAGTTGATTCTGCACTTCATTTTGAAACTTTCGAAACATCTCAAAAGATTCGGCTTTATGTTTCATTAGATATACATAACCATATCTGCTGAAATCATCAGTAAATGTAATGAAGTACCGATAACCTCCTCTAGCCATTGTGTTTATAGGACCGCATACATCAGTATGTATTAGACCCAATAAATCACTTGCCCTTTCACTATGTCCAGTAAAGGGACTTTTAGTCATCTTGCCTCGTAAACAAGATACGCACGTTTTATATGTTTCTAAATCAAATGAATCTAGAAGTCCATCTTTATGGAGCTTTGTTATGCGTTTCTCATTTATGTGCCCGAGACGAAAATGCCAAAGATAGGTTTGATTCAAGTCATTTGACTTAAATCTCTTTGTATTTATGTTAAAGACTAGAGTATCAGTGGACCTTTTCATGCTTAGAATATAAAGACCATCACACAAATCAACATCTGCATAAAATATTCCTTTACGAGAAATGGAACATCTATTATTCGCAATAATAAAATCAAAATCATCCATATCCAAGCATGAAACAGAAATGATGTTTCTGCTCAAGGCAGGCACAAAATAACAATTATTTAAAGTTAAGATAAGTCCACTAGGTAAGACTAAGTCATATGATCCAACAACAAGGGCAACAACTCTTGCTCCATTCCTTACGCGGAGGATGACTTCTCATTTCTTCAACTTTCTACTTCTGGTGAGTTCCAGCACATTTATACAAATGTGAGATCCAAATCCGGTATCTAATACCCAGGAATCACTAGTAGATAAATTAATTTCAATAACATAAATACCGGTAGTGGTAGTCGCACTACCATTTTTCTTCTTTAGATCTTCCAAATAGAGTTTGCAATTTCTGAACCAATGTCCAGGTGCATGACGGAAATGACAATTTCCTTCTTTTTCTTTAGGGTGTTTCGAAGCAGGAACAGGCTGGGGCTTGACTTGTTCCACAGGCTTTGCGATAGGTGCATCATCAGCCTTGACAACTTTAGCCTTGCCTTTGCTTTTCTTCTTCATTCCCTTTCCATTTTGAACCATCCATACATTACTAGAGGGTTTCTTGATATTTTGTTCAGCAGTTTTGAGTATCAAATACAACTCTGAAATTGATTTCTCCATATTATTCCTATTGTAGTTCATCACAAATCGCGAGTAACTTTCATGTAATGAATTCAGGTTCAAATCCGTAGCCAACTCTCGGCTTATGGGAAATCTGAGTCTATCAAGCTGGTCAACATAGCCCTTCATCTTCAAAACATGAAGACTAACTGACGCACCCTCAGTCATCTTGCAAGAATGTAGGTTTTTGACTGTCTTGAACCTTTCTTGCCTAGCTTACTGTTGGAACATTTCCTTCAGCGTTATAGCCATGTCGTAGGCTTCCGTTAGTTCCATGTCCTTCGAAGTTCGGGAACCATAGTTGCCAAGCATAATACATGCAACATCGGTAGAATCGTTGACATGCTTATTATGCGCATCCTTCACGACTTTCGTAGCATTGGGTGGTGGGTCCTCGGGGATAGAAGCATCCGGGACATACAACTTGTGTTCATGCTTAAGAACAATTCTCAAGTTTCGAACCGATCAAGAAAGTTAGTCCCAGATAGCTTATCATTCTCAAGGATGGATAGCAGTGACAGGGGATTATTGTTACTTGAAGAAGCCATTGATCTACAATAAAGATTATGCAAAGTTTATTTTAATATAGAGGAATAGACTCCCACTAAACTAACAACCCTCCTAAAACACACTGTTTATTTAGGGGACTAAAATCCATATTTCACCTAATTCTATGACAGCTATGGCATGAAACACAAAACTAGATTATTTAGGTAGGTAACAGTTACCAATTACATCTTATGTAATTTTTAGATACTTTTATGAGATACGGGACATCTTATGTCTTATCATGTTTTTATCTCATCATGTGCCTAAAGCTCAAAACTATTTTGACAGCTTTATTAAGTCGAGCCATTTTAAACATTTAGGTAACTCTTATCCAACTTTTCTCACCAAGATAACACAATACACCCAGCTATGGCTGAAACTGTATTAGTGTGATCGAGGCCTTGACAAGTGTTTAAAATGTATGGCGTGAGACTAAAAATTTAATAGAGGGATTTTATTCAGTTTTAGTGATTTTATGTAAACAATGAAATATCGTATATTTTTATTGATTTGTTAAATCACTAAACAATTTAGGGATTTTTATATTGTTCACTAATAAAAGAATTTTCGTGCGCTAGGATTAGTTAAGCGCGGTCCATTGGCTTGGTCACAAGCGGTGGTTTCATTTGGCCGGTGGTTCCATTGACCGATCAATGACGGGTACAGGGCGCGCCTTTTTTTTAGAAGACGAATCTCAATTCCGAAAATTGAAATTCGCCATAGAAAATCATATTTTTCGCTGATTTTACTATCCTAAATTTACCCCTTAATTTATCTAAAATTAAGTCAATTAAAATATTTTTAATTAACCCGGGCCCACATCTAACTAATCATCTTATCCTAATCCAATTAGGACTTAAGATATTTGAATCCTAGCATATCACCAATAACAAAATTCTCCATATTTATCTCCTATCCAATAGGGATAACGAAACCGATTTTGCTAATATCTCTTAATCTAATTTGTTATCTGTCTTTATCAAATAGAAACTTCATAACATAATAGATATAACAAGATAAATAAATAATTTCAAAAATTAATTATTTGCAATTTGGGTCCTCATCCAAATAATCACAAACATGTAATTGAATCATGAACTACTATCCCAATCGAACAAAATCATATTAGTTTCGAATTAATATCCAGCCTTATACAATTCAAGAAACGTAAGACAATGTAACCTAAATATGCATACTGAATTACATAGATTTCATTCATGCATCAATACACAAAAAATAAAGATTATACCTAATGGTGTCATGGATTATAGAACACGAAATTCAATTCATTAAAATTATTTGAATTAACCTAACATGGTTACTTGGATGTGTGAAACTGATTTCAATTAAATCATGAATCTATGTATCATATACACAAAACATGATAATAAATCTCACAGAAAACTTATGTATATCACATATAACTATTAACATGCTTTCAATCATATATCATGTATATATCAGAAGAAAACATGCAATGTTTTTAATGGAATCGAACTCGATGGCTCTGATACCACTGTTGGGTTTTGGGGTTCATGCGCAACAGAGATTACAAAACAATTTTGACAAAAACCCCAACAAGATCTGAATCTAATTCCATGAAAAACGTTTAAACCATGAAAAACTTAATCATACCTCAATTGCAATATACCTTTCTGAAGGTTGATCGATCTCTAAGGCGCTGCCAATGACGAACACCCTCTACCAGTAGTCCACACACGAACAGCGGCGGAGATTCGAAGTGCTAGCTTCGAAAGTATACCAAAAACCTTTTGTTTCTCTCTAAAACGATCCAGAGCATACCAAAAAATCCTAAGTCGTTTCTAAAACGAAAATAAAGTTTCGGCCTTTTTAATATTTTGTACATGTATTCTAACTTAAAGCGTCTATTTATACAACCCTCGTATATAAACAGTTAAGTAAATTACACATATACCCCTACTTAAAGAAGTATAAGTGTAATACACCACAAGGACGTTTCTGTCATGAATCTTATCATATAAAATTCATTTTTCTGAACCATCTTAAAATCTCGCAAAACCATTCTTAGTGTGCGACCCAATAGGCTCATACAACGTTGGCAGTGTACCAAAACACATTTTGGTATACAAGTCATAAGCGGCCTCTAGCCAGACATTATGACTACCCAAGTTGTACAAATATCAAATCGATACAACCTAATCAATAATGTATATAACATCCTTTTGTCCCACGATATCCTTTTGATCAAACATAAGGCTTGAAATTGCATCTAACATGTTCAATCGTACTAGTCTCGATCTCTAGGTAGACTAAAAACATTCGAGTGACATTGATCAATATCGATTCACTTAGACTAGGCCTTTTAATAGTCTAACACATCGAGGGATCCACTAGATATCTCTCTTTATATGAGAGGGAAAAATTCTATCTCGATTACACAACTTCATCACATTGCTCACACAGTAACCAATCACAACCTTTATAATCGTCTGGTTAAAGACAACATTTGATAGTGTCAAATCACTATGTTCGTAATGTTGAAGTCTCTGGTAATCTCAAGTCAAAGGACCGAAAAATATACCTATCATGAGAAACAACTATGACTTAATCCATGTGATGTTCTCATAGCGGGTCGGTCTAGTACTTTGTTCCCTAACGAGTACTCGTGATCTTGATTCGTATCCCTATACGTATAATCATCATATGATAATCAATCAAGACTCACGCTAGTCTTAATTCATTATAGTTCTCAATATAATGATCGACTAGGGACATTTAGGATATTTCTGTAAATACCCATGGATCTTATTATAATGTAAACATGCAAATTAATTATAATAAACAGCAAATGATATCCTCTATTTTATTAACTAAAAGTATTCATAAAGACAGTTAATGGATTGACCTAGGGCACATGCCCCAACAGTTCGACTATCACCGTCATTTCTTGCCGAAGGCATCACTATTCAAGAAAGACAAAAAAGTTTTTCTTAAAGGCAAAATGGTCTTAAATGACGAACCGCCCGCTTTGCGTTTTGGTGAAGAAATTTTGGCAGAAATTGAATCGTTAGGCTTGATGAAGGTGACAGAAATCGGAGCTGATTCTGTGAATGGGCCGATATCTAAGAATTCGGGGTGGAGAAAAAAAAACATTTTCTGGTACTTGCCGTATTGGAAGACAAACTTGATTCGCCGCAACTTAGATGTCATGCACATCGAGAAAAATGTTTTTGACAACATAATCAACACTATTACGTGTGTACCGGGCAAGAGTAATGACAATGCGAAAGCGAGACAAGATATTCGTGAATATTGTCATCGACCTTCTCTACACATTGATTCAGCGACAAATACTTACATCCTTGGATGCTATGCTCTTGATACATCAAAAAAACAACAATTGTGCGAGTGGGTTGAAAGGTTGTGTTTTCTTGATGGTTATGCTTCGAATCTTGGTCGATGTATGGATCCAAAGAAATTGTGAATGTTTGGCATGAAGAGTCATGATTGTCATATTTTTATGCAACGGTTGATACTAATTGCATTAAGAAAACTCCTCCCAAACCCGGTTTGGGTTGCAATTAGCGAACTGAGCCTTTTTTTCGATCCCTAACTACGAAAAGTGTCAGTGTCAAAGATATGGAGGTCTTAGAGTCTGAAATACCAAAAATCATTTGCAAGTTGGAGAAAATATTCCCTCAAAGCTTCTTCGACTTTATGGAACACCTACCAATCCACTTGGCCTATGAGGCCCGTCTGGCCGGTCCTGTTCAATGTCGATGGATGTATCCATTTGAGAGGTAATATCTTGAGCCCTTGAGTTTTTTCCCCCATTCAATAAGTTTTTAATCAACATTTCCTATACTTCGATAGGTACCTTAAACATTTGAAAAACAATGTTCGGAACAAAGCGAAGGTAGAGGGCTCGATGTGTAATGCTTATTTGGTCAAAGAAGTCACATCGTTTTGTTCTTACTATTTCGAAATCACGTCTTTACGTTGCATGACAAAGTGCAACGAAACGACGATGGAGGTGTCGGGCCCACACCGCATTTAATGGGCAATTTCTCGATTTTCACTTATCCTGGTCGACCCATGGGCAAGTCAAAGGAGCGGTACTTAACAGAGCAGGAGTATAATGCCGCTCATTCGTACATACCGCTCAATTGTCCAGAGATCGCTCCTTACATCCAGTATGTCTGTCACTTTCATTCAATAATGCAGTACATTCATTATTCATCTTTTACTAAGACATGATATTTACATGTTCGTTTCTTCTAGGATCTTCGTCGATGAAATCACTCAAGCAATGGGGGAGTCGGAAGTCGATACTATTCAAGAGCACAACTTTCCCATATGGTTTCAAACATATGTAAAGTTATTACTATTGTAGGTTATCGCTTGATAAATCTCTTTCATAAGTAATGTGTCTTACATTTCTAATTTTTTGTAAATGGGCTCAGAATTCTATCATAGATAAGACGCTCTTTGATTTTTCGGTTGGTCCTAGTCGATCTTGTACTGTCTACCTGGTTACCTAGTGAATCGGTATAAGTTCCACTCCGCAACATATGACGTTAATAGATCGACGCAGAGTAGCGGTGTTTTGGTGAAGGGTTCTAACTATGCCGATGTTTCCCATAACTATTATGGAGTACTGTAAGAGGTTGTAGAGATTGAATATACCGGCCTCAAGCTTGTGGTCTTGTTTAAGTGTGAATGGTATGACCCTACACCGAATCATGGTGTGAGGACTCACCCAACACTTCAGTTGGTTAAGCTTCATCGAAGTCGACGATATAACAACTATGAGCCATTTTTCCTCGCAATGCAAGCCACTCAAGTGTACTACCTTTCGTACCCTTCTTTGAGGAACGAACGACAAGAATGGCTAGCGGTTTGTTGCCGTCAACCAAAATTCACTGACGAGGAAACGAGCAAAGACGATAATGACCAAGGCTCGGCAGAGATTGCATTCCAAGATGGCCTACCCACCACGTGCGTAGTTGAGGATGCAATTAAGGATTTCAACAGTCTGGATGATCCAAATGGGACTCGAGTCATTATTGAAATGGGTCCGAGTGAAGAAGACAATGACTTCACTGTCGATAGTGGAGATGATTCAGAAGAAGAATCATCAACTTCTAGTCATGAGAGTGAATTTGAAACAAAAGATAACGAGTAATGTATGTCTATGTTATGTCAACGTTTGATCGATGTTACGTGAATTTTCTATACCTTTCTTACAATTGCTTAAGATTGGAAGATATCAACAGTAACCTCATTTACAATTGTTTTTTGGACAATGTCTTTTCATGCATTTCAGTTAAATTAGTAAGTTTGGTGTGTATATAAGGACTCATAGATTAGTTTCTATACTATGTGGTATTTTGAGAAGTTTTGATGAATGGAATAAACACTTGTGAGGTTTTTTCCAACATATATAGTATTGATTTATGTATTAATTTGACATGTAATGTGTATATGAAATTTCAGGCAAAATGAGTGCATTAGTGAAACCATCTTCATTTTCACCTAAAAAACGAATTTCACAAAAAAAAAATAAAAAAAGACAGACCACCTTCATATGTAAAAGGCCAATTAGACCATATTCAAATCCCCAACAGAATCACATAGAGAAACATTAAAAAAGACATAACACCTTCATATGTGAAAATTAAACATTTCCATATTTTAACAATAGCAGATGACCCTACCCTGAACCTTCTATCTCTATTTCCATTTGAAGAGGCAACTGATTTGTACAAATCTAGTATTAAATCATTTGCGCTGTCACCTATAGCATGAATAGCAACCTATGATAATTTCAAAGTGAGACGACATACTATAACTTTATTTGAAAAGGAACAGAAGGAAAAGCCCAGAATTCCAATAACATTACATGAACCTGTAAGCCAGCTTTGTCAGATGCCATTGTCATGTTATAAAGAGAATCGGTTTCTATAGAAACCGTAAGCCAGCTCATCCTCATACGACTGCCAATAATTAACAGGAATTCTTAAGTTGTTGATGTGAATCAGTGTGAATGGCATAATTTAATGGATACAAATACTGGACTGCCATAAAAATGATAAAATTCAGAAAATTTTATGCTAAGACCAGCCAATAACATTCAGAGTTAGCTTGATATCTTAAGATGCTTACAGTCATTTTGATAATGAGATCTCCACTTAATATTTCAGTGAGTAATCTATAAAATGAAAGTGCTCGTTAACTAGACAGGAAGAAAAATAAGATCTAGAGGACAAAAAAGACAAAAGGAGGTCATAGACTGCTAAATCACTAGTCTCAATCTCCTTTCACCCACCTTTTAGGACCGAAGAATGACATTAAGCCTCTGAGATTATTGTTTTCTATTCAATAATCTCGGAGAACTTCTTTATGAAGGTTTCTCTTTTGTGTCGAGTATTTGTCTTGCATAAATGAGGGTCAGACTTGTTTAATGAATTGTAGAGATGGAGCAGAGAGCTTCATTGCTCAACAGAATTTAGACTCCCAATGACATTGATGAAATTAAGGAAGCCATATAACTGTAGGTCCCTTAGAAAATTAAGGAAGTAACAAAATGCCATCCTAGATACTGACAAAGTTGGTTTGAGTAATTCATATGAATGGAGCCGCTTCCACTGGGAGAGCTTCACTTATCTTTTATGGATTGACCCAACTCAAGCTTGGATTAGTCAGGCCCAGTGATACCAAATAAGTATAAACAAACAAACAAAAAGGCGGTGCTAGATTAATTTGTTTCCTAGCAGGAGGTTTCAAAATAAATTAAAGCTGGAATATGAGATTTACGCAATAATAGACATGCAAATCAGTTCGTTCTAATAACAAAGTTGATAATATCGAAGATATGTTCCTCTTCACATCTAAGGAACGATGAAGTTTTTGCTCGATTGAATAAATGCATATAAAAGTACGACCAAATATAGCAAAACATATATGTGATTATATCATTAAATGAATCAACGAGCACGACGAACTTAACTACTAAATTACATTCAGTCACACAACAACGACGGAGAATTATGTTTATATCAGTTATCACAATAGTCATTATAAGGCATACTAACATAAAGAATAAATATCTCCTCTACTCGTAATCGTACCAATTTACATTAACATTTAAACAAAACAAACATGCCAGCAACAATGGGAAAGTAATGTTTGTTAGAGACCAAACTTATGTTGACAAATTTTTGTTGGAATGTTTTCATCCAAGAATATTTTTCTAAGTTCTAGGAACTTGAAAAGACAGCAAGGCAACAAATTATATAAGGCATGATTATTATTTAAAAAAAATTATGCATAGTTCACGGACCTGACATGTTCAAGAAAAATAAATGGATATAATATGTGATCCCAGTTATTAGAAATATAATTTGCTTGCACAAGATTCAGATCTGCAGAAGTGCAGATCATTAACCCAAGCATATGCAACACTTAAACCAAAATCAATTACACAACTGAATTTAATGTTGGTTGAGTAATTTAATGTTGGTTGAGTGGTAGTGTATAAGGACAACTAAGCTTCGATGACTAAATATTGGAATTCAAAACTATTTCAAGTATTCAAAATATGAAATAATATCAAAGCATTACTTCAGAAAATTAACATGCACATGCAAGTTTCCATTTCCTTCAAGTGACTCAATACTTAAATTAGGGAGTTAACGATTTCGTTGAATGGTAGTACCACTGGGAATTGGATTGCTTCATTGACCCGAAATTTAGAGGTCACGTTTCTATATGATAGATTTAGGAATCCTTGGATTGTAGGATGTTTCTAAATGTTATTGATGGATATAAGTTTGTTTTGGCGTTGGTATATTATTGTTTTCCATGGATACCAAATCATGCAATACTTTTGTAAAAGCACTCTTGTTCTCTCTTCTTATTAGTTAAAAGAAACTTCTTGTTCCCTGGCATTAAACATAATTAACAAGAAAATGCACAGTTGGTTTCTTTTTCTGTGTTCCTAGATAACTTAAATGGCAAGGTTGTGTATTGAGGTGAAAGGAAAAGATATTTTTCCTTGGTTGATTCACTCTCATGAGTTTGAGACGACATAGAATCTATTAAACATGCTTTCCTAGTTTCCATTCTTCAATTCAAAAAAATATGGCAAGTTGGCAACATCCAGCAAAATTCGTCAAGAGGTTCTATCCTTTAAAATGCACAAGCCTGCATTATAGCTAACTGCTCATATCTTCTGTTATACTCTCATAGTTATTTACTAGTTGAATCTCTTCCACATTTTGTTGTTCGCAATTGCATGCTTTTCTACATAAAAAGTAAAACTTAAGAAGATCACATGGTCTCTGAACCACTGAAAAATTCAATCGGCCTAATAATCATTTATTTACACTTGAACTAAAGCCTTGGAATATTGAGCACAGACCACCAAAAATAAAAGTTGTCAAGAAACATGAAAGTAATGAAAACCTAGTTCATATTTGTTGGCTTATGATTGAGGAAGTTAGAGACATCAGACTTGTATGCATGGCCACCTCTTCAGCATTTTCCAGTTCGTGGCTTGCTTTATGTGGATGTATGGCGAACTGCAAGTTTTCCATTCACAATAGTGTTTAATTTTGAAAGTCTAATTGTTGATCACTCGTTTATAACTGCCCTTTTGAACCTTACGTCTTCGTCATTTCTTCGTAAGTTGTTTATATCATTGTATGATCCGATTTCTGTTGTTTTCTTTATAAAGTTATACAACATAATGGGTTTCATGCTCTTAGTAAGACCCTTGTTCATGCAATTAATTTTATACTAGTTTATTGTTCATGCATTTTCAAACAACCATATGATTCTTGAGTTTATTGTTCATGCATTTATTGGTATGCATTTGGTCTCTAAACTTTTATTGGTATTTTGTTAGGTTTCATGGCGGGCAGTGATCACCACCCACTTCGAGGGTGCACATTACCTCAGGGCAGTCAAGGGATACCTTTAGGGGGACATCATCCAGTCGTAAGAGGTGCATCACAGACCTCTGGAACCGAAATACCGACTGGGCCTCATGGTCATGCCACACGAGGGGGTCAAAGAGGTCGTGGCGGTCGAGGTCGTGGGTCGATTCCTGTATTATCGATTCCAACTTCTCGTTCTCTTGAGCATGAGTTACATTCAGCATCGCCTTCGCCTTCCATACCGTCCGCATCGCTTGTACCATCAACATCGTCATCTAGAACCATACCAAATTGCGCGTTGCAGTCGCCATCGCCGACATCGAGACATGACACTCCTATACCGACGAGGCCTGCGCCTCCAACCTCCGCATCACCAGCAGCATCCCCATCTTATGACGGCAGAGCAGGCTTGTAGGTGACAGGCCCTCCGCGGGCACCTAAGAGGATAGGGACCGAGCCCCCTCGCGTGCAACGGATCCCGATCACACTGATTGCCAATAATACGTAAGTTTGTATTTGATTCATATATGTACTTCTAATTATCGATGTAAATTATTAAAACAGTTTTTAAGATGTTATGCATTTTCATCAAACACTGGCGGCCTGTTTGGTTCGTGGGATTAGCCCGGATTAGCTACACTGGACTAGTTAATCCGCTATTTGCTTGGAAGATTAACTAGGCCAGCGGACTAGTTAAGAGGCATGGTAGTGGATTAAATAATACCACCATTTTTGGTGGGATTAGCTAATCCATAGTAGGTGGTGGAGGAGATTACCACTTTACCCCTCCCATTAACACAAACACCAAACAACAATTCTCACAACTAAATCAATCGACCTCCCTCCCTGTTTTGCTCATCTTCTTCGCGAGACCTGGACCACCGCGACCGCGACCTGTTGCTCTTCTTCTTCGTTCTCCCTCCCTGTTATGCATCGACGGCCGAAGAGGAAGCAAGGAGGAGGAAGGCGGCGCCCTTAAGAACCGCAAGGCGCAGGTTTGTGCGAGAAGGAGAGGAGAAACCCTAAGCCGAAATCGAACAGGCTCGACAGCTTTCGGCCGAAATCGAACCAGCCGAAATCGATCATTTTGAGGACAATCAAACAGACTTGTTGTTATGGAACAATCAGTCTCATGAAGCTGAAATTCTTAATCCACAATTTGGTATCTGAACTGCTTGTAGCTATGGATTATCTGCATTTGGTTCTCCTTCCTTTCAATTTTTTTTCACTCATGGTATGACTATCAAAATATGCTTATTTTTTTATGAAGACAATCATTTTGGGCCCAAACAACTTATGCAGCAACCAATTTGTTGAAGGCATGCCATGAATGACAAACTCACTGATATGAGTCAACCTATGCGGATTACTTCTTAAGCCAGATTCTAATAAAGGTATGTATTAAAGTATGGTTGGTTCGTCAAAAAAAAGTATGGTTGGTCATGGAGCAGTTCAAGCCAGTGAGCAAGCTTGCGGCTAATTTAGTGAAGTATACTGAACCACCAGTAAGAGATTACTTAGAAGCTTACAGTATGATTTTGCAGTACAAACCATAAGACAAGCACGCAAGAAAAACATTTTGAAGGTCAAAATTTGATTCCGCGAGCAGCAGCACCGATCTTTGGGAGGAGCAGCAACGCGATTTTCATGAGCAAAGAGATGAGATGTGTGAAATGGGGGGTTTTGGTGTTTTTTATCTAAAGGGTACTTTGGTAAATGTACATGTACAACCTCATTTAATCCCAACCTTAAAACTCCCAACCAAACAAGATACACAAATGGGACTAAACTATCTAAACCCATGTGTTAGTCCCATCACTAATTAATCCCATGTGTTTGGATTCACTAAAATGTGAACCAAACAGGCCAAGGGAGTTGCATCCTTCTCATTCTTGTGCATAGAGGATGACAAAAGTTTTCAAAAGATGGATGATTCCAGAAGGGTATTGTTGGAAGTCGGTACCGAATCATCATAAAGACAACTACTGGCACCAATGGAAGGTACGCAAGACTAATAAATGTCTTAGGATTTATACTAGTTTTTCAATGTCTCATAACAATTGCAATCGCCATTTTATAGGTATATTTTAGATGGGATGACGCGATTCGCGAGGATCTCATTCGTGCGGCATACGACACGCATGCAGGCACAAGGTACACCGCATTGATGCACAAGTTAAAGAAGAATCGTGTTCAGCCAAACTTTGTTATAGATGAGGCATGGAGAAGATACTTGGAGTACTGGGAGAGCGAGGACTTTCTTGCAAGGTCTAGGCAAGCGTCAACGAATAGGAACACTGAGGTCGAAGGACCTGGGACTGGACCCTCGAAGCACGGTGGTGGTGCGGTGTCTTTTGTGACTACCAATGAAAGATTGGTAAGTGTTTTTTACACTCAAGTTTTTTTTTACATTTAGACACTTGTTCACTATGCAATTGATTTGTGTTTGGCGAATATGAGTTCGCCGACCTACTACTAAATGACATATTGAACATTTTTATAGCCGGTCCTGTATGTAGACTAATACATCCGTGACGCCACCGACCGTGAATGAAATGTATTTGCATCTCCACACCGTAAATCACGACGGGGTGACATTCATCGATACTAGATCAGAGCGGTTCTATGTAAGTATAGAAGTTAAATGTTATATAGTATTAAGTTTACTTTAAAGCATATCATGTAAGTTGTTTATTGTTGATCCATGCAAGCTAAGCTCCAGAGGAGACGTCTGGAGGTGACCCAGGCTACACCGGACCAGCCGGTGGATGATGAGGCGGTGTACCTCACTGTGGTGGGTGAGTGTCCCAAATGACGTGTCTACGGTCTCGGGTCTTTAGGGAGAAAGAAGAGGAGATATGCAGATCCTGGTGCTAGCACATCCCAGATGCCGGAGATGGTGCCACGTGCAGAGTTCGATATCGTTGCCGAGCAATTACGAAAGGTTATGACATTTATGCATCAGCAATTCGAGATGACCATGGACGGAGCAGACCTATCTCAGCTACAGCCACCACCACCACCACCACCACCTCATGACCAACAATAGCCGCCGCAAATAGATCCCGCCGATCCACCACAACAACAGGACAATGTTGAGCGAGAGATGCAAGATTGGCTTACGAGAGATGAACAGCTTGGTGATACTTAAGTATTTTTCTTGTTGTTTGTGTTACTTTTGAGATTATACTTTTGCTTTTGTAGATAACTTTTGCAGTTGTTCACATGACTTTTAGGTTGATACTTCTTTTTATGCATATTTAGAAGATTGGAAGCGATAATCCCGAATCCATTAGTGCATATATCTCATTGTAAAGCTACACCCGACTTGATATATGGTTGTGTTCCCCCTCTTTTGCTATCCCTTTCGAGTTTGGACTTTGGAGAGGAAACTTTGTCTTGAAACTAGATTATGCTTTATCTTACTTTTATACTCTGTAAAGGACATAATATGTTTTTTAGTTTTGTAAATTATAAAATTTCAAACAGAAAAATGTAGCTAAGTAGTAAAATTTGTTTGTGAGTTAAATGTTTAGGCAACTAGTAAAATTTGTTTGTGAGTTTTCATGTTAGATTGGTTTTAGTACCATATGCATAATTTCTTTGAAAATTCCATAAACTTTCCATTCTTTTAACTCATTTAACTCTTTTATCTTGAAGGCATATGTGCGACAGCTTGAGAGTAGCCGAGTAAAGCTAACCCAACTTGAGCAGGAGCTTCAGCGAGCTAGGCAGCTGGTTTTTCACTTTATTGAATTCCACACTGTTTCCTCTTGTAGATGTGGTAGTATTTTCTATTGAGTATTGACCTCGTCATATACTGTCCATCTCAGTTTTCTTATTCTTTTCTTTTCTTTAGGGTATCTTTATATCAAGCTCTGGGGATCAATCTCATTCGCTGAGCGGAAATGGTAATCCCGAATCCATTAGTGCATAAATCTCATTGTAAAGCTGCACCCGACTTGATATATGGTTGTGTTTCCCCTCTTTTGCTATCCCTTTTGAGTTAACTGAGTAGCTATGTACATGATCTATTTACTTATCTATCACTACAAAAAATAGCAGATCAGAAACGAAAACTTCTATCTTTGATTTGCATTTATTCCGTCTATAATTCAATTCTGCAACGGAACAGAGACGGAATCTATTTCGTCTCTAAAATCGTCGTCGCTGATTTAGTCGGCAACGAAAATGTGTTTCCGTCGCTGATTAGAAACGAATTAGAGACGAAATTTAGAAACGGAACAGAGACGAAACAGAAATGGAAATTCTTCTAAAATTGTAATTGCATTCCGTATCTTATCCATCTCTGATTAGCAACGGATCAGAGATGAAATTATTGGATTCCGTCTCTAATCCGTCTCTGATTAGCAACGGATCAGAGATGGAATACAATAATTCCGTATCTGATCCGTTGCTGATTCACGCATCTATTCCTCGAAAATCAGAGACGGAATAGCAACATAATCTCTGAATTCCGTTGCAAATCCGTCTCAATTCCGCTTTGTTTAGTTTTCAAACCTAAGCTTAATCCAATTGGTTTTCCATAACCTCTAAACCTGAAAATACAACCATAGGACCTACTCCATCGCGTGCACCTCCTCCAACAACTCCTTGGGGGTGCTAACATCCCCCAAAAAAGCCGAATTTGACATACATACATTGACAATATATATCAACAACAAATTTTCAAATGAGAGAAAAAAATGTACAATTCGACATTGAAAAATATTTATATATCCACGAAAGCTTGTCAATTTTAATAAATGTTCCAAATTTCTAAGTATGCACAAAAACCACCAATCCTATTGTTCAACAACCACTAAAAAAAACTTTGAATCCTCTAAATATGCACAAAAATGCCTTATACAATCTATAACAACAGTGCCAAGACAGCACATTTACGTGAAATTCAACATCATAGATAAGTAAATAGATCATGTACATAGCTACTCAGTTAACTCAAAAGGGATAGCAAAAGAGGGGGAACACAACCATATATCAAGTCGGGTGCAGCTTTACAATGAGGTAATGTGCGCCCTCGAAGTAGGGGATGATCACTGCCCGCCATGAAACCTAACAAAATACCAATAAAAGTTTAGAGACCAAATGCATACCAATAAAAGTAATGAACTGTTTATTCAATGTCCAATAGCCTGAAATTAAGAAAAAAAAAACCATCAAAAATAACAAAAGTTTCCAACCATCTTAAACCAACAATTGTGTCCTGACTACGAGCAATATTAATAATCAATAAACATGTAAGACTAACACATCAGTTCACTTTGGAGAATTAGTACTTATTCTTGCTTTGCAATAATTATATATGTATCAGCAAACATACAAAAATCATGTACATCAGCTCATATTTAGAGAAATAACTCAAGAATCGTATGGTTGTTCGAAAATGCATGAACAATAAACTAGTATAAAATTAAATGCATGAACAAGAGCATGAAATCAACAGAAATCAGATCATACAATGATATAAACAACTTATAAAGAACTGACGAAGACATAAGATTCAAAAGGGCAGTTGCAAGCGAGTGATCAACAATTAAACTTTCAAAAGTAAACACAATTATGAATGGGAAACTTGCAGTTCACCATACAACCACATAAAGCAAGTTCAAGTATTGGAAAATGCAGAAGAGGTGGCCATGCATACAAGTCTGAACAAGAAAAAATGGCATAATATCACAAAAAAATTATGCATTTCCAAGAAAGAAAAACTAAGACATGGCATAAACATCCAATAAGAATTTGCAGGATATTCACTCTTAATTGAGTAAGAATGGTGACTAATAATACAATAGTCCCAAAAGATCCAAGGGAAGTTAGAAGTTTGTCCTGTAAATAGAATTTACAATACTTTACTCCAAGTTAAGCAATAACTGAAAAAAATATGTTCCTATGTTTGTAGAGATGGTTTGGACAAATCCAAATGTTGAGTCGTTAATTATGTAATTTTATATATAGGTTAATATATATTTTTAGTGTAAAGTCTCCAAAATACTAGCCTAATAGCATTTATTTATTATCTTCAGGGTTATTGGAGTGCGCGGTTAAATCCGGGGTGAAATACTACGCAAAATCGGGTATTCATATGTCCGAATCTATTTTACACTGAAAATCGTGCGAGCACGTATCTCGAGGCAGAGTTCGTGGGCCCACATATGAGGAATATGGAGATGATGTGGCAGACAACGGCACATACTAAAACGTGCTTGGCTAATGAATAGAGGAGTTGATCCGGTGTGGCAAGGCGTATGGAGATTGATGTGCATGTATGTGAAATTTCCATGAGAATGGCTTCGAGAAATGTTTCATGGTAAGACGATCAAAATCAAGGGGAGTAGACACGTTCATTGAAGGAAAAGAAAGTTGGAGGTTCTATTTTTGATTTGTTTAGTTTTATATTATTTTATTCACATAAGACATATAGAGATATATAGAAAGAGACGAATTAGGGGGATATGCTACCAATTGATTAGTCTCTTTTGGGACCGGTTGAATACCAAAGGGATCTAGACTAAATCAAACACACTAGTGATCTGATTGTCTAGGTGTAGTGCCTTCACGAAGCTCAATGCGGTCAATGCATTAAACCCAATTCACTTGAATTGTGGTTATGTGTTTGATTAGGGAAGTAGTCACCATCGTACCTTGGCTATCGAGATTAGGAAGTGTGAGGAACCGCGTGCGTCACCGGGTCTATAGCTACACTAAGATATTTTGATTTGCATATTTTACATAAATCGACGACCAAATCCAATCTTTTACCGAACCAAACTTGTATGTCTTGACCTAGGTATTTTTATTTTCAATTTTATTTTCAATTTTATCTCCTTGCTTTAATTATTTTGTTTATATTTAGATTAGTTAATTTGTTAATTTATTCATTCTCTCAAAAACCCCGATTTCTCTTTTCGTTATTTTTTAAACCTTAGAAAGAATACCAATCTCTGTGGGATCGACCCTTTGCCACTATTCTGCAAATAGTTGGTTTAGGTATTTTAATTTTATTGACGCGTTCGGCGCGCGTCACCAAACATGAACGAATGCTTCAGTTCAAAAACTGAATGCACAATAAATTGAAAAGATAACTTGGAAATTAATTATAACAAATTATTAAGATTATTAAATCACATCATCAACTACATTAAATTGAGAGGAATACACCTTGCATCCATATAGCCAACCCCAACTCATTTTGATAAGCAAAAGTTATCACGAAATTTTCTCAAATAGAATTGACTTACAATGTTATATGCAAATGCCCACCAAAGATTTTGCTTTAGAGTCTTCATTGTCGATCTGCTTAGCTCCAAAGCATCCAACAACTACATTCAAGTGATCAGATTCAGGCTCCAACGTATATTTCATCATTTTCAAGAAAAAGAATGAAGTATTTTCCTCACATTGCTGTCTCTGATACTGAATTATAACTTAGAAGTACATGAGCAAAATAAGAACACTGTGGCTCTAAACCATGTGTTTTCACTTTTTGCATTGGTTTGTATATTTGCGATGCCATGTAGGTGTTTCTTTATTTTAGATTCAACAAAGTGAAAACTAAGAATTATATAGGCGGCCAAAGATTGATTCAAAACAACAGCAGCGAAAAACAGTAAACACAAAAGGAGGCCAGAACATGATAAGCTTAATATTAACATAGGAGGCAACATTTCCTAAAAGAAAAGTTGAAGTAGAATAAATTATATTGCACACGTAATATACCTGTGAAAGCCTATTGCCCATAAGCACAACTGAAGAAACCTCACTAGCTGCTCCAACACCTCCACCCATGGCTACTCCAACATCTGCTTGATGCAAGGCGAAGACATCATTGATACCATCACCAACCATTACTACAACGTTCTTTTTCTTTTGAAGCTCACTAACAAACTGCTTCTTCTCATTGTGTTTAACTCCGGATAAAACCTGTCACCCACATCATATTTATCATATAAAAGCATTCTATTCATCAGATTACTCAAACCTCATGCAAATGCAGAAAGCATTCCTGATCATAAAAGGTAACGTGCATGTCAAACTGAACCCTTTGTGAATGTAAATCAGCAAGGAAAACTTGCTAGTTACTAATGACACTTATAACTCCAAATAAATAATTAAAAAACCGCCCAAATCACAACACCAAAAAAAATTAGCTTTACAAAAATCTACAAGTTTCTCTTCCGATATTTTCGTCGAGAGAATCATTCTCCAATTGGTTATCCAAATCCTGCAAGTGCATGGCCAGAGCTTCATCCAACTCTAACTAAGATTTGATAACAACATGAACATTTGTTCATTTATTAATGTAAGTGTACTTGAAAGGATATTTGCTTGTTACTGAAGCTTTGGGGACATGCATGTATGCACTGGAATGTAACTACTGAAAGAAAGGATCCATTTCCATTAAATCATGATTTGCATATCTAGTGTAGTGTAATATCAATAGTTTCAGTACCACACTGCCAAAGAATGCCAAAAAAAAAATCACTCTAAAGGAGTTAGCTTGGAGGTAAAGCGAGCGGGGGGTTAACGTTTACAATAACAACAACCACAACAAACCCTTAATCCCAAATTAGTTGAGGTCAGCTACATGGACCCAATGTTTTTATTTAAGTCTAAGCCTTAGTCCCGAACAAGTTACCTTCCAATTTCTTTCATTTCTCCTTTAGTTTTCTAATTATGGCATTTGCCTGTCATCTTTGGATATGGTATGGTCCAAAACAGCTCAAAAGTTTGCAATGTATAAGTATAAAAACTTCAAATTGGAGTTCTAAAAAAAAAAAAACCTCCAATAAGATTGATATTGACAGCAATGACATATTGCTAATTGTGGTTATCCAAATAAATAATCAACAGAGAATTAAATGAGAGGCCCAAGCAACAGTTATATAGTGTAACTTAAATCAAAAGCGGTCATGAAACATAAAACAAAAAAATTCATAGATGATTCTATAAAGAAGACAATATTTACTATGAAACTTACATTGTTTCAAAGAACAAGTGTTATCAACAATCAATGAAGCATTGCATCTAGAACCCAAAGACATTGTAATATAACGCTAGCTCGAATGTATCAAACATGTGAAGAGCTACCAGACATGCTATTTTCCTGCTTTTTGTCACTAGCTACTATAGTTTTAGTTACAAGGTCATGTAGTGTAACACTTGTAACTAACAATTGACTTTCACTATCTCCCAAGTTTTTTTCATGCTAGATAGCTCTTCCTTCCATACATATACTGCATGTACAAGGAGAAGAGTAATAACAACAATTAACTGAAAGTATAAGAAAGCAGTACTGATAGAAACCTTTTAGAAATAAAGAAAGCATTATTGAAGAAACATAGAAGGTTTGACGAATGATGTCGGTGCGAGACAATATCAGTGTTGTAGAAAATATGAAGTTATTTTTAAACAGGCATCTGTTTTTTTAATATATAATTGCTAATCAAAGTTTTTTCTAGAGAAATACTCAACAAAGGAAAACAAACTTGCAATCCAACTGATGGATATGAAGGCTGAGAACTTAAGAATTGAAGCAAAGCAGACGACTAGCATGTAAGAAGATGTCCCGCAAGCATTTCAACAAACTGCTAGTGCTCAAGATCTTAAACCCCAATTCAGTCTCAGAAATCAAAACCCTAAGACCCCACTTTTCAAAATCAATCAAACGATCAAGAACATGATGGGAAAGCAAGATCAAGGGCGGATTAGGCCCAAATTTCTTTAAAAAATCATGGATCAAATTAAGCAGAACACACATCAAAACACCTAAAACGTACAACATGAATCAATCAACATCGAAACCTAATCAAATCGAACATCGAAATCGAAAACAAATCGAGAGAACACACGTCAACGATGAATAACATTGAACCCTAAACCCGATTACATAGCAAATAAACGAAATTGAACTCCAACTCACCTTCTCCAAAGATTTCTCCTTCTCTGGAACACGAGTGAGTGAGTGATCAGAACAATTGAGAAAAGAAGAACGGAAGAACAAAAAATGTATTGTTAATGAGAAGACGAGCTCGAGATAAAAAACGGAGAGATCACTGAATGCACCATACGTATGAGCAAAAGGGTAAATTTGGTTACGACTCAAAAAATTGTGATTCGTGCTTTTATATATATGATATATATATATATATAACTCTGAATGATTCCAATCATACCATATGAGGATCGGATATAGAGGGTCTGGCCCTTCTCTTTTGGAGCTCATTACTCAAATCAAATTAAGTTCTAAAAGATTAGAATAAAGTGAACAGTGGCCAAAATATGTAATTAGATAATCGTTCAAATAAAGCATCATCATGAATTTGTATAAAAAATTTTAGATCTATTAAGATGAGAAACAGAGAAACCCATCTCAAAACAGCAGAGATAGAAATAAAAATTGAAACTTGAACATGTACCCAATATCAAACACTTGATATGCAACGCAAAAACATATTTGATAACTTGAGTACATCATCCACCAACATAAACTACTGCAATGTTTCTTAAGAGACCATCGCGAATGCTTAAAACATCTCATGGTCCATGGATGATAATTAGAAGGACCAAGTTCTTGCTAAGTTTGTGAAATCAATCGTAGGCAAGGAACTCGACGCAAAGAAGCTACACAACTTGGCAAGTATGCAACCGAACTCATAATTCTAAGGAAAATGGAATAGTGTAAACAAAGTAGGACCCGAAAACAAACCATGCGCATGACTCACTGATTTGATATGACGTTACTTTAGCAAGAAAACAAGAGTTAAAACTTCAAATAGTTAGAGCTTCAAATAGTAAGCAAGGTGTGGTTTCTTTCTTATGATTTGGTATGACGTTATTTCAGTAAGAAGACAAGAGTTCGAGCCTCATAGTAAGCAAGGCGCAGTTTCTTTCTCATCAAAAAGTAAGACGCAAAATCTAATCTAAAAGCTCCACAACTTTCAGTTTGTTCCACATTCCCACTAACCCCAAATTCATTACACAACATGAAAATGTGAATAGCCTCTAATATCTAAACCAACACATTCAAAGATCACCAAAGAAAATCAAACAAACTTATCTATCAACCAACACTATAGATAGATAAAATGTGCTAATACACCAACCTCACTGCAACCACGATGATGACGACGACGACGAACTTGAAGTATCAACTCGAATGCCATTCAACCTCTCAAAAGCCAAAAGTAGAGCTTGAGTACCCAACCTCCCCTCCCCATGAGCCTTAACAGACAAATAAAACTGCTGAGCCAATGTCAGCCCAGGCAATGCAATTCCCATCCTCTCACACTCCCTTAAACAAATCATAAAACCCTTTACAAAGTAGTCCACAAATGCACCCCCCTTAAACTCCCATCCTCTGTCTCATCCCCAAAACCCATCAAATAATGCATTAAATCTCACCCTAATTTTATAATGACAACAACCACACACATTTACCTTAAGAACAAACAAACCATGATCATCAACATCTATCAAAAAACCAAACGAATCAACAATCACACACATGAAAATTAAAAGAACACATGAAAATACACAATCGTCAAAGGTGATGCTAGAACAATTGAGGGATTTATTTTTCTGAGTTTCGATTCGAGTCTAAATAGGTTTTAGCCTCTTAGGAATTTTGGATTGATTGATGTTAAAGTGGGTAGGGTTCAAGAACACAATCATCAAACAACACAAGCATGAACACAATCGACTAGGGCTTCTCAGACTAACCTGGAACGAGGTGGAGGCGACGATCGTCTATTGGAGAAGCAAGGACAAAGCAGATGATGGTGAGGGAAAGAGCAGATGATGGTAAGGGACAGAGTAGACGACGGCGAGGGAGAACCGAGATAGCAGACGAAGGCGAGGGCTTATGCGGCGCCTACAACAGACGACACGAGCTCCAGCTACGGCATCACCATTGACGCAAGGTTAGGGCTCGGAAGGAGATGGGGAAGAGGTTACAGTGTTATGCTCAAATGAGTGAAAAACTAAGGGTGTGCATATATTCCCTCTCTTTTAATCGATTAATGCGAGAATCGCGAGGCGTAATGTGCGGCTTAAAAGCATTTAAATAAGAGAAAATTTGAGCAGGGAATTTCGTGCCAATTCGGTAGCAACAAAATTAAATTCCGTCTCAATTCCATCTCTATTCCGTCTCTGTTCCGTTTCTGACAATTCAAACCGTTTACCATTATATTCCGTCTGCATTCCGTTTCTAATTAGCAACAAAATATTATTCCGTCCCTATTTCCGTCTCTAATTTACCATTTTTTGTAGTGTATGATGTTGAATTTCATGTAAAGGTGTAGTCCTGGCACTGTTGCTATAGATTGTATAAGGCCTTTTTTATGGAGCTTGTAATTTGGCTTTGATTTCAGTTTCATTAAGTAGAATGGAAAAGTAAATCTGTAAGCTAAGCCATTTGATAAAACAATTCACAAAAAAGAAATGGCGTTGTCTTGAGATAATTTTTCCATTCTTTTTGTTTGTTGATATATATTGTCAATGTATGTATGTCAAATTCTGCTTTTTTAGGGGATGTTAGCACCCCGAAGGAGTTGTTGGAGGGGGTGCAGGTGATGGAGTAGGTCCTATGGTTATATTTTCAGGTTTAGAGGTTATGGAGAACCAATTGGATTGAGCTTAGGTTTGAAAATTAAACAAAGCGGAATTGAGACGGATTAGTGATGAAATCTCTGAATTCTGTTGCTATTCCATCTCTAATTTTCCAGGAATAGACGCGCCCAACTAGGCAAAACCATGAATTAGCAACGGATCAGAGACGGAATTGTTGTATTTCTTCTCTGATCCGTTGCTAAACATAAATGGATCAGAGACGTAATACAATAATTCCGTCTCTGATCCGTTGCTAATCAGAGACGGATCAGAGATGGAATGCAATAATTTCGTCTCTGATCCGTTGCTAATCAGAGACGGATCAGAGACAGAATGCAATAATTTCATCTCTGATCCTTTGCTAATCAGAGACGGATCAAAGACGGAATACAATAATTCCATCTCTGATCTATTGCTAATCAGAGACGGAAAGCAATTACGATTGTACCCTTTAGAAGAATTTGCATTTCTGTTCCGTCTCTGTTCCGTTTCTAAATTCTGTCTCTAATTCGTCTCAAATCAGAAACAGAAACATATTTTCGTTGCTGACTGAATCAGCGACAACGATTTTAGAGATGGAACAGAGTCTGTCTCTGTTCCGATGCAGAATCGAATTAGAGACGGAATTTATGCTAATCAGAGACGGAGATTTCCGTGTCTGATCTTCCATTTTTTTGTAGTGAAACAAAATGCTTTCATAGCCTGGAGACAGATGCTCGACTTAGTTTTCATAGCAAGTGAGGTAGTAGAGTATATTCAGAAATGGGGACTGCAAGGTTTTGTCTTGTCATGAAATCGGATTTCACGAAAGCATATGATAGGGCGGATTGGACCTTCTGGATTATGTGTTGAGAATGAAAGGTTTTAGGGCGAGATGGCGAAAATGGATATGAGTTTCCTTAGCACGGCTAACTAATCGGTCATGATTAATGGAGCTCCATATGGGACCCCGAACGATAACTTTAAGGGCCAGTAAGGGTTATTGCAAGGAGACCCCCTTTCCCCATTCCTCTTCATTTTGGTGGCTGACGTGATGTGTCGGATGATCGATGTGGCTAAGAACAACGGGTAAGTGCAAGGATTTAGATTTCGGAGAGAATACTCACGTCACACATCTCCAGTACGCGGATGACTCGCTTATGTTCATAAAGAACTTACCAGGGGGCAGTATGGAATATGATGTGGCTGGTTTAAACATTATGCAAACTCTCGAGGGTGAAACTAAATCTTAGTAAGAACAGCTTGTTGGGAATCAACATGACAAATCAAGAAGTGTGCGACATGGTAGTTTTCACCTAATGCCGAGTGGGAGTATGGCCCATGAAATACTTAGGAATGCCGCTGGGAGCTTCCCGTTATGAACATATTTTTGGGAATCGATCTTGAAGAAAATAGCTAGAAGATTGGATAGATGGAAGAGTGGATTTCTATCAAAAAGGGGACGAGTTACACTAATCAGTTCGGTGCTCGATGCTCTTCAAACATATTTCATGTCCTTGTATCGACTACCTATGGGGGTGGCGGTGAGGGCATAATCCTTGATGAGGGAGTTCATGTAGAGGAGGATGGGCTCTGATAAGTCATGGGCATCGATGTTTTGGAAAAGAGTCACCTTACCAAAAGGACTGGGGAGCTTGGCCTAGGGAACCTGTTCAAACGGAACATGATATTGGTAGGAAAGTGGTTGTAGTGCTTACAAGAGGAGCAAGAGGCGAGATGGGCAGAGATTATCAGGAGCATATACAGGAGAGACGCCAATGGTTGGGACTCTACAGGTCCCTTCGTGCTTCATACAAAGTAGCGTGGAGATTCATTTTGGAATGCGAGGAAGAGTTTCGAGAAGGATTGTTGTTCAAAGTGGGGAATGGGAACATAATTAAGTTTTGGAAAGATCCATGGTATGGGGAAGAGACCTTACAACATTCCTTCCACAAACTATACAACCTAGCATGTAAACCAAATGAGATTATTGTGGAGGCAGTCAATCGGGGGGAGGCAGGAGAGGGGGTATCGGGATGGAAACTCAACTTACGAAGGTGACGTATGAGTAACGCGGAGAGACTGAGCCACGCGAGTTTGATACAGAGGCTGGAGGGAAGATTACCAACCATGGGGGAGGATTCAAGACATTGGAAATGGGAGAGCTCGGGAAATTATAACGTCAAGTCGGCATTCCAAAACATGTGTAGAGAGGGCGTAACATTGACAAATCTAGCACACAAGGCTATTTGGAAATGCCCAGCGGCAATAAAAGTAAGGGTGTTTGTATGGTTAGCATGGGTAGATCGGATCAACACGATAGATGTACTTCAAAGGAGATGCCCACACAAAATCATGCTTCCTTTGTGGTGCATTCTGTGTCGCCAGGAGAATGAAACCATTGATCACATACTAATAGGCTCCACTTTCTCATCGCGTGTTTGGCAAGTAATGGTGTCTGAATTGAGTGTGGCTTGGATCAACCCGACCACTTTTAAGGAGTGTTTGGAAAGTTTACCACCCCAACTTCGCAACTTGAAACATCGCATTCTATGGCAGGTTGGAGTTTTGTATGTGGCAAGGGCCTTGTGGACGGAAAGAAACAACAAAATATTCCATGAACATGATGGTAACTGGATGGAGGTCTAGGAACTTGCTAAGAGAGGGACAACTTCGATTCTCTTTGGTCAGAAGGAATTTATGGGGTAGCAGTAGGTGCAACTAGTAGGAAGATGGAATTTATTACAAATGTAACAACAGCAGGGGGCGGCCTTTAATCTAAGGGCTGGCAGGGACAATTTTATTCTTATTGGTCGAAAGGGACCATGGAGTTTGTTATTTTTTAGCATTTTTTTGTTACACTTTCATTTGATGGAATATTTTTCACATTATTGGTTCTTTGCCCATATAATGTGCTGACTTATTATGGGCACATTTTGGGTAGTCTTATTGATGTTTTTGATCGCGGGGAGTCAGGAGGTTAAGTTCGCTTAGAAGGGAAGAAAGGGAGGAGTTGGCTGCACTGTAGCAAGAGAGGTTTGTAGAAATGAATAGGGTTTGAGTTGCTTTAGTGATGGAGGTCTCTCTTTTGGATTGCAGGGCAGGGAGCCCTCGTGGGCATCACAGCAAGAAGATGGCTTTGGAGTGTGGGTCATGATAGGGGAGCTCTCTTAACGCGGTGAGAAACTTCCAATGGATAGATTGTACCTATGAGCATTTTTCGGTTGTAACTGGTCACCTCCGCCATATATTTAAGTGAGGGGGCGAGGTGTTTGGGTGGTGGGAGAAAGAGGTTTGTGAAAGAATATCTTCCTTTCTTTTCTCATTAACAGAACTCAGAATATATACACCAATTACATCAATCAGTAGCATGATCCTAGGCTAGATAATTGGAAACTAACCATATACAAAGATTGATTCTAGGCTAGAGAATAGGAGGCTAATCAATATATGGAAACTAACAATATATACTATATTTAACACACCCCCGCAGGCGAAACGACAGGTTTACAGATGTTGAGACTGTTACGAAAATCTTCAAACAATACTTGCGGTAGACCTTTGGTAAAAATATATGCAATTCGATAACGGGACCCCACATGAAGAACACAGACTTGTCCGCGTGCAACCTTCTCTCGAACAAAATGGATATCCATTTCAATATGCTTTGTACGTTGATGTTGAACTGGATTACCCGACAAATAAATAGCACTTACATTGTCACGGTATACTAAAGTGGCCTTCTTAATCGGACAATGCAACTCTAAGAGAAGATTCCGGAGCCAACATGATTCGGAAACCACATTGGCCACCCCACGATATTCGGCCTCGGCACTAGAACGCGACAATGTGGGTTGACGTTTAGAAGACCATGAGACCAAGTTGTCTCCCAGAAACACACAATACCCGGATGTAGATCTTCTCGTATCAGGGCACCCACCCCAATCCGCATCAGCGTAAGATACCAGAGTAGAAGAAGAAGATGGGTACAAATGAAGACCATGATCCAAAGTACCCTGAACATATCGAATAATCCATTTGAGAGCAGACATATGATCAACCCTCGGATCATGCATATGGAGGCAAACTTGTTGGACGGCATAAGAGATATCCGGCCTGGTGAAAGTGAGATATTGTAGAGCCCCTGCAAGACTCCGACACAGAGTTGGATAATCAAAAACAGTACTAGCAGTAGCACTAACCTTAGGCTTAGTGTTAACCGGAGTAGCAGACGGTTTACATGATGACATTCCTGCACGCTCAATTATTTCTTCGGCATATTTGCGTTGTGAAAGAAACATACCACCCTTATGTCGAGTCACCGCAATACCCAAAAAATAATTCAATTGACCAAGATCCTTCATAGCAAATTTAGAACTTTGAAGGTCCATAATGGAGCACCGGAGAGCATGAGAAGAAGCAGTAAGAACGATATCATCAACATATAATAAAATGTAAGCCATATCTGATCCCTTGCTGTAAATGAACAAAGAGTTGTCACATCTACTATTGGTGAAACCAATAGATGTAACAAAATCAGCAAAGCGCTTATACCAAGCCCGGGGAGCTTGCTTAAGTCCATACAAGGACTTACGCAATATGCACACATAATCTGGACGGGTATGATCCCTGTACCCCAATGGTTGATGCATATAAACTGTCTCCTGAAGCGTACCATGAAGGAATGCATTTTTGACATCCAACTGATGAATTGGCCATGCTTTAGAAAGAGAAATGCTAAGAACGGTACGAATAGTTGCCGGCTTCACAACCGGACTAAACGTGTCACCACAATCAATGCCAACCTGTTGAGTTTTTCCATCACATACAAGACGGGCTTTATGCCTCTCAAAATCACCGTTAGAATGAACTTTATGAGTAAAAATCCACATAGACCGAATAACATTAACATCAGGTGGACGGGGCACCAATTCCCACGTATTATTTGTAATAAGAGCATTATATTCATCATCCATGGCCATTTTCCAATTCTGGTCACGAAGAGCTGCCACCGGATTACGAGGCAAAGGAGACCTTGAAACCGTGGCATGTAAAGCTTGGTTTTTTGGATTGGGTTTAAAAACACCATGCTGGCTTCTAGTGACTATAGTGGGTTTAGGAAGAGGAATATTGGGAGTAGGAGCTACGGACTGGGCATGTGGGGAGTGGGCTTGGTTAATAATTGGGAAGGGTGGGTCTCATTGGGCCGTGTGGCTGGATCTGGATCCGGTTGGGAAGGTGTGTAGGCCTGGGCTGGCGTATGGGAAAGAGGAGTAGTAGACTCTTGAAGATGATTGTGCACATAAGGAGATAAACCATTATCCAAATAATCATATGTATGGGATGATGGGGTATGTAATGACGCAAAGGGAAACACATTCTCATCAAAACGGACATGACGACAAATGATGATTTGTCGGGATGATAAATCATAACATTTATATCCACGGTGATTAGGTGGAAAACCCAAAAAAACACAAGGAGTTGACCGAGCTTGTAATTTATTGATTTTGGTGGAAGGAATAAGATGATAACAGAGACACCCAAAGACCTGAAGATGAGAATATGTAGGAACCCGTTGATATAGTATTTGAAGGGGAGAAATATTACCCAAAAGCTTGCTCAGAAGAATATTAAGGAGGTATGTTGCCATTTGTAATGCATGATGCCAAAATGAAGGAGGAAGTGATGCATGAGAAAGTAGAGTACGAGCGATATTATTGATAGACCGAATTTTCCGTTCGGCCTTTCCATTTTGAGAAGAGGTGTGAGGACAAGAGAGACGAAAAGACATTCCATTTGTCTTACAGAAATTCAAAAATGGTCCATTATCAAATTCCCTCTCATTATCACATTGCATAGTTTTAATATTACGTTCAAATTGGGTAAAAATATGAGCTTGAAAAATCAAAAATTTGTCATAAACCTTCGACTTTTGAGCCAAAGGAAAAGTCCATAAATAATTCGAAAAATCATCCAATAATAACACGTAATATCTATGCCCTACAGAACTCAGAGTAGGAGAGGTCCAAATATCACTATGAATTATATCAAAAGGTAAAGACAGACTGGAACGAGAAGACATAAAAGGCAACTTAATATGTTTTTCGAACACACAAGAACGACAAATACTAGAAGTAGAGTTTCGAGTACAATCAATGCTTTTATTGGCCCGAAGAGCATCGAAAGTAGAAGCACCCGGATGACCCAAACGATCATGCCAAAGTGAGGAAGAGATGGCTGCAAAGGTGGATGGATTAGTTTGATTGTAAATAGAGTTGAGAGGATAAAGATCACCCTGGCTATCACACCTCAGGATAGGCGTCCCCGTCTGAAAATCCTTCACAGAAAACCCAAAAGGATCAAATTCAACAGATACAGAATTATCAGTAGTGAATTTCCGAACAGAAATAAGATTTTTGATTATTTTGGGAACATGAAGGACATTATTCAAGGACAATGGAGGATTAGGGGTGGGCAAACATGTATGACCATAACCACGAATAGGAATTGAATGACCATTTCCGACAATAATACCAAGTATGATGATTGTTCAAATTAAAATAAGACGAGAGATTACCGTTCGAGGAGGTCATATGTGATGTCGCACGGTGTCCATATACCAAGATGAATCGGGTGGATTTAGAGCCATGGTGTGCATAGCGGATGCAATGTCCGTAGGAGCATAAGAGCGATCGCCCATTGAAAGATGGAGCCGTAGAAGCTGGTAGGCTTCCCGGCGGGGCGAGAGCCCAATACCCCTGAGCCTACGGTTTGGGAGCGGTGGGCGAGCCCAACCTTGAGTAGGCATGGGGCAAGGAGGAGCAGCCCATTGAGGCCAACCCCAATGAGGAGACGGAGACCACCCCCAATTCGAAGACTGCTGCTGATGGCGTTGCGAGCCGCCCTTGCCGAACCGACCACCAGAGCCACCCTTGTTGTGCTTGCCTCCACCATTGCCGCGGCCACCGGAATTTTTCCGACCCGGATTGTTCTGCTTTCGGTCAGAATGTTGCTGCCCCTTCCCTTGTCCCGTATGAGAATGAACAAAGGAAGAATCGTCCTCATTTGATGCAGCTACCATGGCGGAGTCAGAAGCCATAGTTGCCTCCTTGGCTAACCCGGACTCTTCAAGAGTCAGCATTGAACGGGCTCGATAAAATGGAGGAAGGGGATTACTTTGTCGGATCATCGTACCCACACCACGGTACGGAGCAGTAAGACCTGAGACAAGTTGGAGCACAAGACGATTGTCGGACACCGGAGCCCCAACATTCTTCAATTGATCGGCCAGGGACTTAAGCCGTTGACAATACGCCGAGGCATTGGGAAAGTGTTCAATCTTAGTGGTGGAGAAATCATGTTCAAAAGTGACTGCACGGGAATGTTTATTGTCTTGGGATATATCCCGCAGACGATTTCAAGCTTCCATTGCCGTAGCATCTGGTTCAAGAATGGTGTGCAAAAGGTCGTTAGAAATTGTGGCATAGATCCATGATAAGACCGTGGCATCAAGGGTAGACCACATGTCGTCATCTCCCTCAGCAGCCGTCTCCTTGCTTTGATCAGAGGGGATGATGTGATGTAAGACCCTGTTTGAACGTGCATGGACCTTAAACAACTCTGCCCATGTTGAGTATTGTACGTTCTCCATCTCAAGAATAATAGGAATGTGATTCCTAATGTTAGAGACAGCAAGAGCTGGGTGAAAGTGTTTGGATGGAGACATCGTTGCCAGAGAAGAAGCACGCGAGAGAGATCTGCATTGCGATGGCGGTCGCGAGGCGGGTGTGATAGCCACGGTAGGCGCGGGCGTAGGGACGCGGCGGCGGACCTTGGACGGCCAGAGACGCGAGGAGGGACGACGAGGCGGCGGCGCCGGATCGGGCAGTAAAGCGCTGGATCGGACGACGCGGCGGCGGATCTCGGTCACGTGGTGGCGTGGCGGCGCAAGACTGAGCGTAGCCGAGAGAAGGGCGCGAGAGGCGGAGCGGCTGGCACGGATCTGGTCGAGCGGGATCTGCAGATCCGGACGACGCGGAGGCGGATCGGGCACGCGGGAGGAAGGCGGCCGATCAAGACGGCGCACAAAGGAGCCGAGAGAGGCGACGAGAGGCGGAGCGGGCGGTGGCGGATCGGTCGAAGCGGGATCTGCGGATCCGGACGACGCGGGCGGCGGATCGGCACGCGCGCGGGGAGGACGACGGCCGATCAAGACGACGACAAAGCGGAGCGAGAGAGGGCGACGAGAGGTGCGGGCTTGGGGACGCGGTCGGCGTACACACAGAGAGGGGAGACGCGGATCGACAAGACGAGCGCGCGGAAGCAGGAAGAGGAAGCAGGAAGAGGCGGAAGGGAGGGGAAGAAACCCTAGACTGCTGATACCATGAAAGAATATCTTCCTTTCTTTTCTCATTAACAGAACTCAGAATATATACACCAATTACATCAATCAGTAACATGATCCTAGGCTAGATAATTGGAAACTAACCATATACAAAGATTGATTCTAGGCTAGAGAATAGGAGTCTAATCAATATATGGAAACTAACAATATATACTATATTTAACAGTTTGGACCTCGGTGTTTTTGCCTAACTTCTCCTAGATGAGTTTTTACTCCAAGCTACGATAGAGATCCTTACGTGGAGAGTTAGAGGATCAAGAGTGAAGACTCTAAGATTGGCTATGGCATGTTCGATTGAGAAGTACAGCATGGTGTCGCGGGGCGCACCATGGATTACCACCTGTACATAATATTTTTTTTGTACACGATCAATAAGGAGGGTACATAACCCCTCCAATGTACTTCACTTTGAGATATATATAACTTTCTAGAGCTAGTCTTCATTCTCTCAAAAAAAAAAAAAAAAAAAACTTATATGCTGTATAAATAGACTTTACTCAATTATATTTTCACGATAATTACTTTATATTCCAAATAGCAACTATTTAAAGATAACATATATAAAAACAATTAATGAATCTTAACAAATCTTGACATAAAAACGTTAAAAATAAAAGTTCATGGGTGAAGGGCAAAATTAATATTAATGCTTCCAATAGAATAGAAATAAACACAGTCGATTACCTACTTTAAGTCATAAATATACATACTCAAAGAGAAAATCAATAAACAAAGTAACCCGTTAATTAATAGATAATTAATAAATAATTAACTAAAAGGTTTAAGGACCATTCAAGTAATAGAGGAATCTTTAGGTATTGTTCAAATAATAGATTGATATACATTTTCAGCAAAAAAAAAAATTAAGTTTTTATGAAATTAAGTTAACTACCATTGAATAGTTTTTATAAAATTAAGTTAACTACCATTGAATTGTTACGATAGTTAAGGTTTAACTGTCTACATATAAAAGAAAATGAAGCTCAAGTATTGTGAAATACAACAACAACAACATGGCTTCTGCCCTAAATTAAGAGTATGGCTATAGGCACTCCAAAATGCTGGGGTGCCTCACATAGAATACATGTAAATTTGGGTGCCCTCATACAAAATTGAAGTGCCTATAGCGCCGCCCCAAATTACTTAGGGTCGACTACATAAATCAAACTTTTTCATTGTGCTCGATCAAATGCAATTGATGGTGAGCTTTCCAAACTATTTAAATCCCTCCAAATTAATGCGTCATAAGTTAACTTTCGTTTATCACTACCTCGTTTCAAGTATTGTGAGATATCTGATTAATAAATATTAGATCTTTAATTTTCTGGTTAATTTTTAGTCTAAGTCTACTATGAGTTTTCCTAAAAGGCTCCACTTTGATTCAGATAGATGTGCGGGCCCCATCAATTCACTTTGCTCGATCACTAAACCAGACGACTTTGCTATTTGTAACAATCTACTTTTGTCCAATATTATTTTCTTCCATTAAACTTCAGTAAGAATGAAATTGCTCCCTATAAGCTTATAATCAAGACAAAAATATCTCTTAATTAGGGGTATAGGGGTTACATGCAGTAATTATTGTAGTAAAAAATAAAAAAAAATTCCCTAAGTTGAAAGTGATTAATACTACACCTAATTGTTTGGTTTGAATCGATTCTATTTGTAATTGTTAGCTCAATTGAACTCTTTGTACTTGGCAACATAAGTAAAGAATATTATACGTGCAAAAAAAATCAAAGTTTTTCCTTAAAAAATTAAGACTAGTTCACGGAAAAAAAAAATAAAAATCCTTTAACACTTTGTTCTAGACTCTATAAATGTCAAAACAGCCCACAACTTTCATGCTATATATGTCATCTTTCATGCTGATATGGCTTTCATCTGCTCTAACCTATGTAATAAGATGACGGCAACGTGACGTCACAATTAGATTTTCTTATTTCTGCGTGGTGTGTTCAATTAGCTAGATCACCTTACTGCTGTAAAACTACGACCTTATATATTAAGCCGCGTAGTGCATGTAGCCAAAATTGTCAATAATTTAAAAAAAAAAACTTAATAATTAATATTGCATCCTTAAACATGCCGCCTTGCCAAGACTGGTTAGTGTGGGAAGGTGTAAAAGGTAACATTAGAAAAGAAAGTGCAAGTGCAACCCCCCTAAAAAGCAAAAGCGCATGAAATATAAAATTCAATCCGACTTTGAAGTTTTTTCTTGATTGCAACGGCAGTTAAATATACAACGTACTAGCCAGCTTTACTTACTTACTTTTATTATTATTATTATTATAACTAAAGAACTTTACTTTCAATTCAAAGAAAATCAATGATATGTCATACATGCATTGGAGTCCGTTGATTAAGCGCATTGAGATGTATCCGCGCATTTATCGAAGTTATCTAAGGATATTAACGCTGTGACGTTTCTTGTTGACTTGCATAGAATTGCTTTTAGATGAATGGACGTCAAGTCGCAAACGACGAAAATGTAACTTATTCAGATATGTTGAGTGATCAGCCATCAAAGTGAGAAAAATTAATAATTAAAAATGATTAATGGAAAAGTCGGGGATCAAAATGTTAAAAAAAAATATGGAAATGATCGAGATACAACTTTCCACATTATTTCAACGAAGACATTCCCTTCTCATCAACATTCTAGCTTGTATATTCTCTTTTTTCAAATATAAAATATGGAGCGGCCGGCGTGCACAGGCCGCTGGGTGGCACACTTCTGTGGTTTGTTAATGTCCTCTCCTCTTTCTTCGTTACTGCTTCTCTCCTATATATGTTGATCCACCTCGTTAAGTCCATTTTTGCGCCCAAATTTAATTTTGTGTATAATTACTAAGTTTTGATGTGCAAAAGTCTCCTACATTGGTTTATAAAAATACTTATTTTTGTTAATTGTATTTTTATGCTAAGTTTGACCGAAAAGAAATAAAAGCAGGGCCTTTTAGAGTATTTTTGGTATCTCACTTTGAAAAGCACACTTTCATGCATCTCGAGGCAGCCGCATGGTGAGAATGGTCATCAAGAATTGGTGAACACAAAGAACAGATGCAAATATCTCTCTGTTCAACAACTAGAGAGTTGTTTCATTTCTTGTATTTATATTAATACATTGAGATGTCGAGTACACTCAATCACTCATACGACTCACGTGACCTTACAACCAACTTCTCGCACTTGCTTTACACACTTAGTTTGATGCACAAAACTACCCACTCAATGTGTTACTCTCACATCCCCCCTCAAGTTGGAGGGTAAATCAATTACTCCCAACTTGGACTTAAGAAAACTGAACCTCTGCTGTGAAAAAGGTTTTGTAAGAAAATTCCGCAATTTGATCAATAGTCGGAACATATCACACCTCCAAAGTTCGATTCAACACATTGTCCCTGATGAAATGTATATCAATTTCTATATGTTTGTGCGAGAATGAAAACTGGGTTAAAGGCCAAAGCTCCTACATCCATGTTATCCGACCATATGATTGGAACACTTGGGAGTCGAAATTGTAATTCACTTAGCAAAAATCGAATCCAAGCAAGTTCATCAGTAGAATGAGTTAGTGCTCTATATTCAGCTTCAGTTGAAGATCTGGCTACCACTTGTTGCATCTTAGGCTGCCTTGCCACTAATGAACTACCAAAGTAGATGATGTAGTCTGCAATGGATCTACGATCATCAGGGGAGGAAGCACAATCTGCATTAGCAAAACCAGTGAGCACCAACTCATTCGAAGCTTTAATATGTAGAGGAAAAAATGCAATGCTTTTCAAGTATCTCAAGACACATTTAGAGCTTACCAATGTGCCATTGTGGGATTTTGTTAATATTAACTGCTTTTGTTCACAATGCAGGAGATGGCGTGAGTGAGAAATTGCAGACCTCCCAAAATGCTTCGATATTGAGTGACATTTGAGAACAAACAAATGAAGAAACGAACAATGAAGAGGTTGCTTTGGCCATATTGGGAGCATTACGTAAGTAAGCACTTATAACGACCCCAATAGTCATAAAAGGATTTTCCCTATTTCATTTTTATATTGCATATCTCCCTAGTGAGTTAGGAAGATATAGATTCAGGGAATAATTCTTTTAGGAAAGCATAAATCATATTATTCCAATTCGTGATGGAACTAGGGGAAATAGAAGAGCCAATCTTGGGTTTTACACTTAAGGCAAAAAAGGAAAAAGCAGAGAGTTTGAATTCATCTTTGTTGACTTTCAGGGAAATCATGGTCCTACACAATCTAGTCTATAGAAGACAAGGAGAAGGTTTATGAAACCGGATTTGAGCTCGATGCCCTTATGAGATAGGAAAATGATGTAATGTGGTTGATGAGCTAGGAGATCCTGTATCTCATCATATGCCATCCCAATGGTAATGCGATGTTTAGCTTGAAGTTGTGCTCAATGTTGAGCTTACAGCCTTTGTAAAGCGAGATCAACCATTGTTTGATTGAGTGGTATTGAGGTACTACAGGCCTTTGAGGTGCCACTGGTGTATGTGGAACACAATGTGCTTTAAATTATCGGGGAGGAACAACTTCGTGTTCCTCTTGCTCTTTAAGCGGTGGATTTATATCTTGGTTAGCCATTGGAGGGGATTGTTTGTCACTCATTTGAACTCTTGAGGATTGTTTCCTATGCATTATTTCTTTCGAGTGCCAACGGCAAGTCTTTTCAATCTCAGGATTAAAAGGGAGTAGAGATCCGGTGGGCTTCGATTTACGCAGACTTTTAGGCATAAAAATGAAAAAATGGAAAAAGAAAAAATTAAGTAAAAAAAGACTTGGTCCTTGACAACGTTGCCAAAATTTGACGCGTGTCGAATGCTTCAAAATATATAATCCCGTTGAGATTACCAAATACCAAAAGAATAGTAGCAGTTGCAAGGACAGGGTCGATCCATGAAGACCAAAGTTTTTAACTTAGGCTAATGAACACGAAAGTAAATAAAGGGATTTGCAAAAGTGTTATAAAAGTTCGCCAAAAACAAGGAATTAAACTACTTTGTAAAGAAATAAATCAAGAAAAGTAATCTAAACCCTTAATATCACATACTGTCGCGACCCAAATCTCTAACCCCCGTTTTAATTCCATAATCAAGATCACCGACCCTTGACGTGGGACCTACGCTGGGATACGTGCACCGACCGAGGCACGTGAGCGAGGTATATTGTATTTTTGTATTGATGTATCCCTAGTGTTATGTATTGTGTAGACTTACTAAGTCAGTTTGTATAGTTGTATACATCGAGACGAGAGCAGGGACACGCCTCGAGTAGCATGCGAGCCGAGAAACCGGGTAGTTAGCATTTTGGTAAGTCTTATTTAATACTAATATGAAATAATGAATTACTTATAAGCCTATGGTTGTGTTTGTTAATGTAAATCAAATTAAAGGCCTATAGTTGAGTAAATTAAATGGAAAGCTTAAGATTGGTCTAGAGGTACACATTGACACATCTAGGAACTAGGTGAGTAATGAAATGGTGTCACTTGAGGTTGAGATAGTGGGAGTTAGTGGGATATATGACAAGAGGTGGATCATTAGATGTTCCCCGAGATACATAAATCCATAGAGATCAAGGGCTAAGAAGGAACATCACTTTAATATATAATATTAGTGATCAAACAACATGCAAACCAAATCACAAATTCATTTTTGCTGGAGAAGAAGAAGGAATTGCTGGAGACTAGTGAATCATCAAGGTGTTGAAGGAATCCATGGGAGTTGGTTAGAAATTCTCAAGCTAGGGTGCTACATCAACCAGGTACACATCCTTTTAGTTCAAATTAGAACAAGTTCTGGTTTTAAGCTAATTTCAGATAGTAGATGATTGAGTATTTGCAATTGATTTATAACTTTGGATTCATCATCTCAAGATGATAATCGAGCTATATTGAAGTTCTTAATTTGATTTTGAAATCATAAAGATATGAATTTTGGAAGTTGCAACACCAAAACTAGAATTCTGAATGTTGTATTAGGAATCAAGCATGGTAATTTGGTCATAATATGTTCATTTTAAATCCAAATTGATCCAAACCAGTGGCAATTGAAAGTTTATGTAAGGGAAATAACTTTACTTAAATGAAGGTATTTTAACTCAAATTTGTTTTATGCTCGAACGTGCTCTACAAATAGGTACAAGAATTAAAAAGGAAAGTTTTGAAACTAAAATCTTTAAGGACATAACTCCCTAACTACTTATCCAAATGAGCTGATCTTTTAGTATGTTGGATTTTGGTATATCTTCTAGCTTATGACCAAACATAACATTTTTAGGAGCTATAGATTGGGAGAAATAGATTTTCTAATTCCTCTGGTCGGATTAGATTCTCAATTAGACCTATGTTTAATAAAATCATGATATCTTGTTCATTTTAAATCAGAATTTTGTAAACTAAACCTTTCAGGAAAGCTAAGAGAGAGACCAACAATAATTGTACTTATGGAGGATTTTGATATTTTGACCATTTTATGCCTAAAAGTGCTTTAAGATGTAGGACTGAAATTGAAACTTAATTTAGTCTTTAGGGGCTGATTTAGGAAGATTGATTTAAAATCTATTGAACCAATTTGAATAAACAATAAACACCACTAAATTGAGCTTAAACCCACTATATTTAAACTAATGAGACACAAACTTAGGAACCTAGGAAAATGGTACGGGAGAGCTAATACAAGATTTGGAGTATCGGGAGGCCAGTAAAGCTAGGACTTTACTTTGTTGTTGTGAGTATACCCAATGACAACTTTACTTGGAATTTCATTTCTATTAGTTGTTTTCCTTGCATAGTCCTTTTGACAATTTTGCCTTTGTATTCTTATATCATGTGTTCTTTGTGTCTATGCTCACTTGATGAATCTAGTTTGCATGATATCCATTCATTTGATTTGATTCATTGATTATATCCCATTCTATGTCTATTCTTGCTATTTTAAATGTGAATTGAATGATAAATGGAATGCTATTGGGCTGATGATTTTCTTATAAATGTTTAAGAGGACTTGTATTCCTTATTCGTTTAGGTGTGTAGATGTGCCTATGCCTTGACAAACCATACTTGGTATTTCTTGAAATTTTAAAAGTAGTTTTTGCATTTAAGTCCCATACTCGATCGAGGTGTGCGCGAATCAACGGGTTAGAGTCCCTGGGGATGTCGGCACATGTTACTTGACACTGTATGACACTCGGGAAGTCCCTGAGGTGGTCTACACACCGGGGTTAGAGTCACTGGTAACACTTGGGTTAGAGTCCCTTATTCTATATGATTATTGAGTCGGAGTGACAAGTTTCACTGCTGACCGGACCTAAATCACCACTACTTAGCCTAGTGTCAGTATCACCTGTTTAACTCTGGTATTTACTCTCATATGGTTTATTTTATAGTTTTCCAATTTATATGCTTTTAAATACCATTTGAATATTTGGAAATGCAAATTAAACTTGTCATCGGAGATTACTGTTTTATTCTTGTACTCACTGTCCTTTTTATGACGGTGGGTGCAGAGCCGTTTACCAGCTGGCCGGGCAAGGAGAAGATCAAGGATTATCCCTGAGCCCGCGGTGCATAACTGCATCGATTATAGGTCTTCTTTTGGTATTTTGATTTTTTATGTTATATGTCTTTCAGATACTATTTGGAGTTGTATATTGGGTTGAACGTTAGTTTCCCCGACTTAACTTAGACTATTTTATTGTTTCAATGCATTTTGAGGACTTTATATATGTGATGTCATTTCCTAATTTTCTACACTTAGGATTTTATAAATGGCTTCCGCATAAGTTACTAATTGCTTCCACATAATCAATAAGACTTCCGCTAATTAATTAAGTTAATAAAAAGTTTTAATTAACTCTATAAACTGGTAGGACTAGTGTATTACTAGTCTTGAACACGAGAAAAGAGACGTTTAGGTTGTAAAGGCTGACTAATACGTTGTTAAGTCCTGCGTGGATATGATTAGGGCTTAATTATGAGATTAGTTCGGGCGGTGCCCTAGATTAGGAGAGGGGTCGTCATAGTTGGTATCAGAGCCATATGTATTAGAACCTTAAGGATAAATAAGAAGAACACGAACTCGTATACAATACAAACTTTAGAAGTGGAAACCAGATGGTCCTTGCCTAGGAACTATTTTGTTGGGAATTAAGTGAAGGTGAGATGGGGATTTCTTATATGTATGTGTTAGTTTATATATCTATATATATGTGTTATGCCACGTAGTAGCTGATTCGCATTTGTTATCCACTTGAAGACACCGATGGCAGATTCCAGCGAGGCCGGAGACATCGGAGCTAGCGGCAGTCAACCCCCACCATTTCAGTTGAAAATTTTTAGAGGATGTCTGATCGGACGACCGCTTAAGAGCGACAGATCGCTGATTTCATCGCTTACATGTCAGCGTAGATGACTGCACTGGTTTCGGCCGCCCCCGTCACCACAGCTACTACTACAACACCCCCGACCACGAGACTCAATACTACAAGAGTTTGACTTACATCTAGTGGAGAGATGGAGACTTTGGTAGCGTTGTACGCTGTAGCAGAGAGTCAGGGATCCAGACTAGAGGAGATACCAGTTGTTCCAGACTTCCCAGATGTTTTCCCAGAGGATTTACCTAGATTACTGCCACCACGAGAGGTATACTTCATTATTGACCTAGTACCGGGTACCAGATCGGTCGGGATACCGCTGTACCGCATGGCTCCGATGGAGTTAGAGGAGTTGAGGACTCAGCTTAAGGATTTGGGGGAGATGGGACTCATCACATATTCAATGTCATCGTGGGGAGCGCCAGTTCTATTTGCGAAGAAGAAGGATGACAGTCTGAGACTATGCATCGACTACAGGCAGTTGAACAGAGTGACAGTCGAAACAAGTACCCACTTCCGCGAATGAACGATTTATTTGATCAGCTGTGAGGAGCACAATTTTTCTCCAAGATAGACTTGAGATCAATGTATCATTAGCTTAGGATCAAGGATGAGGATAGGTCCAAAACAACATTCAGTACCTGATACAGACACTACCAGTTCACGATCATGCCATTCGGGCTGACCAACGCCCCCTCCGTATTCATGGATCTGATGCACCGAGAACTTAAACCATATCTCGATCGCTTCGTGATAGTCTTCTTCAACGACATCTTGATATACTCGAGGACACGTGAGGATAACGAGCAGCACCTCAGAGAGACACTGCAGAAATTGAGGGAACATCGATTTTTCTCTAAGCTCAGCCAATGTGAATTCTAGCTTGCAGAGGTCAAGTTCTTGGGGCACATTGTTGGAGCAGCAGGGATTGCGGTAGATCCGGCCAAGATCCAAACGATCATGAATTGGTCGGCAACGACATTAGTACCGAAGATCATGAGCTTTCTGGGGTTAGCATGATACTATCGTAGATTTGTGAAAGATTTATCGATGATCACTTCACCGATGACGAGGCTTACACAGAAGGATGTTGCTTATGAGTGGAAAGAGAAATGCGAGGCTGCATTTACTCAGTTGAAGAGGTCATTAACTATCGCGCCAGTGTTAGTACTGCTAGAGGTTGAACATGGATTTCTAGTGTACATAGATGTTTCTCATATGGGTTTAGGTTATGTGTTAATGCGGGGCAGCGGTGTCATGGCATACGCATCGAGACAGTTAAAGATACATGAGAAGAACTTCCCCACCCACGATCTAGAGTTCGCAGCGGTTGTATTTGCGCTAAAGACTTGGAGACACCTTCTGTATGGAGAAAGATTCAGACTCTTCACTGATCACAAGAGTCTGAAATATCTCTTCACACAGAAAGAGCTGAACATGAGACAGCGTAGATGGTTGGAATTCTTAAAGGACTATGACTTTTTCTTAGAGTATCACCTAGGAAAAGCAACCGTAGTCGCTGATGTGCTGAGTAAGAGACCAACTAGAGATATTGAGGTGGTTAGATGTCACATGATGCATGAGTACGGATTACTCAAGGCAGAGCCAGCAACATGTCAGACAAAGGTTCGTACCGATACTCAAGTGATGATTTGCGCACAGATGAGACTGCAGATCGTGTCTACACAACGAGTATTAGATGGCCAGAGGATCGACTAGTTGTACTCGAGATTCAGCGAGCTAGCACAGAGTGCAGAGTGTACAAATTGGGCAGAGAAGACAGATCAGTGTCTGAGATATCGGGGCGGGTTGTGGATGCCGGAGGTGCCAGAGCTGAGAGATAAGATCCTTAAGGAGTCGCACCGTACATCCAGGCTGGACTAAAGATGTACCATGATATGAGGAGACATTCCTGGTGGTCTGGGATGAAGGCAGACGTGTCTAGATTCATCAAGAACTGTGGTATCTATCAGCAAGTGAAGTTGGAGCATCGCAGACCCGAGGGATTACTACAACCGCTTCCCATTACATGATGAAAGTGAGAAGACATCTCTACGGATTTTTTCAGAGGACTGCCGAGGGCCGCGAGGAGACATGAATCGATCTGGGTGATAGTAGACAGATTGACAAAGTCTGCTCATTTTCTGCCAGTGGCATCACATTACACGTTCGATTAGCTGAACGTACTATTTGAGAGAGAGATTATCAAGAAGCACGAGGTACCATTGGCGATCACGTCAGACCGAGATGCTACGTATACGTCCAGGATGTGGTGGAGTATGCAAAAGTAGTACGGTACTCGTCTACAGCTCAGTGCAGCTTTCCGCCCTCAGACCGACGGGCAGACTTAGAGATTGATTCGGGTCAACGAGGAGATATTGCGGGCTTGTGTGTTGAAGTTTGGCGGATCTTAGGTAGAATACCTACTGTTGTGTGAGTTCTCTTATAACCGTTATCAGGCTAGCATTGAGATGGCGTTATTTGAGGCTTTGTATGGCAGACCGTGTCGCTCGCCATCGTGTTAGGCTGAGCCAGAGGAGAGAGAGATAGTGGGGTCTGAGATTTTTGTTGACCACGCGAAAAAGGTCAAACTGATATGTCAGAGACTCAGAGGAGCATAGGAAAGACATAAGAGATATGCAGATAAGTATCGCGGTGATCTCGCGTATTTTGAGGGAGCATTTGTCTTATTTAAAGGTTTCTCTAGGAAGGGTCTTCAGAGATTTGGGGTGAAAGGTAAGCTTGCATCGATGTACATCGGGCTTTTCATGATTAAGAAAGGGTAAAAAAAGTGGCATACGAGCTTGAATTGACTCCATAGATGTCAGGGGTCCATCTAGTGTTTCACATTTCGATGTTTCAACTAGCCGAGTCGAAGGCAGGCGTGCGGCTGACAGTTGACTTGAGTCTGATTGACCTGAGTGAGGACATCTCTTACGAGGAGCAGTCCTTTTAGATCCTAGATCAGAAGGTTTAACAGTTGAGGAGCAAGTCCATCCCGAAGGTACTCGTCAAGTGGCAGTTCGACGATGACACGAAACTCGCTTGGGAGCGAAAGGACTACATGCGAGATAGATTCTCGTACCTGTTTGAGTCAGGTAGAACCGTAACTTTGTCACTTAATTTCGAAGACAAAATTTCCATTTTGTTGGGAATATTTGTCATGGCCCAAGTTTTTAACCCCCGTTTTAATTCCTTAATCAGGATCACCGACCCTTAACGTGGGACCTACACTATGATACGTGCACCGACCGAGGCACGGGGCTGAGGTATATTGTATTTTTGTATTGATGTATGCCTAATGTTATGTATTGTGTAGACTTAACTAAGTCGGTTTGTACAGTTGTAGACATCGAGACGAGAGTAGGGACACGCCTTGAGTAGCATGCGAGCAGAGAAACCAGGTAGTTAGCATTTCGGTAAGTCTTATTTAATACTAATATGAAATAATGAATTACTTATAAGCCTATAGTTGTGTTTGTTAATGTAAATCAAATTCAAGGCCTATAGTTGAGTAAATTAAATGGAAAGCTTAAAAATGGTCTACAGATACACATTGGTACATCTAGGAACTAGGTGAGTAATGAAATGGTGTCACTTGACGTTGAGATAGTGGGAGTTAGTGGGATATATGGCAAGAGGTGGATCATTAGATGTTCCTCGGGATACATAAATCCATAGAGATCAAAGGCTAAGAAGGAACATCACCTTAATATATAATATTAGTGATCAAACAACATGCAAACCAAATCACCCATTCGTTTTTGCTGGAGAAGAAGATGGAATTGCTGGAGAGGAGTGAATCATCAAGGTGTTGAAGGAATCCATAGGAGTTGGTGAGAAATTCTCAAGCTAGGGTGCTACATCAACCAGGTACACATCATTTTAGTTGAAATTAGAACAAGTTCTGGTTTTAGGTTAATTTCAGATGGCAGATGATTGAGTATTTATAATTTATTTATATATTTGGATTCATCATTTCAAGCTGATAATCCAGCTATATAGAAGTTTTTAATTAGGTTTGGAAATCATAAAGATATGAATTTTTGAAATTGCAACACCAAAACTAGAATTCGGAATGTTGTATTAGGAATCAACCATGGTAATTTGGTCATAATATGCTCATTTTAGATCCAAATTGATCCAAACTTGTGGCATTTGAAAGCTTACTTAAAGGGGAATAACTTTACTTAATTAAAGATATTTTGATTCAAATGTTTTTATGTCTAAACATGCTCTATAAATATGTACTGGAATTAAAAAGGAAAGTTTTGAAACTAAATTTATTAAGGACATAACACCCTAACTACTTATCTAAATGAGCTGATCCTTTACTATGTTGTATTTGGATATATTGTCTACCCAGTGACCAAAAAGAACATTTTTGGAAACTATAGATTGGGATAAATAGATTTTCTAATTCATCTGGTCGGACTAGATTCTCAATTAGACCTATGTTTAGTAAAATCATGATATCTCGTTCATTTTAAATCAGAATTTTGTAAACTAAACCTTTCAGGAAAGCTAAAAGAGAGGCCAACAATAATTTTACTTAGAGGATTTTGATATTTTAAGCATTTCATGCCTAAAAGTGCGTTAAGATGTAGGACTGAAATTGAAACTTAATTTAGTCTTTAGGGGCTGATTTAGGATGATTGATTTAAAGTCTATTGAACCAATTTGAATATAAAATAAATGCCACTAAATTGAGCTTAAACCCCCGATTGCGAGCCGGCAACCACTCCAATCAGAGACACGAGTACGACTCACTTGGCCCTCGGACACTTATAAGTGAGTGGGAATTCCAAGAAAAAAACATGATTCAACATGTAACAAACATGCACGCTCAATGAACTACTGTACATTTTCTAACTAGCTTTACTTACCTGGGCTCGTCAATCTCGTGTTTAACTGAGTGCCGAGCAGCAGACGAGTAACATAGGGAAAGCTCCATAGCTAGGCGAGATTTTTGTATATCTTTTATTTACTTTCCTCCAATGATGATATATTTATGCTGGGTTCCACAATTAGGTTGTCCAACTTTCTACATTATGGTTGAGTTATTTAATGTATTAGTTGTTTCAGCTAAATTATAAAACTTGAAAAAAAAAACATTGATAACTCAATTTAAAACTTTTGACTTTACTGATAATGATGGATTGAAAGGCTGACTAGGATTGCGTTGACCTTGTGAGACTGGCTCAGGGGTCCACGTGGGCTTAGGCCGGGCGGTGCCCATTTTGTGGGAAATTGGGGTCGTCACAGTCGGTATATTTCAACTAATAAGACACCAAACTCAGGAACCTAGGAAAATGGTACGGGAGAGCGAATACAAGATTTGGAGTATCGAAAGGCCAGTAAAGCTAGGGCTTTACTTTGTTGTTGTGAGTATACCCAATGACAACTTTACTCGGCATTTCATTTCTATTAGTTGTTTTCCTTGCATAGTCCTTTTGACAATTTTGCCTTTGTATTCTTATATCATGTGTTCTTTGTGTCTATGCTCACTTGATGAATCTAGTTTGCATGATATCCATTCATTTGATTTGATTCATTGATTCTATCCCATGCTATGTCTATTCTTGCTATTTTAAATGTGAATTGAATGATAAATAGCATGCTATTAGACTGATGATTTTCTTATAAATGTTTAAGAGGACTTGTATTCCTTATTTGTTTAGGTGTGTAGATGTGCCTATGCCTTGACAAACCATACTTGGTATTTCTTGAAATTTCAATAGTAGTTTTTGCATTTAGGTCCCGTACTCGATCGAGGTGTGCGCGAATCACGGGGTTAGAGTCCCTGGGGATGTCGGCGCATGTTACTTGACACTGCATGACACTCGGGGTTAGAGTCCCTGAGGTGGTCTACACACCGGGGTTATAATATCTGGTAACACTTAGGTTAGATTCTCTTGTGCTATATGATTATTGAGTCAGAGTGACACGTTTCACTGCCGACCGGACCTAAATCACCACTACTTAGCCTAGTGTCAGTATCAGTTGTTTAACTCTGATATTTACTTGCATATGGTTTATTTTCTAGTTTTCCCATTAATATGCTTTTAAATACCATTTGAATATTTGGAAATGCAAATTAAACTTGTCATCGGGGATTACTGTTTTATTCATGTACTCACCGTCCTTTTTATGATGGCAGGTATAGAGTCGTCTACCAGCAGACCGGGCAACGAGAAGATCAATGATTATCCCTGAGCCCGCATCATGTCACTACATCGATTGTAGGTCTTCTTTTGGTATTTTGATTGTATATATTATATGTCTTTCAGATACTATTTGGGGTTGTATATTGGGTTGAACGTTACTTTCCCCGACTTGACTTAGACTATTTTATCGTTTCAATTCATTTTGAGGACTTTATATATGTGATGTCATTTCCTGGTTTTCCACACTTAGGATTTTATAAATGGCTTCCGCATAAGTTTCTAATTTCTCCGCATAATCAATAAGACTTCCGCTAATTAATTAATTTAATAAAAAGTTTTTATTAACTTTATAAACTGGTAGGACTAGTGTATTACTTATCCTGAACACGAGAAAATAGACGTCTAGGTTGTAAAGGCTGACTAATACGTAGTTAAGTCTCGCGTGGATATGATTAGTGCTTAATTACGGGTAGGCCGGGCGGTGCCCCTAGATTAGGAGAGGGGCCGTCACGCATACTTCCTCAATTGGTATAATCAACCCTATGATCGTCGATATTTATAAAGCATGGAATTTAAAGGTATTTTAGAATAGTTATAGACCTAGTAACGTATGAAAGTCCTCACCACGTTTCTCAATCTTGGTAGTTTAGGTACGACAATGACTACTTCTCTAACCAAACGTATAATCCTATACTTAAGCGAATTGGGTTTAACACAATTTTATAAAAGCAAAACACCTAGACAACCAGATCACTAGTGCATCTGATTTAGCCTAAATCTCTAAGCTATTTGACCAATTCTAAAAGGAGCGAATTAATTGATATGGTCAATTGCCACTTATGTGGTCTTATTGCATAAGGACGGATGCGTACGACTCATTATCAATATAATTAAGGTTTAAATGTAAATTTAACAATAATTAATCAATCAATAACAAAGAGAATGAAACTCCAATGTAAAATAATTAAATTGAATTAAATTAGATCTCACATAGGTTTCATGTCAAAATAATTGTTTGATCGGCCTCCGTTCAAGATTGATGAGATTAGTCGAAAATTGTCAAAGAAAAAATAGGTGTCTCGGGAGAAAGAGAGAATAAAATAATGCGTAGAAAAGTTCTCCAAAAAAACCTGAAGTCCTATTTGTATAAAACAATTTAATCTCATTTCTAGAAAATAGAGAATATGATTTTCATAGGTTCATCAGTGACACGTGTGCCGAGGCAAATTTGGTGGTTGTTGTGCCTTTACTGCATGGTCTAGTACACGTGTCATTCATGGATTTGTTCAACTGATGGTGTGTATTGACGTAGCGTGCACTGATTGGTGGAGAAAGCTGTCAAAGACATGGGTGACGTTTGTGAACTCGACACGTGGTGCTGGCTGGTGGGTGAGAAGAGACATGAAGATATGGATGTTCGTGTGAGCATGAATCCTGAGGCGAATCCATGGCTACTAGAATGAGCAAACGGTCTTCAAAACTCGATGAATTTGTAGGAGAGCGTAACGAATCCTGAGGACAATCAACGATTCTGGTTTGAAGAGAAAATAAGTATGGGAGACATTGAATTTTTAAGAATGCTTGCTAGCACGCATCCCAAGGCAAAGTGAGACCTTATTTCTCATCTGATGCAATCTGATATGCGAATCCGGAGGCTAAATCAAATGGCTCTGGTTGCTTGGTGACTCATTTGTATTAGCTTTACGTTACTTGGCTCCACCTCTCTCTCGATCAACTTTGAAACATGCATATCGAGGCAGATCCTCCGTTAGCTAAACACACTACATGTAAATATTCTATTTTGCGTAATTTCTTACCTTAAATTCAACTGCGCACTCCATCAAATCTAAAAATAATAAATAAAGATAATTAGGCTAATATCTTGGATATTTAACCTTAAAGATATATAAATATATAATACTACATAATTAATGAATTATCACCGATGCAAATGAGGCGATTCTAGTATCTCGCCGACTTCTTGGTAGTACCATAGACTGAGAAAGATTATGTGACATTAATGGGACATACTTTTTTCAAGACAACTAGAGCTATTCTCGATGTCGAACAACATATAGCAACAGTTAGGCTGGGTAATGATTATATGTATCTTCAGGATGGTTACGAGATGGATGATTACATCATTGACGACAATTATGATGATGATTATGAATGTGAGACATCCTATCATGATGAATACCGTAAAGGATGTTATGCAGATGCTAATAATGATATGGAAGATGAAGACGACGTCAATAATGATGAAGAATCAGCTGATGGTCAGTTTGACTCACTCAAGCTGAATGACGAGTGATCTTATCTATCAAGTTGAGCCAATGACTATAAATAAAAGCGCTCTATGGGAGACATCTCATACTCTATCTTTGTTTTTCAGTTTTAGTAGTAGGACTGGTTAGTTGTTTTTCTATTCTCTCAACTTTTGACTTTTATAATGAAAGTATTTTAAGATTACAATCCTGAAATAATTTCATATAAGGGGGTTGATCGAGTCAATCTCTCTCCGTTTTACTAGATTTAGGATAGTTAGTATATTTATTCTCTCTTATTTTAACTCTTTTTTGGGATATGCCCAATTGAGAAATGGATGATCGAGTTATTTTTCAGTTGAAACTTATTTGTCTTTAATTATTTTAAAGTATTTATTTAGTATAATATTCCCTAATTACAAGTCCAAATTCATTTTCATAATATTTCTCATTGAGTACTGATCAATTCTACCTTGATTATGATTATTGTGTGTGAATTAATAAAATATTAAATATATTGGAAAACAACAGGAAATGACTTAACGATTTCCCACCGATACCAATCAACACTGAAAATCATTGGGTAAATCACCGGCAGTTTGCAAGTTTTTAAATGAAAATTGACTCGGCGATTTGTCAGCAATTTTGTCCTTATACTAGGATTAACTGAACTAATCACTGGACTATTGAGACCAATTTTTAGCAAATTTTAGTGGCTATTTGTTAGCGATTTCGCTTAAATCCCGATTCGCTGAATATAAATTCGTGTTCTTAAAAACAGAACCCCAAATTGTCAATAGTAAACCCTATCACACCTACAACCTTTGTACCCATTTGATTGATTAATCGATTTTTGCCTAGATTCAACCCTTCAAAGCATGAATTAAAGCTTAATTAATTACATCCCACCTTGCTTATGAGTGTCTCAACCCTATAAATTTTGAATCCAAGTTCATACAACCTTGTTAGAGCTTGGTGAATTTTTCTTTTTCGAAATTAAAGCTTGGAGAGGGAGTATAAGGAGCTAATAGAGCATTTTACTTGAGAGATTCACTCTCGAGAAGGTAATGAACTGATATTCTATCATCCTTTTGATTTTGATGTCTTGAGCAAAAAATCAATTTTTGATGATATTTTCAACGAATGTAATTTTTGGGTTTTTATTGCAAATTGTTTTTAGATATGGTTTTTTATATAGATTTTTAATATGAATATGGGTTTTCAAATGAGTTCGAGGGGTTTCTAAATTTTTTTTCAATATATACATACTTATAATAGGGATATGTCGATACAACTATTTTATACATATTACTTTCAACTCTTTCGAGACTCTATGCTAAAACCTTTTCATAAATTTGTTTTCCTAACCTTGTTAGTCTGGATTTTCAATTATAGGATTTCAATTTACCTATTTCATCATAGTTGAGTTACTCCATGGCAGGAGGAGGTAGAAGAGGTATAAGTTGTAATCAAGACAAATAGAAAAGGGCAGTGCAAGCAAAAAAAAAAAACAAAAATATACGGGCTGCTTATTTAATTTTATATCTACTGAGCTTAATATATATAGAGGAATTTGACCTGGGAGGGTTGAGCTTAGAGAAAAATCTCCATTGTTGTCTAATAAAGAAGAATATTACGAGAATCCAGACCCTAGTCATTTAGTGCCTTATGACCTCTCTTTGTTTGTGAGACCTGAAGCTCAAAGGAGATACTATAATGATAAATATAGTCATAATTTCCGAGAGAAGGTTCAATAGTCAAAATGTGAGCGAGTATGAGGACAAAATTGTGAGCATCATCAGAGATAGAGAAATGAACGACTTTTGCGGGACTATGCGAGCAGAAGAGAAAAATGATGCTCAGAAATTGTTCGACAATTTAATGCAAATGGGCATGTTAGTAAGGAATGTGACAAATTAGTAGTAAAAAGGAAGAAGATTGATATTTCACCTACGAGGTTGAATAGGTTGTTTAGTCTACCATAAAACAGGCAAAGAACGAAGGATGATTACCCGAATGTCATTTATGAAGATAAGGAATTCTATCCATTTCAGATAATCTAAGACGTATTAGAGATACCTTTGGGGAGGGGATTTGTGACTTCCAAGAAATTCATAAACTTGATTAGGCAACTAATTAATTATTTTCATATTTAATTTGAGATTTAGGCAGACGAGGTGGGACCCAAATATTATGGATCAGAGATCATAAGATTTAATATTATTTTTGTGTATTGTGTGCCTATTTCATGTATTATATATTATTTCAATGTGAAATCGGGTCAAATGGAGTGTATATGCGGTGTTTGTGAGTTTCAGAGCGTGTTGGAGAATTTTTCCAATTTTGATAATTTAGGGGTATTTTTCAGGGATTTATTTAGACGTAAATTAAAAAGATAATCATAAAATTAAACGAAATAATAACTAATTGATGGGCACCTAGTGGCACGCGGGGTTAAAGGTGACACACGTAGAATGTACAATAGTGTGCACTTCTAAGATTGGTCATTGGCGCGCGTGGCAAAATTATAGCCATGAATATATAGATGTATATGTATATATAACATAGTTTATATATATAAATAAATCAACCCTATAGTTTGAATTACGTGAAAGTATACCTTGGATTTGCCTTAAGATGCGTGTAGCATAATCATCGAGGAAGTAAATAAAAGACAATTTAATGGTTGTTAGTGAGGTGTATACATGCCTCGGTTTGTGTGTAAGTCAGGATTGGAGGTAGTGTGAAATGATATGAAGTTTGTGCGAGGTCTTGTTTCAAATTTTTTCTTGATTGATAGTGGCCGGGGTTGAGATTATGTCCAAATTGGTGCAAGTTTGGTTAAGTATGGCAAGAGGATTGGTCTAGAAGATTTTAATATGTCATGGATAAAGATATTTGGGGTCTTGACGTGACCAAAACCAGTGTTTTGGATGTTTTATGGAATTTGACTATTTTTTCGAGAGTATAGCTCATTTGATGAAAAATCGGATTGAAAACGAGCACCAGAAGTCAAAACATGTCAAAATAGGGATTCGAAGAATTAATAAATAAAAAGAAAATAAGCTGCTGACAAGCCGTTAATAAATATAAAAAATAAAACTAATCGATTGTTTCATTTCAATAGAATGAATATATCGTTCGTTCTTAAAGCTTACAATTCAGTCTTTCACTCCGCGAGCTCCCAACGTTCGATTTTCATTCGGTTTCTCTCTGCGAAATCGTAGAGCATCGAGAGACAGTCAGTTTGAACTAAGTTTCTGCGGTGGAAACAAGGTATTCGGCCCACAATCTGGTAAATTCTTAATGTCGGGCATTTTTTCTCAATTCAATTTGAATTCTCGCGATTTTTTTATTTCTTTCGTGGGGTTTATAGAAATTGGTAGGAATTATTGTTATTTGGTATATTGGATTGATTTGCATCAATTTGGGATAAATTCCACCGATGTGGGTTAGGGTTTTGATAAGGCGAACTAATGCAATTCAGTTGATAATTATTTTGGAGATGTTTTAATTGTTGATACTGATTTATATTGGGTTTCTAGATGAATTGATTATTGATTTTCGTACACTTTGACTCCACGGGCTGTGGAAATATTTTGGTGTTGGTATCAAGTGGTTTCATGACGTTTATTTTCGAGTTTTGAGGATTTAATTGCAAAAAAATTGATTTGGGGAAGCTTTTAATTTCTAAATAAATAAAGTTTGCCTAATTGATATGCAATATGAGAAAATTCATAACTTCTCCGTTAATGATTCAATTTAGGTGTTCTTGGAGTTTCTAAAAAGTAGGATATATGTACAACAAATTCCTTTTATGTTATCATGATAAATTTTGAGGTTTTCAAGGTTAAAAAGTTACCCCCAGTTGGCTAGTTGAAATAGTTATATAAATTAACATTTTTGGAAATTGTTCTCGAGCGTACTTTGATCGAGGTTGTCATTAGGTTTCGTGATATCGTTTTACTTGAATCTTGACCAGTAATATAATAGGCTATGCAAGGAAGCTATTAGAACTATTTTCAAGGTGATCCGGTGCTCGGGGAACTCCCTAAAATTAAGCTTGAAGTCGACTATTTGTAATGTTAAGTAAATTCCATAGTAACCTTTATATTATATGATTATAATTTTGTATAAATTGCATTGATTCTTGAAATTGCATTTTTATAGTACATGCATACACTGTTTAGGCGGATAAGACTTATGAATCTCCATATAGTGAAGACTATAACGTGGTTATAGAACACTATATTATGCTTGAGGGGTTTGAGTCACTGATACATTGCATCACGTGGTTATCATGAGATCACGTTGAACTAGATCATACTCCCAGAGACTAAAAGAACGCGACTCGTTTGGTTATTCTCTCCCCGTATGAGTCCTTATTATTATTTACTTACCACTTTCGGAGAACATTATCTGGTTGTGGTCGGATAACAAAAAAGGATGGATTCACGATTGTATTTAAATTCCTTAAATTATATTCTTTGTTTAAATTCCTTGAATTATTATGCATTTGATTATTACATGTGTACTAGATGGTGTAGGATTTACTTATCTGACATTATCAAATTTTTATAATTGGATAATGATAGGTTCTAGCGGTGACAAGGGAAAGGGAAAGCTTTCCCACTGTTTACAATTTGTTTAGTTCTTTTCTTTACGTATATATTGTTTTTGCATATAATATATTGTATAAAAGGGTTTTTGGGTTCGAGTGTGATTAGAATCTATTTTGGAACCACTAGAACTGTGTTTAGACGGAATGGAATGCTGTGGAACTAGATAAAGGGTTTAAGGATTTTAAAAATCAGAAATAGGTTAGAATAAATAAAAAGTCTTCGTGAAGGCAATATATATTATTATTTTGTGGATTGTGCATTCTTCGACATTTTCACCAAAGCTAAGCAGGTTTTGTTGGAGATTTTTGAAGGCCTAGTTTTCCTCTTTAGGCTTAAAAATAGAGGAGGTGCTATTAAAGTTTTTTTATGGAACTTTTCAGTTTAAGATCCACTTTAGAATCCTTAGTGATTGATAATATTTTATAATTTGATGATTACAAGATCTTAATGTTAATTATTTATTTATGGAGAGGTTAAGGATGCTAGATTATTAAAGGAGTTAAGGTAATCTAAGTCGGTCAGATGCCTAATTAGGTAGGGTCTGACAGGATTTGCCTTTGATAGCGAAGGCTACTCATAATTTATTGAAACCACCTATTTTAGAAAGGTTATGAATAGTTGAAATTATATTATAAATGCATGTTATTATCCAACCAAACAACACTTTGAAGTGAAGAACCATACAACTGCTCTATCGTACCATATAGTTTTGAAAAGGGTTATATTGATGTTAGGAAAATCTTACATGATTTGTGAAGTTTGCCATGAAAACTACAAAAAATGAAGGACTTTCGTTCCTAATTTTGATCATTGAATTATGTAGGAAAGCTGGGGTGGGATTCGATATTGAATTCGATATATTTCTAGAGTGGACAATAAATGATGTGGGAGTACAACAAATAAAAAATGTGGTAGGATACAATGACTCGGAGGATGAACGATAACCATTCAATACAATAAATGCGAGAGAAGTCATAAGAAAAAGCAAAACTGAAAATAGAAGGAATACAAAAGAAGATGCACGGAGGGCGGCTAGGTTAATGGCTAGAGTGGACATACCAAATGTTACTACGAGTTTGGCACCATCTTCGTCACTGCCTAGGAGAGGAGAATTTTTTTCGGACCATATTTTCTTCACTTATAATGCAACCATTATATGTCTAAGAGAATACATGATAGTCGTTTGCGAGATTCTAGGAGGAGCATCGACATTCCATCTTTGTAGTTGAGATTCCCAATTGGTACTTACAACCGAGCTGATAGTTATTCCAACCTTCTGCAGAAATGGATGAAGATGGTGAAGCTAACAATGAAGTTACTTTTGGACACCGCCGTGTGTAACTGATTTTCTTTTATATGTAATGAATGAATAATTCAATGTAATGCATTTGATGAAATTATGACTAATGAATGAATATGTTCCCTTTTGCATTCCATTCATTTGAAAATTGTTGAATTCAATGTTTGCATATTTATTTACATTTTTTATTGCTTGTATCAATTTGTTTATGCTTCGCGTGGTATATTTGTTTTGTTTGACACTCAACTTAATTTTTAAACCTTGAGGACAATGTTTGGAATGAGTTTAGGGGTATGTTAGGTGAAGTATTATATTAATGGCAATGAAAGCAAAAAGAGGAAAGAAAAGTAGAAGATAATATTTGAATTGATACAAAAATTTTAAAATTTTGATCGACATACAGGAGAGTTGATGAGGTTTTTCTAATTTCTTCTTAATGCAAGCAAGTATGAATTTTATTTTACTTTATTTTTAGTGAGAATGATAATGAACATAGAATAGGTTTTTGAATGAAAATAATATTTTTATTACCATAGTGAATTTCATGATAGAAGAAATCAATTTTTATGCCATTTTTGATTAACTTTACTAGTTTATGTATACACTAAATTCAATACCTAGTGTTAATCATGAAGTGTGTAGAGGATCGAAATATTAGTATAAGATAAATAAGATAGATTTATAAGAATCTTGTGATACAAAAGCTATTGATTAAGTATTTTATAGTATATATATAGAAAGTTATTTTGCCACAATTGAAAGAAGAAATAAGTTAGAAACTGGTGAAATTCTGTAATTTAGAAAGAATACTTTCTTCAAATTTAGCGGATAGTAAAAAATGTTAACAAGAGTTTATAAATATAAATATAGAGAGTCTTATAGATTCGTAAGGAAATGGAGTAGGGAATCTATAGTGGAAAAATGTGAGAATGTCAAAAGGAAATGGAGCAGGGACTCAAAAGCAAAATAAATGTATATTAAAAAGAAATAATAAGAATGACATAGAAAAGAAAATGAGAGATGTTCATTAACTTTTAGAAGAAAAGATTTAACTCGAGTACTTGAAGTTAGAGTTAAATGAAGTATTTCTTAATCTAACATGTTTTAAATGACATATTCATTGGTATTTTAGTAAAATTTCTATTGATTTTGATTGTGGTACTATTATAAAGTATTTTCTGAAATTGAAATTAATTTAGTGGTTTTTTGTGTTTTAAGATTCTATACTAGTTATCATAAGCTTGATGTGTGTCAGTGGAGATTGAGAAAACCTATATTAATTTGTACTGGCCTTGGTATTGAACTTTTAGTTCTAGGGAGTGTTACATTGGGTAGTTGAGCTAACTCAAGTTAGGCTCGTTGTTAAGTTCGACATACCTCGATTAGCATGTGCGTAGGTTTCTGCAATGATTTGTGTTTATTGGGAATGTTTTGTAAATTTACAGGTTGTAGTATAAAACTAGAATTTATATACAAACTTATAATTGAAAAATAAGTAATTAAATAATAAATTGCTGGCATACTAAATGCGATGAGGGGGTCGTGAAATGAATGCGTACACCCAAGAATACTCATGCATTTTCGGTGAATTTATTGATGAAAAAATACACGAAATATATATATATATATTTATAATTGATATATTGTTGTAAATTGAATTGAGACTTACTAAGAACTAGAGAAGGAAACTAGAAGACTGAAAACTTCTACTACTACAAACAACTACTACAAAGAAGAAAAGAAGAAATGAGATAGTTGGAATGAGAAGTTTTCATTCAACTTGGTGTGTGAATTACAATGGGGTTGGCACCCTTTATATAGGTCATTTGGTGATGATGATAATTGTACTTATACAATGTGTACAAGTTATACATACACCACAAGTCATACAACACATCACAAGCAACATAGACAATACATGAAAGAGTTGGTGTACATTGGAGAGGATTACAAGTTACATGACAATACATAGACAAGTAGAGGTACTATTAAGTGAGAAATACAAGTTACATGACTACACAATATGTTGGTGTACATGCATGGTCATCCATATTCCACAACACTCCCCCTTGGACACTTGCTTAGAGATTGTGCCTCGTTAAAACTTCTACTAAGAAAAACCCTGTGGGAAAAAATATAATAAAAGAAAAAGGGTACACTATTCTCATAAGTATTAAGATAGTTATAATATTATTAAGATTGCCTCATTAAAAACCTTGCTAGGAAAACCCAATGGGATAAAACCATAGATAAGGGAAAAAGTATGCAATACACTAATCAATAACTCCCCCTCATGTGAACATGGGTGAAACTTGTTCAATTTCTTTACTTGCAATGTCTTTAAGTTTACGCAAGTCAATACCATATGTAAGTCTTTTAAATGTCGTAGTTGGTAAGGCTTTTGTGAATAAATCAGCAAGATTATCACTCGATCAGATTTGCTTGACATCAGTTTCACCATTCTTCTGAAGCTCATACGCATAAAAGAATTTTGGTGAAATACGTTTTGTTCTGTCCCCTTTTATGAATCCTTCACTCAATTGTGCAATACATGCTGCATTATCTTCATATAATATGGTTGGATAATATTTTATTAAAGGAAATTCACATGATTTTTGAATATGTTCGATCATGTTTCTCAACCATACACATTCACGACTTGCTTCTTGAATTGCAAGTACTTCAGAATGATTGGAAGAAGTAATACAACAGTATTACCACAGGTGAATACATATCCCATTTGAGAACGGGCCTTGTGGGGATCAGATAAAAATGCTGCATCAGCATAACCTTAGAGATTCAATTTTACCCCTCTCGAGTAAAATAAACCCATGTCACTTGTTCCTCGAAGATATCGGAAAACATGTTTAACACCATTCCAATGTCTTCGAGTTGGTGAAGAGCTGTATCTTGCAAGTAGGTTGACAGCAAAAGCAATGTTAGGTCTTGTATAATTTGCAAGATACATAAGTGCACCAATTGCACTTAAATATGGTACCTCCCACTACGAAAAAATGGGTAATTAGAAACGGAATTAGCAACGTAATTTATTTCCGTTGCTACGAATAAATAATTAGAGACGGATTTTAGAAGGAATCATTCTGAGACGGAATAGAGAGAGATTAGAGACGAAAATAGACACGGAATAGAGACGGAATTAAATTCCGTCTCAAAATAATTGCGCCAAGGTTCCCACCAAAAGTTAAATTTCTTGTAATCGTCTGTTACGTCTCGAGATTCGTGCGTGCTTGGATGCGAAGATTGGTAAAGAGGGGACAGATGTCTCGCCTCTCTCGCTCAACCCGCCATTCTCACCACTCTCTCCCTCACCACTCTCTCCCTCCTCAAATCTTTCTCTCAACCCACCATTCTCACCACTTTCTCCTTCATCTGTCTCTCTCTCTCGCGACCGTCAACTCTCTCTCTCTCGACCTATTCTCCCTTAACGCTGAGTCTCTCTCTCCCTGAAATCTGCCACCCATACCCTAAAATCGATGCTGTCTGCCAAAGTTGGGGCCTCTACCATTGCAGTAAGTGGACGTCGCATCTGTCGGAGGTGGTGCCAATTGTCGTCCCTGCCTGTGCAACCCCCGCCGTTGGTCGCCGCTATTCGTTGCCGCGTTGGAAACCAAGGTCGTCTGCCTTGGCCCTTTGCCGTTGGTGGCTATGCAGCCCCCGCCGCCGTTCACCGCTCTTCGTCCCTGCCGTGGAACGCTATTGGATTGTTGCTGCCTCGGCCTTCTGCCGTCGCTGGCTATGTAGCCCTCGCAGCCGTTCACCACTCTTCGTCGTGTTTGCAGCCTCTGGCTGTGCAGCCCCCGCCATCGTTCAAGGATATATTTCAAAAACACTTGGATTGGGAGGTAAGGTTTTGATTGTGTTATGATGTCTTTCTTTTTCCTCTTTATATCTGTTCGTTTTTTTTAATCATCGGATTCAGGTCTTGCCATTGATGTTGGAGAAGCAAAGGGAACCCCTTCTGAGAGATACGTTACAGAGATGGAGTAATCACAAAAAATGGTATGGCGGCTTTCGAGGTGGTTCTCCTATGTAGATCACTTTTTTGTCGAAAATTCTAAACTTCTCTCACTTGAGAAAATTGAATTCGCACGTTTTAGAAACCAGGTACTTTTTATATAAGACATTTCAGCTTTCTTAGTTATCCAAAGAGTTTTCGTGCTAAATTTGTTCATCTATATTGCTGAAAAAATGGGATTAATAACCACTTAAGATCCAAAAAATTGCACTGAGTACTTTTCCCCTTAGAGAAATGCGCTTTATTCTACATCATATATTTTTATTTATTTTTTTGTGCTCGTTGCTGCCTTATCAGATTTACCAAGAATTCGTAAGAATTAAAGTCAGAGATACACTAATCTCCCTGGTATGTATTGTTGGTTGTTACCTATTGAAATATATTTATAGATTGATGTCTCAACTCATGTAACCAATTTTTTCTTGTGCTTATTCTTAGGCTGAAGACTGCTTGGAAAAAGAGAAGGAATGGGTCTATAAGTACCTGCATTCAAGCAGCGAAGAAAAGTTATTGGGGGTTTGTCATTTTTCCATTATTTATATGGCTTTTAATACTTATTTAAAATCATATATAGTACGGTTTTTTTGAAAGTTCGAAACTGAAAACATTTGAATCTTCATCGTGGTCCTTCGGACAGTACTGAGCGAGTTGCTGTTGGTATATGCAACCCAACTTTAAGAAATGAGCACCCTAGATTGCATGCTTTGCTTAGAGATGAGAAGGTACCATAGCAACATTAATCTTGCCCGAATATCAGTTTCTAGCTCTCAATCATGGTATTACTATTATATTTTTCTACATTTTTTTTTAATTTTTTAATTTTGTAGGAAGAAGATCTGATTAAAATGTATTGGATATTCTATCGGATTCCTCAAGGCTTAGATACTATTGCAAATATATTCAAGAAGGTGGGAGCCTTTCTTCTCATGCGCTCAATATTTCACATGCACGCCCTTTTGTAGCATTTAGGAAGTCGTATTATTTTTAATTTTTATGTGATGGCGCGGGTTGTTACTACTGAAGGCAAAAGTTTGGTAGAACATTCTAAAGATTCTATAAGGAATAGAAATGTCAGATATCCCATTTGCATTTGTAAATCTTTAGTTTACAAATTATAAAGTATTTTCTATCCAAGCTGATTTGGTTGGTTCCTTAACTTTTATACATTTTAAGTGATGATGGTCGCTTACTTCTTTAGGTTTTCTGGAAAACAGTGATAGGGCTTCATGACAAGCACCTGGGTTATGTCACTAAGTACTTCAAGAACAACATACTTTTTCGCGAGGTGTGTAGCATGCTTCTATTTGGGATTGAGGCTATGTTGTTGCTGTGTAACATGCTTTCCACTTTTGGGTTATCTTATCATTTTTGTAGATCTTTCTTGGAAAAGCATTTCAAGTGGCTGGAAAAGGTGTTTGCATAATTTTCATGTATGTTATCTTATCTTTCCGGGGTCTTTAATGTTTTTTGCAACGAAAATGTGGGTAATATCTCAAGTGCTAAGATGCTAGCTGCTTACTGTCATGATATTCTGAAGAGGGGAAGAGAAGAATTGGTCATAGAAACTGTGGAGAAAACTCTCAAGAAGGCAAGCATTTCGAAGTTGTTACATATATTATGATTTAATATAATATTTTAATTTTTAAATCAAACAGGTGTCGATGGTACTTTGGTATATAAAAAACAAGGACGCCTTTGAGGATGCATATCGGTAAAGTTTTTTTCTTTTTTTTTGGGTAAATAGACAATCACAAGACCAAATATAGAGATTACGTAACTGGAAGGTTTATGTGCTTGAGTGTTGTTACCAGACCTTGTTTTACTGTTTTAGTAACAAGTGATAAAGTTTCCAATGAGTATATCTCAAGAAGAATTTGGTTGACATTCATGTTTTCCTTTTCCATATGAAGGTCGCAGTGACGAAATGTATTTTGTTCAGTGCCGTACTAACTTAGGATTAATTGATTTTTTGTAGGATGTGGTATGCTCATAGGCTGCTATATATCATGAAATCAGAGAAAATGATTCAGAAAAAAAGTATGATTGCAGAATTGAGTTCGCATTATGGTATTCTTTTCAGAGCAATGATGGAGAATATGGTTAGGGGTTTAGGATCGTCAGTTGTGAATTACGTTTTTTAATAGTCATTGGCTTGGCTGATTAGCTTCCCTTGTTTCCTTATTCTTTGTTTTTTTACTTTTTTCGTTCAGAAAGCTGTTTTGACATTAGCAAAGAATATGCAAATCAATTTTGAGGAGTATCTGACTCTAAATCCCCAGAAGCAAAGCAAACAATATTTAAGGTAACTAAACCTTTGAGGCAATTCTCTTTATTTCATTTCCATTTCTGAGTTGACATTAAATCATTTGGATTATTTTACCACCGATCTTATATTAGTAATGTCATGCATTGTGTATTACTATCTATGATTCCTTTAATTCCGTTTCTGATTGGCTATTTTTTTGTAGTGAATTTAATTTGTCGACTTCCTACTTGCTTCGCATGTCCATGCATTGATTTGTGGAAAGCAGTGCATGTGGTTGATATATTTAGCTTTTCTAAATGTGTTATCATTTTTTTGAAGGCAAAAGAGAACAACAAGGACACTGTCAAAGGAGTCATACGGTATTTGGAGGCTAAGCAGGCTCTTTTATTGGCTTATAGTCAGGCTTATAGTCAGGCTATCTGCTTTTGTCTCCTCCTCAAGTCAGAGGGTCGCTCTATCCATGATCATCCAGTTACAACACGCCTTGTAGACATCAAGAACTTAATGGAAAAGGCGCGCAATTTTTTAATGTATTTCATTAGTCCATAAAAGTTAAGTTATTGCTTAACTGGGAGTAAAGTATTGTAAATTCTATTTATAGGACAAACTTCTAACTTCCCTTGGATCTTTTGGGACTACTGTATTATTAGTCACCATTCTTACTCAATTACGAGTGAATATCCTACAAATTCTTATTGGATGTTTATGCGATGTCTTAGTTTTTCTTTCTTGGAAATGCGTAATTTTTTTGTGATATTATGCCCTTTTTTCTTGTTCAGACTTGTATGCATGGCCACTTCTTCTGCATTTTCTAGTACTTGAACTTGCTTTATGTGGTTGTATGGCGAACTGCAAGTTTTCCATTCACAATAGTGTTTACTTTTGAAAGTTTAATTGTTGGCGCTCACTTACAACTGCCCTTTTGAATCTTATGTCTTTGTCAGTTCTTCATAAGTTGTTTATGTCATTGTATGATCTGATTTCTATTGTTTTCATGCTCTTGTTCATGCATTTAATTTTAAACTAGTTTATTGTTCATGCATTTTCAAACAACCATATGATTCTTGAGTTGGTTTCCCTAAATATGAGCTGATGTGCATGATTCTTGTATGTTTGCTGATACGTATATAATTATTGCAAAGCAATAATAAGTACTAATTCTCCATAGTGAACTGATGTATTAGTCTTACATATTTATTGATTATTAATAATATTGCTCTTATTCAGGATGCCATTGTTGGTTTAAGATGGTTGGAAACTTTTGTTATGTTTGATGGTTTTTTTTTTCTTAATTTCAAGCTATTGGACATTGAATAAACAGTTCATTACTTTTATTGGTATGCATTTGGTCTCTAAACTTTTATTGGTATTTTGTTAGGTTTCATGGTGGGCAGTGATCACCCCCCACTTCGAGGGCGCACATTACCTCATTGTAAAGCTGCACCCAACTTGATATATGGTTGTGTTCCCCCTCTTTTGCTATCCCTTTTGACTTAACTGAGTAGCTATGTACATGATCTATTTACTTATCTATGATGTTGAATTTCATGTAAATGTGCTGTCCTGACACTGTTGCTATCGATTGTATAAGGCCTTTTTGTGCATATTTAGAGGATTGGAAGTTTTTTAGGTGGTTGTTGAACAATAGGATTGGTGGTTTTTGTGCATACTTAGAAATTTGGAACATTTATTAAACTTGACAAGCTTTCGTGGATATATAAATCTTTTTCAATGTCGAATTGTACATTTTTTTTCTCTCATTTGAATATTTGTTGTTGATATATATTGTCAATGTATGTATGTCAAATTCTACTTTTTTTGGGGGATGTTAGCACCCCCAAGGAGTTGTTGGAGGGGGTGCAGGCGATGGAGTAGGTCCTATGGTTGTATTTTCAGGTTTAGAGGTTATGGAGAACCAATTGGATTAAGCTTAGGTTTGAAAACTAAACAAAGCGGAATTGAGACGGATTAGCAACGGAATTTAGAGATTCCGTTGCTATTCCGTCTCTAATTTTCGAGGAATAAATGCATGAATCAACAACGGATCAGAGACGGAATACAATAATTTCGTCTTTGATCCGTTGCTAATTCGTGTGTCGAACGTCTCAACAGTCACAACATCGAATTTCCTATGATCAACCACAACCCACAAGTCCTAAAGATAAGTGACCAAATAATTAACTGCACGATCGTCATCCATTGGTGTGTTTGCTACACACTGAGCAATGTCTACAAGTTCATTCATCTCAGAATCCTGTAATTCATCTTTAAATCTTGCCAAAGACAGCAAGCTGCTAGATTCTTTAGTAGGCTTAACTTCCTCCGGATCCTTGGCGGGTACTAGCACAATCTTTACTCCCTTGAACATAAGGGTGTATTTATTGGTTCTGCCATCATGCATAACTCCCCTATCAAACTGCCAAGGACGTCCCAGTAACAAGTGGCAAGCATCCATAGCCACAACATCACACTAGACTGAATCCTTGTAGTTAGCACCAATAGAAAAAGTCACCAAGGCGCGCTTCAACACCTTCACTTCACCACCCTTCTACGGCCAAGCTAGCTTGTAAGGCCCGAGGTGTTGTTCAGTTGCAAGGCCCAACTTCTGAACCGCTTCAACTGAGACGATATTCTCGCAACTGCCTGCATCAATCATGAACCTGCGCACCTTGCCTAAGATGGTACAGTTGGACTGAAAGATGGTATTCCTCAGCCACTAATCATCAGCAACAGCTCTAGGAGTCATACAAGAACGCCTCACAACCAAGGCAGTACCCACATCTCCAGTCACGATCTCCTCTTTTGTGTTGTCAGAAGTATCAAAGGCTGGTTCTGCAGTGATGTTGGCATCTTCCCCATCGTCTTCCTCTTCGTTCTCAATAAAGAGAGTCTTCATCCCTTTACATTCTGACTTCCTGTGACCAACTTTGCCACAACCGAAGCATTTAATCCCACTAGTGCTAGGTCTGTTCGTGCGACTAGCAAGGTTAATTGCAGTGGTATTACCTCCAGTATTGGCTGTCCCAACATTAACATTACTGGAAGCATTACTCACACCCCGACGTTGTTGTTTCTCTACCAACAATGCTCGCTGGTGCGCTGCAGATAAGGAAGCCGGATCAAACATGTTGATGACATCTTGGATCTGCACCCTCAGTCTACCAATAAACAGCACCACTAATTGGTCGTTAGTCTCCTACAGTTCGTTTCTAGCGACTAACTGATAAAACTTAGTGGTGTAATCATCTACTGACTTTGCCCATTGTCTCAGATTCTGCAACCTCTGATACATAAGGCGTTGGAAATTGTAAGGCAAGAACTCAGCCCGTAAGTGCTTTTTCATCTTCTCATACGAGGTGATCTTCGCCTTTCCATTCCTATTCCACATCGACTTCTGTTGTTGCCACCAAGCCATGGCCCCGTTGTGGAACCTGGTCGCAACCTGTTGCATACGCTTGTCTTCGGGCACGCCTTTGAATTCTATGACTTCTTCAACTGACGCCAGCCAGTCCAAGAATTCTTCCGGTTGAAGGGTGCCACGGAATTCTGGGACCTCCGTCTTCATCCCAGACTCCCACCGCCTGCGATCATCCTCGACTGCACACGGCTTGTAGAGCCTCCTCGGTGCCTCAACATACTCATCCTCTCATTCGGTAGAAGAATCTCCTACTGGTTCATCACCAGCAGGTTCCCTTCGATGGTTACGGATACGATCCATATTTCAACCCAACAACTGATCGATTCTGGCACTTAATTGTTCCACCACCGCGCCCATGCGTTGGTCGATTATTTGGCCAATTTGTCGATTCAGATTGTCACGGTCATACACCTCCTCGATACACTGCTTGTTCCTCTTCGGCGGCATGATTTCTCCAATCACGCTGAAGCAGGCTCTGATACCAACTGACGCAGTGGAGATCTTCTAAATCAGTTGAACGAATCCACGAACAACTCGATCTAGGTCAGAATTTAAGCCAAGTTCGAAAATTCTTTTATTCAAGCAAAAAAACTATGAATTACATCCAATAGGTCGTTTAAATAGCGAAACCCTAAAATTTGCCAAAATAGTAAAAAGTCCAAAAAGTCCTAAAAGACATAAACTGGAAACTAGACGAAAATAGAAACAAACGCCGAACACGGCAATAAAAATGAAAATTCTTAACGAAAGTTATAATCTAAACAAAACTTTCCTAAAATAGCAAAATTGCCGTTTCAGAGGCCAAAACGATGGAATTTCGTAGAAAAACATCGTAGCCACGGCGTAGCAATGACTCGTGATCTCCAAACCGTTTCCAATCAACCCATGCCCTCGGAACGCCAAAACTCAAACGCCCGAACTTCACCGAAATTACAAAAATGCCATCCTGTCATATCTTTTTCTATTTTTCCAAGAATTTGCAACTAATTCTTGGACTTCATCATTATCCTGTCAAGAATTTGCAAACTAATTCTTGGACTTCATCATTATCTTGTCAAGAATTTGCAAGCTAATTCTTGGACTTCATCACCATTACATTTTGAAAATATCTTCTCTAGTCTTTGCTTAGTTTGTCCTATAAGTGGATTGTGAATACTCTACTTGATGAGTCTTTATTTATGGACTTTTTTGTAGGTGTTTTACTATGTAAATCAAGTCCAAATTAGGGTTGAATGGTTCTATATGTTTACTTTAGAGATTTATAGGATACTTGAGCATTTATATGTAATTCAAGAAAAATCAGGAAATAAGTCAAACATCGATCAAAGTCCAGCACGCTTGACGCCGCTAGAATGAATAGATGGTGCCAGTGAAGACCCAAAGCGTTAAATAAGGTGTCATGATGGATCAACTTATTGCGCCAAGACTTGAATGATGGCGTCACCCACGACGCCTGACTCAAAAATAGAAGTTTTAGTCCGACTTGTCACCCAAGAATCTCTATATATCTCAACATCGCCACCTGGCGTCGTACCCATAAAACAATGGTATAATGGACATCGCCTACATTGCATAATTGAAGGTTTAAGACTTTTTAGAAGGTTCTTATTCTCAGGAGTTTCTATTCTTGTGCCCAAGCACACCTATATAATGGTGACACCTTTGTAAATGAAGACATATTGTATTCAAAGTGATTTAGGAGTAGAGAAAGCTAGAGTAGCCATGTCCAACTAGGTTGTTTAATACCTAGGTCGAGGATGAAGCTCACTAACCAGTAGTAGGTTTTGTTCTTGATACATGTCTAGTGTGGACAATAATATTTCATATTTTACTTTTAACTTTTAGTAGTGGTAAATTGGATATTGCTCCACAGGGATTTTTCAAAAATCAAATGAGAGTTTTTTTTTCTTGTTTGTATTAACTTAGTTAATCTAATTTAAGAAAATTAAAATATTAAATAACTAAAAACTATAAAAATTGACTTAATTAATCGAACCAACTAACTTAATCTAAACAATTCAAATAAAACTAAAATAAACAACACTAAAATTCAATACAATTCAAATATCTTCAATAAACATCTAAATAAACCCCCACTAAACATTATAATATACTTGGATTGCTTTCAAACACTAGAACATAATATCACTTCACTCTATAATTATAATAATAAAAGATGGAATCTTGGAATCATTAAATCATAACTCATAATAGGTTGATAGCTTTTAGCCTGCCACCGATTTTCCTAAATTCAATGGACATGCTACATTTTTATCATTGTACATCTAATTATTGAATAAAACGTAACACCATAGAAATGTGATAGTATTAAGTTCATAAAAATCATGTCTAATCTAAGCAAATATTACTGAAGCCGCATAATAAACAACTTAGAACACAATCACCTATAACATCCACTCGAAAAATTCTTTATAGATTAATTCTAGTTACTACTTCTATTATTATCGTCAATAACTATAGGCATAGAATCATAATCAAAATACTACATAACACATTTGCAACTATGCATGCAATACTAATATTCTTTAGTTGTAATACGCAAAAACATCTTGTTAAATATGTGATTGACGTGTATGAACAGATTTAAAGCATTAAGCACATGATTCCTTAATTATAATTATCTAGCAATCCAAAATATATTACATGTCTAGGGTTTATTTATATTGATAGAATACTCACTCACGCTGTAAATAAACAATGCATAGATATAAATAATAGACATACTAAATAAATAAATATCTTAACATAAATCAGAGCTCCAAAATACCTTCAAACATAGACAATAAAACCAAAGTAAAACTAAAGTAAAAGTTAAAAACAAAAGAGAGAGCAAAAGGAAAGAGTTAAGATAGTTATTTTGAAGCTCTTTGACCTTTTTTATAGTCTCCCTATGTATACATATCTCAGATAAACTCAAATTCTTCATAAAAATCTAAAAATCTTGTAATCGACTTTAAAAACTTCTTAGAGATTCCTAACTTATACACAAATCGCTAAGTAAATCACTAAGTTTAACTCTCTATATCCCACCGATGGAATTTGCTATTTCTAGTTCATTCTCCAATCTATTGTGGATTCATTGGCCATTTTTCTGCTACCGATTTATGTAGTAATTCCTAGTGTTATTCAAAATTACTGGCTAATTGCTAGTTTTCTTTTCCAGTTGATTGTTTTGCTCTTCTTTCTTCTTTCTTTTTTCTTCCATTTCTTTATTTTCTTATTTTAAACCTGATATCACATAAACAAATGAATACTTAGTGTAATATCATCATTTATACATAAAATCAACCTAAATTACACTATAAAATGTGTCTAATTATTGAATTGTCGAATACCCCAAACTCAACACTTTGGTGTCTCGAGCAAAGGAATACTCTCAATCATATTTTCTTTTCATTCTTATAAACTGATTTCAATCTAATTCATCTTAACTTTAAATAATATTAATTTTTAAAATAGAAGTGTTTTTCAAATGAAACCATATTACCCGTAAGTAAATGAGAATTATGATAAAATAGAATGATTTAGACAAAATAAAACATCTATTAATGATAACTCAACCACCTAATGTAACACCCTTTAGAACTTAAAGTCCATAATCAAGGTTAGTACACAATATAAGTTTCTCAATCTCTGCTGACAAGCATCAAGCCTAGATGACTAGTGTAGAATCTTAAAATATTAAAACAACTAGATTAATCTCAATTTTAGAAAATATTTTATAATAATACCACAATCAAAATCAATAAGAATTTTGCTAAGATACCAATGAATTCGTCGTTTAAAATATGTTAGTCTAAGAAATACTTCATTCAATTCTAACTTCAAGCACTCGAGTTAAATATTCTCTTTCAAGAGTTTAAAGAACATCTACCTTTTTCATCTCTCATTTTTTTTAACTTTATACTAATACAAGGACATTTATATTTTTATTCAATATATTTCTTCAATTGACTTTTGGGTCGCTGCTCCATTTCCTTTGGAGATTCTCACATTTTTTCCACTACAGATACCTTGCCCCGTTTTCTTTAGAATTTATAGAACTCTCTATATATTTATAAACTCTTGCTAATACTTCTCACTATCCACTAAAAGTGAACAAAGCATTCTTTCTAACTTATATAAATTCATCAGTTTCTAACCTATTTCTTCTTTCAATTGTGACATAATTACTTTGTATTTATATATTATAAATTACTTAATCAATAATTTTTGTATCATAAGATTCATAGAAATCTATCTTATTCATCTTGCACTATTGTTTCGATCTTCTACCTTTTGTCATGACTAACACAAGGTATTCAATTTAGTGTTCACATCAACTAGTAAAGTTAATAAAAAAGGTATAAAATTAATTCTTTCTATCATAAAATTCACTTGGGTAACAAAAATATCACTTCTATTGAAGAATCTATTATATATATATTCATTATCATTCTTACTAAAAATAAAGTAAAATGAAAATCATACTTTCTTGAATTTGAAAAATTTTGTCAACTGTCAACTTACTTTAATATCGGACTGAAAGTGATTTTGAACTCTTCTACATTTTCTCCTTTCATTGTCATCATTGTCATCATTGTCATACTTCACTTAAAATATCATCAAACTCGTTCTAAACATTTTCCTCAATGTTTTAAAATGAAGTATGGTTTTCAACATAACAAACATACTAAGTGAAGTATAAAATAATAATAATAATAATAAATATGACAATCAAGAAATTAATGTTATTTAAAATCATAATAAGACATAGTGCATAAAAATTGCATGAATGAATATCATTATTATATACAAAGTGAATTAAATAGCATATCCAAGCATTGAATTAAATGTATCACATAGTATACCACTATTAACAAAAATTATCATCAAGAAACACAAATTACATCACCAATACTGAAAGTACATAGAGGATGTTACACACTATCACTCGAAGACAGAGAAAATAAATAGAATAAGAAAAATAATGTCAGCGTCTGAAAGTCGAGTTATCATCATCCTCCACTGGATCAATCCTTTGCGAATGGTAGCTCGCTGCGGGTTCTTAGAAATGGTAGTCCCGACCTGGAAATATCAAAACATCAATATTATTTCCAAGTGGTAATCTTATTTGTGTAGATGGTACAAGAACCTCTACACTTCTTCAACATTTGTTTCTCCTAGACATCGTACGCTCCATCCTGTGAATGCTTCTTGCTAATGCTATCTAGTTCTCAAACTTCTGTTCTCGATTACAAAGAGTGGTCATCTAGTTGCACAAAATTGCACCTATGAAAACCAACTCCAATTATTCCATATACAATCCGTCATAATCCCTTGCAGGTTGTTCCACATTCGAATCATTCATAGCTTTCGACATCTCCTCTAAAACTCACCTCTTGTCATCATTGATTTTTCTTATCTACTAAATTTCTCTTCTGGCCATCTCACCCCTTTCTCTCTTATCCTCTCTGTCTTCATAACCATTTATTCTTTCATATCTCTCTCTTACCTCATCAGTGATGGTTATTTTCGGTGAAACATCCTTGTCAAGCCCTACAGTGTTCACTTGATCTTCCTTACAAAAGACCATAATCATGAATGGAATAGATTGTCCAGTGTTCTTCTTAGTAGTGATGACACTCCTAATTGATTCATAATTAATCTTAACAACATCCAAGTATCATATTCCCATGAAAATGTTATAAATTAGGGCGGCCTTGTAATTCATTATCTTGTAATACTGTAGGTTTAACTATAAGCTGGCGTTGATGAAATAACACCAAACTTTAGTGGTTTTCCTGAAAGATTTAATGGTTATGTTCTTGGGATACCCTTTCGTGTCAAAAATAAATTCATCTCCATGGATTGCCTCTAAACCCCCTTTACTGTCTCAGTAAGGCAATAATATTTATTGCCATATTCGGGTTTGTGGTATATGTCATTTTGTTTTTGATGGAAATCTGGTAATCTAAATTACCGATTTATTCTTGCAGCAAAATAATCTAGTATCCTCACTTGGACTCATGACTCGGTCTTGCTCTCACTTCCATATACGTTAGCATAAAACTCTTTTAGTAAGACTTCATTGTCCCGTTCACTAGGGACATCCTCTAAATCGAGGTGGTTATACTCTCTAGCCAATAATCCTCAGTTCTTGGTCTCAATGATGTTTAGGATCCTAGGAATATTCTTCAATTCGTTCTTCGCATTAAATCCCCTATCTGGGATCAATTTCCCATCTTTAATTACAACTCCTAAATTTCCCACAGACCTTCACATTGAAAAATTTCTCTTACCTTAGTTCGTGATTTTTCACCTTCATTCATATCTCTTAATCAACTTCCATCACATGTTCCCCCTCTTCCACATAACCATCCTTAATATTGAAACTAAATGAATAAGGTGGAGTAGGTTGTTTTCGTGGTTGAATCCTCGGTTTGTTGAAAGATATTGATGTGGGTTGGATTTGAGAAACTTATGATTTTGTTTTTGGCTTCTTTACTAAATTACCTTTTCCTTTATCCTCTCTTGAACCTCTACCTTTCCACCTTCGTCCATTTAGAATAGTATAAGTAACTGAATGAACCTGTAAAATCATTTAAAACGAATTTGTTGAAAAAGTGTTCGGTATAATTCAATGTATCTATCAAGAGTGGGAAATCATCAAAATATCATTTAGAAATTGAAAGTTTGAAATTTATATGAAAGTTATTGAAAAAATAGTATTGAAAAAAACAAACTTGTATGTAATTCAAATTAATCAATAAATATTCACCAAAAACACCTAAACTCATTTGAGACTTAGTCTCAAATCATTTTGCATATAAAACTTAAATTTATTCACCATATATGAAAAATAGTTTGAAAACTCAATAGTAATAAAAAATCATCACATCACTCCTATACTTTTAGTATAATAGAATTTGTTCGATATCAAAACCATTTTTAAATAAAAATTCCAAAACTGAGTTCCTAATCTAATAATCAATCCATGATTGACAAATAACCAAAATTTTTAAATGATAAAAGACTAGGGCTTTCATTTATTACCTTCTTGAAAGTGATTCTTCAAGTATTGTACTCAAAATTGCTTATCTAAAACTCTCCCAAGCTCCAATTTGAATTCCCTTACTCAAGCCCTAGGTGGCTTTACACTCTCAAAACGTACTAAGTTTCAAGTTGAATGTATGAAGATTAAGGTGAGAATTGTTTAAATACACTAAAACTAAGCTTTGGAAGGTGGAATCTAGTCGAAATATGTCTCTTAATCGAGATGTTTCAATGGTTTGTGAGTGTAAAATATTTAAATGTGGTGATTTGAGGTATCTATTTTTAAAAAACTTGAATTTGTTTTTAGCGAATCAGGTTTTAAGTGGATTCACTGAGAAATCACAGACTACATCACTGGAATGAACCTCAGTAGCTCAACGATTTATCCAGCTAATTCTCATTATAAGTTTCATTCAGTGAGAAATCACTGATTTGAATTTTGACTAAGAATTTTGCATACTATTCCAATTTCTTAGTGTTTTTCAGTACAAACTGGAATCAAAGGGAAATTGTTAGTCTATTTTTTACTGTTTTTTCAATTAAATCGATTGTTACATTTAATTATCACATATATATATATATTCAATAATGGTAGAAATATTCAAAATTTTAGAATTTCGCTAAGATGTGTATTAACATAAATAACTAATTAATCATAAAAACTAATGCATAAAACAATATAATGCAGAAGTAAATTGGCTTGATCAACCCCTTACATGAAGGTATTCCACAATTTAGTTCTTAAAATATCCCCATTATAAAAGTAAAAAGTTGAGAGAATATAAAAACAACTAACAAATCCAAATACTTATACTAAAATTAAAGATAGAGTATTGGTTGCCTCCCATATAACGTTTTTTTTATTATCATTGACTCGATTGAACCACTCAGTTCTAGACTAATTTTACAGACTTAAGTGTAGGATTATCGACTCTTATGTCATTCTAGAAAGTGATTGCTCAGCCATGCACTCAAAAAGTACTTGTCTTATTTAGAGTATCCATGACAGCTTGCGAAGTGGCTAGGAAAAGTCATCTTAAGATCAATGGAGGATCTTCGTTGATGAAGTGTGGCATAACCAAAACGTTTGTGGGTATAATGTACTTGTCAATTTGAAATGGTACATTAGTGACCACGCCTATTGGTTTTACTAAATAACCGTTTGGTAGAACAAGTTTTTTGGAAGCAAGTACATCTAATTCCAATCGAGTGTGAAGGAAAAAATGAATTAGCATGTAGTTTGCTCTAGAACCCGTATCACAAATAGCTTTAAAGTATCAAGCACATTTGTCCCTTATGTTTATATATATATATATATATATTCTGGATCATCGAGCTTTACTATTGTTGGATTCTTTTATTTTTATTTTTAATAGATATAAATTTCTCCATGTTATTATTATGAACATTGTTTGGTTGCTTAACCCTCTATCCTTTGGTTATTATCTTTTGATTGGAAGTATCTTCACCTTGCTCGTTCATAGTCTTAACATTTCCATATTCTATTGTTACTACATTAATAACATATATTTCAGCTTTATGATGATTTGATTTTAAAGATTCATTATCCTTAATTTGTTCATTATCAAATTCATCTGAATTTCCATAGATATATTTATCCTTGAAAAGAAAAGTGACAATTTTGTTTTCGAATTCCGTAGACATTATTCCTGCAAAGATATTTAGCTTTGTTTTGGCTATTTTAGGGAATTGTCTTCCTAAAAGTATAGATGGAGACTTAGATTATATTGAGTCTCCCACTTCCATGACATAGAAGTTAGTGGGAAATATTAAGTTATTTACTTTGACTAAGACATCTTCTAGTAAAACATAAGGTTTAATAAATGTGTTGTTAGCTAAAGTAAGATCAATATGTGTGTATTGGTTAACGAGCCTATTTTTAATGACTCATATAAGCTGAGTGACATAAATTTTATTGATGCTCCAAGATTACACATAGCAAAATCTATTAAAGAGGTTCCTATTGTGATAGGAATTCTAGACATTTTTTGGTCAAAACATTTTGAAGGTATTTTCTTTTTAATTAAAGCAAACCCTTTTTGCCGCAAGTTTTCCATAGATTCTTCTAAAAAATTATCCTTTGATTCACATTATTCTTTCAAAATTTCATCATAATTAGAAAATTGCATAATTGATTCCATCATTGGTTTATTGATTTCTATTTTCCTATATGATTCAAGAATGTCTTTATTGATTTCGTACCCCTAGCATCAGCTAATCGTTGTGGAAAGGTAGAATATAAACACATATCTTCATTCAAATTATCAGAAACCTCATCATTTTTTTATCATTATCAATTAATTCAGACTTTTGTAAAGACTTCTCATATGTTTCAACTCTGGCTAAATAACATGGGTATAGTCTTCCTGGAAAATTTGTATATTTCAATTGTTTAGCCATTCATTCTCTAGAGGAATGACATTAACCATCACTACTTCTTCTTCAATAGTCTTATGAATTTTTTTTTGCCTATTCTGTTTAAGTGTTTTACCAATTGTAGGTATTTCTTTCATATCATTGAATATAACATTAACTTGCGCTTGATTAGTAGAAGGAACATTGGTTTGACTAGATGTTTTAACTTAATTACTCTATTGAGTAATTTACCTATTTATTTGCAAATTCATTTAACTTAACTGGTTTTTCAGTTCTTTAATAGTAGTATCAGTTTTAATCTGATTTTGAGAAATCTATGTAAAGTTTTGATGACTTTGACTCATAAAGTTATGCAAGATCTGGTCTAAATTTGGATTTATAGATTGAGTATTTTGTTGAGGTTGCCGATTAGGTGTAGATTATAGCTGTGCTCTTGGTCTATAAGTGTTATAATTTTATTTTTGAGGCCCATATCTAAGATTTAGATTTAGTCTTCCTTGATATTAAGTATTATTATATTGATTAGGGGACCAAAAAATTGATTCATCATTGCATTAACCTCTTTTATATTTTCTTATTGTAGAGTAGGAGAAACATCCTTAGGACGTGTAAGCTCATTACAGAATCTGTAACCCTTAACTTGATTAGATCTTTTATTAACTAATAGCTTAACTATCTTAGATAATTCATCAATTTTACCATTAGATATATTGTTTTTCTTACTGTCCACTTCATATAATTTCTTTATTGAGTATTCAGCCTTTTCACCATCTTGCTTAGATTTTTCTGCCATTTTATTGATTACTTCTTTTGTTAAAGTAGGTGTTGTGTCAAATAAAGATCCACCACATACAGTGTCTAATAGTCTTTATTCAAAATGGTTGAGTCCTTCATAAAAATATTCTAATAAAGCTCTTTGAGTATATCCATGTTATGGAAAAGAAAAATTTTAGTCTTTGGAATCTATCCTAAAATTCATCAAAGATTTCATCGTCTTTCATCTTTGCAACTGTGGTTTGCTTTCTATAGGAACTAATTTTTCTAGCAGGCATATATTCATCTAGGAAAGCTTATATCATTTGAGTCAATGTAGTTATCGAATCTTGTGGGAGATAGAACAACCAATCTTGTGCTTGATCTCTCATTGCAAAAGGAAAAGCCTTAAGTTTGACTTATTCTAATGTACATTCTTTAAGTATCATCCCATTAACTTTATGTTGATACTCCTTTATGAATTTTTGTGGGTCTTCATTGTCTTTACCATTAAAGTTAGTATGCTATGCACATATGCTCATATGCTGTAACATTTTGATTTGCTTGTCTAAAAGTGAGTTCTCTATTGTTATTTTTATTATTATTAATAACTCCGTTATCATTATTATTAATGACATTTTCATCAACATCATTATTGTCGTCTTCCACCTTATTAGCTAAATTTTCCCTAAGTTGTTGTTTTAAACTCCGATTAAAAGTTATATCCTAATGAGTGTAAAGATCTTGTAAAATTAACATGACGAAGTGCGTATACTATACAACGTCTAAAACTCTTAGAAATTATTTAAAATTATTGGCAACTACTCCAAAATTGACACTTGTCAAATGAGTACAATAAATTTCCATATTTTACTATTAACTTGTAGTAGTGGTAAATGAGATATCATCTCCATAAGGATTTTTCAAATCTCAAAGGAAAATTTTATTTTTCTTGTTTTTATTAACTTAGTTTATCTAATTAAATGAGAATTAAAATATTAAATAACTAAAAACTGTAAATATTGACTTAATTAATCAAACTAATTAGCTAAATCTAAACAATTCAAATCAAACTAAAATAAATTATACTAAAACTCAGTACAATTCAAATATCTTAAACAAACATCTAAGCAAACCCCATTAAACATTATCATATACTTGGATTACTTTCAAACACTAGAACATAATATAATTTCACTCTATAGCTATAATCATAAAACATGGAATCTTAGAATCATTAAATCCTAATTCATAACAGGTTGATAGCCTTTAGTCAGCCACTGATTTTCCTAAATTCAATGGAAATGCCACATTTTTATCATTGTAAATCTACCCATTGGATAAAACGCAACACCATAGAAACACAATAACATTAAGTTCAATAAAAGCATGCCTAATCTAAGACAATATTACCAAAGCTACGTAAGAAACAACTTAGAACACAATCATCGAGAACATTCACTCGAGAAAGTGCCCTATATATTAATCCTAGTTACTACTTCTATAATTGCCTTCAATGACTATAAACATAGAATCAGAATCAAAACACTACATAATACATTTGCAACTATGCATGTAATACTATTCTTTTTAGGTTGTAATATATAAAACAACTTGTTAAATTCGTGATTGATGTGTATGAACAGATTTAATGCATTAAGCACAAGATTCCTTAATTATAACTATCTAGCAATCCAAAATACATTACATGTCTAAAATTTGTTTAGATTGATATACTATTAACTCATGCTGAAAATAAATAACGCATAAATATAAATAAAAAACATAATGAATAAATGAAGAAATACCTTAATATAAATTAGAGCTCTAAAGTATCTTCAAACATAAACAATAAAACTAAAGTAAAAATAAAGTAAAAGTTAAAAACAAAAGTAGAGAGCAAAAGGAGAGAGAGTTAAGAGAGAGTTATTTCGAAGCTCTCTGGCACTTTTTTATAATCTCCATACATATACATATCTTAAATATACTCAAATTCTTCATAATAATCTAAAAAACCCGTAATTGTCTGTAGCGATTTCTCAATGATGTCTAACTTGCACAAATCGGTGAGTAAATTGCTAAGTTTAGTTTTTTGTACTCCACCAATTCAACTGGCGATTTCTAGTTCATTCTCCAATTTGTTGTGGATTCACTGACATTTTTCTATCGTCGATTTATGTAGCGATTCCTAATGTTATTCCAAATCGCAGGCTAATCGTTGGGCTTCTTTTCCAGTTGATTGTTTTGCTTTTTTTCATTTCTTTATTTTCCTAGTTAAAACTTGAAATCACAAAACAAGAGAATATCTAGTGTAATATCGACATTTATATATAAAATCAACTTAAATTACACTATAAAATGTGTTTAATTATTGATTTGTCAGTTCTATGTGTTGTTGAGGCTTTCTATAATAATAACATTTCATTTTAGTTCCTTATCTTCGTGTTGCTATTTTTAATGATGTCTAAATGGTAGTTTAGAGTTTGGATATTCATTGCCAATCTCTAGGTGTAAAAGCCATTGAGTTGTTATCAATCACGTTGAGACCGTGATACCAACTAGGTTGAGAAGCGGCAATTACCTAGAACAAGAAACCTGACACACTTATAGTTCTAGGTGAGTAATATCGAGAACTAGATTAAATCTTGATAGCGATATCCTGAGGTTTTTTAGGGGTAGGTGTTCCCACAGAGCTATTGATGCAACTTACATGCTAAATCGTGAGAGCGGTTGCCCAAGGTTGTACAATGAAGTAAGAGAAGTATTTAGAGAGTAGTTGCTCTATTGATGCAACTTACATGCTAGAATTAGGCATGTCTTTATTTTTTGTTTTACATATATTTTACTTTCTTGTTTAGTAGGCTTTTAGATAAAACTCATTAAAAACCCTTTAGATGTACTTTTTTGTTTGTTAAATTTAGTTTGAGTGAATCTCGTAGATTCAAACCCGTTCTTACCTATACCACATTTTAGTAGGAATTGGTAACCTATGATGGGTTATATTTGACACGCACGACATGTGATCCAAATCTGACGCCGTTGCTGGGGATTTGGTTTCAAATTGAGTTTCATTTTTTATCTATGTTTTTGTTTTGTTCTTTGAGTTAACTAATTTATACACAGTCGGATAACTCGATCTAAATCGATTGGTTCGCTATTACCTTTCAATTTAGAAATCGACATAATCTACTAGAGGTTGGCTAGGGAAGCTATGAATAGAGACTCTAGATTCCCCCAATCTATTATGGCTGACGATGCTCATCATGTTGGCAGTGATTGCTAGATTACCATGGGGCACATTAATGAAGATATCCAAGATTCTCTTGCTCATAAGCCCCTTTACATAAACTTCTCATCAAACAACGAAGCTTTCGAGCTTAAATCCAGCTTTATTCACTTTTTGCCCACCTTCCATGGCATGGAGAGTGAAGACCCAGAGGCACTTTTGAAAGAGTTTCAAACAAGTTGCTAGTCTATGAAATTTCATTGAGAAGAAGAGAATAAGATAAGTGCAAAAAATGGCTATTTTATCTCTCCCCTAGCTGCATTACCTCTTGGAACGACATGATAGATGAGTTCATCAGAGAATATTTCCCTGAGGATAAGGTAGCATAACTCATCTATGAGATATGCAACATTAAGATGAAGACCGAATCATCTTTTGGAGATTATTAGGACCATTATAAGCGTATAATTGCTAATTTCCCATAGCATGGCCAATCTAATAGGGCTATTATTTGGTTCTTCTATGTTGGCATGTCCCCCTAGAGAGGTGTATGATTGATAATGCTTGTGGCGGTCACATCCGTGATAAAACCCTTGTGTAAATTAAGCAACTCTACGAGGACATAGTGCAACATTATCAACTATACGGGGATAATGGTGTTAACGTACACCGAAATCCATCGGTTGGAGTTACTACTAGCTCGTCTGATAAAAGAATTGATCATTTGACTACCCTAGTGGAATGTCTTCTAAACAATGTCTAAGGACATGTTAAAGATTATAGATCTTGCTTAGCTACAAGCCATGTGACTTATGAATGTCCCACTTTGTTTAAGGACCATTATTTGGTTAATGTTGTTGGTAACCAATTCCTAAGGAAAAATCGAGTACCCTTCAGAAATACCTAAAATCATGCAATAGTGAGGAACAACTCTAACTTTAGTTATGACCCCAAAATCAGAATTATCAATCTTTACACCCTAGAGGACAACTGTTGCCTGAACTAGTAATTTATCATTCCTCACTAGAGGATATGATTAAAACTTTAGAGGCTCACCATTGTCGATTCACTAGAAACATCAATTAGTTTCGAGTAAACATTGAGAATGCTCTCAGTGATACAAGTGTCGGGGTATGAAACCGGAAGGTCCAAGTGGGCCAAGTCATACAACAAGTGGAGAATTAGTCAAAAATGGGATGGCACCTATGCATACTTGATAAACCCAAATGCAAGTACCAGCGCCATTACACTTAATAGTGGTAAAAGATATAAGGGACTATATCAGACCCCACCTAATTAGGCCATTTAACTGACCAATATTACATTAATCTACCGATAATCTAGTAGCCTTAATCACATTATAAATAAATAATTAAAAATCTATCATCTAATTATCAAATATAATTATTTATCAACCACAAAGGATTCTAAAATAAATTGTAAGCCTCGAAGTTCGTTCAAATTAATTAAATTATCTTAAAATGTCGTAAGATTTTTTCGATAACACCTCCTCTATTTTTAAGCCTAAACCGAAAAATCCGGCTTTCAAAAGTCTTCAACAAAACCTACTCAGCTTGGTGGAAATGCCGAAGGATTCACAATCTACCTATAACAATATATATTGTAATAATAAAAACTATATATTAATTCTGACCTATTTCAAGTTTTCAAACACATTAAACCACAACTACCTTAGCTCCACAATGTTCCAAATAGTCCAAAAACCATTACAACTCCAAAATAGATCATAATCACATACTAACCCAAAAACCCATTTATATAATATATAATATTAAAAAACAATACATACACAGAGAAAAGGAAATTGATGAAGTCAAAGAAAATCTGATAGCTTTCGTTTTCCTTTGTCGCTAATCAAACCTGTCATTACCCAATTATAAAATTTGATAATGTCAGATAAGTATTCCCACACTATCCATTACACTTGTAATAATCAAATGTATAATAATCTAAGAGATTAAACGACAAATATAATCCAAGGAATTTAAACATAACTGTAAATTCATCCCTTTTTATTATATGACCACAATCAGATAACGTTCATTTGAAAATGGTAAGTAAACATTAGTAAAGACTCGTGCCCATAGAGCATAACCAAACGAGTCTCGTTCCTTTAGACTATGGGATTATGATTTGGTTCAACGTGATCCCATGATAGTCATATGATGCGAAGTATCAGTGACTCAAGCCCCTTAAGCATAATATAATGTTCTCCCCTATAACCACGATATAGTATACACTATAAGGAGACTCGAATCACCCTTATCCTCGTTACCCTCGTATGCATGTGCAATAAAAATGCAATATAAGGATTAATGAAGTTTATACGAAATTACAATCATATAATGTAATGGTTACTATGGGATTTACTTGACCTTACAAAATGCAATACCGTCACTCCTTGCACTCTGTGTCAGTAAAATAGTCCATACAGGGTTTTAATTACAGTCTTAGAACTCATTTACAAGTTTGGTAATATTCCATAATCGTTCCACAATTTTTCTGATTTATTATATTTTAATCAGTTCCGTCTCGACTCAAAAACCCCGTAATAAGTCCAAATCCATCCTCAAACGTTCAAATCCTAATTTTGACTGCAAAATGTGGTTCAAAATAAAATATTAACCTAAATTGAGCTTTAAAACAATTTTCACTATTTTGGATATTTTTGGGTATTATAACATGCATTACGATGCAAAATTCCTTGATATAAATCCTTGATAAAATCCAAAAATCCTCATTTTCATAAAAAATTCTAATTTCCAATAATTTGTCCAAAATAGCATTTTTATTATTTTCCCAAACTTTTAGGTATTTTATTTTTGAAATAAAAACATTTTTTCATATGGGAAGGGTTTGATCCTTGAAATGCGCTCTATTTGGCCTAGTGGTCACCCCTTTCCTTATGCTGGAACAAAACAGAGAAGATTTCTTCTTTATTTCATTCCTATTTTATCAAAAGGAATTTGAGCAGGGGAATATATGAGCCCCCTCCTCCATTGTCCTCCTCATTCCCCATCATCTTCCTGCCTCAATCTTTTTTTCTTTTTATCAACGCCTATGTTCTTCTCTTTTTCCGCTATTTTTTAATCAAAACTCTCTTCTCTCTTTTTTGCATCAACACAACAACCACCTTACCAACTCAAAACCAGTCCCCTATTTGATTTATTGTCCTTAAAAAAAATCTGGTTTTCCATTAACTTATCTCCAAACACTGCCATCAATACCTAACTCACGTCTCCTCTTCTCTCTCGATCTCAACGACAATGATGGGAAAGGGAAAGAGAGAGAGTGAAATCACACCAAAGAAACAAAAAGAAGAGCAATCATAGTGAGAGAATGAAAAAGATGAAGACGATATGGCGAGGGGGTGCACAGTGGAGAACGAAACAAAGAAGAATACCCTATTTTAGTTTTTAAGGGGAATCAACAAATGATTGATTTGCCCTTGAGTATTTATCCTGTACAATTTAACTCTAATGCCTCTAATGGTAATTTGACATTTTTTTCTATTATTTACATAATTGTCTCTCTATTTTGAGTCCAAATTAAACCACGAGGAATGCCTTTTGTATTGACCCATTACATTAAGCTAGTGATTAATGTTAATTCAGATCCTAATTAACTCGAGTTAGGCTCGTGGTTAAGTCAGACGTACCTTGATTAGCATATATGTGGGTTTGTATGAAGAATTGTGTTTGTTTGGAATGTTTGTGAATTTTATTGATTGTAGTATAATAGAAAACTTATATAGAAGCCTATAATATGAAAATACGTAAACAATAAACAGTCGGTACACCAAGTGTGACGAGTGGGTCGTGAAATGAATGTGCACACTTGAGAATACTTATTGGCATGTTCAGTAAGTTTATTGGAGAGAAAATACATGATATATATTTATATATATTTGATATATATATATATATATATATATATTAAAAACCATATGTTGGTTTGAATTATGTGAATCGTTGGATCACCTCGAGATAAGCGTAACTGTTGATGGTGTCGACATGTATATCACTTGTTATGTTAGCACATCAATCGTTGATCAATCTCGAGATAGCATTATGTGTATCTTGAGGAAAATTCGTATATTTAAACTAAAAACCTTAATACTTATCTCATAATTCGATTGAGATAGAGTGAAAGAGAGCTGAAGGTTTGGTACTTATCCTATGGAGTTGATTCAATGTGAATTGAAGAGCTTAAACAACTAGAAATATAGAGATAATCACTTTGGTAAGTTTAGTTTTCATGTTTTGAAGTTCGAATTGATAGTGGATGTTAATATCTCTGTGAATTGTTGTTTTTGTTATTGACTAGAAATGGTTTGTTACCTCACTAAAGGTCTTCCTTAATGAATTTTGAGAATGTTTGTTTTTGTTTTAGCAATTAGTGGATGGAGCGGTGGTTGTTGCCCTGTTTACTATCGCAATTATATAAGGTGGAGCACACTCCTTTCATTAGTTGTGATGAACTCAGCGGATGGAGCGCACTCCACTAAGTGAGAGAGCGCGTTCCAACCCCAGAAAATAACAATTATGCTGTAGTTTGATTAAAGTTTTTTGAGGACTTAGGAACTGAAATCGGGGTTTTAAACGTAGGTTATTAGACCTACGTTGATTACAAATGGTTTGTTATAGGTGTTGGATCCACGGGAAAGCATAAGTGACCCAGTAAGTTAGGGATTTTGGATACGAATCCTAAATCGAGGTAACTATGGATTCACTTATTTATCAATGTTGCCTAACTATCTTAGTATATGTAGTTCATATAGTTTATGGACTAATGTTGGGGATTATGTACGCTGTGATGTTTTACATTAATGAAAAACGGTGTTTGAAGTGATCCACGAGAGTAACTCTTGGAACTAAGACCAGGTTATATAGGTTGCGGAGTTGATCTCCTGGCCTACATGTAACTCCTACTCAGTTAGATAGGTTGCGTGGGTAACACATTAATTAGAGGGTTTTGGATAGAACAATTGGGCATTAATGGATTGACTAGAGATCACATTCGCCAATGTGTTGGTCTAGCAATCGCATTAGTGGGGGTTAGTGGGTAATCGACCATAGTTTTAAAAATAAAATAGGAATTACAGTGTAATAGTCAATGACAGTATGACTTGCATCCGTTATTTATTGAATTATATGTTTTTCATAATCTTGTAGTTAATATTTTTGCATATTTTTATTGCATAATGTTCTTAATTATTATACAGAATGTTGATGGCTTTGTGAATCCTTACTTACTAAGCAAGTTGGAAAGCTCACCTCAAATTTATTATTTTAGGTTCGCAACCTAGCATTTCAACGAAGGTCTAAAAGAAGATTCAGGTGCCTTGTTGTCTTCTCTACGATGTAATGAGCCTTCTTCTATATATACACTATTTGATCTAATTTATTGGATGTAAATAGGGTTGGGTGGTTTATAAACATGGTTTTGGGTTTTCATAAACTAGGTATTTCTATATATTGTTACAATAACAACAACAACAACAACAACATAGCCTCAGTCCCAAGTTAACTGGGGTCGGCTACATGGATCAAACTTTTCCATTGTGCTCGATTAAGTGCAATTGATGGTGAGCTTTGCAAACCATTCAAATCCCTTTTAATTAATGCATCCCATGTTAACTTTGGTCTGCCCCCTACCTCGTCGAATTTCTACAGTTTCTATTGAGTCAAGTTTTCTAGTTGGGGCATTTGTAAGCCGTCTTTGCAGGTGACCAAACCATCGCAACCGCCCTTCCCTAATCTTTGTATCAATTGGTGCTACTCCTACTAGTCTTTGAATTTCTATATTTCTTATTCTATCTTTACGAGTTTTACCACACATCCACCTAAGCATCCTCATTTATGCTACGTTCACTTTATGTAATTGTTGTTGCTTTACCGTCCAACATTCACTTCCATAGAGCATAGCTGGCCTAATTGCGGTCCTATAAAATTTTCCTTTTAACTTAGTAGGGACATGTCGATCACGAATCACCTCTGTTGCACTCCGCCATTTCTTCCATCCAGCTTGAATTCTATGTGTGACATCATTTTCAATGTTACCATCATTTTGTATGATTGATCATAGGTATCTAAAGTGGTTTACCTTAGGAACTTCTACTTCCCCTAATTTTACCATTCCGTCATCTCGATGTCTAGTGTTTCCAAACTCACAGTGCATGTATTCAGTTTTCTTCCTACTCAACTTAAAGCCTTTAGATTCTAATGTATTCCTCCGAGTTCTAATTTCCTATGCACTTCATCTTTGGTTTCATCCACTAAGACAATATCATCTTGCAAATAACATACACCATGGTATATCCTCTTGAATATGTCTAGTTAGTTCATCCATAACTAAAGTAAATAGATATGGGCTTAAAGCTGATCCTTGATGTAGTCCTATCGTAATGGGAAATTCTTTAGTAGCTCCTCCAAATGTCTTTATACTCGTTACTACTCCATCATACATATCCTTAATAGTGTCTATGTATCTAGCATGCACTCTTTTTCTTTCTAGAACCCACCAAAGAACATCTCTAGGAACCCTATCATATGTTTTTTCTAAATCTACGAATACCATATGAAGATCTTTTTTCTTTTCTCTATATTTTTCTAACAATCGTCTTACAAGGAAAATCGCCTCCATAGTTGACATCCCAGGCATGAAAACTAATTGGTTCTCTGATATTGTTGTTTCTCTCCTTAGCCTATTGTCAATTATTCTCTCCCACAGTTTCATAGTGTGACTCATAAGTTTAATTCCCCGGTAGTTTGAGCAACTTTGAATGTCTCCTTTGTTTTTGAAGATTGGCACAAGCGTGCTTCTTCTCCAATCCATTGACATCCGTTTTGATTTTAAAATTTTATCGAAAAGTTTTGTTAACCAAGTCAATCCGATTTCTCCTAAGCATTTCCAAACCTCTATGGGTATTTCATCTGGGCCACATGTTTTCCCTATTTTCATTCTTTTCAATGCCTCTTTAACTTCTACAATTATAATATTGCGTGTATAGTTTACATTTCTTTCTTGGTTTGGGTTTTCATCTATTATGTAATCAACTTGGCCATCATTAAATAAACTATCAAAGTAACTTCTCCATCTCTCCTTAATATCCTCCTCGCGCGTTAAAACATTTTGATTTTCATCCTTAATGCATCTTACATGACTTAGGTCTTGTTTCTTTTTATCTCTTAATTTGGCTAGCCTATATATATATTTTTCGCCATCTCTATTACCTAACCTTGTGTATAGATCTTCCATGAAATTTGTTTTAGCTTGACTAAGTACTTTCTTAGCTTGTTTTCTAGCTTCTCTATATCGATTGTACGCATCTTCATCTTGACACTTAGGTATTTTCCTATACATCTCTCTTTTAGTCTTCATTGCTCGTTGGACATCCTCGTTCCACCACCATGTTTCCTTCTTTGGAGGTCCCAAGCCCTTAGATATACCTAATATGTTTGATCCCACCCTCCTTATGCAACTACTCATTTCTAGCCACATTGTATTAGCATCTAAGTCAAGATTCCAAACATTTCCTTCAGTAGTTTTTCTCTAAACTCTACTTGTTTACTATGTTTTAGGTTCCACCACTTTATTCTAGGGTCGCTAACTCTTTTATTCATTTTATTTCGTTGTGTTAGCTTAATATCAAGTACAACTAACTTATGTTGGTAGTAAGTGCTTCACCAGGTATTACTTTGCAGTCTCTACATTTCTATATATTGTTAATTATAGAAAAAATTTTAATTTTTCGATTCGTATACTTTGTATTGTTTATTCGATATCGATATACATGTTGATTTTATTAGGTACCAACGGAGAGGCTACTTGCTCTAGTTTAGTGTAGCTGGGTTATCAGGTTTTAATTATGGTTCTAGGCCGAGTATCACCCTAATCATGATAGAGGATGCTACACCTCAATTCTAGAAAAAATTAGAGAATTTACCAAAACACTCTGAAACTCCGAAAAAACCATTTTGCTTGCGATTTGATGCGTGGAACCCACGCATCTCATTAAATCCATTTAAAGTCCAAAATTTGAATTTTAAAACTTAATTACAAATATTTTTTGCGAAACTCGAAACGATAGCTCGAGCCAACATTTTAACTCTGTTGGGACTCATTCAACACGTATCTTGAGATAAAACCCAATGAAATATAAAATCCACTTGGTTAACTTTAATTTTACAAAATAAAATAATATATAATATACAACAGTAGGCAAGCATCACACTAAAGTAAAATTATCTGTTTAATAATTTTAGGACTAAACAATCTTCCCAACTAATTAAAGTCTCTTCATCGAAATTGAAATTGAAATTGAAATTTGATTTACTTGGACTAAAAGAGATATGGAAAATGCTATTTCATATACGCCCATCGTTCTCAATTTTGGCTCCCAATCACCATGAAATTGCCACTAAATTAAAACAAGTGGGATTTCTTTATTTCAAAGCTTCTGGATCTTCCTATCCACAATTAATATAGGTTGTCCTTCGTATGACACATCACTCTGCAAATCAAACTAATTCCATTCTACTATGTGATGCGAATCAGGCTCCTTCCGCTTAAGCATAGACACATGAAATATATCATGAACTCTGGTTAACTGAGGTAGTTATGCAAGTCTATAAGCAACCTTTCCAACCCATTTCACAATCTCAAACGGTCTTATAAACCTTATAGAGAGCTTTCCTTTCAGTCCAAATCTGTAATGGCCTTTGTAAGGGATATTTTTAAGCCAATCTCTTTCTCTATGTCCAACAACCTTGTGATAGAGATCATAATAACATTTGTGACTTTCTTGAACAAATTCCAATCTTAGACGAATTTGCTACATGATCTCAGTGTGATCTCGAACCATATGTGGCCCAACTTCGCCAAATCCCCCGGTTCAGCCTAACAGGCTGGAGAACGAAAATGTCTCCTATACATGGCCTCAAATTGAACCATTTTGATAATCAATTGATAATTGTTGTTATAAGAGAACTCACACAAAGGTATGTATTCTTCCTACAAACCTCCAAATTTTAGTACACAAGCCTTGAGCATGTTCTCCAACACCTGGATTGACTTTTTTAGTTTGACCATCTGTCGGTGTATGAAATGTAGTACAAAAATGTGACTGAGTGTCAAACTGTTCCTGTATGCTCTGTCATAACCCCGATAGGTACCGAGCATCGTGATCAAAGACTATCATCAATGACACCCCATGCGAGCAAACTACTTTTCGCTCATACAACATGCTCAACTTTGTAAAGGTATTTGAAATGGAAATCGAAAGAGAATGAGTAGACTTTGTCAATCTATCAATAATAACCCAAACCGCAACATGTTTCCGCCAAAAAACAGGCAGATGAGAAATAAAATATGTCGCAATATGTTCCCATTTCCACTGCGGTATGGGAAGTTCATGCAACATACCCCAAAGTCTTCGCAGTTTGGCTTTAACCTGTTGGCAAATCTCATATCTCCACACAAGTCACCCACATCAGCTTTCATCCCTTGCCACCAATACAATTGCCTCATATCATTAAACATATTGGTCCTACCAGGATGAACGATATATCTGGACCGATGATATTCTCTTAATATCTCATCTTGCATCTCAGCCACTGATAGAATCCACAGTCTGTTTTTAAGCCTAAAACTCTAATTTGTAGACTCATCCCAATCTGGATTATATTGTCATAAGCAAACCCCTTGAGCTTCTAATAATTCTCATCATTTTGTTGACACTCTATCACTTTCTAAATATATACCTTTTGTACTTTAAGTTGAGCATGAATCGGTTAATCATCTGCATTAGGAATTTATGGAAAAGTCATAGTAATGTTTTTTTGTGCAAATCATACTCGTAAGTCAACTGATTAGCTGCCCGCAATGTTTCAGCACTTATCCTACTCAGTGCATCAGCCACAACATTTCCTTTACCCAAATGGTATTCAAGATTAAAGTTAAATTCTTTCAAGTGTTTAAACCACCATATTTAAGTTATATTAAACTCTTTTGAAAAAAAATAAGTATTTTAGATTTTATGATTTAAAATAGTGTGAAGCTTTCTCCGTAAAAATAGTGCCTCCAAATCTTTAAAGCAAAGACAATTACCGCAAATTTCAAATCATGAACAGGATGATTCCTCTCGTGAGTTTTCAACTGTAGAGAAGTATAAGCAATCAACTTGCCATTCTGCAATAACATACAACCCGAAAAAATTTTGATTCATTGGTATAAACTGCAAGCCCTTTCCCCAATTCAAGCAATACAAGAAATGGTGCTGAAGTAAAGCACTTCTTCGGTTCCCAAAATGCAACGTCGCATTCCTTTGACCAAACAAATGGACCATTTTTGAGTTAATTTAGTAATTAGCGTGGCTATCTTAGATAATTTTTTTCACAAATCTACGATAATAGCCAATCAAACCCAAAAAACTATATATCTCTGTCACTGTGGTAGGTTCTGGCCAACCAATGATAGCCTCAATCTTGGCTAGACATACTAAAATTCCTTCTGTACTAATCGCATGATTCAAAAACTTCACCTCAGATAACCAAAACTCGCGTTTGCTAAACTTAGCATATAACCTATGATTTCTTAAAGTTTGGAGAATAACTCTGAGATGATGTTTATGATCCTCGCGAGTCGAAGAATTATAAAATATCATCAATGAAGACTTTCACAAAGTGATCCAGATGCGACCTTAACACTATTTGCATCAAATTCATAAACATTATCGGTGCATTAGTCAACCCAAATGGAATAACAACTAAATCAAAATGAGCATATCTGGTACTGAATGCAGTCTTTTGCATATACTCTCCTTGAACTCTCAGCTAATGGTAACTATAACAAAGATCAATATTAGATAAGAATTTGGCACCGTTCAGTTGATCAAATAAATCATCAATTCGAGGTAATGGATTTTTATTTCGAACAATGACCCTATTCAACTTTATATAATCAATGCGAAGCCTCAAAATACCATCATTCTTTTTTCATAAAAAGAACAAGTGAATCCTAAGGCGACATACTTTGGTGAATAATCTAGCAACTCCTGCAACTGTTTCTGTAACTCTTTTGGAGCCATTCTAAAGGGAGGAATAGGTATTAGTTTAGTTCTTATAAATAAATCGATCTTAAAATCAATCTCTCTCGTGGGTGGAACTTTAGATTCACAAACCACAGGAATCTCCTCCTATTTAATCTCATATATTGCCTTACTAATAGTTCTGGCAAGAGCTTCCGTTTCTTCCTTACTGGCTATCCCACATTTGGTCAAAGGCGACCTAGAAGATGTTCTAGTGTATATAAAAACAAAAAATCCCTAAATATAAAAGAAAACAGTTTTATAGAAACAATCTAACTTTGCATGATATGCAGCTAGCCAATCCATTCCCAACAATACATCCAACTCCAGAAACTCTTAACACACAGAGATCAATGGCCATCTCGTGTTTGGAAATCTCAACAACACATTTCTTACACATTATAAAGGATACACCTTATCCCCAATCACTGTGTTGAGGACAAGATGAATATGGACTTGCACTAAAGTTAACCCTAACTCAGTTGCCATATGACCAGATATAAAAGAAATCATAGAACCAAAATCAATTAACACATGCATAAGTCGCCCACATATAGAAATAATACCTTCAATAAATTCACGATTCACCTCAGAATGTGGTTTTGCTATCACCTGTACCTGTTTCTTGATCTATTGCTGAGGCCATGACATGCTAGAGGATGACCCTGTAAGTTGTGGAAATCTTTCTTAACGTGTCCTTTCTTCCTACATTTAAAACGAACAAGCGAACCAAAATACTTTTGACATTCCCAACTATAACGACCTTGTTGCCTATAGCTAAAACAAGTAATTATAAGTTTACTGATTACGGAAGATGCTTGACTGGGTGTCGATCTCTGACTCGTACCCTATCTCTAAACCCTTGACTCCTACACCCACTCCTCTACGATTGAGGTGCACCACTATGATCTGATGGCTGAAAACGCTTTGATCGAGTCTGTCCCGATCATGTTTGTGTCATCTTACATGGTTTACTGGCTATACTCAAAAAAGGATTTTGATTTATGTATGAAGTAACAATAAGGGTTGTAGGTGAAAATTGTGGTCCTCCACTCTTTCCTTTCTTTTGAAACTTTGGGCCAGACCATGGTAGAAACCTTTTCTTGCCCTTAGATCATGAGCTCTGTTTAGAATCCTTAATGCCATGATATTATTGTTTTTTACACTAAAAAGTCTGTATAATCACAAAACTCTGGTCATGTCTCGAATCACCCGCAATGTGTTCGATTTAGTTGCCAATATGGTAGTGCCAAGTTCCTCTTGTAACTCATATGTGTACTTGCACATCTTCTCATTCTCTATCATTTTTGACTCCCCAATAAACCTCAAAAGATAACTAAAACAAGCATGTACTGAGCCAATGACATGTCTCATTAAACTAGATGATCAAACTCTAGTTTTTTCTATAGAATCATGCTCTCATCAAAATACTACTCAGTGAACTCCTTGAGAAAATCAACCCAAGTCTCAAACACGAAATGCCCATCATGTAAAGATTAGCCAAATCTCAACATTGGCCCGTAGATAGTACATAGATATCAAAGTCTCAAATGTTCATCAATACCCAACATATTATAAAACTTCTTGTGATTGAAAACCTAAGTCTCCACAGTCTTCAAATCTAAATCTCCATAGGAGTACATAAGATCGAACTGCCTAAACTCTTTCCTTTGTCTTTCCTCATGAGGCATTCAACTAACGACAACTGGATTAGCCCAAATCGGAATTGCAGCAATTGGTTCATTTTCGGAACAAACTACAGAGGTATCTTGCTCTTCCAAAGCGGTTCGAGTACTAGTAGATACTTCCTGAGCAATATGAACTAGAGGTGCATGGGCTCACTACAAGAAAAAAAGGAAACAGCAACAAACTTATCTGTTGTTGAATTGGTACGGATTTGTTGCTAAGGGACTCAAAGCAACATATCAGGAACAGATTAGAGGTATTGCTAAACTCTTTGTCGCAGATTGAAGTTAGCAACAGATTTTGGTTCTGTTGCTATTCAGCAACAGATTTGTGATGAAATCGGTTGTTGAACAAAGAATGTAACAAAAATTCATGCAGATTGAGATTGGAAAAAGGGATTCTCGTTGCAAATCCGTTGCAAATCAAGACAGAGATAAAGTCATTCTTGCCGATTTGCATAGTCAAGACAAGCGACAACTATTGCGGATCTCGATGCAAATCAATGACAGATCAAGAATGAGACAACTTTTTATTGATGCAAATTAGCAACAGATCAAATATGTTGCCGAACAACAACAGAAAAAATTCCGTTGCAGATTGGAAAAGGGCGTTATGTTGGGTGATTTGCACTGATCAGCAAAAAAGTCGTCATTCTTTGATTTGTTGCAAAAAGCAATGACAGATCAAGAATAGACAACTTTTTCTTGATCAGTGTAAATCAAGAAGAGACTAATTCGGAATGGTAATTTTTTTATAAAATTACAATTACAGTTCACTGTAAATAGTAAATTCCTGCAGTAGTAAAATCTGAAAAAATAAAATCATTTTTCCTGCTGCAAATAAAATTAAAATTGACAAATTGTCTGTATATTATCAAAATTTGACAAATAAATATCTACAAAATGTGGAGATTAACATTTCATAATGAACTAGTAGATGAACATTATCCAACAAAATACAAAATACTACACAAATTAAGATGACAACACAAATTAATTTACATATATATCTACAATGTAAATCTCACACCCTTACCCAATTGTATTACCGATACAAGATAGACACTATAAAATTTATGGGGTTAGGAGTGCGTGTCCCATCCAAATCCTGAAAAAAAAGGAATAACTTGAACAATATTCGAAATGCAATAAAAATATTCAAACAAATTGAAAAAATCATAAAATTAAGCCTTCCTTATCGACCTCGTACATAAAAGATCATCCACAGTGACACACACAAAAAATTCCAACTCAAAAGGGAATAAAAGAACTTCCATACATGACATTCCATGCAATTTTTTCAATTTCTTTACTTTTGTACATTCATTCATATATATAAGAAGTTAAAAACATAGAAGAAGACATCATGTAGCCAACAAATGAACCATTATAAACACATTTAGACTTCAATATTTTCATCCATCAACTAACATGCATTTAGAAACGTAATGGTTATATACAAACATTTTACTCCTATTAAAGCAAATGAGTAGGAAGAAATTAGATCAAAGTTTGAACATAGACAACAACAACAACAGAAAAATCAAGTCAAGGTATTTTATATTATGTATATAAAAGCATAAGAACAAATCTCAAAATATGTCACTAGGTTATTATGTATATAAAAGCATAAAAGACATTACTTAATCAACTAACTAATCACAAACAAATGACGAAGATCGTGTACTTAGAAAACATGGCGTACTACGGTGTCTTGAAGGCACCGTTAAGTTACCCCATAATACTAAATAAATACTTTTTTTTCATAAGAGACGTCCAACATTTTTAATTCAATGAATCACATGTAATACTAAATAAATATTCAAAATAGGGAATGGACTTTTGAATATAATCCTAAGTAAATTGTGAAAAGTCATCTTTTATAACACTAGTGCCTACAAAAAACTTGTCTTAAACAATATATATTTGGTAGATAATCTTATATTGTTATATTTCTTGTGAGGTGTCCCCTTACTCCAACAAACATTGAATCCCATGCCAAGTATTTTCTCATTTTTTTCAACAGAATCAGAGAGACATATTAACATGTTATATGTGGGCATTGACGATACCAAATCTATGGATATATATGTATGTACGTGGAGTGTTCACTCGATATTCTAAGTTAAGTATCACTATAATGCCAATATTAAACTATGTATGTCATGCACATTTATTTAAGGTACGTACAATAGTATATGGAAAACATAACAAACTAAGCTTACAATATTAAACTATAATGCCAATATTAAACTATGTATATCATGCACATACCAAAGGATTCTCTGAGACTTGCAACCCAATTGGTGAGGTAAGTTTGCCTCCTTATGCAACACTCATATCAAACGTGACCATTGCACATACCTGCAAAATGAAGTAATCACATCGACTACATTAGAAGGGAAAAAATGTTTAGATATACATTACTCGAGAATAACAGTTTACCATTGAACAAGATAGGACATCCAGTCACACTTGGCGTGGCGGTGGTCGCGGAGGCGGCATAACTTGCTCCATAAACTCATCATGATCATCCAAAAGATGACGTTGATCCTCAGACATCCTTCTATATGGAGAGATCAAATGCCCAGATCGGTGATCAAGCGGGTGCCCAGATTGAGAAGGTGTTATCTCAGTCGTTAAATGACCAGGGTGGTCGTCACTCTGAGGACCAGAACGCTCTGTTCCGGGTGATGGTGGAGTCTGCGGTGTCGGAGGCACGTGGGGCCTAATGCCAAGGTGCTGCATCAACAATCCCTCCACACGTGCTAATCGGTTCTGCATCTCTCAAGTTTCTTCCTGGCGTTCCATCTTGTCCCTCCGCATTTGTTCTTGTCTTTCCATTCGCTCCTTTAGCAATGTTTCTTGCAACCTTTGGTGGTCACGCAGGAGCTCTTCTAACTCATGCAGTCCGTACGCCGGTCCTTGAGATGAGCTTTCTCCCCCTGAAGATATGCTACGATGGTAACCTTGCGACCCTAAGCCGTATACACGTCCCTTGACGTCTTGCACCACCTCAAGATAAACGACATCCTCGTCAATCGATGTGTCAGGGGTCTGGGTGGACATCTCCTCCAATCTCCGAGTTAGTTCAGCCTGCATTAAAAAGTAGGAAATTATAGTTAACTCTACTAGTTTCTTTTAAATTGATGGGCTACATGTGCTGTCTCGAACTAGTTACATATATGCAATTCATATTACTTACATCAATCTTCGCGGATCTCTGATCTACGAATGATTGTTCGTCATGGCCATGGGTGTGGAGGTTTCGAAAGATCTCCTTCCATGTTGGACGGCGTTGAAGCTTCTTCTCCTACAACATTGTTACAGGATTAATAGTTTTTATCTCGGTTCATGCGAAAACTCACTATTTCTGTATATATACGTACCAACGTATCACCATGCTATCTAGCGGATATACTTCCAGCACTATGCAGCGACATATCAGTGCCCGGCCCTCCCACCTCGGACTTCCTATTGTTGCTCATCTGCTCGGATTTTTTGTTGAATGCTTCATCTGTTGCTCGCATTCGCTTGTAATGGTCGAACACCTCTTCTGTTAAGTAAACAGGTGTTATTCTTTTCTTCGCGATGAGATATATATTGCCCGTGTACGGGATGGCTGCCCTCCGACACCAAGCATCATATATCGCAAAAGACATTGGCAAGTCCCAAGTGAAGAACACCTACAGATGAAGAAGTATTATGAAAACATCATCATTTATATTCTCATATACATGTTCCACCGCTATTGACGACGAAAAGGTTGATGTGAAGTTACTGACCTTCCAACGCAGCCAGTATATATCTCGTTGGGCTTGTGGGACATATTCCCATTTCCATCCTTCTTTCAAATATTCGCTCTTAAAAACTAAACTCATTTTCTTTGCCGCCACGGAAGAAGGGTGTAACCTACCATTTCGTCATTTAAGTTAGTATAGGAGAAATTCATCTATTTCTATATATCGGACGTAGATTTTATGACAAGAGTAACGTACAAGCCATGCTCAGCAATGAGATAAGTAAGAAGGTTTTCGACATCCGCAGGGGCTGTCGGAGGTCTGAAAAAATCAGGGATCTCCTCCGATGGTTGTGGTATCGATGACCGCAACCTGCTACTGGACGACCTCGCGAATGAATGCCGATGTGGTGCCGGGGGCCGACGAGATGTAGAATTGTGTTCGTCGCCAACTCCAGGAGAATGTGCGGGATGACCTGAAGGTGATGGTGTGGCGTGATGTGATGAAGACGGCCTGATAGCATCGTCATGTGGGTATACATCTGCTGGAGGTGATGGTGTAGAGTGATGTGATGAGGATGGAATGAAACCAAGCCGAGGTGGGAGGGTATGAACCGGAGGTGATGGTGTGCCATGTTGATATGGATATTGATGACCGGGAGGCGATGAGGAGGTATAATGTGATGACGACGGTCCGGGGGAATAAGTCGGGTATGGACGAGTCACGTGTGACCATCCATGAGTATAATGTAACGAGTAACGACCATCCGGATGGGTAGGTGTAGCATGGTGCGACAGGGTGTCTCGTCCAGTGGTGTTAGTCTCCTCTTGATGTCTATTGTTGTCCTCCATGTCCTCATCCTCTGAATTACCACGCCCCTACGTCTCCCCATATAAAATGGTATATATATCTATTGCATAAACAAATAATTTAGTTGATTCATAATTTAAACATTTATAGAGATACAAATTATATATCGCGAAAATCATATTTCGAGCAAGTTGATAGATATATTGGACTAAAGACTCACACCAATCACTCAAACTCATTTTCGGAACCAATGTCTGATGACGATGTGAACTCATCTTCTTCATCGACCGCATTAGTCTCAAATTCTTCGTTGTCGGACACAATTTCATTTGTCGGACCAACAGCTGCCGATGCAATATGATCTACATCTACTTCCACGATGTCCATATTCTCATTTTGATCCGCTCGAAATGCATTGTCCGAGATTGCCATTTCTAAACTAATCACATTGCTTTCATCTATGAACTTTGGTTGAAGCTTGCATATAGCTAACCAATCACTTCGTAACCCTCTTCCGATGGAAGGGTAAGGAAGATAGTAAACTTGATGTGCTTGAATTGCCAATATAAAAGGCTCGTACCTATGGAACCGACGGTTTTTATGAACTTCTACCAACCCCAGTTTACGAAGAAGTCGTGTACCATTTTGAGTGGGATCAAACCAATCACACTTAAACAATATTGTTCAAAGCGACCCATCATGGTAATCAATTCGAATTACGTCTCGGAGTACACCGTAATAATCAGTATCGTTCCCACCTTTGACGCATACACCACTGTTTTGGGTTGTTTTGTTCGTACCGTATAAAAGTGTATCAAACTTATATCCATTAATGATATATCCAGGATAACTCGTACATGAACGCATTGGTCCTTGAGAAATTTGACGAATCGCCTCTGGCACATCGTTTTGTTCAGCCTAGTACAGGCAAATTTACAATATTATAATCAACCAAGAAAGATAAAGGGACGTATGCATATATAAACAATTACGTACATATCGCAAGAACCAGCCCGCAAATTGTTGCTCAAGTTTGATCTCAATCGCTTCATCGGTGATGTTCGGTTCTTGAAAATGAACGATTGACTTGAAAATGCTACGACAAATGATATGAGATTATACACTGCATATAAAAATTGTCAATCTAAAATGACACTGATTTTTAATACCTTATGAACGGGACTACTTCCGAACAATTTAGTAACACATATTGATGAGCTGCAACATACTCCTCCGACGTGAGGTACCATTTCCTTGCTTTGCCTAGCGGTCGCCCAGGAAGAAGGAAAATCGAGAATGCACCATTGTTAGCAACACTCGGCCCTACTACACCAGCATCATTTCGTTGGATTCTTTCGTGCACAATACTAATATGATCCTCGGAGTAGAAGGAACAGAAAGAAGTTCATTCCTAAACTAAGTAAGCATTACATATCGACCCTTCAACTTTCGCCTTGTTTCTAACATTATTTTTCAAGTGCTTGAGATACCTATAGGATGAGAAGAAACATTGGGACATTATGTTCATCAAATTAGGTAGCAATAACCAATATAACCTAGCTAAGATGTTACATATTTCATACAATAAATGTAGATTGTTCGAAAAATTTACCGTTCAAATGGATACATCCACCGGAACTGTACTGGTCCGGCAATATGTGCCTCGTATGCCAAGTGTACGGGGAGATGCTCCATTGAGTCAAAAAAACTCGGAGGGAAAATTTGCTCCAACTTGCATAATAATTCGGGAATGTTAGAGTGCAACAGCTTGATTTGCGCCATATTAAGGTTCCTAGCAGTCAAGTCTCGAAAAAATAAACTTAACTCACTAATTGCAATCCACACTTTTTCCTCTAGTAGCTCACGAAAGGCAATAGGAATCAACCTCTGCATGAACACATGGCAGTCATGACTTTTCATGCCAAACATCTTCAATTTGTGCGCGTCGACACATCGACTAATATTTGAAGCATACCCCCAATCACACAATACTTCTTACTTACGTTTATCGAGTGTATAAGACACTCTGGGATAAGAATTTGACGTAGGGTCATATTCGAGGAAAGGTCGGTTACAAATATCGTTTACATCTAGTCTCGACTTGGCATTGTCCTTACTCTTCCCAGGGACACTCATAATTGTATTAAAAATGTTGTCGAAAACATTTTTTTCAATGTGCATGACATCCAAATTGTGCCTAATGAGATTCGTCTTCCAATATGGTAAGTCCCAAAATATGCTTCGTTTCATCCACCCTGAATACTTGGCAATCTCTTTGTTCACATGAACAACTTCGATTTCAGTTACTTTCATAAGTCCCAAAGCTTCAATTTCAGCCAGAATTTGTTCCCCCGATTTTAATTTCGGTGGTCCTTTTCGACAAAGTGTATCGCGTTTAAATCCGTTCTTATCACTTCTTAAGGTGGACCCACGCGGTAGGAACCGACGATGACAATCAAACCAAGAGGTTTTTCCACCATGTTTTAATTGGAATGCATCTGTGTCATCCATACAATAAGGACAAGCTCTCTTTCCATGTGTGCTCCAACCAGACAAAATACCATATGCAGGGTAGTCGCTAACAGTCCACATTAGTGCGGCTCGGAGTTTGAAGTTGGTCTTGGTGGAAATGTCGTAGGTAAGTACCCCATCGTGCCACAAATCTTGCAACTCTTTTATCAAAGGTTGTAAGAAGACGTCAATCTGATTTGAAGGATTTGTCGTCCCCGGTACGATTACAGTTAAAAACATGAACTCCTTCTTCATGCACATTGAGGGGGGTAGGTTGTAAGGAGCGAGAATTACAGGCCAGGATGAGTATTGTTTTCCAGACTGGCCAAATGGTTGGAAACCATCCGTACACAAACCTAAACGAACATTACGAATCTCGGCGCTGAATTCGATGTTCACATCATTGAAATGTTTCAATGCAGTAGAATCGGAACAATGTTGCATGACGATGCCATCTGAAACGTGTTCTCCATGCCAACGCATATGCCTCGCAGTCGCTTCAGACGCGAATAAGCGTTGTAATCGAGGTGCTAGGGGGAAGTAATACATTTTTTTCCGAGCCCGTGGCACGCCACTCCGTCCATCACTTCTACTTTGTTCGTACTTTGACTCACAGAAAAACTTACATGTCGTCAACTCTGAATCATCGCCCCAATAAATCATGCACATGGACTTGCAACAATCAATTTGCTGGACTGGTAGCCCCATTCCTTGCATTAGTCGTTTCGTGTCGTAAAAGCTATCGACTAAACAATTGTTACTCGGCAATGCATCTTTACAAAATTGAAGAATTTCATCGAATGCCTTTTCAGAAATATGATGTTCTGCTTTGATTTTTAAGAGTCTCGCGACTGCCAAAAATTTCGTCGTCTTAGCGGCTGACTTGCTGCATCCAACATATCATACAAATTTTCCACTCCAGGAGTTGGTCGTTCCGCATGGCTCCAATTAAAACTCGGACCAGCCAAGTCGTGCACCATCTCATGGTACGATGTACAATAATTGACCGTTTGCATTCCTTCGTGGTCATTAATTCTCATCGTATTGCTAGGTTCGTCAGACACATTTTGAGTGTACATATTATCTTCTTCCCCGTGTTCCGACTAACAGTGATATCCCGGAACAAAGCCGCGACGAAGAATATGAAGTTCTACGGTGTCAACATCATAGTATGAACGATTACGACACTTCGTATGGTTGCATGGACACCGAATTTTTCCCTCAGTTGCGAATGTCATGTAGTGCGTCTTCGCGTAAGTGATGAACTCGTTCACGCCGTTGAGGAACTCTCGTCGAGTGAAGCCATTTTCAATACGACTATACGTCCATTCTCGATTAGTAGACATCTCGATCCTAAGTTTTTTCAACCGATCATTGGAAAAAATCTTATCAACTCTTAAATAAATTTAACATATATAAATCATACAAAATAACTATTTATTCATAAATTAATCCAATTAATATTCTATAAATTGGAAAATAAATAACTTTGAGATTTTAATATAGATACATACCTATAAATTCTATAAACTGAATAAGAATTGGAAGTTCTTAATTTATTCAATTTATATTAAACTATTTTATTTACACAAGTCATAGTTCATAAGTGATACCTCTGCAATCTCTTTTCTTCAACTATGATAACTAAGTCTCTTCTATAACCTCTAACTACCTTCAAGAATTATGTATATTTCATACTTACATTCAAGATTCAATTTGCATATTCTTATTCATGCGTATATACTTATTAAATTTTAAATACCACAACGTATAAGATAACTTAAATATGCACGTTACAAGGAAATAAAAATTTGTTAGAGCAACACATAAAAAGATACAGAGGCACAAAATGAACAAGTTAAAAACATACAAATCCACAAAATAAACAAGTTAACAACATAGCCTCACTCCCAATTATAAAAGCTTAAATACAAACTAAATATATTTAAATGTGTTGCTCCCTCATTATGATACATTTTACATTCAAGTTGCTAAATTTTAACTCGATTAGTTTGGTGATGTGCGTGATTAATGTGAATTATATAAACTATATAAGATAACTTAAATATGCACGTTACAAGGAAATAAAAATTTTATAGAGCAAAACATAAAAACTTACAAATGCACAAAATGAACAAGTTAAAAACATACATTCCGTACATCATTTACACTTGCACACAAAATAAAACGGGCCTTATTAGTATGACACATGCTCGTTTAAAACTTTTGTTTAGTCAACGTTTTTGTTGATCTGTTGTTGTATAGCAACAGATTGTTCAGTTGTTTATTTGTTGTTCTTTAGCGACAGATTGTTCTGACGTTAATTTGTTGTTGTTCAGCAACAAGAAATTGAGTTGTTAATTTGTTGTTGTCGCTAGATATATAAATTTCGAAAGTCATATAAAATCATAAATCAACAAAAATATCAAAATAGATTTTCAAGAAAATGCAAACCACAAATGATACCCGAAACTCAGTCAAGGAGAAGCCAAAGGCGACATGGCGCTATGAGGAGACGGCGCGGATCCGACTCGGCAATGGCGGCGAGGTGTCCGATGAATGCAAGCAGCCGCAGTGGCCGAGAGAGTGGCGGGGCGCTCCCGCGGTGGGGGGCTCGGACGAGCAAGGCGCGCAGCCGGCGTAGCCGGCCTCGCAGGGCGTCGCGGCCGAGCGAGGGCGAGGAGAGGGCGAGCCGGGCTCACACCGGCAGCAAAGCAGGGGCGCGCATGGGCGAGCACGGCAGGGAAGCGCGCGCGCACCGCATCGCCGGCGCGCGCGCGTCGTTGGCCGAGCAGAAGCGGGGCGGGTGCGCGCGCGGGCGGAGCCGGGCTCACACCGTAGCGCAGCGGGCGCGGGAGGTGCGAGCATGGCGCAGGGGGGGCGAAGCGCGTGGGCGGGCGAGCAATGCGTCGCCGGGCCGCGCAGTAATGGCTGGCGGGCAAGCAGGCGGGGCGCGCGCGCGCAGGGCTAGCCGCTCGCGCAGGGCGGCGCTGGCGAAGCGGAAGCTGAAGCGACCGGCGACGGTGCGGCAAGCAATGACGACCGCAAAGGTGGTGGCGGCGGTCTCCCGGTGACGGTGTTGCCGAGTTGTTGTTGTTGAGTTTGGAAGATAAATGGGTTTGGAGGGAGGAGGAGGAGAGAAAAGGGTTTGTTAAAACCATTTAGAAATTAGTGACAAATCATCAACAGATTAGTCCGTTGCTGAGTTGTTGTTGCTAGTTTGTTGCTGATTTGCCTACGTGGCATTTGTTGCTATTTTGTTGCCATTCAGCAACAGATCAAAATCTGTTGCTGATTTGCCTATGTGGAATTTGTTGCTATTTTGTTGTTGTTCACAACAGATCAAAATCATTCTTTGATTTGCCTACGTCGACATGATCATTCTTGATTTGTCATTTGAACAACGACAAATCAACAACAAACTATATGTATATAATTAGAGATGACTTGCATATATAATGCATTTGACTTGCATTTCAATTAAAAAAAAGACAAACTTAATTAAATGGATATTATCTTCATTTAAAAATTAATCGATTGGATATAAAATAATTATATATTCACCAAAACCTTATAGATTTCACGATTTAATCAAAATTATAATTGTTCATCATCATTAAATCAAATTTATGAAAAAATCTAAATTACCAAATGTATACACATTATGTTTTTCCCCAAATTATATATTTTTTATTTAAATGGTTCAAATCAATTACAACGATAATATTTAAGGGAAAATATATGACTATCACAAGGGAAATTAAGTTACGACTGCAATTCTCACCATGAATTGCCATTAATATTGAATAGATAGATAGATATAGTATACATATATATATATATATATATGGATATAGATCTTGAAAAATAAAATGTTTGGGTTCAAAAAAATTTTAAACGTGGTTTTTATTTTTTTTAAGTAAAGGTGCATGTTGTTTTCAGGTAAAAATAGAATCTTTGATTTTACGAAACCGCCTATTTATTAATGGTTCTGCACTTAATGGAAATTGTTAATTAATCAATTCGCAAGTTTTTTCAAAGTTCAATTTGCAACAAAAAAGCACCAATAGAAAATGAATTTTTTTTAAATTACTACATTACCTTAGAATTAAACAATTTGGATTGGTTACTTAAGAGTTCCATTGGATTTTTTTATCCAAATAGGAGAGCCCCAAGTTTGAAAAAAACCATTTCAAATTTAGTGACATATCAACAACAGATTAGTTTGTTGCTGATTTTGTTGTTGGTAATTTATCGCTAATCAGCGTCGGATCAGCAACATATTATTTCATTCTTTAAAAAGCATTCTTGATCAGCGACAAAAATGAATTTGTCGTTTGATTAGCAATGAGATCAACAGATGAGCGAGAATATGTCTTTCATTTGATGCATTCGTAGTAGATCTGTCACGCAGATTTAGCTACTGAGATCGGCTACAAACTAGGTTACGTAGTTGATCATCGTCACGATCTGTCACAAAATGGGCGGGAAATTAATGGCGGGAGAAATCAGCGACAGGTCAGTGACAAAATACAATTTGTCACAAATCTGTCACTAATTTGTTGCTTTTTGGTCAACCGAGTCAAACGCTCTTTCTGATGCAAAATTGTTGCTAATTTGTTGTTGTTTAGCAACGAATTTAATCTGTTGCAATGTTTTGATGCAATTTCACATTTTTCTTGTAGTGGCTACCACCTGTGCTCGTAATATTTTTAGTAACTTTTCCATATTTCTAGGTAGGTTCTAAAACATATTTGGATCCACGCATCATGGATCCCTATTGCCCTCGCCAATTCCTTGACCTGGCTCTTGTTATCCACCTATAGTGTCCTACAACGAAAAATTGCAAGAAAAGTGGTTCAGTATAACTATATCCATCGATATCTCGATAATGTAAAACACAAATAACACAATCATAAAGGTTTTAAACTTTCTAATCACCGTTTCATCACATTTGTTCGCAACATTTCACTCGCTTAACCTCAATCAAAAAGATTCCTTAAGAATCCTAAGCTATGATACCAAGGTCGTTAGACCCTACCTAATTAGGGCATCTAACCGGCCTAGATTACCTTAGTCCATTCATAATCTTGCAGCCTTAATCTCATTATCAATAAGTAATTAAAAATCTATCATCTCAATTGTCAAATTAATTCCTTAGCAATCGCAAAGGACTCTAAAATAAATTGGCAAAGCTCAAAGTTCGTTCAGATTAATTAAATTATCTAAAAACTTTGTAAAAGATTTTCGACATCGCTTCCTCTTTTTTTTTAAGCCTACACTTGAAAACCCGGCCTTCAAAAGTCTTTAACAAAACCTGCTCAGCTTGGTGGAAATGTCGAAAGAATCCTTATCCATACATAAAAATATATATTGTAACAACAAACACTATATATTCATTCTAACCTATTTCAAGTTTTCAAACACATTAAACCATAACTACCGTAGCTCCACAATGTTTCAATTCATCTTAAAATCATTACAACAACTCCAAAATAGATTCTAATCACACGCAAACCTAAAAATCATTTATAAAATATGTAATATTCCAAAACAATACATACATTAAGAAAAGAAAACTGATGAAGTCAAAGAAAATCTGATAGCTTCCCTTTTCTTTTTGTCGCCGCTCAAACCTATCACTACGCAATTATAAAATTTGATAATGATAGATAAGTAAATCCCATACTATCTAATACACCTGTAATAATCAAATGCATAATAATATAAGAGATTAAATAAAGAATATAATCAAAAGAATTTAAATTCAACCATGAATCCATCAAGTTTTTGTTATCAGACCACAATCATATAACGTTCTTCGAAAGTGGTAAGTGAACAATAGTAAGGACTCATGCCCAGAGAGGATAACCAAATGAGTCTTGCTCCTATATACTATGGGATTATGATCTAGTTCAACGTGATCTCATGATAACCATGTGATGCGAAGTATCAGTGACTCCAACCCCTAAAGCATAATATAATGTTCTCCCCTATAACCACTGTATAAAATACATTATAAGGAAACTCGAATTTCCCTTATATTCCCTACCAATGTATGCATATACAACAAAATTTCAATATTAAGGATCAATGCAATTTATACGAAATTATAATTATACAATGCAAAGGTTATTATGAGATTTACATAAACTTATAAAATGCAATACTATCACTCTTTGCGCTCCGTGTAAGTAAAATAGTCCACACGAGGTTCTAATTGCAGTCGTACAATTCATTTACAAGTTTGGCAAGATTCCACAATCATACCACAATATTTCCAATTTATTATATTTTAATTAGTTTTGTCATGACTCAAAAACCCCGTAATCACTCCAAATCAAATCCTTGAATGTTTGAATTCTAATATTGAATGCAAATTATGGTCTGAAATCGAAAATTAACCTAAACCAGGCTTAAAACAATTTTCACTATTTTGGACATGTTAAGGTATTATAACATGCATTACGACATAAAATCCATGATATAAATCATCGATAAAATTCCAAAATCCATATTTTTCATAAAAATCACCAATTTCCATTAATTTGTCCAAAAATACCCATTTTTAGATTTTTCCATATTTTTTAGGGGTTTATTCAATTTTTTTAAATAATACCATTTTTTATATGGTAAGGGGTCTGATCCTTGAATTCGGTCTAGTTAGGTTTAGCTTAGCCAAACCCGGTTCGGCCTAAATCGGGGGTCATCCCTTTCCTTTCGTTGGAATGAAACATAGATGATTTTTTCTCTGTTTCTTTCCTTTTCCTTTTTTTAATTGAATAGGGGTTTAGGTAGGGGAATATATGAGTCCCCCTCCCCCTATAGTCCTTCTCCATCCCTATTATCTTCATCCTTCAATCATTTTTTTCTTCTTATCAACGCCTCTGGTTCTTCACTTTTTTCCACTATTTTTTTGAATTAAAACTCTCTTCTCTCTTTTCTCCATCAATACAACAACCGCCTCATAAACCCAAAACAAGTCCCCTATTTGATTTACAGTCCTTAAAATAAAAAAATTGGTTTTCCATTAACTTACATCGAAACCACCATCAACACCCAACTCATGGCTCATATTCTCTATCGATCTCAAGGACAGTGGCGGGAGAGGGAAAGAAAGAAAGAGAGATAGAGAGAGAGTAATGAGTGAAGTTGTAACGACCTGTTCCCATCAGCTAGTGATTTGTGATAATTTAAATCCTAATTAACTCAAGTTAGGCTCGTGGTTAAGTCCAAGGTATCTTGATTAACGTGTACTGGATTTGTATGATGGTTTATGTTTATTTGGAGTGTTTAATAAATTTTATAGGTTGTAGTATAAGAGATAATTTATATACAAGTCTATAATAAAAAATATGTAAATAAACAATAAATAGTCGATACACCAAATGCGACGAGGGAGTCATGAAATGAATGTGCACATCCAAGAATACTCGTAGGCATGTCCGGTGAATTTATGGACAAGAAAACACACAAGGTATGTATATATATTTATATATTATTAAAACTATATGTTTGGTTTGAATTATATGGATCGTCAGATCATCTCGAGATGAGCATAAGTGTTGATGGTGTCGACATGTGTGTCACTCTAGAGGTGTTATAATAGTACATTAATCTCGAGGAAAATTCATATATTTAAACTAAAACCTCCATGTTTATCTTTACTTATCGATCGAAAGTGAGAGAGAGTAGTTGAAGGTTTAATTTTTTGATCTTTAAGAACTAGTTGAGGGAGTGAATTCAACGTGAATTGAGGAGCTTAAAAAACTAGAAATTCAGAGATTATCACTATTTGTAAGTTGGTTTTGATATTTTTGAAGTTTGATATGATTGTGAATGATGTTTGTGAATTGTTGTTGTCGTTGATTATAAATGATTTGTTACCTCACTAGTGTTTATGATTGTCATATGAATTTGTGGATGGAAGAGTGGCTACTGCCCTATGCACTATTAGGACAGTATAGGGCGAAACGTGCTTTACCTCGCAGAGGAGCGTGCTCCCTTAATCAGTTAGGATGAACTTAGCTGATGGAGCACACTCCACTAAGTGAGGGAGAGTGCTCCCACCCCTAAAAAACTTAACTATGCTGATTTTTTATTAGGATTTCTTGAGGTATTAAAGACTTATTTAGGGGTTCTAAATATAGGGTTTAGACTTATATTAATAACAAATGATTTACAATAGGTGTTGGATCCCTGAGAAAGTGTGAGTGACCAAGATAGTTATGGAATTTGGATATGAAACCTAAACCAAGGTAATTATGGATCAGCTTATTTATCAATGTTGCCTGGCTATCTTAGTATATGTAGTTCATGTAGTTTATGGACTGAATTGGGGATTATGTACGCTATGATGGTTTTAGTGAATGGAAAGTGGTGTTTAATGTGATTCACGAAAGTAATTTCTTGGAACTTAGACCAGGTTATATAAGAGATGGGTAACCTTCCCGGCCTATATGTAACTTCCTACTCAGTTAAATAGGTTGCATGAATTACATGCTCACTAGAGGGTTTTGAATAGAACAATTGGACATTAATGAATTGACTAGAAAGTACATTGACCAATGTGTTTGTCTAGCAATCACATTAATGGTGTCAGTGGGTAATCGCCCCTATTTTTACAAATAAAATGGGAATTGTTGTGTAATAGTCATTAACAGTTGAACTTGCATTTGTTATTTATTGAATTATATGCTTTTTATATTTCCATTAGTTAACATTAGTGCATATTATTATTGAATAATGTTCTTGATTATTATATGGAATGTTGATGGTTTTGTGAATCATTACTTAGCAAGTTGTAGTGCTCACTCCAATTTAATATTTTAGGTTCATAACCTAGTGCTTTAGCAAAGGGAAAAGAGAAGATTTAGGAGTCTTAACATCTTCTCTACGATGTAATGAGCCTTCTTGTATATATACATTGTTTGAGTTATTTTGTTGTATATGAATAGGAGGTTTATAAATGAGGTTTTAGGTTTTGATAAACTAAGTATTTCTATGTATTGTTAATTATTGAAAAAGTTTTAATTTTTCTCTGCATATATTTTGTATTATTTATTCAATATCGATATACAGGTTGAGTTTATCAGGTACAGATGGAGAGGTTGTTAGCTCTAGTTAAGTCTTGTTAAGTAATCAGGGCTTAATTAGGATTCAGGTCAAGTATTGTCGTTATCGAGATAGGGGATGCTACAGCTTGGTATCGGAGCCTAAGGTTTATTACTTTTGAATAAGTGGTAACATTGATGCAGTTTGGTTTCATAGATAAGGCTTTGCCCCTAATTTACTTTCGAATTGTTTTCGAATTAAGTGATAGTATATTCATTTGTACCAAAACCTAAGTTTATTGACTCTAAGAGTTAAACCCCAAAACAATACCCCAATTTCACCAAAAATTAGAAAATTTACCAAAGCATTCAAACACTCCTAAAAAATCCATCTAGCACATAATTCGAGGTATGGGACCCACATCGTCTCGTTAAATCAATGTAAGGTCCAGAATTTGAATTTTAAAACTTAATTACAAATATTTTTTTATGAAACTTGAAACGATAGCTCGAGTCAACATTTTAACTCTCTCGAGACTCATTCGACACGTATCTCAAGACAAAACCCCGTGAAATTTCATATTCACTCGGTTAACTTGAATTTCACGAAATAAAATAAAATATAATATACAACACTAGGCAAACATCACACAAAAGCAAAATTACTTGAAAATCTCATTTCGTCGGTCCTCAACTCCCAACTTGCGACCTAAACCATAATTAAGACTCGTTAATCCCAAATTAACCATAGTTACTTGTTTAATAATTTTGGGATTTAAAAGGCGAGGCGCCCAAACAGACCACCCACCTCAAAGGAATTTTCCAACAAGGAGAATAATGAAGTAGGATCTTAAGGACCAACGATCTTAAGGACCAACCCCTAAATAGATGAAAGTTCCCCAAAAGGAAGAGAAATAGATTCTCAAGACCTTTAGGAGAGTCGAAATTAACCGTCCACTTCATGATGCATTAAAACAGGTTCCCAGATATGTGAAATTTCTTAATGAGCTCTACTCCATCAAACGGAGATTGAAGGGCAACGAAAAAACTCAAGTAGGAGAAACTATCGCGACCATCGTACAAAATAGACTTCCTCCAAAATGTAAGAACCGCGAGATGTTCTCGGTAGCTTACATTATAAGGGATGTCATTATCCTAAGGGCGATGTGCGACCTTAGTGCCTCCATAAACGTGATGCCTCTATCCATTTATTAGAAACTTAACACAGAACCTTTAGAAGAAATATGATTCAGTTAGCAGATCTGTGACATCCCATAACCGACTAAACCAGACTCGGCCCGATCCGACCGGATCGGATGCCCGAACTTAATTCGATTAGGTGACACTGCTGTGCTCGACGATATTGTACCATAAGAAATAAAATAATTTTTTTAGTGTATGTGTAATATTTAATAAATAATTAAATACTTATGAATATACACGTGACACAGGGCAAGGCGAGGCGCGTGTTTCACCTCGGGATACGTATTGAGCGATAAATACATAACTTAGGCTAGTATCATGATCCACTGTTAACTTCATTTAATTTGGCCTAAGTGGTGTATTAAATTTGATTAATATGCCTATGGTTCGATTATAAATATAATGAAATTCAATGGCAACTATTAAACTTATGGAATTAGACTTGCATGTAATTAATTCAAAAGGCCATAGGCAAAATGGAAAATGCCTTATGACATGGGTAGGTGTACCAATAGAAAATAAGATGCATGTTATGTGCCATAGAGAAAAAATAAGTGGTAGTTTGGTTTTGAGTAGTGGAGTATGATGGCTTAAATGTGAGCTTTTGATTCACCTAAAGATTTGTGAGTGAAGTGAGATCTAAAGACAAATGACTATATAAAATTCATTATTCTTATTCAACATGCAAAATAATCTCCAACATCATTAGAGAGCTCATGAGAAAAATAATTTGGAGATCCAAGAAGTTGTAGAAAATCTTGCATTTCATGTTGGGATTTTTGAAGATCCAATAAGGTTGATGCTAGAGGGTGCGAATCTAACTTAATGGAGCTCATAGAATAAAAGGGGACAACTCCATTAAAGCTCTTTGTATGTTTTCTTCACCAAATCTTTACAAAATTTATGTTCCACGTTATTTTAATTAAATAGTTTTGGTATATGTGGGTTCATAAGAGTATATCAACCTTTGATTAGTGAAAGTTCATTGATAGGATAATTGTGGAGATTTTCATAATTTATAATTTGTGTTATGTGAAGAAGATGATGAATAGTAACTTTACTTAATGGTAATTGGATATTTATCGCATGGAAATTAAGTATGAATGATTGCATGATAATGTTGGAACTCAAGGAAGTTGTTCTTAAGCCAATAGACCGAGTTTGAGGTGATTGAATATTTTTAGACTCAAGAATCAAAAGCTTTAGAGTTGCATAAAATTTATTTTATTCAGTTTTGAGCAGAGTTAAAGTAGATAAATCTCTGATGTGCTCGATGATGCTATGACTGTTAGGAGTTTGAGCTTGCTCAATAGAAATAAAATTGTTATGGATTTTCGAGCTTGCTTAATTGGAATTAGACAATTTAGACATATTTTGAGTTTGCTAAAAGTTCAAATGTTTGTATTTTAAAGCATGTTGAACGTTATTATTTAGAGCATACTAAATGTTATAATTAAGCAGACTCAAAGATAGCTTGAAGCACCCTCAATAAAAGCAATAGCTAATACTATAATTTCTTACAAGTATTTAAATAAGACCCTAACATACCCAACTAATACAAAAGGATAACAATAACCAAGAGAACTAATGTTGGGTATCAAAACGAGCGGTTTGAGGCGAATGGTGGCCTAAAAGGGTGATGCCATGATAGTAAACTTAAAAATTTAATAAGACTTTGAAGGGTTTTCTCGAGACATGTGCACGAGTTTCTGGGGGTTTTGGGACCTCGATTTATGCACTAATAGCTACATATGTGGTTATGGCTCGACAACAACTTGGCGAGGACATTGGCATGCACCATGAGGTATGAGACAAGCAGTCGAACTTTGGCACGCCACACGCAACGTTTGCGAACATTGAGAATTTATAAACTATATTATGCATCATATTATGATTGCATAAGTTATGTGTGCATCACATCATGATTATCTGTAGCCATGCATATAGACATGAGGACCTATAGGAGTTGTCTCCGAGAATTAGATGGGGCAGCTTCGACAGCGAAGAGTTTCCCTTTCTGGCCAGTCAAGCACCTTCGATGGATGACTATAGGACAATCTTCTACCCTCAGCCAGTGTGGCAGTTGGAGGAGGTTTCCGCCCTTCGGCCTTTCCTAAGATGAGGTCAGAGTACGCCAGTGCTGCTCGGGTTTACGAATTTTTGTGATAGGACCTCCCCTGAACGTCGATGCTTTACGCCACCGGGCTGATGGGACTTAGGCTGGGTCTTTGCATATGGGGTTCTTGGGAATCGCTTGTTCATACTAGAAAAGGATTGAGTCATGTTTAATTCTTGCAATTTACTTGTATTATTCCTTGTCGAATTACTTTATGTAGTAACTTTTATAAAACCCTGCATTTCAGTTACTGGGGGCCTTTTGGAATCCATATACATCTTCAGGTGATCGAGGGTAGAGCAAGGCGCACCAGTGAGATGACAACTTCAGACTTCCCTGATCTTCACTGTATGAGTAATCTCTTTTATGTAAATATATTTCTTTTTATGTTCCGAATTTATATTTTGTTTACGTATGACTTATGGGATAATTTTAAACATGTTCTTTGAATTGGATTTCTAGAAATATGTCAGAAACATATGTGGCTATGGTTCCCATTTACTTTCCAGTATTTATTTATATGTTCATCAATTTCTGCATAGACTCACATTTAAATTGATGGTAAAAAGAATGGATGAGTGAGTCTGGAACATCTTTTGAGGTTGATGGTGTGACCAGACACCTCGAGAGACGGTTCGGGCCGGTTAGACCGTCGGTTCATGGTATAGATGCTGACAAGATTGGTCAGTAATTGGGCCAGTAGGTGTATTAGAAGACGTACTTGTTAGAGTAAACGAATTTATGTTTCTGACATATTTCTACATAGTAGACATTAAGGATGTGGAATAATTACTAAACTCCCCATCTGTATTCCTTGGAAGATCATTCTTATAAACCACTAGGATGAAAATCGGTTTTTTTAGGGTACCTTCACCATGAAATTGATTGAGAGACAACCAAATTCATCATCTATGACACTGTGCAATTTTCAAGCAACGTATCTTTAGTCGAATTGGAAAAACATAAAGAAAAATCATCAACATAGCATAGGTAGGAGACAGAAAGAAAATCAAGCATAAAAAGATCTCCTTGACACTTCGGTGCCTCGAGGCATTTTCATAATCGAATTCCAATACAGCCTACATATAAGGCCTTCCTTCATTCTGAAACTCCCCATAAAAAGAAAAAGGAAAAAAAAAGAGTGGAGGCCCAAAAGTAAGGGAGTAAAAAAAACCTAAATAAAACCTTAAGAAAGTGTGAGATAGTGGACCCATTCAGGTACTGGTGAAGATAAAGAATCTCGTATATGAGAAGGCATTGATCGACATTGGAGCCACCACTGACGAAATGCCAAAATCATTTTTCTACAAAACTAAACTTAAGTATAATGATCTAAGAGAATAATTGGAGATAATAGGAGATGGTAGCCTAGTCAAAGCATCAGGACGATTAAAATATGTTCTTTTATAAATTGGTAAGTTTTCCTATAAGACCTATTTTACGATCTTTCTGAATTTACATGAAGCCAACCCCCCACTGATAGTAGGGTGACATTTCTCGGAAACTTCTTGTGCATTAATCGACATACCCTAAAAAATAATTAAACTAAAACAACTCGATGAATACAAGATGTTGTAAGAAGGAAAAGAGATAGAAATCTCGAAGGAGTATGATACGATGACTGCACGTACTGCCCCTATTTTGATTGTTTAAAGCTCCCTGTTATGGTAATAGGGGAAGAAAGGCTAGGATCTATACTAATAAATTTTGGGATAGTCGGGCCATCGAATATAAACAATAAAGCTATTGGGAGCAACCTATATTTTAATTTCGATTTACTATTTAGTTGCGTTAGTTTAATAACTCTATCTCTCAATCTTAATGCATGACGATTTGAGGTGTCCTCGAAAGGAAGGTCACTCGGATGTCCTAGTCAAGTGAACTCGAACCCGAGTCCCTAAAATCTTATTTTGATTTTGACATTATGCCTCACATCATGCGATAAAGCACACACCGCCAGGATAAAATCCACGGCACCGTGAGGAAGGCCTTACAAAATTGCTCTAAGTAACCCACGCCATCCATGATGCCATGTGAATATATATACAACACCATGAGCATTTCTTGTGCAGAACCCTTCTTTATCACATCATTCATGACGCCGTCAATGCCATGTTGACGTTGTGCATTCAGACCCACACCGCCAACATCGGGCCTATAAAAATAATGGGTCATTTTCAAAAATGAAACCCATTGATTGTTAAGCATTATCTTGCTACCAAAGCCCAGACCGGTCTTAAACACGTCCCCAATTAAATCTTGGTCTCTTCCAAGCTCGAATGAGTGTCAACAACCACAACCCTAACTCAATCCAATGAGTTTATGAATTTTAGAGTTAGTTTCAACTGACTAAGGTTTAGTAAGATTGTTGACGAACTCTGGCAAATCAACCATCAATGGATCATTCGAGTATAACACCATTAGGCGTTAGAAATAGAAAATCTCACAAACAAGGTAAATTTTCCCCATTTGGTTTAACATTGATAAATTTGAATGAGTAGATTTGCATGTGAATTTTGAATTGATTAAAGCATTATGCTAAGGGTTTTGAAATTGATTGTGTTTAGGACTTGGTAATTTGAGGCTTTGGTACAATAGGCATGTCATTATTGTTAAATTTATGGCAAGGACTATGGGAGGCGTAATTTCATCGGTCGTGAAAAGTTCATGCAATACAAAAGAGGCATTGACCTCCAAGTCACCTCTTAGAACATTCAAATCAAAGAAGTACTAGGACATGGAAACCAAAGAGAAATATGAGCGTGACTTGCCAAAAAGAGGATTTATGGAAGAGAGGGAATCAACTTGGCTCGAAAATATGATAAAAGGTTAAATAACCCTATTCGATAGAGGAATTAGTAACTCCTTACTAGAAACTATGTGAGAGAAGGAATCCAGGGGTGCTCGGTACTATGTCCTGAATTTTATGCCAATGGATACTGGACAGATAAGGGATAAGCAATAAAGGTCCGGGGAGTCATGGTAAACTATGATAGGAACACCATCCATGAGTTTAACAACTCATTCATGAATGAGGAGTCTAAGCCAAGATACCCATATCGAATATATGATCACCCCTTTACTACTTACCCCTATGAATGGATTATTGAAGTCTTGGTCATTTTAAGTTTATAGACATAGAAGAGAAATGAGAGAAACGTCCAACTCTAGCTCACGAAGGAAACTTTTCGAAAGGTCTTCAAAATGTAAAACTATTTCACCTGTGCCCCTCTCCTCCCGAGCAAGCAAGAGAATGATGTTCATTACCTTCAAACGGGAATCCTATACGAGATTGTCATTGGAGGATACATTGACATAGGTCAGGTTATCTCCAATAGGATATGAGAAGCTATGCTGACTGGCAAGAACACCAGATTTCATTTCCCCTGCTAATCATAGCATTATGCATGCATGCCGGGGCACCGCTTTAAGGCGATGACATGGATAATAATGCTCAACCAACTTTCGATGTGTATTTCTTCGATACGCTAGGACTAACCAATGGGGGATATGTGGATTTAGAGGACAAAATGGAGATGGGTGAAGTACAGTAGGTGCAGTAGGGACAACATTCAACACAACAAGAGATTGATCTAGAATCTTTAGCTGCAGGGGCTGAGTTTGAGGAGGAAATAAGAGTCGCGGAGGCAGCGATGCATAACCCTAGTTTTGCAGTGGGGTATGAGTTTGATGGACCCACTTTCAGTTACAAGGAGCTCACTGGTTCCCTCGTACCACCATTTACTCACAGACCACGACCTTCACCACCAGGCTCATATTTTCTGAGGTATGACAACTACGAGTGTTAGTATGAAACTAACATGGATCAATATCTGGCTGATATGGTCTAATACAAGTAGGATAGGATAAGGACCCGAAAGAATCTGGTTATTATGGTGCGGTATTAGAGGGAGTTGGCAAGATATCAGCGCAGCCTACACCTCCGCTCTACTGACAAGACTATTCATTTCCCTATCGGCCCTACTAGTTTTACATATGATGGCAAGGTCGCTAGGAGTACCATAAAGAAAGCCCTCAAATCTTATTTTAATGGAGCTTCAGGATTAGCTAACGTCGATGATGACACCCAGAGTTAGATTTATAGAGAGAGAGGATTCCATAAACTATTTTCACTATTTTTATTATTTTAGAGATGAACTTGTTTAACTTTGGTTTATTTATTTTAATGATATTTCTCATGCATTTTATATTATTTTTTTATCATTTATTTCCTTTATTTGATAGTCCCCGCTTGATTTTGAACCTTGAGGAAAACATACGAAAAAAGTTTGGGGGTATGAAATATGTATATAGAGTACTTGATGAAAGCCTCGTAGGTATGGGCCCAGCTTAAATTTCTCTTCTTGCAAATTCAAAGTTATTATCTCGTCTTCATTTCCATTTAGAATTTGGGACGATATGAATGCCTGATTAGGTAGTCCAGTAGATTTATTTATAGAGTCTTACCCACGAGTGAAATTTTGCTTTCAATTATAAGGATTAAAACTTAGTGAAATTGTTTACTTTCAGACTTAGAAGAATTAAAAGAGCTTTTTCTACCTCGTTGGCAACATAATTAGAAACATGGAGTAGGGATGAATTGTAACTTGAAAAGAAAATAGAAAGACAGTCAAATTATATTTGTAGAAAAGTTTAAATCTCTAGGATTCTGAAACTAGGACTAATGCACTTAGAGTATAATTGTTAAGGATCTAATACTTGTAAGGGGGAGAAGTGGACTTATTTAAAAAATAAAAATAAAAATTTGTGCTTTATAAATTCTACATTGGAAGGTTACCTTAATTCTAGTAAAGCAAGAAGTACTAATAGAAGGTTTAATAAAAAATAGAAAGTCACACGAGTTCAGCAGGAAATGGAGCTGGGAAATAGATGGTTAGAAAATTATAAAGAAATCAGTATCCACGAGAAATGGTGTAGGGACCACACATAAAACCAACATTGAGGGAGCAAAAATGAGGATCTTTAGTGAAAAAGTAAGTTGGAAGTTCCTAAAAACCCCTCTAAAAATATTTAAGCACAAGTACTTGTAAGTTAGGATTAAGTGTGTTTTCTCCAATATCTTGGATTGAGCAAGCACTATGGACCTTTATAAGCTTGAAAATCCACAAATAAGTGAAAAGTGGTGATAAAGTCTATTCATAAGAATCCACTTAATAAGGAAACGAATTAGATCTACTGTGTGTATAAAGAGACTAAGAAAGTCTATGAGTAAGTTGAAGGTTATGGTTTTAATATGCTTCGAGTTTTGAAAAAGTGTGTCTTATGAGGTAACTAAGTTTAAGCAATCAAACCAACCTTTGAAAGTTTCAAGTCTTTTATTAAACAAACTAACCAAGTTTAGATTGAAATGAATCCATTATTTTTCTTTGTGGGTATAAATTTTTAAAGTACTTATCACTCAATTATGTAACATTATGCTTAGTCGTTGTAGTCAGATAACTCTTTGCTTGAAACGTGCAAAGTTCTAAGTTTGGGGGTATTTGTTGAGTATATATTTATGTACTTTTTCATAGGTGTTTTGCTATGTAAATCAAGTCCAAAATCTAGTTTTATGGTTCTATATATTTACTATGGAAATGTTAAAGGTACTTAAGCATTTATGGATTTGGGAAAAATCAGGAAAGAAGTTAAACATCGGTCAAAGTCCAATAGGCTTGACTCCGCCAGAGTGGATAGACGATGCTAGAGATGACCCACAATTCCAAAGAAGACGTCAAGATGAATCAACACATGGCACCAAGATTTGAATAGATTGTGTCATCTATAGCGCCAAACTCAGAAATAAGAGTTTTAGTTCAACTTGCTGCCTAAGACTTTCCATATATCTCCACATCGCCACCTGGCGTCGTACCCATATAACCACGACAATATGGACTTGGCCAACATCATAGAATAGAAGTTTCAGGACTGTTTAGAAGGTTCTTATTCCCAGGAGTTGTTCTCGTACTCTTGCCAATAGTGCGTTATTTTCTATGTCTTATTCAGATTTTCTATACTAATAGTGTTTTATTTTGGTTCTCTATCTTTATGTTTTTGTTTTTAACAATTTCTCAATGGTAGTTTAGAGTTTGTACATTCATTGCAAATCTTTAGGCGTAAAACCCATTGACCTACTATAATCAGGTGGAGTCAGTGATACCAATCAGGTTGAGAATTGGCAATCAACTAGAGTAAGAAATATGACACACTTGTTGTTCTAAATGAGTAACATCGAGAACTAATATAAATCTCGAGAGCAGTTGTAATGACCCATTACTTTAAGCTGGTGTTTAGTGCTATCAAAAAACTTAGGTAACTCGAGTTAAGATATTGGTAAGTATGGTGTACCTCGATTAGTGTGTGTGTGCTAAGGTTTATGTGATGATTTGTGTTTGTATGATATGTTTGGTAATTTATTGGTTGTAGTGTAAAAATGGAATTTATATTCAAGCCTATAATCAGAAAATAATAAATTAAATAATAAATTCTCGGTACACCTGGTGCGACGAGGGGGTCGTAAAATGAATTTGCACACCCAAAAATCCTTGTGGGCATGTTCAATGAATTTATCGGTGAGAAAATACACAAAGTATATATATGTTGTATATAATTGAGCAAGTTGGAGCATTCGCCCCAAATTTAACATTTCGAGTTTTCAGCCTAGTGCTTCAGCAAAGGGATAAGAGAAGATTTACGAGTCTTACTATCTTCTCTACGTTGTAATGAGCCTTCCTGTATATATACACTATACGAGTTACTTTGTTGTATATGAACAGGGTTAGGAGGTTTATAATCGAGTCTCGAGTTTTGATAAACTCTTTATTTATGTATATTGTATTAAGTATCGAAGAAGTTTTAATTTTTCGCTACGTATATTTTGAATTAATAATTTGATATTGATATACAGGTTAAGTTTATCAGGTATTGAAGGAGAGCCTGTTGGCTCTAATTAAGTCTTGTTGAGTTACTGAGGTTTAATTAGGGTTTCAAGTTGAGTATCGCCCTAATCGGGATAGGACATGCTACAGCTTCGCATCAGAGCCGAAGGCTTATTACTTTCAAATTAAGGGGTAACTCTAATATAGTTTACTATCAGAGACAAGGCTTTGACATCATCTTCACTTTCAAATTATTTTAAAAAGAAGTGATATGTTATCCTTAGTACCATAACCAAAGTTTACAACTCTAATAGTTGTCTTGAGTTATGAATAAGATTAGGCTATGATAAACAATTTTCATTAAGCTTTTTTAAGGGGGAAATGAAAAATGAAAATATTATTATACGTTATTTCCTGCACTTATTGGTATCTATTGTATAGATAAATTTTCTTGTATTCTCTAAATATTGCTCTAATGATCTTTTCTCTTCCTTGACTTCAAAATCTAATGGCAAATCAAGGAGAGGGTTCACAGAGCCCTAAATCTTAGGGTAACTGAGAAACTTAAGATTAATTGAAATCTTAAATGGAGCAACAAATGAGGGAATTTATGGAGTCTCAGGCGAAGCTTATGGTAATGTTGATGGCTCAAATGGGACCACTAATATAAAGACCCGAGGTAAAGCATGCAACCAGGCCCCAGCTGCGGCGGTGCCAATTGATTCTAAGAAGGTTGCATTTCTAATAACGCACAAGGAATTCATGAAATATGACATTATGAGGTTCAACAACACTATAGAAGAAGGGATAGCCGAGACCCAAATATTGGAGATGGGGCAATGATTGGTTCCAGTAGATGTTGAGGATCAGTTTAAGGTTAAACTGGTCACTTTCTTCTTGATTGATTATGTTCGGAAATGGTGAATTTCTCTAAAAAGAGAAGGAAAAACTATCTCCACTTGGCCATAGTCCAGGATAGTGTTTTGTTGTGAATATTTCCTAAAATCATTTAGTAACAAGAAGAAGACTAAGTTTATTCAGCTGAAATAGGAAGTCATTTATGTATGGGAATATAAGCGGCAGTTCACTTGTTTGGGCATATGCCCTAGGTCAATCTACAAACATTATTTATCTTATAATTCTAGTTAATAATATTGAGGTTTTCATTTGCTATTTATTATAAGTGATTGCATGTTTACCTTTTAGTAAGATCTATGGGTATTTATTACAATATCTTAAATGTCCTTAGTCGATCATTATACCGGGAACTATAATGAATTAAGACTAGTGTGAATGTAGATTGATGGTCATGTGATGATCATGTGTATAAGGATACAAACCGAGATCATGAGTACTTGTTTGAGAATAAGGTACTGGACCAACCTGCTATGAGAACACCACATGGATTAAGTCATATGTGTTAATCATGATAGCTATATCATTTAGTCCTTTGACTCGAGATTACCATAAACCTTAATATTAGGATCATGGTAATTTAACACAATCAAACATTTTCTTAACTGGATGATAATAAAGATTATGATTGGTTAACATGTGAATAATATGTGAAGGTGTGTAGTCAAAATATAATTTGTTCCCTCTCGTATAGAAAGATTCAATAGACCCATGATATGATAGACTGATAATGGCCAAGTCTCTTTGAATTGATATGATCAATCTTACTTGGATGTTTTCAATTCACCTAAAGATCAATATCGCATGACAAAAGGATATGATATATGTTATTCATAAGGTTGTATCATTTTTTTAAATTCATGCTACTCGGGTAGTCATAATGCCTTGTTAGAGACCGCTCATGACTTATGTTCGAAAATGGTTTTGGTTCATTGCTAATGTCCCATGAACCTATTGGGTTGCACACAAAGAATGGCTTTTCAAAATCTAAATTAGTCCAGAGTAATGAATCTTATGTGATACAATTCATGAAATAAAATCCTTATGATTTGTTATATCTTAACTTATTAATAGGGGCATATGTGTGATTTGCTTAAACTACCTAAAGATAATAGTTGTATTATGAATAGAATTTTAAGTGAGGGCTTATCTACACATATAAATAGAATTTGAAACCCTAAAATAAAATAAGATTTTTATTTTTGCTATTTTTCAGTAATCTGGATTTAGGGAGAGAAAAAAAAACTTTTTCAATCTCTTTTAGACGCATACTTGAACGTCTTAGAAATCAAACAATCAAAGAAAGAAATCACGGATTAAGATATGGTTTACTTTTGTAGATCTAGTTTAACGGAAATTGTTTTCGGTCCTATTGGGGTTTTTCAAAAATTGTTTTGAATTTTTTTTACTGTGTTTGAACCCCGAAACCCAACATCACTGAGTTGAGTGAATTCGCTTATGAGATGATGGAGTCAAAAGATAAAAAAATAGATTTATTTATTGGTGGGCTGAATTATGAGATTTGTATGGTGGTTTCCTCTTATCCTTGATCTATCTTTGTTTTTATATTTAATAGTATGATGGAGGTGGAAACACCCATATTAGCCAGACCCTCCGAAGCAGTATTTATGCCACCACCAATACTATAGTTCCCTAGGAGTCAGAGAACTCAAAAATTTGCCTATTTTTTCCAACAAAGAGGAAGAGGAGTATAGCTAGAATAGCTACACATATAGGGTCTGCAGGGACGACATTTGTTAGTGTACCAGTTCCACCAATTTCTTAGGCTTCAGTAGCTAAACCAAGTTTTCCACGACCATAGTCTGGAAGTAAGGCCAAGAATACAGCATAGTCATCACAAAAATTGAGTGGATCTGGCTAGTTTCCATAGACTAGTAGGTTTTCTTAGATGGGTTCTACGATATGTTATCGATGCAAGTAGGCAACGCATATTTATAGAGTGTTTTATGCCACCGACTACATTGGAAGGTAGTACAACATAGCCAACACGAGGGCAAACTCATGCAGTGGATGAGGCAAATCCAGAAGCTAAGAGGAGGCTTGTGGAAGGTATATTTAACGTTTGTGATTGAGATATGCATGTATTGAATGATGTTGGTTCTACAATTTTCTTTATTGATTGTGTAATGGTTGATAAGTTGAAACCAAAACCTGTTAGAGCTAGTATGTTGTTGATTTTGAGTAAAACTGTGAGTGATAATGTTTATCCTAACTTGATTTGCAAGGGATGTGTAGTTAAAATTGGGGAGAATGAACATATAATCGATCAAAGGATAATAGAGTTTCTGGAGTGTGATGTACTACTAGAGATGGATTGGTTATCAACATATCATATTAGTATTGATTGTTTTCATAAGAAGGTAATTTTTCAGATTCCTAACCTTTCTAAATTATAGTCTATAAAGGCTATAATCATTCACGACTTATAACTCTTGGAAGGGAAGCTACGCCTAAAGATTTATAGGTTATGGTAGGGGTACATTTGGAGAGCATGGTAAATAACTAAAGGTTAGTGAGAAACAAGTGGTTTATGAATTTCTGAAAGTCTTTCCATATGACTTGCTTAAACATCCATCTCTACGTGTCATTGAATTCATGATTGATCTTATTACTAGTACCAAACTTATATCTATTCCTCCGTACCATATGGCACCAAATTAATTACGTAAGTTGCAAACTCAACTTGAGGAATTATTACAAAAAAGGTTTATCCATCCTAGTATGTCACAGTGGGGAGCACCGATACTTTTAGTGAAAAGAAGGACATAACACTACATTTGTGCTTTTATTATAGATAGCTTAGTCTGGTTACTATCAGGAACAAATACCCATTGCTCAGGATCGATGAATTGTTTACTCAGTTGAAGGGTGCCAAATATTTCTCAAAGATTTATTTGACGTTTGGTTATCATCAACTGAGGATCAGGGATAAGGATATCTCAAATATTGCTTTCACTACTTGTTGTGGGCACTACAATTTTAAAATGATGTCATTTGGTCTCACTAATGCTCATGCTATGTTCATGGACTTGATGCATATGGTGTTTAAACTTCATCTTGACCAATTCATCATCATGTTTATTAATGATATTTTAACATATTCGAATATGCGGAAAGAGCATTCACACCACCTTAGAATTACGTTGCGAACTTTAAAGGATAATCAAATGTTTGCCAAGTTTAGTAAGTATAAATCTTGGCCTTTAGATGTCAAATTTCTCAGACATATGGTTAATGTTGAGGGTATATTTGTCGACCCAACGAAGATTGAGGCATTCAAGGATTAACCTACTCCAACTACAATGTCAAAGGTTTAGAGTTGTCTAGGGTTAGCGGGTTATTACAGACGACTTATTAAGGGTTTCTTTCATATTGCTATGTCAATAATTAAACTAACACTGAAAGATGTTGACTTTATTTTGTCTGATGAGTGCAAGACCGCCTTCAAAGATTTAAGGAGTAGCTTGACTATAATGCATGTTCTTTCATTACTTTAATCAGGAAAATAGTTAGCGATATATATTGATGCTTCTAATTTAGGCTTAGGTCGTGTGCTGATGCAGAAAGGCCGAGTTGTAGGTTATTCTTCAAGGGAACTCAAGATTCAAGAAAGAAATTATCCAGTTCATGATATTGAGCGAGATGCAGTTATGTTTGCCTTGAGGATTTGAAGGCACTACTTGTATGGTGAGAAATTAACAGTATACTTAGATCATAAGAGTCTAAAAACTTGTGAATTGAATATGAGATAGCGTAGATGGCTTGAGTTCCTCAAGAATTATGATTTCACTTTGGAGTACCATCAAGGCAAGGTAAATGTGATTATCATTGCCTTGAGTAAGAGAAGAACACGTAGAGAGAACATAGCTACTGCCAGAGCTTCTTAGTTTAGACTTCTTGAGGAAGCGTTTGTGATGATGATTCGTGAAAGTCTAGCTAGCACATCATAAACTGAGAAAGCTAGTTTCAGAGCTACTAATATGTTCTTTATGCTCAAATTCGGGCAGAATTGGAAATGATTTAGCGAGTGATTGATTCTCAAAAAGCTGATCAATATTACATAACGCTACAAAGGTCAGCAAATATTGTGGATAATAATGATTGGTCAGTTTCAGATGATGGTGTGTTAAGGTTCAGTGATGGATTATGGATTCTAGTTCAGGATCAGTTAAGGCAAGAGTTGCTATGGGAATCTCATAGATATCTATTCTCTATTTATATGGGTAACACTAAGATGTATAAGAGATATCAGGTGTATCTATTGGTGACATGGGATGAAGACTTATATTGTTGTGTTTGTAAAGATATGTGACATATGTTAGCAAGTTAAGGCTGAGCATAGGAAACCTGGAGGGTTATTGCATTAATTGCTTATTTTTTAGTGGAAATGTGAACATATATTAATGGGTTTTTTAGTCCACCTTTGAGTCAACATAAGAATAATGCAATTCGGGTTGCAATTGATAGGTTAATAAAGTTTGTGCATTTCTTGTCAGTTCCCATGTGAGATCCTCTTGACTAATTATTTGAGGTGTACGTACTTGAGGTATTGAGATTTCGTAGAGTTCTAGTGTCGATTACTTTAGATAGAGATCTAAGATTCATGCCTAGATTATGGAGTGAATTATAGAAACAGCTGGGAACTGTTCCTAACCTCGGCACGACATACCATCCGCAGACAGACAAACAGACTAAGCAATTGATTTTGGTGTTTGAGGATATGCTTCGAGCTTGTGTCATGGATTTTGGTGGTAACTGGGTGAAATAAATTCCTCTATGTGAGTTCTCTTATAAAAATAACTATCAGGCTAGCATTGGAATGATTCCTTTTAAAGCTTTATATAGTCGGCCTTATTTTTCACCTACGTGTAGGGAAAAGGTTGGATATACGATTTTGTTTTGGGCCAAAGTTGATTCAAGACTACACTGAGAGAATTCAACAGACTCACTAATGTTTGACTACATCATAGCTAAGACAAAAGAGATATGCCGATAAACATCATAGGTTTTTGGAGCTTTCAAATGATGATTTTGTTATGTTGAAAGTCTCACATATAAAAGGACTATACAAGTTTTGATTGTAAGATAAGATTTCTAAAAGTTACATTAGGTCGTTCGAAGTGCAGGTAAGAATTTGTCTCGTTGCTTATAGGTTAAAGTTACCTCCTCAGCTAGGTGGAGTTCATAATGTCTTCTACGTATTTATGCTTTACAAAACAAAGACTCAGTTCACTCTAAGGATTAATTGGAATGAATTTGATATTCAAAAGAATTATCTTACAATGAGCAGCCGATTCAGATTCTTGATCGTAAGATTTAGAGGTTGAGAACCAAAGAAATTCTTTTGGTTACCTTAAGCTGGTGATTAGTGTTAACCTAAATCCTAATTAACCCAAGTTAGGCTCGTGGTTAAGTCCAATATACCTCGATTAGCATGTACTTGGATTTGTGTTTGTATAATGTGTTTGGTGAATTTATAAATTGCAATATAAAAATGGAATTTATATTGAAGCCTATAATAAGGAAATAAGTAATTAGATAATAAAGTTTTGGTACACCACGTATGACGAAATGGTCGTGAAATGAATGCGTACACCTGAGAATACTAATGGACACGTCCGATGAATTTATTGGCTAGAAAATACACAAATTCTATATATACTTATATATAATTGATATATAAATATAATTATAAGTTCAGTTTGAGCTATATGGATTGTTGGAATGCCTCAAGATGAGCGTAAGTGTTGACGGTGTTAAGATGTGTGTCACTTGAGGATGTGTTACATTAACACATCATTCACTTGATCAGCCTTGAGATAGTGTGATTTGTATCTCAAGGATAATCCATATATTTAAATCAAAACCTTCAAACTTTATCTTGTCTGATCAGTCGAGAGAGTGAGATAGATCAGGCAGCTAAGGGTTTGATCTTGAGAAATTAATCCACGGGTATTTTTAGTGTGATTTGAGGAGATCAAACCACACTTAGATCCAAGATCATCACTGTTGGCAAGTAGTTTTAAGTTTTGAAAGTTCAATTCAATGTGTTGGTAATGATTTCTCTATGAATCGTTGTTGTTATTGATTGTAAATTGAATTATACCTCACTAAAGGTCTTCCCTGATGTTTTGGGATAACATTTAATGATGTTTTAGTGATTTGGTATGTGATTAGTGGTTGCTGCCTTGCTTACTATCCAGATAGTACAGGGTGGAGCATGCTCCCTATAGCAAATGAGTGCACGTTCTAAATCAGTTGGGATGAACCCAATTTGTGGAGCGTGCTCGCACCTTAAATAACAACAATTATGCTTGTTTTGTTTCGAATTTCCTAAAGTTTTAAGGACTGACTTGACAAGTCAATAATTAGATACATTTTATAGTGTAATTTATTTTAATTATATATAATATTACACTAGTTATTCTCTCATTTTTGTGATTTCAAGATTTAAATAGGAAAATGAAGAAATTGAAGAAAAACAAAAGAAGAGCAAAATAGTCAACTGGAAAAGAAGTCTAGTGATTAGCCATCAATTTGTAATAACGCTAGAAATCACCATATAAATCGACGGCAGGAAAGTATCAACGAATCCATAACGCATTGGAGAATGAACTAGAAATCTTCGGCTGAATTGGTGGAGCACAGAGAGCTATAGTCAGTGATTTACACAGCTATTTGTGTATAAGTTAGGAATCGCTAAGGTCGTTTATGGGCTTTTTAGATTAATATGAAGAATTTGAGTTTATCAAAGATGTGTATACATAAGGAGACTATAAAAAGGTCGGAGAACTTCGAAATACGTTTTTTTTCTTTTTGATCTACGTTATTTCTATTGTCTATTCTATATTTCTAGTTGATTATTAAAGATAAATTTGATGTTTGATTTATATTAAAGTATTCATTTATTCATTATGTATTTTAATTATATATATGCATTATTTATTTCCAACATGAGTGAGTAGTCTATCACTCTAAACAAACCCTAGACATATATACTTTGGATTGCTATATAGTTATAATTAAGAAATCATGAATTGAATGTTTTAAATCTATTAAGATACGTCAATCATAGATTTAAGAAAATGTTTTTACGTATTACAACTAAAGAATATTAATATTGCATGCATAGTTGGAAATCTATTATGTGGTAGTTTGATTTAAATTCTATGTCTATAGTTACTGACAACAATTACAGAAGTAGTAATTAGGATTAATTTATAGGGCTTTTACCGAGTGGACGTTCTAGGTGATTGTGTTTTAAGTTGTTTATTATGCGACTTCAGTTAATATTGGCTTAAATTAGGCATGATTTTCATTGATTGTAATTCTATCGTATTTTTATAGTGTTGTGTTTTATTTAATGGGTAGATTTACAATGGTAAGAATATAGCATTTCCAATGAATTTAAGAAAATCAGTAGTTGGCAAAAGGCAATCAACCTATTATAAAGTAGGATTTAACGATTCCAAGATTCTATGTGTTATGACTATAACTATAGAGTGAAGTGATATTATGTTCTAGTATTCGAAAGCAATCCAAGTATATTACATTGTTTAGTGAGGGTTTTTTAGATGTTTTTTAGATGTTTTTTTAGATATTTGAATTATATTGAATTTGAGTATTTTTTTTTAATTTAGTTTAAGTTAAATTGTTTCAATTAGGTTAGTTAGTTTGATTAATTAAATTAGTATTTATAGTTTTTAGTTATTTAATATTTTAGTTCCCGTTTGATTAGATTAACTAAGTTAATAAAAAACAAGAAAAAAAATACTTTGCTTTAATATTTGAAAAATCCTTGAGGAGAATATCACATTTACAACTACTACAACATAATAAGAAAATACAGGAAACTATTGTACACACTTGACACGTATCATAATAGGGATTCTAAACATAGGCCTATATTAACCAAAAATGGTTTGTGATAGGTTTTGGAACACCGTGAAATCGTGAGTGACTTGAAAAGTTAGAAAATTTGGAAATAAAAACCTAAACTGAGGTAAGTATGGATTTGCTTATTTATTAATATTGCCTGGATATGTTAACATATGTAGTTCATATAGTTTATGGATTGAATGGGGGACTATGTACACAGTAATATGTTTATTAAATGGAAAACGATGATTAATGTGATCGGCAAAAGCAATTCCTAAAACTGAGAGTAGGTTATATAGAACATGGGTTTGATTTCTCGGCCTATATGTTAATTCCTACTCAGCTAGATGGGTTGCATTGATTCACATTCACTAGAGAGTTTGAGATAGAACCACTGAACATTAATGGATTGGCTAAACAGTACATCGACCAATAAGTTGGTCTAGAAATCGCATTAATAGTGTCAGTAGGTAATCGACATTAGATTTGCATATGAAATGAGAATCACAGTGTTATAGTCATTGACGATTTAAATTGCATCTGTTATTGGTTTGCATAACCTTGTTAGTTATCTTTGGTGCATATTTTTATTGCATATTACTCTTGATTATTACATGAAATGTTGATGGCTTCGTGAATCCTTACTTATTGAGCAAGTTGGGGCACTCACCCAAAATTTAACATTTTGAATTCGCAGCCTAACACTTAAAGGAAAGGAAAAGAGAAGATTTAAGATTCATATTATCTTCTCTACAATGTAATGAGCCTTCGTGTATCTACACAATATAAGTTACTTTGTTGTATATGAATAGGTTGGGAGGATTGTAATCGAGTTTTGGATTTTGATCAAACCATGTATTTATGTATAACAATTTAATTATCAAAAAAGTTTTAATTTTTTGCTGTGTATATTTTGAATTACTAATTCAATATCGATATAAAGGTTGAGTTTATCAGGTATAGAAGGAAAGGCTGCTGGCTTTGGTTGAGTTTGGTTGGGTTACCAGAGCTTAATTAGGTTTTAGGCCGAGTATCGCCATAATCGTGATAGGGAATGCTACAACAGTTACCCAAGGTTGTCTTTGAGTGGGTGTTCCGCTAGAGTTATTAATGCTACTCATATTCTAAATTTTGAGAGTAGTTGCCCAAGGTTGTATGGAGGAGTAAGAGAAGGATTTATAGATTGGTTGCCCTATCTATCGAGAAAAGGAGGACTAGGGTGTTGGTGACCCCAAAACTAGAAGCTTATCCAGGGAAACCTATTTTGAAACCCATCTTTTAAAGTTAACGATATAATACATGGAAATAACATAAGGCTAGATTATGGATTCCTAGACTTAGGTTTATCTTTATTTTCTATTTTACAAATATTTTACTTTCTTGTTTACTAAGCTTTTAAATAAAACTCCTTCAAAAACCCATCGAATTTACTTTTTTGTTTGTTGAACTCGGTTTGACTGAATTCTATGGATTTGACCTCGTTCTTACCTCTACTACATTCTAGTACGATTTGGTAACCTATAAAAGTACACAAAACAAAATCGAATTTACTTTTAGGTTCAAGACCTGCAGCTACTGCGATAATAAAATTCTCATTCGAAGCAAGTCTTTTCGAATTAACACGTAGAACCCACTTTGGATCCTATTTCATTACTAGTTTCGGAGGGATAACTCCATATGCATGAAGTTTTGTAGCCCGAGCTATTGTTATTCGGGCAAGTAGTTCTTCGAGAGAGGCAGAAACTTTCTACTCTTTCTTTCTATTCATACGCATTTTGCTCTAATAAATGAGTATGTAGCAGGGAGCTAGTTCATTAAACATGCACATGAAGGACCAAGTCAATATTGTAGAAAAGGTATTAAGAAAAAATGAAAAAGTGTAGATACATTAAAGGTGACGTCAAAATGAAAAATGTATTTAGAAAAGTATCTAATACATGAGACGATCCCAACTTCTTAGAAGAGAATTTTGAGTTTTTCCCTGATTTAATCCAATATTTCATCGCTTTTGGCTATCAAAAAGTGTTTGACAATGTAGTCACTTGGACATGATTTTTCCAATAAAGCAAAGTTATTTCTCGGACATCGAAAACTTGATAGTGGGTGAGAACAATTTAGGGCAAAGCGATGGATTGATTACTTATCAGTGGGTGTCACGAAGTCTTGTGACAAAATCTTAAATGTTTATTGTTCACTTATCAACAAATTAACACTGATTCCTCAAGTCGGAATAAAGTCAAAAAAGTGACATCTAATTTTCACAAGAAACTCACTACATACATCAAATTGAGAGAAAAAAGAAATTAGTAGAAAGAGATCATACAATCAAGCTTCGAAGTGATGTATTCCCTCTCATGTGTCTTTTATATATAATAGAAAACTTAAATTAATATAAGATGGAACTAACATAATGATGAAATTGACACCATAAAGCAAATAATATAATATAATAACCCACCACTCACCTATTATTTTTCCAAAAATATTTTTGGAAATATGTAGGTAGAAGCTTTAATCTCCTCAAAATGATGTTGGCCGTAAAAAAGTAAGGAACCGATTGTACATTTTTTTTTCCAAAAATAATAGACAATGTGCAAATAAATAATAATGCATAAGAGTAAGCAGTGACTTTAATAAACAAAAATATAGTTCCCATTTAAAGATCATCGAAATATTAAACTAAAAAAGTCTCATCAAATAATTAACCAAAAGAATAGTTCCATTCACATTGAACAATTCCTTTAATTCGTAAAAAAATTGAACTTGTTATATCACTCACTTCACAACCTTCATTAAAGCCACCAATAAGACATAAAACACTTCAAATTAAAAAAAAAAAACCAAAAACAAATCAAATAGAAGAAAAAAAAAGAAAATAAAGTATCTAGAAGTGGATGCAAAAAAAAAGCATTTTATAACTAGTAACCAATGTCAAGCATCATCCCTACAAGAACATATAAGTCTCAACATCAACGACAAATGCAAATGAATTGCCTAATTGAAAAAAATGCATAAGAACTTATTTGGCTCGTCATTAGAATACGAAAGATCAATAATAGATTGTTTTTTTTTTCAATCTTGTCTAATCTATTTAAAATACTTCCAACTATTTGCCTCAGATTTAGGATTTCTTCATCTTTTTCGTGAAGTCTTGCCTTAAGCTCTCTAACTTGTGTAGATTCAGATTCTTTAAAATCTTTTTTCTTTGTTCAATCACCATGACCAAACACATGGCCATGGCATTGTGGGCCAAAGCACTTATCGATGAGCTTAATATTAGAAAGTGATGGCTCAGCATTGACGGTCTTGACAATTTCATCATATCAAATGGAAAAAGAAACTTCACTTTCATTTAAAAAACCAAATGTAAAAGTGTATATAAAAGAATTTCAATTTCCAAAAGATGTTTTCTTATTTTTCCATTATTTCTGGTTTAACTAGCTTCCCGCTTTTTTATTTTATTCTAAAGAAAAATGTTGCCGCATCAGGTGAATTGTCATCATTTCCTCCCTAAAAGACCATTATAGGATATAAGTTTTCTATTAAAAAAATCATATTAAATATCACAATGTGAGATTATCAGATTACCTTTTGATATCTCAATTCTCTAAAAGGCTTACTTCCAGTACACCGAGGCAATATTGCCTTACCCTTATTGATGGTATTTCGATCATTGATTTGCTATTAGAAAGAAAAACTACATTACTATCAATATATAAAACAATTACATAAAAATCCTTTTCGAAATAATCATACCTTGAATCTTGGAGCCAAAAATTTATTATTCATAAGCCATTCACAATCCTTAGCATACATCCCACTAGGAATATTCTTCTCAGCTTCTTCTCGAGTTTTGCATGATTTCACATAATCTACATTTAAAGTTGACCACAATTTATCCATAAATTATTCGTATGCTCCAAGGTGTCATCTTTGTACAACTCGATGTTTGGATTAGAGAATAATTCCTGTAAATAATCAACATTAATAATATTTTGTAAGCAATCCATCCAACAATTATAAACAAGAAAAAAAAAAGATTCAAGTCAAAATCATTGAAAACTAAAAAGTTTCAATCACTTACTTTGCCTACATCCCACATGTGGTATTTGTCAGCTTGACCAATGTTCTTCCATATTTGCGCTCGTGTGAGGCATACTCTATGATCATACACAGTTTTACCTAAGTGTCTTTGCCAACATTTATGATTTTCAAAAACCGTACAGTTCTTATAAAATTTAACCTTAGTTTTTTTCCATTATTAAGAAAAGCAACAACTTTGTTCTTGTTTTTCCCTCATACTTTTCTTTGATTAGAATCTATGATGTAAAAGAATAACCAAATAATTGCAAGAATAAAAAACATATAATTCACTTCAAATATGATTTTAATAACATCCACTTACTTTCCGCAAAAACTTCTAATATGACATACACTGAATCACCAATTTCATCATCCACATTTAGAGGAGTATATTTTGCGATAAGGTAACGGCCAACTGTTTCTTGTGGCAACATAAACTCCTAAATGAATTTAAATTTGAACAAATACGAAAAAAAGGAAATTTATGTAGTACTTGATATTTCACAAAATTAAACATTCATGGTTGTTTACCTTTTGATCAATTTTAGGTAGGCTAATAGCTTCTAAGCTATTTTCATCAACAAATTCTTTTGTCCTTGTTATGAACAATTGAGCAATGCTAACCTTCTCATCCCCATCAAGAACATCACCTTCCACAATGACCTTCTTGTTTGCACTCAAATCCCCGATATTCTAACATTTATAACTTTCAGTATGACATAACTGCGGGAACCTAAACAATAAAAAAGAATTCAACATAGTTAGTAATGTTAAGAGAAAGAAAGTCCATACAACTATCAAATTGATATGACCTAAACATAAAAAAATATTACCAAGACTTTGATCATATTATGGCAACCTGAAGGATAAAGGTTTGGCCATTTTATCTTTTCAGAGATAAACATGGATGTTTTTCACCCTTTCATCCTTTTTATCATAATCATAACATCCTAATCACTTTTAAATGGCATTCCATCTCTATCAGTAACTTTAAATCAAACGGAGTGGACATTAATGAATCTTTTGAAAATTGTTAGTACAACCAAGAAAAAATTATCTTTATTAAAATTCTGCTCAAGATTAAATAAAAAAGAAAGCGATACATGCCATATTAAGTGATTCATTGTCTAAGAGAAAAATAGTTCTCAAAAATAGAAAATTAAATAACACGGACTAAATTTACAAAATAATACCAGTAGACATTCCAAGAAGATGAATTGACTTAAATCCATTTCCATGCTCCTTTTCCAACATCTGTAGTGCGTTAAATTTCCTAAACTTGCGCTTAGTACCTTTATTATGACTGGATACATGGGAAAACCCTTTCCATGTTCTCCTGCATGAAAAAAAATTATGCCATTTATTGATATAAAGTAAACATAACTATTAAAGAAAATGCAACAAAAAATTATTGCTCTCAAGAATGTAAATTTTTTTCTTGATAAGAGAGATACAACTTTCCCCCACTAGGGTTCGAACTCAAGACTTCATACCCCCAAACCCCATACCAAACCGTTGGGCCACCCAATTAGTTGGTCCAAGAATGTAATTTTAGTCCATTATTTTTAAATCAAAATAGAGGTAGACAAACCTTTTCTTGAGATCGACTCGAATGTTTTCATGATGGCTCAAATTGATCTCACCCGATAAATAAAAGATTCAGGTAAAAGATTAAGACAAAATCATTATGAGTTGATTGAAGTTTTCAATCCAAGAACTGGACTAATAATAATGTAAATTTTTTGATGTCATGCATTACATTGTTTTAGGTGTGTTAGAACCATTAAATTTGGTTTAGATTCATTTAGTTCAAAATAATCCCAATTTTATTTACTTCTTTATTATATATATATATAGGTGTAGGCAAGGTTATACCAATATACCTACTATCTTATATATATACATGTCTATACATATGTCTAATTGTCACCTTCCAACCGTTGATTTGATATGGTTATTGAATAAATATTTCATTCTTTTAACCCATTCATTTATTTATTTCACTACAACTTATTAGGTCTTTTAAACCATTAATCACCTTATATATATTACATTAGCTATCTTAGGTTCTAACAATTATTATTGAATAGAGTAATCTATAGACATGATATTCCATTCATCATCATTTTATTAAATTATATATAAATAAATACCTCCAAAACTACCAAAACTTGGGAATCCTTCGATAGATGATGCATGTTCAATAGTTCCAAAACATAAATTGTATGTATTAGCCATTAATCTATCTGTTGGGTTTTGTGGTTCGTATGCAGCGGAGATTACAATACAATTTTGACAAAAACTCCAACAGGATCCGAATCTAATTCCATTAAATGGGATATCGTATCGAGCGTGCACAATAGTTTCTCGTATTTTTTTATTATTTATAGTAGTGATAAATGGGATATCGTCTCCACATGAGTTTTACAAATCTCTTAAAAATTAAGGCTACCGTAAAGTTTAACTGGATTTAATTTGCTTTAATTTAACTAATCTAATTAAAATGGGAATTAAATATTGTCAATCTAAAAAAAACAAACAATTAATTAAAATAAATAAACTTTCAACAATTTAAATTCAATAAACTAATCTAATGCAATTCAAACAAATAATCAAATAAATCAATATAAATTAAATATCTAAACAAAGCATCTTATACAATGATACATAAACCGTCATATCTAGACATTTCACTAATGCATAGTCATAATCAATCATCATACTTATATAATGATCCTAAATCATTAAACTTAAACCACAATAGGTTGATAGCATTTAGAAAACTATCGAGTTTCCTATATTCTATTGAAATAAGCCATATTCTTATCCTTGTAAATTTACTATTGGGTAAAACGCAATAAACTATTAATACGATATGATTAATACTCAATAGAAGTCATATCTAATCTAAATCAAATATTAACAAGAACATGCTAATTCATAAAATAACCAAGAACACAATCACCTAGAACATTTACTTCGGTAATATTTCCCTATAGATTAACCCTAGTTACTACTTCTTTAATTGTTGTCAATAAGCATAGACATAGATTTAGATACTATATACTAAGAAACATATTGGCCAATATGCACTCAATACAAATAATCATTAGTTTTAATATGCAAAAATAACTTATTAAATCCATGATTGACGTGTGTGATTGATTCAAAGCGTTGAACACATAAATTTCATATTATAACTAAATTAATGAATAGTTTACAATCATGTTCAGAGTATTGTTTAGAATAATAAACTACTCGCATGTATTTATAATAAACATTGCAATAAATAAATAAATATAAGAAATTAATGTAAAATACCTCAATTAAATCTCCAAAGAGTCTCCAAAAGTAATGAACAATAATCTAAAACTTAAAAACTTAAAAACTAATAATGGTTAATTGAGGGCTCAAAGAAAAAATGTAATTTCGAAGCCCTATAGTCATATTTGCAGTTTCTCTAAGTATACATATTATAGACAAACTCAAATTCCTGTTCTTATCTAAAAACTGTTCACCAACCTCAGCGGTTTGTCAGGGATTCCTCTTTGTTCACAAATCGTTGAGATAAACTTTAGTTTAGCTCTCTGTACTTCACCGATTCATTTGGCAATTTCTTATGAAATTCTTAATTCGCTGATGATTTGCTAGCCCTTCTCTGCTGTTGATTTAGGTGGCAATTTTTGTGTAATCTTGCATCGCTGAGAAATCATTAGACTGCTTCTCCAATTGTTTGTTTTGCTCTTCTTCCTTTTTTCTTCATTTTTTCACTTTTCCTAATTAAATCATGAAATCACAAAAACATGAAATGCCTAGTGTAATATCATCATTTATATTTAAAATCAACCTTAATTACTATATATAATTCGTCTGATTATTGACTTGTCATAGACCATGCGTGTTCACATTAAGAGAGTATGGAAAGAAATAAAGTAGTGTTTGCCTTAAGATAATGTGAGTCTAATTGGTTTTTTTCTTCCTGCTATTCAAGCTCTCCTTTACTTCATTGATGGTGTGTTTTTCTTCTCTAATTAAAGAAGATAGAATAAGATAGTTATTTATATATTAGAAATAAGATTAGAGTCATTAAGACTTGATTGGCTAAGCTAATCTAACTTAGTTTTCTTCAAATTAAAGTTTCCCATCATCGTTCTCATGGTGACACATGGACTCTACTTACCATCTCACTGGTCCATCTTACCCATGAATAGTGAATTTACAAGAGTGTTTTTGGTTTGTTTATATATTTCCCATGCAACACATGTCTATTTCCCTAAGCAATGACCATATTTCTTACGATATTTACCATGCATACCATATGCACTACATTAATATCTAATAATTAAATCAAAGTATGCAACCTTAGTCATGATCAGATAATTTCTTTTTCATAAAATCATTAAAACTCTCTCAATGTAAACTAAGGTCTTGATAATTTACTTGGAATTTATATAGCTTATTATTTTCATTTCCATAAAGTTAGATATTTGAATTTATATGCTTAATTTGTTCTTGCTTCATTTAATTTGATATTTTGCTTAGTAATGGGATTTCGTAGCTTCGGCTATTAGACAAAATAAAATTAGTAGTAACCTAAGTTCCATCCTTGCACCAATCAACCTATATACCTGCCACTCATAGCGTGCTCACACTTTGAGGGACTTCTCACTTGCACCTCGACAACATAACAATAAATAAACAAGCAAAATCAAAATTGTGCGTAGTTTGTATAGTTAAGTAATACAAACATAATACAATAAAATTAACATGCATCGGTGTCGACTCTCGTAGGTTGACCGAGCTCACCACGTCACTCTAAGTCCGAGTCACAGTCCTAAAATGACATGTAGCACGAGTTAGAATTTTAAGATCTTTACTATCTTGATTCATATCCTTATACGCATGATCATCACATGACCATCAATTAAGACTCACACTAATCTTAATTCATTATAGTTCCCAATATAATAACTGAATAGTGACATTTATGATGTTTCACTAAATATTCATGGATCATAATATAATGTAAACACGCAAACCGATTATAATAATGAACAAAAAATAAGATCCTCTATCTTATTAAGCAAAATAGTAATGAATCCGATGTTCATAAGATTAACCTAAGGCACATGCCCCAACACCTTTGTTTTTAGGTCACTTAGTTCCTACCATTGATCATTATAGTCTATCTATCATGCATTTTACTATTCACTTTCATATCATTTACTTTACATCATGATTTATACACTTATTTATTGAATTATGAATTATTGTTAAATTCCTTCTGGATTTACTCACTAAAATTGTCTCCGTCAATGATAACAATTGCAGGTCCCCATAACAGTAGAGGCAAGGAGGCAGTGATCGACGATTTCCTTTAAGCTTCCCTCTACTACTGTCATAGGTTTATATTAATATTTTAGATGTATTATTGATATACAAGTGTTAATTTGATACATTTAGGGAATATTATGGGTTGTGACACTTAAGACACATGTGCATGATGATATGGCTGCTGATAAGTAATTATTTTTATATAGGGTTAGTTTAGTAGTATATTTAGTATAAATATTCTCAAATGAGTTCTAATTCATGGTATTATTGCATTTTCAGGAAATTAAGGTGTAATGGAAGGAATCAAGGAAAAACGAGAAAAGAAAAGCAAAAATTCACAAAATCAGAGTTGGCACAGGAAGAGCATGTATTGATGTTATGGGGAGACAAGGCACAGTGTTGGAATTAAAGGCACTGCGTGGGAGAGAAGAAAAATGAAGAAAATCAAATCTGGAGGTTCAGCACACTAGCGGTGTCGTGGTAAGCACACTAGCGGTGTCGTGGTAGGGAGACAAGGCATGGTGTTGGAATTAAAGGCACTGCGTGGGAGAGAAGAAAAATGAAGAAAATCAAATCTGGAGGTTCAGCACACTGGCGGTGTCGTGGCACACATGGGGCAGCGTCGAAACACACAGGGGAAAACGATGAGACTCCAGGAGGTCAAAACGTACAACGAAGCATTGGAGTTGTCACACTGCCGTGGCTTTACACATATAGCGCCGAGACAGTAAGTGACAGTGTAACGACCTATTTCCTTAAGCTGGTGATTAGTGCTAATCTAAATCCTAATTAACCCGAGTTAGGTTCGTGGTAAAGTTTGGCATTCCTCGATTAGCATGCCATGAGTTTATGTGATGTTTTGTGTTTGTTTAGAATGTTTAATGAATTTACAAGTTGCGGTATAAAAGAGAATTCATATACAAACCTATAAACAAAAAATACATAAGTAAACAATAAATAGCCAATACAAGTGCGACGAGAGGGTCAAGAAATGAATGTGCATGCCCTAGAATACTCGAATGCATGTTCAGTGAATTTATTGGCGAGAAAATACATGAAGTATAAATATATTTATATATATTTGATATATATAAATATATATTAAAATTATAAGTTTGGTTTGAATTATATGGAGCGTTAAATCACCCTGAGATGAGCGAAGTGTTGATGGTGTCAACATGTGTGTCTCTTTAAGAGGTGTCATGTTAACACATTAATCACATGATCATTGCGCTATCTCGAGGAAAATCCTTAATTGTAACTAAAATCTTCATGTTTATCTTCAAAAATTAATCGAGAGAGAGCAGCTGCGGGTTTTAGTGTTCTAATCTTAAGGGAATTGATTTAAAAGAGTTTTTTTAGTGTGAATTGAGGAGATCAAACAATCAAAAATCTAGAAATCATTATTGTGGTAAGTTTGGCATTGATGTTTTTGAGTTGAATTCATAGTGGATGATGATTCCTCTATGAATTGTTGTTGTTATTGATTATAAAAGGGTAAATAACTTACTAGAGGTCCTCTTTGATGTATTTTGGGAATGTTGACTATTGTTGTGATGATTTATAGATGGAATAGTGGTTGTTGCCCTATTTAATGTTGAAATAGTACAGGTTGGAGCGCGCTCCATCTAGCAGAGAAACACGCATCCTTCATCAATTTGGACAAACACGGTTGGTGGAGCGTGCCCCACCAATTGAAGGAGCGCTCTCCCACCACAAAAAATAACTGGTCTACTTTAATTTTGTTAGAATTTTGTTAGATCTTAGAGATTGACTTAAGGGTTCTAAATATAGGGTATTAGACCTATATTGATCACAAATAGTTTGTAATAGGTGTTGGATCATCGGGAAAGTGTTAGGGATCCAAAAAGTTAGGGGATTTCTTAATGGAAACTTAAACCAAGGTAAGTATGGATTCGCTTATTTATCAAGGTTGTCTGGCTATTTTAGTATATATAGTTCATGTAGCTTTTGGGCTGAATAGGGGGATTATGTACTTTGTGATGTTTTAATAAATGGAAAACAATTTTTAATTTAATTCATAAGAGTAACTCATGGAACTAAGAATAGGTCATATACGAGATCGATTACCTTCCCGGCTTATATGTAACTTCCTACTCAGTTAGATAGGTTGTGTGGATTACATATATATTTGTTAGAGGGTTTAGGATATAACCATTGGACATTAATGGATTATATAGCAATCTAGCTAATGTGTTGGTCTACCAATCAAATTAATGGTGTCAGTAGGTAATCGACCCTAGCTTTGTAAAACAAATGGGAATCACAGTGTAATGGTAATTGACAGTTAGACTTGCATATGTTATTTATTGAAATATATGCTTTTTATAATCCCATTAGTTAACATTGGTGCATATTGTTATTGCATAATATTCTTGATTATTATATGGGATGTTGATGACTTTGTGAATCCTTACTTACTGAGAAATTTGGAGCACTCAACCCAAATTTGATATTTCAAGTTCGTAGCCTAATGCTTCAGCTAAGGGAAAAGAGAAGATTTAAGAGTCTTATTATCTTCTCTACAATGGAATGAGCCTTTTGTGTATATATATATATTGTTTGAGTTATTTTGTTGTATATGAACAGGTTTGGGAGTTTTATAATCAAGTTTCGGGTTTTGATAAACTCTATATTTCTGTATATCTTTTAGTTATCAAAAAAGTCTATATTTTTCGTTACATATATTTTGAATTATCTATTCGATATCGATATACAGGTTGAGTTTATCTAGTACAGATGGAGAGGATGCTGGATCTAGTCAAGTCTGGTTGGGTTATCGAGGCTTTATTAGGGTTTTAGGTTGAGTATCGCCCTAATCGGGATAGGGGATGTTACAACTTGGTATCAGAGCCTAAGGTTTATCACTTCAAAATTAAATGTTAATTTAGATACGATTTGGTATCATAGATAAAGCTCTGACCTAATTTTCGCTTTCAAATTATTTTTGAAGTAAGTGATAGCATATTCATTCGTACCCAAACCTGAGTTTATTAACTCTGAGAGTGGCCTAGGGTTATGAATAAGCTTAGGGTCTGATAAATGGTTTTCATTATGGTTTTAGAGAAATAATGAAAATGAAAGCATTATTATATGTTATTTGATGACCATATTGTTATTTACTATATAGATATGATTTCCTTATGTTCTCTGAGTATTTGTTGAATGATCTTATCTCTTCTTTGACTTCAGAATCTAATTGCGAATCAGGGATAAGGTTCGTAAAGGCTTAGATTTTAGGGTAACGGGGAGACTAAGGATCAATGGAAATCTAAAATAGAGCAACAAATTATAGAACTTATGGAGTCTCAGGCAAAACTTATGGCTATGATAATGGCTTAGATGGGTCCACCAGTACACCGACTTGAGGCACATCTTGTAAGCAGTCCTGAGGTTAGCAAAGCTAAGGGAGGAGCTGAGACAGTAGCAACTCCGGCTCAACCAGTTTCAACACATATTCAGGTGTTGGAGACAGATGTTGTGGTGTAGTGGATTTTGATAAGGCAGCATTTCTCAAAACTCGCAAAAACTTTACGAAATATGACATTATGAGATTCAATGGCATAACGGAGGAAGGGGTTGCTAAAACCTTAATATTAGAAACTAAGCAATAATTTATTGCTATAGATGTTTAGGACTGGTTTCAAGTTAAACTAGTCATATTTTATTGATTGATTCTGTATGGAAGTGGTGGAATTCCATAAAAAGAGAGAATGAGAGGAAGACTGTCACCACCTAGCCATAGTTTAGGGTCGTGTTTTATAGATAGTATTTTCCAAAATCAATTAGGAACGAGAACAAGACTGAGTTTATTATTCAGCTGAAATAGGGAGTCATATCTGTCCAATAATACTAGCAGAGGTTTACTGATTTAAGTGAGTTCGTCTGAAAGATGATGGAGTTAAAGGAGAATAAAATAGACTTATTCCTTGGTGGTTTGAATTATAAGATTCGAGTTTTGGTTTCTTCTCATCCTCAAACTAGTTATGCTTATATATTTAAGAATGTGATGGAGGTGTAAACAGTTATATTAGCCAGACCTTCTGGAGAAGTACTTATGCCGCTACCTATACCACAGTTCCCAAGAAATTAGGAACACACGAATTTCCTAATTTTCAGCCAAATAAGAGGAAGAGGAGTATGGTTGGAGTAGCTACACAGTCAGGGTCTATGGGGACGACATTTATTGGTGCACTAATTTAATAAGTTTCTAAGGATTTAGTAGCCAAACCATCTTTATCACCCCCTTAGTCTGGAGGTAAGGGCAAGAGCATATCACAATCATCACAGAAATTAACTGGATCTAGGCGGGTTCTTTAGGCTAGTGATTTTTCTCAAAGCACGTCCATGATATGTTATCGGTGTGGGTAGACAGGGCATATTCAGATAGAGTGCTCTATGTCACAGGCCAAATCGTTAGGTAGTACAACATAGCTGTCATGAAGGCAGACTCATGCAATGGCTAAGGCAGTTCCAAAGGCTAATAAGAGGCTTGTGGAAGGTGTATTAAATATTTGTGGTCGAGATATGCATGTTTTGATTGATGTTAGTTCTACAATTTCCTTTATTGCTGGTGCAATAGTTCATGAGTTGAGATTTCAACCTATTAGAGATAATACATTGTTGATTTTGAGCATAACAGTGAGTGAAAAGGTTTATCCTAACCTAATATGAGAAGGATGTGTAATGAAACTATGGGAGAATGAGCTCATCGTTAATCTAATGGTAATTGAGCTCCTAGAGTATAATGCACTACTAGAGATGGATTCGTTATCAACATACTATGTAAGAATTGATTGTTTTCATAAGAAGGTAATATATTAAATCCCTAACCTTTCTGAAACTATAATCTATAAAGGCTATAAACTTTCATGACTTATAACTCGCGGAAGGGAAACTACTCCTTAAGACTTAGAAGTTCTCGTAGAGTTATTACATATAGAAAATCTGGTCAGGTACTTAAGGTTAATGTGATACCTATGGTTTATGAATTTCCAGAATTCTTTCAATCTGACTTGCCTCAACTTCCACCACCACGTATTATTGACTTCATCATTGACGTTATTCCTTGTACCAAACTAATATCTATTCCTCCATACCTTACGGCATTAAAAGAATTACGTAAGTTGCAAACTCAGTTTGAGAAGTTATTACAGAAAGGTTTATCCATCCTAGTATGTCAATATGGGGAGCACTAGTTCTTTTTGTGAAGAAAAAGGAAAGAGCCTACATATTTGCATTGATTATAGACAGCTAAGCTGGGTGACTATTATGATTTAATATCCATTGCCCAAGATCGATGATTTGTTTGATCAGTTGAAAGGTGCCAGGTATTTTTTGAAAATTGATTTAAAGTTTGGCTATCTTCAATTGAGGATCAAGGATGGGGATATCATGAAAACGGCTTTCAGTACATGCTATGGGCACTTCGAGTTTATAGTGATGCCATTTGGGCTCATTAATGCTCTTACTATGTTGACGGACTTGATGAATAAGGTGTTTAAACCTTATGTTAACTACTTTATCACCGTGTTTATCAATGATATTTTGATCTATTCAAAAACTCAGGAAGAGCATTTGCGCCATCTTAGAGTTACATTTCAAACTCTAAGGGATAATCGGTTGTATGCCTAGTTTAGTAATGCGAATTCTAGTTTCCAGAAGTCAAATTTCTTAGACATGTGGTTAATACTGAGGGTATATATATTGATCCAACGAAGGTTGAGGCAATCAAATATGCCTACTTCAACCACAATTTCAGAGGTTCAGAGTTTTCTATAGTTAGTGGGTTATTATAGATGATTCATTGATGGTTTCTCGCGTATTGCTCTGGCAATGACTTTGCTAACATGGAAAGACATTGACTTTATTTGCTTCGATGAATGAAAGGTTTCCATTAAAGATTAAAGGATACTTTAACTATGATGCATATTTTTACATTACTTGAATTAGAGAAGGAATTAGTAATTTATACAGATGTTTTTCATTCAGGCTTTGGCTCTGTGCTTATGCAGGAAGGCATGGTTGTAGTTTATGCTTAAAGGCAACTCAAGATTCATGACAGAAATTATTTACTTTATGATCTTGAGCAAGTTGTAATTATTTTTGCCTTGAAGACTTGGATGCACTACTTGGTGAAAATTTTATAGTATTTCCATATCATAAGAGTCTGAAGTACTTGTTTACTCAAACTGAATTGAATATGAGGTAGCGTAGATGACTTGAGTTTCTCAAAGATTATGTTTTCACTCTGAAGTACCATTCAGGCAAAGCAAATATGGTTGCCGATGCCTTGAGTAGAAGAAGAACAGGCAGAGAATGTAGCTATTACTAGATATTCTCAATTTAGACTTTTTAAGGAAGCGCCAGTGATGATGATTTAGGAAAGTCCAGCTGGCACAACATTAACTAAGAGAGCTAGTTTCAGAGCTACTAATCTTTTTTTCGTGCATAGACTCGAGTTGAACTGGAGATGACTTAGCTGGTGCTTGATTTTCAAAAAGCTGATCATAATTATATAGCATGTTACAGGTTAGCGATTAGTATGGATCATCCTGATTGGTCAATTTTAGATGATGGTGCATTATGGTTTAGGGATAGATTATGGATTCCATCTCGAGATTAGTTGAGGCATGAGTTGCTACGAGAATCTCATATATCTCTTTACTCTATTCATCTAGGTAACGCTAAGATGTATCATGATATGAAGCATGTTAATTAGCGGCCTTATATGAAAACTAATATTGCCGAGTTTTTAAAGAGATGTGAGATATGTTAGCAAGTTAAGGCTAAGCATTGGAAACCTAGATGATTATTGCGTTCACTGCCTATTCCCGAGTTGAAATAAGAACTTATATCATTGGATTTTTTTTCGATCTACCTCTGAGTCAGTGTAAGCATGATGCACTATGGATTATAATTGATAAGTAGACCAAGTATGTGCATTTCTTATTAGTTTCCATGCAATATCCTATTGAGTGATTATATGAGGTGTACGTATGTAAGGTGTTGAGATTTCAAAGAGTTCTAGTGTCGTTTACTTCAGATAGAGATCCAAGATTCACGTCCAGACTATGGAGTGAATTGTAAAGATAGTTGAGAAATCTTCTTAACCTCAATATGACATACCATTCACAAAAGGATGGACAAACTAAGCGATTGAAATTGGTCCAAGAAAATATGTTTTTAGCTTGTTTCTTGGAGTTTGGTGGTATCTAGAAGAAATATTTACCTTTATGTGAGTTCTCTTATAATAATAGTTATTAAGCTAGCATTGGAATGACTCCTTTTGAACCTTCGTATGGTCGACCTTGTCCTTCACCTAAGTGTTAGGTAGAGGTTGGAGATATAGTTTTGTTAGGGTCAGAATCAATTCTAGACTACATAGAGAGAATTTAGCAGATTTGCCAATGTTTGACTATAACACAGCTAAAAGATAAGAGATACGCCACTAAACATCATAGAGTTTTAGAGTTTTCAAATGATGATTATGTTCTGTTAAAAATCTCACCTATAAAAGGGTTTTATAGGTTTGGATTACAAGGTAAGCTAGGTCCAAGGTATATTGGGTCGTTCAGAGTGCAACAAAGGATTGGTCTTGGTTCTTACAGGTTAGATTTGCCTCCTCAGTTAGTTGGATTTCATAATGTCTTTCACCTATCTATGTTTTGCAAAATAGAGACTTAATTCACTCCAAGGATTGATTGGAATGAATTTGATATTTGGGAAGACTTATCTTATAATGAGCTGCCAATTCAGACATTTGATCGTAAGATTCAGAGGCTAAGAACCAAATAGATTCCTTTGGTTAGGTGAAATAGCAATTTCACAGAGATGAAGAACTAACATGGGTGCAAGAGTCTTATATGAAGGAGTAGTTTCCATTTTTCCTTAAAACTAAAGTTAATTTTATGTTTATTTTAATTTTGAGAACAAAATTGCTTTAGATTTAGGAGACTATAACAACCCATAACCTTAAGCTCGTGGTTAAGTCAGGCATACCTCGATTAGCGTGTGCATGGATTTATGCGATGGTTTGTGTTTAATTGGAATTCTTGATGAGTTTTATAGGTTGTAGTATAAAAGAGAATTTATATACAAGTCTATAATAGGAAAATACGTAAATAAATAGTAAAAATGGGTACAACAAGTGCGACGAGGGGGTCTTGAAATGAATATGCATGCCCTAAAATACTCTTATGCATGTCCGGTGAATTGTTTGGTAAGAAAAACATGAAGTATATATATTTATATATATGTAATATATATAATAAAATTATAAGTTTGGTTTAAATTATATAGAGTGTTAGATCTTCTTGATATGAGAGTAAGTGTTGATGGTGTCAACATGTGTGTCACATTAAAAATGTCGCGTTACAACATCAATCACTTGATCAGCCTCGAGATAGAGCGATGTGTATCTCGAGAAAAATCCATATATTTAAACTAAGACTTCAAGTTTTTCTTCACAAATTGATCGAGAGTGTGTGTGCAAGAGAGAGAGCAGTTGAGTGTTTTGGTGTTCTTATCTCTAGGGAATCAATTTAGAAGAGCTAATTTAGTGTGAATTGAAGAGATTAAACAACTAGAAGTCCAGAAATCATTGTTCTGATAAGTTTGGTTTTGATGTTTTTGAGTTGAATTCATAGTGGATGAAGATATCTCTATGAATTGTTGTTGTTATTGATTATAAATGGGTAAATAGCTCACTAGATGTCCTCCTTGATCTATTTTGAAAGTGTTGACTATTGTTGTGATGATTTGTGGATAGAATAGTTGTAGTTGCCTTGTTTACTGTCGAGACAATACAGGGTGGAGCGCACTCTACCTAGCAGAGGAGTGCAATCCCTTCATTAATTGGGACGAACCCAATTGATGGAGCGTGCCGCACCAATTAAGGGAGTGCGCTCCTACCCCAAAAAAATAGCAACTTTGTTGTGATTTAGTTATAATTTCTTGAGGTTTTAGGGATGGACTTAGGGGTTCTAAATATAGGGTATTAGATCTATATTGATCACAAATAGTTTGTGATAGGTGTTGGATCACCTAGAAAGTGTGAGTGACCTACAAAGTTATGGAATTTCTTAACAAAAACATAAATTGAGGAAGTATGGATTCGCTTACTTATCAATGTTGCTTAGCTATTTTAGTATATGTAGTTCATGTACTTTATGGGCATAATGGGTGGACTATATACACTATAATGTTTTTAATAAATGGAAAAGGTGTTTAATGTGATTCATGAAAGTAACTCCTGGAATTGAGAATAGGTTATATAGGAGGTCTGTTACCTTCTCGGCTTATATGTAACTTATGACTCAGTTAGAAAGGTTGCGTGGATTACATATTCACTAGAGGGTTTGGGATAGAACCATTGGACATTAATGGATTGACTATACAACACATCAGCTTATGTGTTGGTCTAGCAATCGCATTAATGGTGTCAATGGGTAATCGACCCTAGTTTTATAAAAAAAAATGGAAATCATAGTCTAATAGTCATTGACAGTCTTACTTGCATATGTTATTTATTGAAATATATGATTTTCATAATCATTTTAGTTAACATTGGTGCATATTGTTATTGCATAATATTCTTGATTATTATATGGAATGTTGATGGATTTGTGAATCCTTACTTACTAAACAAGTAGGAGCACTCACCTCAAATTTAATATTTTTGGTTCACTATCTAGTACTCAAGCGTAGAGAAAAGAAAAAATTTAGGAGTCTTATTATCTTCTTTTTGCCATAATGAGCCTTTCTGTATATATACATTATTTTAGTTGTTTTCTTGTATATGAACTATGAGGTTTATAATAGAGTTTTGGGTTTTGATAAACTCTATATTTCTATATATCGTTTGATAATCGAAATTTTTTAAAATTTTAGGGCTCAATTAAGGTTTCACGCCGAGTATCACCCTAATCGAGATAGGGGATGCTACAAACAGAGCCAACTTCGCAGAAATTAGAAAGTGAAGCTTTAACTTAGGTTAAATTGTAATTTAGGGTTTCTAATTGTTATTAAGGAGTACAAATAGGTATTAACAAGCGGTAAACTAAGAGGAGTTGTTAAAGGCTCCACCTTTAAAGTAATTTAGCATTAGTTTTAAGTATTAAGGAGTTTTGGTTGGAGAAATATTGAAGACTCCACGTTTGCAATCAATATTTGGTTTCGTTGATTAATTCAAAGTAATATATATATTCTTCTTTGTTTTGCAATGAATTCCATATTGAATTTTGATGTGTATGTTTCAATGATGAGTGAGTTGTCTATTTATTTTATGGATCAATGGATCCTATGGTATGAATGTTATGCTTTCTATAAGAATAACAATCGATAATAAAAAGTGCGATAGTTAGAATACGTATTGATTCTGAGCGTGATGCTTTAGACATCTTGATCATGTGTTTAATGAAGTTAGGCTTTAGAAGTTATCATACCATTGAATGTAATGACCTGAATATTCTAACTTGTGTCATGTGTCATTGCATGACTCTAACGGGGACTTTATCTGATGTGGCATACTTGATCAACCCTTGGGAGTCAACACCAAGGTATATTATGTTTGTTTGGTGTATGTAGTATTTATTTTATAATCAAAAATATCAAATTTCAGTTAATTATTGGTCTAGTAGCGTCAAAATACGAGTAACTTTTGATTATTGGTATTCGTGTATATTATGGGTACCCGAGTACGAGTAGGCGATAAGATAGGACAAAAATAGTTGTAGGACTATATTGCTATTTAGTTAATGGAATAACCTAAGTTGGAATTTTTATTTAAATTACCACATTACTATATTATTACAATGCACATTTAAGTAACTTATAAGTAACTTATGAATATAGTGTAGAAATAAAATAAGGCAAAATATGTACCTCGCGAGGCATACTATGGAAGGTTAAAATTAACATAAGATTCTCCTTCATTCATATTAAGGAACCAATTTAAATTCAACGGCCTATGGTATGTTTGGTAAATATTTCAAAAAATAAGGTCACTTAATCTACGTAAATGTATTGGTCGCATGGAAAATACATGAATGAACTAAAAACAAAATGGTCACTTTACACTTTGTAGGACACTTGGCATATATAGAAATAAGATGGAGAACTTGGATTTAGACTTAATTGAGCTAGGTTAACTTAATTAATCCATCACTAATTACAATGGTTCATTGATTGACTTTAGATTCAGCTACCACTAGCTCAGTATTAGAGACGATGATAGGTAGAAACTACTTTCCGCACGAGATATGGGCACTTCTAATTTACTGGCATGCCCTTTGGGCTAATGAATGCCTCAGTGATGTTCATGGATCTGATGCACCGAGAGTATTTGGATAGATTCATAATAGCGTTCATCGACGACATTCTCATTTATTTTAGGACTCGTGAGAATCACGAAGAGAACCACAAGATGATATTATAGACTCTGAAGGAATATCAACTATATGCCAAATTTCGTAAGTGTGAGTTTTGGCTTACAGAGGTCAGATTTTTAGGAAATATTGTTGGAGCTAGCAGAGTGCCAGTGGACCCCACTAAGATTAGAGCAGTAATTGATTAGCCTTTACCGACATCATTGACATACATCTGCAACTTTTTGGGATTGGCAAGATATTACTGGCGTTTTGTGCAGGATTCTCCAGGAATGCCACGTCGACGACACAATTGACAAAGGAGGAAGTTAATTTCCAGTGGAATGACAGTTGTGAGTAGGAATTTAGGACTTTGAAGGAATGACTGACTACAGCTTGGTGTTAGTGCTACTAGAGATAGAGAAGGGCTTCGATATCAACGCCGATGCTTCCAAGATTTTTTTAGGTTGTGTTTTGATGCAGGATATTAGAGTGATAGCTTACGTATCCCGATAATTTCAGATTCATAGAAACACTACCCAACTCATGACTTAGAGCTAGTTGTAGTATTTAAACTGAAGATCTGGTGTAATTACTTGTACGGTGAGAGGCTCAGTCTATACAGAGTCTAAAATATCTCTTCATCTAGAAGGAACTGAATATGAGACAGAGGAAATGGTTGGAGTTCAATAAGGATTATGATTTTTTATTGAAGTACCATCTAAGGAAGGCCAATATAGTGGTGGATGCTTTGAGCACGAAGTGGTTGGACATAAATATTGTGATATGTCATATAGCATACGAGTACGTGTTACTCGAGGCGATCGACACACTTTGTTTAGCAGTGATCTCAACAATTATTGAGGTAGTGATTTATAGTTAAATGAGGGCTCGAATAGTGTCAGTTGAGAGTGTACTTTAAGAGCAACAGGTTAATAAGCTATATCGAAAGTCTAATGTGGTGGCTTAGAGTCTAGATCACCCAGAGTGGAGTTAGCCAACAGACTCATGCCTTAGATTAAGAGAATGTTTGTGGATTCCATCAGCGGCTGAGATTCGAGAGTACATACTTCTAGAGGCTCACCAGTCACGTTTTATAGTTTATTTAGGTAGGAACAAGATGTATGCAGACATGCGACGTCTCTATTGGTGGCTTGGGATGAAGACCGACGTTTCTAATTACATTAGAGCATGTGAAATATGCCAATAAGTTAAAGTTGAGTATCAGAGGCCTAGTGGACTACTACAGCCACTTCCCATAACTTGGTGCAAGTGGGAGCATATATTGCAATTGACTTCTTCAGTGGATTGCCTCAGTCTCAGTGCAAACACGACGGCATATAATTTTGGACAGGTTGACTAATTTTGCACACTTCCTACCAATCTCTACTACACATCGAGTGGATAGGCTGGCTAGTTTGTATAAGCAAGAGATAGTCCGACTTCATGGAGTCTCATTGTCGATTGTGTCACAAAAGGGGCCACAGTTTATGTCACAAATTTTGGAAATGCACATAGGCATAGTTTAGCATGGAGTTAGATATGAGTATAGCCTACCATCCACAGACTAATGGACAGTCAGAGCGACTGATCTAATTGCTTGGGGACATGTTGAGGATGTGTATACTAGAGTACAGTGGTTCATTGGAGGAGTATATTTGTTTGTGTGAGTTTGCTTATAATAATAGCTATCAAGCCAATATTGGAATGGCACCATTTGAGGCACTCTACAGCACGCCATGCAGATCTCCATCAAATTAAGCAGAGCTTGAGGACGTGGCAGTTATTGGGCCAGAGATTGTACTAGGTCACATAGTGAAGATACGACAAATTAAACTATATTTGAAGGGTGCTAGGAGTGACAAAAGAAATATTACATCAAGTACCACGACGAGTTAGAGTATGATGAGAGTTCCTATGTGTATTTGAATATATCACCTATAAAAGGTCACAAGAGATTTGGAATCAAAGGAAAGATCACATTTAGGTTCATTGGTCCATTCAGAATCAAGAGAAGAGTCGAAAAAGTTGCATATGAGTTGGAGCTACAGCTACAGTTTGCTGGGATTCACCATGTGTTTCATATCTCGATGTTTAAATTGGATGGGTCGAGAAGAAGAAGGTGACCGATGGTGGATTTGAGGCAGATAGACCTCAAAGAGGTCATCCCTAACAAGGAGCAGCCAATTCGGATATTGGACCGTAAGGTGAAGGTAATGAGGAATAGGGAAATCTCATCAGTACTTGTTAAGTGGCAGCATCACGAATACGAGGAATTGACCTAGGAGTTGGAGTCGTATATGCGCGAGCACTTCCCTAACCTATTTTGATTCCAGTAAGTCCTACTTTAAGTTATTTCAATTTCGAGAGCGAAACTCTTATTAATTGGGAAGTTTGTAATGACCCGAATATTCTAACTTGTGTTACGTGTCACTGCAGGATTCTGTCGGGAACTTTATCTGACGTGGTGTACTTGGTCAACCCTTGGGAGTCAACACCAAGGTATCTTATGTTTGTTTGGTGTGTGTAGTATTTATTTTATACTCAAAAATGTCAAATTTCAGTTAATTACTAGTCCGACTGCGTCAAAATGTGAGTAAGGTTCGATGGTTAGTATGCGTGTATATTATAGGTACCTGTGTATGAGTAGACGATAAGATAGGGAAAAAATAGTTGTAGGAATATAACGCTATTTAATTAAGAGAATAGCCTAAGTTGAAATTTTTATTTAAATTATCACATTGCTATATTATTACAATGCGCATTTAAGTAACGTATGAATATAGTGTAGAAATGAAATAAGGCATATGATGTACCTTGAGTGGCGTACTACAGAAGATTAAAATTAACATAAAACTCTCCTTAATTCATATTAAGGAACTAATTTAAATTCAAAGTCCTATGGTATGCTTAGTAAATATGTTGAAAGATAAGGTCACTTAATCTATGTAAATGTATTAGTTACATGGAAAATACATGGATGAACTAAGGGGAAAATTATCATTTTACACTTTGTAGGACACTTGGCATATGTGGAAATGAGATGGAGAGCTAGGGTTTAGAATTAATTAAGCTAGGTTAGCTTAATTAATCCATCACTAATGAATTTTCAAATAAATGTATAAAGGGGTAGAAGTCATTAGGGACTGAACTCAAATTCATTTCTAAGAGCTCTAGAAAGAAAATTGGAAGGAATCCCACCATTAATGGAGTTGGAGAAAGCTTGAAGACAACAAAGAATTTAAAAATCCTTATGGTCTCAAGGCATGTTTTACACCTTCTCTGTAATAATTTCTCCTATTTGAATTCTTCTCCATGCTTTAAATTCTTATTGATTTGTTTCCTTTTTAATGATGATCTTATTTATGCAAGCTACTTCTTCATACTCTCATCTTCCTAATCTTGCTTGCATCCCCTTTAATAAATCAACAGCACACACATGTATATTGATCAACTAAATTCATGCATGGCTTTCTGGAGTGTTTAAGGTTGGTCTAAATTAATGTGCATTAATAAAAGAAATGATTCATAAATGGATGGCATATTCAATAGCTAAGATTAAATTATTTGAGAATTGGAAATTTGAGTACAACATTGATTTAGCTAATAACTTAGGTATTAATTAGAAACACTTAAGTACCTAAGTCAAATAAATAAAGTAAGCTAATTCTATTTATCTAATATACCTAAGTGGTGAAATAAAGACAATTAGGCCTAAAGACAAATGAATTAATTTACTTGGATAAATTAATGAATTTTATTAAGTTAATGCAATAATTACACTTGAATCATTTAAATAAATTAGAGGGCTTGAATTTAATTGAAAGAAAAAGCCAAAGTTGATTGTAAGACAAAAATGGGTATATAAGCTAGTTTGATGTGCCAAAGTAAGCTAATAAAATAATTTACTATTGCATATAGGTAAAAGTGAATCTTTTATATGACCAAAGATTAATCTAGTGTTAAAATAATAATAGTAATAAATGATATGATTCTGAAAATAAGTTTGAAGAGATCTAATGATGCATTAAGTGGTTATACATATTTATATATCATACATACATACATAAAAAGTAAATCATACTATGGACTGAATTATACTTAATAGAGGATTAGTAAGAGAAACAAACTCTGACACACTAAAACCAACTAAAATGATGTAAGGGACTTAGCATGCAAGAGTTGAAAATCAGGGCTTAGTTCGGGGTCGTATTGGAGCCGCGAGAGAGCATATTAGCATAGATCTGAGGTACGTAAAACTAGCTAGGAAATGTACAGTAATTCAATGTGCTTTATATTTTATTGCTATTGCATTATCTCACATTTCTTGGAATTCCCACTCCAATATGAGTGTCTGACAGTCAAGTGAGTCAAGAAGGTGTCTTTGATTGGGTAGTTGTCGGCTAGCTACTGGAGCCATAACCTCGATTTAATGGATTTTTTAGTCGGGATAAGATGTGTTTTACTCGAGGTACCATTGATATCCTTCAATCGCTACAGTCTAGGTACAGCAGGCGCTACCTCATCCAAGAACCAGTGTCTGCTTGGCGTTGCTGCGACTCTTTGACCCCAACCCTGTGGCACCCACACTCGATAGTCTTAGACTATTTTGGCTCCTCTCTAGCTGCTTCTTTTGACACTCTTTTTTTGTTGTATTTTAATTATTTAGTCTTATTGTCATGCATTCCTTATATCTTTCTTTCTATCCAAATGAGCTTTAGACTGCTTTATTTATCTTGAAATATTGTTTAGATCCTAATGCTTTTACTTATTGGACTTTTCATTCTTATTTTTGAATGATTTCATATCAACAGTCGAGCAAGGGAAAGGCGGCAATATTAGGCAATCTACTTTGAGGACATCGGAGCGGCCCTCCCGTACTCACTTTTGTAGGTTTTAACTGTTTGTATTACATATATATATCTTGTTTTATCACTCTTGGGGTACTTTATGTGTTTTGATAGATGATTATAACTTGTATATTACTTTTGTATACATTTTACACTTGATATATAGGTTCGATATAGATATATTTACAGGGTTCCATATGTAGGTTGTCCGACTTTTTTTACATTATCGTTGATTTATTTAATGTATTAATTGCTTCCGCTAACTTGTGAAACTTGAAAAATACTAATAACTCGACTTGAACTTATAAATTTACTTATATGGACGGACCTAAAGGCTAACTAGGCCTGCGTTGACCTTATAAGGCTTGCTTGGGGTCCACGTGGGTTTCGCTCGGGCGAGGCCCAATTTGTGGGTAACTAAAGCCGTCAAATTGAAGCTTCTAATCTGAACATGAATAGGACAACCGTAATATAAAGAGATAGTTGTTGATTGAGGAGGCACGGATAGTAAACTTATTTGGATATGAACCCCGGTGACTTGAGCTTAAAGCAATGTGGAACTTACGTTATTCACACCGATAGGTGGAATTCTTGTTTACACGTTAGAATCTTCTCAATCACCACAGTGGGTTGAAATGGATTTGATAGGAATTTTTCTATTCTAATGAGGCACTGCACAAAACATATTGAGATGTACACATGAGTAGAAACATAGTATTAAATTACCTAGGTGAAGTTGTGAACTAAAATATGCTTAATATAAGAAGTCAACTAAAGTTTAAAGTGAATTTTTAGATAACTTAAATCAGTAGAAAACCAATTAAAAGTGAATCTCTTAGCAATAATTCAAGTTAAGTAGATAATATACAACTAGTAAAAAATCTTTTCCCTAAGGACGATATCCGTGATCAACATAAGTTGATTGCACTATTACTACAAGCGAGGCATTATACTTCTAGTATGCACATTAAGTTTTTGGCGTCGTTGCCGAGGATAGGTAGCCATTAGTATTACTTAGTTAGTTTGATAATTGCTAAGTTTTATTTTCAATACTTTAATTTTCAATTTATAAAAGCAAAAAAATATATGTGTTTCAGTTTGACTTTTTGCACTTGATCTTTTTGTGCTTTCTTTTAAGGGATACTTGGTGCATGCGTAGCAAGGGAGAGAATGACCTAGTGCCTTACGATCTAGAGATTAAGAGAACAACCAAAAGAAAGAAAAAAACAAGCGTCAAAATGGCTGAGGAGGAAACTAGAAACCAATATTAGGGTCAAGTGAATAACTAACCCACAAGTGATCTAGTAGGACAAGATAGAGTGCAAGGACAGAGATGCCTTCGTGAATACTTTAAGCCAAAAGTTTAGGAAACACACAATAGAGTGATGAGGCTTCCAGCCAATACCACCGAGTTCAAACTACGACAATCTCTAATAAACGTGGTGCAAAATAGTATGTTTAGTGGGCTATCCAACAAAGATCCGGTTGAAATGTTGAGAACTTCTTGAAGAAGTACAAGATCGTGCACATCACCAGAGTTATGAAAGAGTGATCAGGATGCGAATTTTCACATTCTCACTAGATGGATGAATGCAAGGTGTATGACCTCGTGGGAAGAAATCGACAAAAGATTTCACGACAAGTTCTTTCCCCTTCTAAAGGTCAGCAAAAGGAAACTTGAGATTAATCAGTTCAAGCAAAAAGACCTCGAGTCTCTTGGTAAGGCTTGTAAAAGATTCATAGAGATGGAGAAGAGATATTCAGGATACAAATACATGAAATAGGAACAACTCCAATTTTTTTACTATGGGATGAACCACAGCATGAGAACGTTAGTAAATGCGGCATCAGGTCGTTTTCTACTTACCAAGGATAAGGGTGGAGCATTGGATCTGTTTGATCTTATGTCTCAAAATTCTACCATTCCACAGTAAGGAAATTAGCGGGCATCTACGATATTAACTCGCAAGCATCAATTATGGCACTACTATTAAATCTATGTAGTCAGATGAAAAAACTTCAAATGGTACAGAAATGTCCACAAGTAGCATAGTAACCTAAGAATTACCAAGGCATGGTAGTTAACCAGATGGACTTACAGAGGGGAATAGAACATGAAGACATCAACTTCGAAAACGACCAAGGCTACGGGAACAATTTCAGGTCGAGAGGAGTGGCTTCTCAATGGTTTTATCAAGGATACAACAACAACCCGAACTTTTCCTATAAGAATCCCGATAATGCATTGAATTTACCTCAAGGCTTTGAACAACAAGTCCAATGGGGGAAGCTGGGGTAGAGCGAAGAGATGACTTCACTGAAGTCAATTGAGAAGTATTTGCAAGCCATGTAAGTAAGAGATAGGGAGCGGCATGAGAAGCATGTGAAAGAGTTAGAAGGAATAAAGTAAGCCAAGGGATGGATAATGAGCAATCACAATCCATTAAAAATCTAGAAATGGAAATTTGTCAACTTGCGATAGCCTTGAACTCAAAAAAGGAAGGACATTTTCCTAGCAATACCATCACAAATCTGAAGGAGAACATGAGTGCCATTTGCATGATGAGCACTATGACAATAAAGAAATCAAGACAAGACCAAGTAATGTACAAGCATGATGAGATGCATGAGTACGGAACAAAAGTAAGGCAAGATGAGCTTAATGGGTTCAAGAAGCAAAAAAACCATTGCCTTGAAGAAAAAGAAAGGAAAGCAACAGTGAAAGGTCAAGAAAAAAGATAAAAGACCTCCTGAAGAAAACCCACAAGGTAATGACATTAAGTTGGTTCCAAGGAGATGGAAACCAAAGATCAATTTTGTCCTGCGACTTCAACCTATCAACATGAGAGATCCTAGAGACATAAGCATATCGATAAACATGGCGAGCATCGGTTCTAAAATGTACTATATGATAGGGGAGCCTCAGTAAATGTCATTCCACTGATGGACATGATACATACCAACTGGAAGATCAATTGTCCATACGATGAATTCGTAAGAAGAATACAATAATTTGATACCTACTATGAGAAGAATTTGGAATGTACACGTAAAAGTAAGTAGATTCACATTCATCACGGATTTCGAGTCATAAATCACAACATGGACGATGATGTATCTATGATATGTGGGCGACTATTATTAAATATGGCTAAAGCAGATTTGGACATAAGAGAAAGAAAGATAACGATGAGTATCGACGAGGGCAATGATGCTGAGAAGGCTATCTTTGTCGATGGTGAAGAAGTACATCCAAACGGGAATGACATTGTAGTCTCTGATTTGCATATGAAGCTTCTCGATGTAGACATGGACTAAACGAGTAAAAAATATGTCAGGTTGATGACGTTAAATTAAGAGTACTAGGAGGTAGCCCAGGGTTTTAAAATCTCATGTTTTATAATTTTATTTAGTAGTTAGTGATTTAGTTTAATAATTAGAATTCATGAGTTTTAGTGCCAAATTTTGAAAAATTTGTATTGAATGTGTAGGAAAAACCATTCGGTGGGTGGTGATTCAATAGAATGGAAATGTATCCCTAGCTCATTAAATAGTGAAACAGAGCAAAGGAGTTCAAAGCAGTGAAGGTAAGTTGCATGGGCAAATCAAAAAGTAAAATTTATTAATTTTTATATTTTCATGAGTTTTGTGTGGTCACAACACCTTGTGTGAGTTATACACAAAGTCAGAGGTGCGCTGAAGGAGAATTAGTGAAAAATCATTTGCAAAGATGTTGGCAGATGAGCCTACGCTATGGGTATAGGCCACAATGTTGAGGTGGCAGCAGGATAAAACCATGAAAATGCCCAACCGCATCGTTGACTTAGTGGGCGACATTGAGGTCAAAGTAAGGGTTTTAAACCCATTTTCACATCATTCTCCATACTTTCACTTAAACCCTACAAAAACCCCCAAGCATACACCCCTCTAGAGCCAAAGTTTGATCATTTTCAAGTGAGATTAGTGAGTTCCTAGTGATTTAAAGTGAGGATACAAACACATTATGGATTTACACAAGTAGAAGAGCTAGGGCTTAGATTTTTGGATTTAGATTCCAATGAGAGCTAGGTTTCTAGTTGATGAGAAAAGTGAGAGGGATTGGATTGGAAAAGTCTTGGAGGAGTGATCTACAGTGGATATTAATCCGGCATTGAGGTACATTTGCAATTTCGTCTAGTTATGCATTGAGTTTGGAAAAATTGATGATATTGTATGAAATTGTGGATTTGAGGTTGTAGGATAGGTTTTGCAAGATAATGTCAATGTGAGCATTACCATCACCCATGGAGACTTAGTTACATATTTGCATTATTTGGCGTATGCATGATCCATGTTATAAGAATTTTGATTTTTAGGTGATTTGAAGACCAAGTTACATTGCATTTTTGTTAGTTGCTTGAATTTGAAGGAAATGACAAGAACGAGGAAACAAGTTAGCCAAACGAAAGCAAATGACTTTGAGGAATCTACCTCTAGGAACCAAGCCTAGACCTTTTAAACCCTAATATTTTATTTTAAAAGAAGTTAAGGATTGATATGAGAAAGTTTTACGCTAGGAGTTTATTTGCAAAAGGAGAATAAATTTGTCTGGCAAATATGATAAAAGAGTGAACAATTTCGTTAGGCACTAAAATTGGGAGCAACACACTCAAGATTATATGGATAATAAAGTAAAAGGAGTAAGTGGGATTGTTTTTGAATTCTATGTGAATACAAAGTTCACGGCTAAGGATGAGCTTGTGAAGGTGAGAGGGATTTTTGTTCCTTTCAATAGGCGTGAGATAACTAATTTATATGGATTAGAAGAATTAAACTCGTATGAACCCGCACCTAGTTTCTCGATAAGATTATATGAGAAGACCTATAACATATACACATTTAGAGCTATAGAAGATGCATTGGTTGTCCCAAGACAACTAAGATGTGTGATGGGAGCTAGGAATGTGCCAAAGCACATTAAGAAGGGGAGCATTAGAAAGGTTTACAGAATGTGGCAATATTTTTTTTGTTACATTGCTATATTCTACGTCTCGGCGGGGTGAGATCAACAAGTCAAAAGTGGATTGCATTTATGAGATTACGCAGTTTTGGGAGATCAATATTAGGGAGATCTTACACACCAATCTGAGGGAGTCAATTATGTTAGAAAGGGACAAAAAATTGTTGTTTCCTACTTTGATTACTCAAGTGTTCTTGAAGATCGAAGTGAGAATGAGATATGATGGAGAATTTGATATAGAGGCCTAATAAACCATGGAAGATGCTTTCATGCTCACATTAAATTCATCACATGGTTACCAAGACTCCGAGGAGGAAAGAAAAGTAGAGAGAGGGCTGGGGAGTAAGACATGAGACTAAGTTATTGGCCAAGAGGTAAAAGGATCAGGCAACAGCAGAAGCAATAGCAGCAGAATTATCCCGAGACCTAGAAAAGGAGGAAAATGAAAAATATGAGGAGTAACATCAGCAAGGATTTACTGAGGGTTACTCGTTTGTAGACCAGAAGATAGAAGAATAAGACTCGGACAGTTCTGAAGTCTTTCAACCCCCTCCTCCACTACAAGCACGTGTACCACTACCTTAAGATTTGACTCCATGACAAAAGAGGTTATGGATAATAGAGATGAGGAGATTGTAACAGGAGGATAAGGCGCAATACCAGGCAGTAATGCTAAGATATGTGTAGGATATGGAGAAGAGAGAGCATCACCAATGGAAAAGGGTAGTGCAATTTCATGTTGTTTATCAATCATCATAAAGTCAGAGCTAGATATAAGAGGAACAAACGTTTGAGACCTACTGATTGGTCATTCGGCTTTCCAGCAGCACCAGCATACATGTTTAATCAGAATTTGGTGAAGAGCATGATGATGGAACATCCATTGACACCATCGCAGGCTAGAGTTGATGATGCAGATGATGATGATGATGATGATGATGATGATGATGATGATGATGATGATAATGATGATGATGATGATGATGATGATGCACAGTCCTGAAGTCAGTGTTTTAGGATTCCTTTAGACCTAGGGAGTTAATATGACTTTAATACCATTTATACTTTTTTAACATTTTGGGTGTTTTGTTAACGATTTAGTTATTTCAATTTTAATATTTAGTTTAGTTTATTATAACTCGTGTTATTACATAAGTTTGTGTGTTTTAGTGTCTTCATTTTTCAAGCTTATTTTTAAACTTTCAGGACAAGGTTTAGTTTAAGTTCAGGGGGTATCGACACTCACCACGCTATGGGAAGTGGTAAGATAGGCTAAGAAATAAGGATAAACAATACAGGTATACAACAGCAACAACAACATAGCCTCACTCCCAAATTAACCGGGGTTGGCTACATGGATCAAACTTTTCCATTGTGCTCGATTAAGTGTAACTAGGTGGGAATGCCCCAACGTTTATATATGTTTGATCCATTTCATGAAAAGTGACAAAAGTTTTACGCTGGCTGTCAACCTATCGCAACCCTCCTCCATTTTCCAAGAATGGAAAATGAGCTTGGGGCCTCCCTGCCCCACTTTTCGGGTATGAAAAGTGAGTTTGGGAACTCCCTTACCCATTTTTTGGTATGAAGAAATAGGCGTCAGAGTCCTCCTCCTTTATCCGGACTTGGGACCGGCTATGTAGCGTACATAGCGTACAACATAGGTGGAGTTATAAACAATACAGGTATGATCATTTTAATTTTAATTTAATGCGGTTAAGGACGAAAATATGGTAGTGTATAAATTTTTTGTTTTACTTACTATATAAATGTTTAAGTAGTATATATTAGGTTAATATATTAATATGGAATGAGTACATTGTTAATGCCTTTAATTGTGGATGAGTAAATTACAAGTATCTTGTTGATATGAAACTCAATAAAGTATTTTAAATTTTTGAACAAGAAACAATGAAATGTAGAAAACAACAATGTGATTTCATGATTAGAAACCTAGAGTTGGGGAAGACCTTGAACTTGAAACAAAAGCAAGAAATTAGAACACTTCTTGTGGAAAAAGTTAGATCTTTAAGGATTATATAAGCGTGAATCTTACTTGAAAATAAAAGGCTAATAAAGATTTAGTGCAGAGAGGGGAAGAAATAGGCATTATATAGAAAAAGTAGGAGCTAACTTACTTGATTTAGTGAAATTGAGAAGTGCTAATAAGAGTTTTGGAATAAAAAGAAAAAAAATGAGAGAATCCTACAAGTTCTATAGGAAATGGAGCAAAGAACTTGATGGTTGAAGAATAAGTCCATAGGAAAAGGAGCGGAGATTATTAAATAAAAAGTGAAAAGAAGAAGAAAATAAATCAGAAAGAGAGTTTTAGAGAAAGAAGGGGAAAGTAAACTACAATTCTTTAAATAAAAGATTTAGCTCAAGTGCGAGTAACTAGTTAAGTTAAGTTTTCATTCCAACCATGTAAAAGTCATATTACTATAAGAAGACAAGGCTTTTGAGGCACACAATAAATATAGTTGTAAAAGCTATTATTTACAACCCCTGTCCCAAATACCTATAATATTTACAACCCCAACATTAAACCACAAACTAAAAATAAAAATAAAAATAAAAATAAAACAAAAAACCTTTTTTCTATCACCCCAAATAGCTTAAAGAAAAAAAAAATGAAAAAGGGGTAGCACGTGATTCATTTTCATAGAGTGGTTAGGGATCGAGTTTTCACTAAAGGTTTAAAAGGAAACCTCTTTGACTTCTCGAAACCTAGAATTCTTGTTAAAGGTGGATAATTCGAAGATTGGATCAGCCCTAGAAGTGAGAAGATAGAATGGAACGACTTGATTCTTGAAGATTCTTGAAGGTTTTGAAGGAATATTTGATTAAAAAATTCATGCCATTGTTGTTTTTTAATAATGGAGGAGATAAAGTCATGTTGAAGGTAGGGATTTTGAAGATCGTACTTCCTTTAGAAGTGAGAAGATACGAAGGAACGACTTCATTCTTAAAATTCTTCAATTCATCAGTCTCATTCTTCTTAGTCCGCTGAATGTAAGTGAAACATTAATTAAAAGCTTTCAGATTAATCAATCCTTATCATTCTTATTCAAAATAATTTTTTGAAGTATATAATGTAGTAATTGTGAAATGAAGTTTCATTTAGTATTGAGTTGGGTTGCAATTAAAAATATTTGCAAGTCGTTTTTTGTAATGAAATATGTTAGGGAGACCATTGGGCAATAAGTGGGTGTAACTATACAAATGAACCTAATTTTGAAAGAAAGAGAATTTTTTTAAGCATCAGGGAAGAAGAGAGTGATATATATAAATATTGCGCTGTCGTCAATGACGAGTTCCTCGATAAGCAGATCGAGTTCTAGGCCACAATTGAACCTCAATGCTACTGCAATTCAAGGGAATTTTGAGGAAAGTAACCCAACAATTATCTTTCCTAACCAATTTGATGATATCTTTAATCTGGCTTTGGACATTGGAGGATCAATTTCATTCATTTTGCTTACATATTTCAACTTTTCATCAAGCCTCAATCCAAAATTAGAATTTAGTTGGGGTCGGCTACATTGATCAGACTCTTCCATTGCGCTCAATTTAGTGTAATTAATAGCATGCTTTCTAAATCATTTCAATCATTTCCAATCAATGCGTCTCAAGTTAGTTTTGTCTTCCGTACCTCGTTGAATTTCTTTAGGTTTTATTAAGGGCGTACCAAATGTTTATAGTTACAGTGATTCTTGTTTTAGTATGTTTTAATCATCTAATTCTTTAGTACTTTAATTCGGAGTATTTTTTATGATTGCAGTCATTCACCACCCATAAAGATCACTAGGTATCATTTTGATCTTCTTATCCCCTATTTGCATTGACATTGGCATTGCAGAGCCCCTAATAATGTTGCAGTATTTGTTCCATTGAAAATAAAATCACGCATTACACTTGGAAATCAAGATCTTTGACCTTCACAGTTATGTCAACATAAAAACACTTGCACTTTAAAACACGCGAGTTAGAGCATCCAAATATGGGTAGGATAGTAGGGGTGATATACAATTTGACTGAAGGGGTTGGAGCTCTCGTATTTTACTAGTAACTTTTCATTCACTATCAACTAAGCTCCCCTAAATTAAGTAGTTTAATACACTATCAAGTGTCATCAATGTAAGAAATAAAAGTCATGAGAAGTAAAAATTCTTTCACTATCAACTAGGCTCTCCTTTCATTTTTTTCATATATTCTTTGTTTTTTCTTTAATCAATTATTTTCTCCTCTGACACTTTTCCTTTGATTTTTTAATCAATTATTGGCTCCTCCAATACTTTTTCTTTAATCGATTCTTTGTTTGGGTGGGCTTTTATTCGATGAGAAGTGACTTTGGAGAATGCAATTCTAATTGGGCTTCTTAGGTCATGGAATTCCTATACTTTTTGGGTGTTCGATTAAAAGGTGATAGGTCTTTTGGGGTATCTAATAGGAAAAAGGGTCATCGCATATACCCCAATTTTTGTAATTTCTAATATTTTGTATATATATTTTATAATAAATAGATTCCCACCTCTTTTCATAAAAAATCTATTCTTTATCTAAAAATCCCCCTGCGAGTTCTTTTTTGGATAAGAAAATGATATTTATGTGTGTATATATATATATATATATATATATATATATCAAAAATTGCAATAGAATAGGAGAGTAATTTTGTTTCCCCTTGTACACCATTATATATTTACAAATCCATATTAACCGAGACTTCCAAAAGAACAACAAAACAACCACTGCCTCTCCCTTGCGAGTTTTGAGATAGGAATGATTCGAAGAGTTACATTGCATTAATTGATCATTTTGATGAATATATAAGAATCACAGGTTCAAACTAAATTTAGTGTTTTATTCTTATTAACTACCCTAAGTTTGGGATCTAACCATTTCTCATTCACGTCCATCTTGGAATGGCGGTTTATGATTTCATTGTCTTAGTTTCAAAAAAAATAGTAATTTGGGGTTTGTATTTAGGCCTTTTAAAGGAAACCCTAATTTGAAAGTATTAATTTTTATATCTCCTTCTAAAATGTAATTTTGTGGTCTTTCAAAAAATTCTTTGTTTTGTTTAAATAGATAAATGGATTGCTCTCTCTATCAGCGTTGAATAGAGAAAGAAATGACTTCGGGTAAAGTCTTGAAGAACTCATCAGACCTAGAACTAAGGAGATAGGAAGGAAAAACTCTAAGTGATTCCTCAAGTTCTTCCATCAATCTTTTTGTTCTTGTCATTAAGGAGTTGGAAGATGATGATATTTCTTTTCAAACACTTTGTTCTTTGATTTCTTCTTTAATTAGTTCTTTCTCTATGATGTCGAGCATTTTCGTTTGATTTTCTTGAGTCTATGTTGATTTTTCACCTAACCAATTTAATGTTATTTGGTTTTTTTTTTGTTGGTGATTCTATCGTCTTTTTTTTATTTTATTTTTTAATTGTCTTTTCACTCAACCATATTTTAATATTAGTTGGTTTTTTTCGGTTGATATGTCTTTGTTGTTGTTTAGGTTCATTGATTTATTATTAATGATGTCCATTTTTTATTATTTTATTGAAGAGGAAAACACCTGTACACCACTTCCATTAATAAGAAAAAAAGGTGTACAGAGAGATTATTAGAAGAAGAAGGAGAGCAATTAACTTAGGCCTCAAACCCGTAATCTTTTTTTTTATAAAAAAACCCATTATATTTTCAATGTACTTACAACTCAAATGCCCAAATTTTTTCTACATGCTATACTATATGTATAGTCTTGTGTGTGTATATTGTAAAATGAATGATTTAAGCCAATTTATCCCCTCACCCACTCTAGTTTTCATTTATGAGTTCTTTTATTCAATACAATCAAATGCACTTAATAAAGCACAATGGAAAAGTTCGATGCATGTAGGCGACCCCAATTAATGTGGGACAGAGACTATGTTGTTGTTGTTGTTATTTTATTCAATACAACTTTTCTTGTCACACATTTGCTCCAACTAGCTAAAGAGTAGGAGATTACACTATATTTGATGTTTATCTAATATACAAAAAAAAAATTCTTACACGAAATATGTAATGCAAATTGTTTATAAAATTTTTAGCTCATATGCTTAATATTATTATCACTATTTTGTAAGTAAGCCTCATCATATTTGTATATGTTACGAACTTAAACAAAGTCGAATAACGATATATTTCGAGATTCATGTTGACACAACTAAAATTGGCGCACCAAAACATCTCAAGTTAGATCGATAAGGCATATTAACTTGTTAAAAGAAAAGATTACGATAGGTCCTAGTTAATGTTGGAGTCACTTGTCAATAAAAAAAACCCATTAAAGTTATTTAAGTTAAATGTGAAATAAGCTTGATTCATATATTGAATTTTGAATTTAAGTTAATACAAGTCTTTCACTTTTTGCTCATAATTCCTTGTTCATCATAAAATAATAAAAAAAATCATATAACTATTTCCTTTAGGGATCCTTCATGTAATTGCTTATAAGATGTTTGTTATTCTATATTCTCCTCCTATAAAATTTAAAAAAAAATTCTTCCATTTTTATTATTGTGATGTGAAATATGTCATTCTAGAAAACAATATATTACACTTGATCATAAGATGTGTGTTCTTTATATAGATCATTCTTTTATTTTAGAGCTTTTATTTTTATTGATTCTTTTCTTTTTATTTCTTCAAAAGATTGCTTCTATTTGTTTGGTATGAGTATGATATATCTAATCAATTTGACCTTAGTTGCTAAATCATTATTGGATGTTTCACTATTATGCAGTTCACCATTATTATTATTTTTTTCAAGTGACTCTTTATGCATAAGTATCATGTTTAAATTATGTGTGTGTATGTGTTTGTTTTAAACATCTTATACTTGGTTATTTATAATATACACTTTTTGAAATTGAAAGTTTGCTATTTTGTTTCTAAAGTTGAAGTAGAACTTTCGTACAGTTATCGAGTATGATTATTGATAAAATTTGGATTTCTATTGAGGATAAAACCTCAAAAGCGTATAGAGATGGAGTTAATAAGTTCTTAGATTTTGCATTTGCTAATAATGGGAATGAGAAAAAAATATGTCACCCTTGCAAGAAATGTTGCAATGCTTTTCTATATAAAAGAAATGAAGTTAAAGACCATATATTCATGAAAAGGCTTTTACAAAAATATGGGAATTGGATAAATTATGGTGAGGATTATGCTTTTTGTATGATCAAGATAATGTTGTTCGTAACAATGAGCCTATTCGAGATGACATAGCTAAGATGGTGAATGAGGCATTGGATAATCCACATATTGGTAGTGATCAAATGAAGGATGACATGCTTGAAAATGGTAATGGTTCTGAGCCGAATAAAGAGACTTTGGCGTACTTGAGACTCTTGCAAGAGGCAAGCCAAGAACTTTATACAGGGTGTAGTAGTTTTAATGCGCTTTTATTTATTGTTCACTTATTAAATATAAAGTGTTGTGTGGTTGGACGAATAAGTCATTCGTAATGTTGTTGGAGCTACTCAAGACATAGTTTTTTTAGGACAACAGATTTGGAGTTCATTTCACAGACATTCGATGCTAGTTCTAATAATTGCATGTTGTTTAGAAATGAATATGCAAATCTTGATTAATGTGAGATAAGTCATACATATAGATTCAAACAATCTAAAGATGATTCAAGTGAAGGGAAAAAATTATTACTAAAAAAATTAAATACTTTCCACTAAAGCCAAGATTGAAACGATTTATTATGTTATCAAAAACTGCTGCATTTATGAGATGGCATGCAAATGATCGTACTGATGTTAGAATATTAAGACATTTTGCTGATAGTGCTGCATAGAAGACTTTTGATCAAAGAAATTTAATTTTTTCCATAGAAAAGGAAAAATTGGATATGCTGGTGTAAGATATGATGTAAGCTTAATATTAACACGTTATGTATACAACGTATATATTAATGAATTCGATAATTTTTTTATTTCAATCCAATGCATAAGTGGATAGAGAAGATACTAGTAGATGAAATGTATGGATCAAAACACATATGACAAAACTTGGAGTTCAATTAGATCCTAACACTGAAGTTGTTGTTGTACGTGTAAATGCAACTTCTATTTGTTTTTGTTCATCTTACTTGATATGTAACTTGTATTCATTGATTTTACATGTTTGTAGTCCGAGTTGCGTGAGAGACTTGCTAATGTCGTAGAGGAGGAAAGCACGTAAGAGCATATGGATATAGTTTTTGATGACTTTATCGGTAAAGATTTACGTGGACGAGTCCAAACTTTTTGCTTAGGCCTTTCTAAAAAAGATGTTTTGAAGAATTTGCACAAGTTCCTAGCCCTGAAAAGTAGAAATAATATGGGAAGATTAGGGAAGAGATGAAAGGTCAATTCGAAGACTACATGAAAGCAAACATGCCTACTTTGGTCTAGTCATATTTAGATAAAATAGGCGTTTCAATTCCTTCAAGTTACATTCAAGTATAAATAGTAAAACATATAATTGCGTAGTCATGTATACTCAATATGTCAAATAATTAAGGGGCCTTACTTGATTTCACAGGTTCCTCACGCACCTAGTGCACATCAATTACTCTCACCTAGAGCATTTCCTCAAAACTTGTCTGCATCTCACGGTCTACATGAAGGATCAACTCAAATATAGTAAGTAACCTGAAAAAATTATTATTTTTATTTCATAATGTTCATTCGGTGAAAATAAAGTTTTAATTAAGAATTGTGTTCCTTGTGTGAATGATGATCCTTGATCAATTATTTGTCTTTTTGATCAACTTTACCAAGTGAATTGTATGTATACTTATAAATTAACATTCATAATGCTTAATCTTAAGATTAATGGTATTATCATTAAGTTTTTTACCCATAAATTTGTGTTGATGATCATATGCATTACTTCCCCATAGTTGTATTTTGGTTTTCTCAATTAAGTTTCAAAATCATGTTTGTAACTAGAGACATAGTGCCAAAGGGAAAGTTGGATTTATTTTCTTATTCTTTTTCTATGTATAAATATTGTATGAGGTACGCATGTTGTTTATACTTGGGATGTATTTTTATGCACTACTTTAAATGGGTGAAAGGCCTCTAACACAACTTCAGAATGCTAAAATAAAGTCTTCGGATAGAAAATACAAGTAAAGAATGGAGGAACCAAACAAAGAATTAAGGCGCGTATTCGCACTCTTTTAGATAAGATTTCTCCCTACCAGTCGAAACCCCAAATACGTAGGGGATTAATCAAAACTTGCCTTCATGATATAACAAAGTCTCTAATGGTTGTAGGATGATATGTATGAAACAAAACAACAACTAAAAACACATTTTGAAAGACTTTGAGACAATGATGATACAAATAAGAACATATTTTCATTCAAAAGCCTTTAAGTTTCAATGTGTTTACTACATACTAGATCTCTTTGATTTATAGAAAATCAAGAGACTTGTTGTCTATCCACAAAGAGGTGAGTTTTGGTGCGAATAGGTACCAAAAAATAGAACACCTAATGTTCACGACTTTTGGTTTTGGGCGCTGAGGCATCAACTCGGCACTTCAGCAACAAAAATAGTAAGCTTCTGGTCTTGGCGCTGAGACTAGCGCTTCAGCGCCAGACGCAAAACCTTTTTTTTAAATCCTAAAATTTCCCCTAATTTTTAAATTATATGGACATATAAAATAAAAATTACACTTCAGAAATAACATGACCAAAAAATATATTACATCATTCTGAAATCGATACATAAAAGAGAAATGTCTTTTGACTTCAGCTTTTCGTTTAGTGCAAACACTTCAAAGTCTCATCAGGTACTATGGTGAATGGATCTTTAACCAAGAACCCTTGCGACAAAACTGAAAATACCGCAGATACCAATTTCATGTATGTAAGAGTGTTATGTTAATTGCATATTACGGCCTTATGCAAATCCTATCTTTCTTGAGTGCTCTAAAGTCGATTAGGCTTATAAGAAGATGCCACACTTCTACACTCACATAGATAAGTCTACTTAAGTGATTTTGCGAGTCACTTTATTGGACTTATTAAGACCTAATTGTCAACCTTTATCATGTAGAAACCAACATTAGAACTAGGAAGAGACCTTTTATAATATAAATTTTCTAGTGTTCCGTAATCTTCACCTGACTTGTTAGTACCACATTGAACTTATTATGTATTTTCAAGAATTAAGTTGGTTTCCCTTCAAGTAACGATAGAATTAGGCAAACCTAAGTCTCATTCTTTTTTATGTCTGAGACACCATATATTTGACAAGACCCTTTGTTGATGGATCCGCTAAGTTCTTGTTAGATTCCATACAATCAACTATGATAACCCTATTTTTTATTAATTGCCTCAAAGGATTATGTCTTAGACTTATATGTCTAGATTTTCTATTATAAGTCTTGTTTGCAACCTTATAAAGAGTTGTTTTGTTATCATAATTTATTAATATAGTTGTACATTGCTTTTTCCATAATGGTGTCTCCATTAACAAGTTATTAAGCCATTCTGCTTCCTTGCTTACATCTGTTAGGGCAATCAATTATGATTTCATTGTTGAATTAGAAATACATGTTTGTTTCTTTGAGCTCTAAGAAATAACTGCTCCTTCTAGCGGAAAAATTCATCCACTAATTGATTTGGGATTTAATTCCTCGTTATTTCAACTAGCATCAATGTAACCTTCCAAGATTAAGGTGTCCGTTAAAATGTAGAGCATAATTCAAAGTCCCTTTCAGGTATCTAAAGATCTTAGTAATCACATTCCAGTGTTGTTTGCTTGAATTACTAGTGAACCAACATAGCATACAAATTGTGTAACCTATATCAAGTCTTGTGCAATGCATAACATGCATGAGACTTCCTATCACACTAGAATACTCTTCTTGTGATAAACACCTACATGTGTTTTTTACTAGTTTTAAATGAGGTTCGATAGGAGTAAAAACAAACTTTTGATCAAAATGACTAAATTTCTTCAAGATATTTTCAATATAATGAAATTGAGATAATGTAAGATCATTATCTTATAGTAAAATTTGATTCCCAAAATTAAGTAAGCTTTTCTTAAGTCCTTCATGTCAAAACCAGTAGACAAGAATTGTTTAGTTTTTTAACTAAGGCTAGTGAAGTCCCAAATATAAGCATGACATCCACATATAAATATATGATGAGCCCAACATCATTGTCAAACTTGCTATAAATACATTTATCAGCGTCATTAACTTTGAACCCAAATGATTGCAGAACTGTGTCAAACTTCGCATGCCATTACATAGGAGCTTTTTTTAAAACCATAGAGAGATTTCACCAATTTGTGAATTTTCTTCTCTTGACTTGGCATCATAAAACCTCTCAGTTGTTCCATATATATTTCTTCCTCTAGATCACCATTTAGAAAAGTTTTTTTCACATCCATTTGATGGATAACTAAATGGTGAATAGAACCAAGAGATATCAACATCCAAATAGACGTTATTCTTGCAACTGGTGCATATATATCAAAATAATCAATGTCATATTTTTGTCTATAGCCTTTTAGCTACGAAACATGCTTTGAACTCGTTTATAGTTCTATCGGCATTTAATTTTCTTTTGAATACCCATTTGCATCCAATTTCTTTTGATCCCGTTGGAAGATTAGAAAGTACCCAGGTCTAATTTGATAAAATCGAATTCATCTCATTATTGATCGTTTCTTTCTAAAATGAAGCATCCCTTAATGAAACTACTTGTTGAAACGAAATGGGATCATCATCAACATTAAGAAAGAATTTTGTTTGTTCCTTAATATCACATCTATTTCCTTCAACCAAGTAGGTTATAAAATCCGCGCAAAAAGATTTATCAATCTTTTGCCTTTTACTTCTCCTTACTTTAATGTTCTCACCATCATTAGTAGGAGGATTTTCTTATTCATTAGAATAATTTGAAGGCAAATCTTCTAGATTCCCATGACTTTATTCGAAAAAAAATTCGGCAACTCCTCTATATTCCCAAAATTCGGATGCAAAAGCATGTCATGTAATTTATTTAAAATTTCAAAGAATTGTACATCTATCGATTCAATCAGATTATTAGTTTTCAAATTCAAGAATCTATATGTCACACTATACTTAGAATAACTAATAAAAAGAGATTTATAAGTTTTTTTTCCCAATTTATGTCTCTTTGGATTCGATTTTCTTACATAAGCTAAACAACTCTAAACTTTAAGTCTCTTAAAATTGGATTGTCGCTTGAACCATAACTCATATGAGGTGACATTGGTGTTCTTTAATAGAACTCTATTCAATATAAATCAAGCCGAAAGAATGGCTTCCCCCAATAAGTTCAAAGTTAAATTAGAATGTAGTAGCATGGAATTAATCATCTCTACTAAAGTTTTATTTTTCCTTTTTGCTGCACAATTTTGTTGTGGTGTATAAGGTGTCTTGACTTGATGTATAATTCCATTAGTCTCACAAGATTTTATGTACTCCTTGGAATAATAGTCATCACCTCTATCATATCTTAGAGCCATAATTTTCATGTTATGTTGATTTTCAACTTTCGATTTGAAAACAAGAAAGTTTTTATAAAACTCATCTTGGCTTTTTAAAAGATAAACATAGGAATAATTTGAAAACTCATCGATAAAAACGAGAAAATATTTGTTTCCTTCTAATGTAACATGACTTTTCAAATCACTTATGTCATTTGTTAATAAAAAATTTGAGAAGATCTTTGTACGGATTTGTGTGGTTGTCTTGTGATCTTTGTTTGTGCATGTATCTCACATTTTATATCATGATCAACTTTAAAATCGGTAATTAGGCCTAAATTATGCATATTTCTAATATAACAAAAATTAACATGACATAATCTACCATGCCATAATGAACACGAATCAACAATTAAAGAACGTGAATCAACGATAAAAGAAGAATAGTTCACTGTTATTGCATGCAACTTAATCATATCATTACATGAGTATCTCTTGCCAATAGGAACACCTCCATTAGAAAGATAAACCTATCTGACTCATAGACAAGATGGAAGCATCTCTTATTAAGGAGGTCACCAAATACAAGATTCTTATACATTACAGGTACATAATAAACATTAATTAAATGTAAAACTTTTTTCGAAGTAAGCTTCATGTCCACCATTCCTTTACCAGCCATCTTGAGGCGATTGTTGTTTGCCATGCACATTTCTTTACAAGTGGTAAGATCTCCGTATGTCTTAAAAATATTACAGTCTTTGCAAATGTGTATGGTCGCACTGGTATCCAGTCACCATTCAACTTCATTTGCAACTGAATTGGCTTGGCAAACTGTTGATATGAGTTTTATGTCCATATTGTGACTTTCCTTGACCATTTCCTTATTTTTCAAGAATTTCTTCTTGGAACGACAATTTCGTCCATAGTGTTCCAGTTTGTCACAATAGTAACACTTCCCTTTCTTGTTTGAAGTGTTTTCATTGGCATTTCTCTTGGATTTTGAATCATTCATAGCCTTAAATTTCTTGGAATTGTAAGATTCTACTAAATTTTCCCTTGAACCAGATTCAAAATTCAATTCATCTCCAACCTTTTATCTCTTTCGAGAGTTGTAACAACCTAAAGTCTATAACTTTGTTTCATTCCTTAAATAGTATCATCGACCCGTACCGTAGGACCTACAATGTGATATGTCCATTAACCGAGGCAAGGGCCGAGGTATATTTTATATTTGTTGCGATGTATGCCTAGTGTATTATATATGTGTAGACTATTAAGTCAATTTATACGAGTATATAGGTATCAAGACAAGCAAGGACGTACCTCGAGTTGCATGTCGACATGGGACCGAGGTAGCGGCTTATGGGGTAAGCCTAATTTGAGCTAAATATGATGTTAGAAGTAGCATTAATGTGGTCAAAGTTAATGAAACATTAAAGTGCCTAAGTTAGGAAAATAAATCAATAATTACATGATGTGCATCGAGACACGTATTAACCAATCAAGAGGTCAAGTGAGTCAACTTGTTGAGTCACTTAAGTATGACTTGAGGGACAAGTGTGTCAAGGTGGTCCATTAGTTGAGCCTCGAGATATGTGTACACACATGATCAATAGCTATGGTTAAACATATCCACTTAGTCAAATAACCATATAAGTCAACATTTTTCTCACTTCTCATCATCATAATCGGTTAGGCAAGGAAGAAGAGAAAAAAAAAAGAGGCTACTGAAGTGATCAAGAAGAAGAGTAAAGTGAACAATTCATTGAAGGTTTGGTGAAAAAGATGAAGAAGTTCTTCAAGCTAGGTAACTTCTCCACTCCATTAACAAAGCTCAAGTTGTGAATTCGTGAATTTGAAGTTGTTAGTTGTTGTTTTATGTTGGGTTTGATGTTATGGACCTCTTGTAGTGTGTACGAGGGTCCCTAAGGTGTTAACAAGGCCTATGTGTAGTAAAAACCCAGAATTCGAAATGTAAAATTTTGGGTTCGGCTGCACATAGCGCGCTAGGTAGATAGTCTAGCACGCTAATATTTATTAGCGCATTAGATATTAGAGGTAGCACGTTAATGTTTAAATTAGCGCTAATGTCGAAAACTAGCGCGCTAATATTAATTAGTACGATAGAGACTTAAGGTAGCGCGCTAAAGTTAGGAATTAGCACGCTAATATCAGAATTAGCACGTTAATTGCCAGACAGTACAAAAATAAGAAATTTTCAAAAAAAAAATGGTTTAAACACTACAAATGGGTTTAAAACTTTAAGTAGGGGTCAAAACTTACTCTAAAACCTATAAAACAACTCTAGGGAACTAAGGAGAGATCTCGAGGGTTCGGGAATGCGTTTCAGAGTGTTGAGAGATCGGATAGGCTAGGATAAGCATTGTGACTTATAAGCAAATCTGTGAGAATTCTATATTTCATTTCATTCACACTTATTGTTTTATAGTCTATTTGTAGACATTGTTATTCGTAATCTCACATCATATTGTTCTTGTGTCTATTCATGTTTGAATATTATTGACATGATGCTATGTGAAATGCTTCATTGATTCCAATTTCTACTATTTATGTTATTCTTGATAGATAGTTGATCAAAAGCATGCTATTGGGATAAGTTTGATAGGATTAGACTTGTATTCTATTTCCTTGGGCGTTGTAGCCTAACTAATTTTGAAATCCTAGAGAATTGGATCTTTGAAAACTAAAGTAGGGATTATCTAGTATTCATTGCATGAGAGATGAGCAGTTCACGGGGGACATGGGTCTATCAGATTCCGACACTCACCACTACACTTACGCGGCACACGAGGTATGGGACTCGCGATGGTCGGCAAGAATAAGATAGATGATTTGTATACGTAGAGCGCGGCTCCGCTATTTGTACGGAATATGTCGAGCGTGGCTCCATATAGTAGTAGGAAAGGTTAGGTGATAGTTCTCACCGCTGACCAGACGTAGATCATCTCGACTTAGCCTGTGTCAGTCTATGCATTTTTAACTGTGGTATTTACTAGCATTACTTGATTCAGCAACTCTTCACTACTTTATGCTTTTAAATACCTTTCTTATATTTTGAAAATTTGGCATAGAATTCTCCATTTATTACTTAAATATTACTATACTCACCTTCTAGTTTTTTATGGTAGATGTAGGTCTGTCGAGCGGCGGCAAACCGGGGAAAAAGAAGATCGACGACTTTCTTTGAGCATTGGCGATTCTCCTATCTCATTTTTGTATGACTCAACTTTTGCTGTATTATTATTGTTTATATCTTTACTGTACATTTTGGGTTATATAGTGGGTTGAGTGCATAGTTCTCCCATTTTGAGATTCATATATCATACTGTATTGTTACCTGTATGATATATACATGCTTGTAATGTCGTGTTTCCTGGTTTTCCACACTTAGGATTTTGAGTAGTAAGATCTTCTGCATAATCTTTAAAATACATATTAATATTAAAATGATAAAAAGTTTTAATTAACTCTAAAATCTAATAATATCTGAATACGTGTAATGATGATGAATATAAGGACGAAAGGCTAACTAATACGTAATCAAGTCTTATATGGTTAGGATTAAGGCTTGATTACAGGATTAGGCCAGGCGGTGCCATATTTAGAAAAAAGGGTTGTCACGAGAGTCTTCCTTGATTCAAAAATGGAGGGATTCGAAAGCATAACTCTTGCTAAAATCCTCAATTCGGTATTTGATGTCCAGTGCAGTCCAAAACTCATTCGCCAACTCAATGGTTTAATGTGCTACATAGACATTATCCGAAAGTGCATTAATGATGTAGCCCCGGCAAAGATAGTCATCTGCCTTCCTAACAACATGTCGATCCACCACTTCATTTGAATCATCCAGGATGTATGCCAACGTGAGAGATTTGAGAAAGAACATCACTTCTCATGCCATCGAGTGAAATTGTCGTCATTGAAACTTTCGAGGCGGGTCAAATCATGATTCATGATTTGAATAGAATAAGGAATAAACCCGCCACTAAAGTTTAGTTTGGAGAACAATGAAGAACCATCATTCCCATTCATTCGCGCAATTTCATCTTAAGTCGAAGAAGCCATTGATGAAGTAAATCTTGTCTAAGATTATTGGAACAAAGCTCTTCGGACAAAAAATACAAGTTGAGATTGGAGGAATCAAACAAAGACTTAAGGCGCATAATCGCTCTCTTTTAGACAAGATTTCTTCCTACCAGTCGAAACCGCGACTACATAATGAGATTAATAGAAATTTGCCTTCAGGATACAATCAAGTCTCTAATAATTATTAGATGCGTGTGTGTAACATAACTCCAACTAAGAACGATCTTTGAAGAACTTTGAGAGAATGATGTTATGAACAAAAACACACTTTTGTTCAAAAGCCTTTTGTGTTCAATATGTTTCTCTTTGTTTTTAGTACGTATTGGATCTCTTTGATTTATAGAAAATCAAGAGACTTGATGTCTATCTACAAAGCGGTAAGTTTTGGTGTGAATAGGTACCAAAAATGAAAAAAAAAACCAAATAACACTCGATGTTCGCAACTTTTCGTTCTAAGCGCTGAGGCGCCGACTCGGCGCTTCAACGCCAAAAACAGTAAGCCTGGTCTTGTTGCTTCAGCGCCAGACACAGAACATTTTTTTAAAATCCTACAAAGAAAACTATTCTTTTACTTGTCATCGTCGCCACACTATAGGTTAAGAAGTTGTTAGACCTTTGAGAGTGATGAAATTAAATTAATTTAAATTGGTAACATTCCAAATATTTTTTTTATGTAGCATTTCAAGTATTTAATTTAACGAATCAATGAAATATACTTGAGTTTTTTATTAGGATCTCTATTTTAACAATAAAGAATTTTGTAACTATTTCAATTTGTGACATTCCAATTAAATTAAAATGGTTTCAATTTGTACATGAATTTTCCTAAGAGTTTTGTTATTGTTTTAATTAGATTTTTCCAATACGTTGGAACTCACCACACTTAATGGTTTGAATCATAAATTTAATGTAATGAAGACACTTGTTTGATTATGTTACATGTTTTAGATGGAGTTTGTAACTAAATTAAAAAAAAAAACTAGAAATATTTATTTGTTTGGTAATCAATGGTAACTTCCTTCTTTTGTGAGTTAGTAAATTCTCAATTCATTGAAGTTTAAACTATTTTAACCTTGAGCTTATTAAAGATTAAGTTGCTACTTAAGTCTAGTTAGTTATTGTTTTAGGGAATGTTTCGACTTTATGATTCATATACTAAAGAGTCGTGCTTATGGATTTATTGTGCGCACTACTTAAATGATCACATTTGTGCTATATATGCTTTATAAATTCCTATTTGAACCTTGAGCATCTTATTACATCTTTTGTAATTTTTTAGACTTCAATATTTGAGGGGAAACTCTGCCAAGATATCGTTAGAAATGTAAGCATAAGATTTAGTTAAGTGGAAGAGTTAAATAGGGTTTTAAAAGACTAGAAATGTTTTAATATCCACCCCAAGTTGAGTTGGAGATTCATAAAATATTAAAATACTTTATAGGTCAAAGATTTTAAATATCAAATTAAACATATAGATCGTGCATTTCCTTCTTTCGTATTTTTTAGCATTTCTTTCTTTCATATTTTTTGTTTTTTCGTTCAAGAGTCTTAATGTATTTTTTATTTCATTTTATTTTATTTTTTCAAGCAAAACAAAGAGGACATTCACCACGAAAGAGAATGATTGATTAATTTCTTTATGAAGTATTTTGTAAACTTTGGCTCTATATTTTTGAATGATAGGCTTTAAAGATTAATATTTTAGGAATATTATAAGGATTGTATAAACTAATTTTAGAAAAATTGAGTTAGAATTATGTATTGAAGGTAACTAAATATGTTTTAATTGAGAACTTTTATTTGTGTTTAGGTTTTGTATATTATAAATGACTTTTATGAATTATTAGGCATTTGTATTTTCTAGTTTGAAATCTAATTAATTTGAAAAACAAAATAGAAACATGTTGAACTATTTGGGACTGAGAAAATGGTGCCCCAAATGGTTTAGTGTTTTCGAATCAATGTGTTTTTTTGGGGGCAGTTATGTGCTCCCTAAAAGTAAGTGTGGTTATTCAAATATTTTTTTGTCGGTTCACAAAAGCCCAAGTTTGCAATCGATATTTGGTTTCATTGATTAATTCAAGGTAATATCTATATTCTTCTATGTTTTGCAATGAATTCCATATTAAATTGTGATGCTTGTGTTTCAATGATGACCGAGTAGTCTATTTATTTTAAGGATCAATAGATCCTATTGCATGAATGTTATTCTTTGAATATAAATAAAAAATGATAATCAAAAGTGTAATGGTTAGAATTTTATTAATTCTGCACGTAATGTTTTAGACATCTTGATCACATATTTAATGCACTTAGGCTGTATGAGTTATCATGGCCATTGAAGCTTCTAATTCGAAAATGAACAGTACAACCATAAAATACACAACATCGAGAGATAGTCGTTGATTAGGGAGGCGCGGATAGTAAACTTAGTTGGTTATGAATCCAATGATTTGTGACTTAAAGTAATGCGGAACTTATGTTATTCACACCGATAGGTGGAGTTATAATTTGCACATTAGAATATTCTCTGTCACGACTGTGGGTTGAAGTGGATTTGAATGAAGTCTATATATTCTAATTAGGCATTGCACAAAACATATTGAGATGTAAACATGAGTATAAAATAACCTAGGGGAAGTTGTACTAAGATACCCTGGCCTTAATATAAGAAGTCAACTAAAGTTTAAAGTGATTTGATAAATAGTTTAGATTAGTATAAAACCAATTAAAAGTGATTCCCTTAGCAATAATTCAAGTAAAGTAGTGAACCCCTTAGCAATAATTCAAGTAAAGTAGGAAATATACAACTAGTAGGTAATATACAACTAGTACAAAAACCTTTCCCTAGCAATAATTCAAGTAAAGTAGGTATTATCCAACTAGTACAAAAACTTTTCCCTGAGGATGATATTCGTGGTCAATAAAAGTTGATTGCGCTATTACCACAAGCGAGTTGTTAACTTGCGGCACACACACCAACTATTGATTTACATCGTTTATCATTTGATATATATATACAACATTAAGATTGTCCTGTCTCATCATTTATTTATTTAGGGTGTGTTTGATAGCAAAGAAAATGAAAAAAATCATGAAAATTCGTTTTGTTTTTTAGTATAACCGTTTTTTTGTGTTTGATACACTTGTAACAGCATAGAGAAAAAAAATCAACCCTCCTAATTTTCCTCATTTATTTTCTCTTATTTTGGGATGGAAATTCGAGATTTTTGGTGTCTAACGAATCTAGTTTTGACCGAAACTTGGACTCCTTCTTCTACAAGAACTCTTCCACCAACATACTCCTCTCAATTCATTCGTTTCGGCTCTTCTCTCTGCGATCTCTGGTTGTTTGATCTCCCATACGATTTCTCTCTGCGATATCTGGTTGTTTGATCTCTGTTCTCTGCGATCTCTGGTTGTTCTCTCTGCGATCTCTCCGTTCTCTTTCGTCTCTGCAATCTCTCTGTTCTCTCCTCTTTCGTCATGAACCATTTCATCTCTGCGATCTCTGGTTGTTCTCTCTGCGATCTCTGGTTGTTCTCTCTGAGATCTATGGTTCTTCTCTCTGCGATCTCTCTGTTCTCTTCTCTTTGTCTCTCTATTCCTCTCTTCATCTTCACAGTTCTGAATTGATTAAGGAGGAGCCTTGGGTATTGGTTCGACTGTGGGGCGTTGGAAGGTGAGTGTTTCCAATTTGATTTTCAATTTAGGGACTGATGGAGTGTGTATATGTAACTCGAATATGAGGTTGTTGTTGTTGTTTGTTGTTGATTGTGTGACAAATGAGATAAGGGACCGATTAATGAAGAAGAAAAAAATAGTTAAAGAAGAAAAAAATGAAATTGTTAGTTCTGGTTAGTTGTATCGTTTCATTAGTTTTGATCTCGTATACTTTGTTTCTTCACCTATTAATTATACCTTGATTTGATATGCGTTGTTAGCTTCAACTGCGGCGATGGAACTGTTAGGGGTGATGGATAATGCATGTGTTATGTTTCTTAGGGAGTTCTTTCTTTCTAGATGTCCTTATATATATCTCTCTCAATAATTTGAACACCTCAATAATTTGAACACCTCAATAATTTGAACTTTATACTTGTTTTGATTCTTCGAACACCTCAATAATTTGAAGTTTGATTTTGATTCATGATATTGTTAGCCATATCATGTTTTGTATGGTAAAGTGGTTAACTACTCTGGCAATGGGTGGAGAATCTTTGGAATTCATTGTCAATTTTGGATTGAGTGTTGGTAGCTGATACTTAGTAGTAGAAATGTAGTAAAAATTTTGTTATTTTCCTTGACTGAATAATGGTTATGCCGAAAAAGCTTTGAATTTTTTTTATAACAACTGTCTTCTATGAATATATTGTTTGTCGTGCTGCATTTACATTGTTACCTAACTTGATGATCTTGTAGTTTATATGCAATTTAATTAACTTTCCGTCGGACTTTCTTTATATGGACTTTCTTTATATACTTTCTTGTTGTTTAAGTTTTACAGTTTTTATCAACTTTTAAGTATGTATTTGTTTTATAAAAATTTATTTACTATCATTCACTCATTCATTATGTTTACATGCATTTACTTAGATGCCTACTGAAGAAGATAGAAAAAAAAACAGCAGCTATAATGATGATGATGTTATTGCTCGATTACGTACAACGTCGTAACTCGTTTAACATACAACCTTGAGTTAATAGAAATGAAGAAAGGAAACTAATATTAAAGCGTTTTTACAAAGAATCCGACAAAAACTGTAAGGAACAACTACGATTGAAACGAGGTCCATTCAAAGAGCTTTGCAGAATTCTTCGTACGCATGGGCTAGTTGGCGGGCGCGGTGTAAAAGTAAAAGAACAAGTAGCTATGTTTTTGCTGATAGTTGGACACGATAATCGAAATAGACGAACAAATTTTGAATTTATTCGTTCCGATGAGACAGTTAGACGCTACTTCCACGTTGTTACAAGAGCTCTAATCAGTATGTACAAAGGCGTAGTCAAGCCTGCAAATATAAATAATTCTCCACAAGACAAAGAATCAAACCCAAGTGTTTGGTATCACTATTTTGAGGTAATGGATTTATTTAAGATATTTTTAAAGTTTGTCTTGTAAATAGCATAATAATACATTATAAAAATTTGTGGATATAAACTAAATAAATATTAAAATATTAGGATGCGGTCGGAGCATTAGATGGAACTCATTTCTCATGCCCTGTACCGATTGAATAGCAGCGAAAGTACCGCAATAGAAAAGGTTTTACTTCCCAAAATGTCTTAGTGGCATGTACATTCGATATGAGATTTACATACGTACTTGCTGGTTGGGAGGGCTCAGCTCACGATGGTCGTATATTAAGAGATGTTGTTGGGCCAAATCGAGTGGATAGACTAACTATACCACCAGGTTAGAAACATTTTGTGTAACATTTGTATAAGTACTATTGTTATTTCTTTGTGATTATTTTAACTAATTACAACTACTATGATATCATTTTAATGTAGGAAAGTATTATTTGGTTGATGCTGGGTTCCCTAATGTTCTTGGATTTTTAGCACCTTATCGCGGTACAAAGTATCACTTAAAAGATCAAGTTGGTCGTACACCTAGAAATGGAAGAGAGTTGTTCAACTTTCGACATTCGTCCTTGCGTAACGTAGTAGAAAGAACAATAGGGCTTCTAAAGAAACGATTTGCATTTTTGCGGCACGAACCATTTTATGACGTTAAAACTCAATCAAATGTCATTTTAGCATGTTGTGCGATACACAATTTTTTGAGAGAAGAAGATCCCGAAGATCTATGTGAAGATGATGAAGATATTTATGAAGATGAAGAAGATGATGATAGCCTACAAGAAGATAATATTTCTATACATCAATCTCCAATTTAGATAGCTAAACGAGATGTATTGGCCGAGTTAATGTGGAATGAGTACAACTAGCTTAGACAAGGTTACTGACTAGTTTTAGATGAAATGTTCCATAATGTTGAGCATATGAATTGGTACCTAGTTTGTATGAATTTTTATCACTTTAAATTTGATTTCTTTGAAATTTTCCTTAATTAGTGCATTGTTATATCAAGTCTTATGTTAAATATATATTTTTTCGTTTTTTCGTTAAAAATATATACAACTTTAGTATCATGTAAAACAGAGATGGAAGAACCAATTGGGAGCGTGAAAGTAGTATCAAAGGGGCAAGTGAGATGGAATGACCGCATGGATAAGATCACGATTGAAATTATTTTGGAAGAGTACGGATTTGGCAATGCTTCAGGTAATTCATGGAAACCTGAGGTGTATACTCGAGTTTGCCTAGAGTTGCTAAAGCAATTAAAACAACAAGTACACCCAGCTAATGTGAAGGCTAGAATCAAAACATTGAAAGCCAATTACTTCTCTGCAAGGGGGGTAATATCTCAAAGTGGGTTCGGATGGGATCCAGATACACAGCTTGTTACAGAACATGTTTTGACATGGAAAGAATATCTTCAGGTACATTTTAGGTTTTGTTGGAATATACAATTGTATTAGTGATGTATATTAACTAACTATATTTCTTTGTGTGTTGGTGTGTATGTTTATATGTAACAGAAACATCCAGAAAAGGAATCATATCGCAGGAAGTGTGTGCCGTACTACGATGAGCTATGTGTCATATTTGGAGATGATCAAGCTACTGGAGGGAATGCAATTACTGGTAACGAGGCAAACATAGAATTACCTTCTTTAGAAGAAATGTGTGAGTAAATTTTGTAGAATAAATAATTGATTATTTAATTTACAATTTTTTTTTTGTACATTCTTTTTCATTGACTTTGAATGATCAATTCTTTTGTATAGTTTGATGTAAACAATTAGGTCCAATTTGAAAGAAATGCAATATAAGAAACTCAACTGTTCTGCTATTGGATTCTGGTTACCATCATGCCCAATTTGTAAAATTGTAGTAGAAATAATCCATGTCTTATAAGTAATGTTATTATTTTTTGTAGGCAACGTAGATAAGTCACTCCCAACTAAAGAAGAAAAAGATGAGGTCAATCACTCGTCATCTAGTGCAACTCGTACGGGATCAAATGGTCAGAGAACTAAAAGGAAAAAGAGTAGTAACATTGATGCTACTGAGCAAGGACTAACAGCAGCTGCCAATAGACTAGCGGATGCATTTGCGCATACAGACTGTGCATGTCTTCAGAAAGAGCTTCATAACATTCCTTAACTAAGTCGAGAAGACGTAATGTGTGTCATGCTTTTATTGGGAGGTGAAGTTAAGGATGCGAATATATTTTTTCACTTGGATGAAGACTTGAAGAAAGATTAGGTGATTTTATATTTGTAGAGGAAATTTTAGATTAATTTTAGAAGTTTAACCATAAGTTTTTTTTAATAAATTTTAATACATTGTTTATTTTCTTTCATTTATGTTACTTATCAATTAATTATTGAATGATTTTTTTTAGTTCATTAATGGTTGTGAAAATAGTTGTTGCCGATTCAATTTCGGTGCGTAACCTTGATTAATTGTCCACTTGATTTAATTTTAGTATGAATTCGTGATACTACAAAAAAAAATGAAAAAAAATTACATTAATTATCAAACAACAGAAAATTGAAAAAAAAAATTCTCACGTGCAATCAAACAGCAATGAGAAAATTCTTTTAAAAAAATTTTCTACAAAAAATTTGCCTAAGTAAATATTTTTTTCTCATTGAAAATTCTCTTTGCTATCAAACACACCCTTAAGTTTTTTCGGTAAAAACATGGTTACATACCAAGATTACAGCTTATTAGCGTCTACATCAATAAACATAGAGATAGTAGTAGGAACATGATCGAAGGTCCGGATTGCCTCATAGGCCAAAGCTTCCTTAGCAAGTAAATCAGCACACGTGTTATTGTCTCTGAATACATGTCGCCCAATTACCTGTTTCTCCTGGTTTAGTGTGGCCCTAATATCTCGAACCAAGGGGTCGAGATTAGGTATTATTGTTCGATCACAGATTATGTTCACCAGCTACAGTGAATCTAATTCCACAACTAGCCTTCTAAAGTTTCTACTCGCTGCTAGATCCAGCCCAATCTTCACTCCCCATAGCTCTTCCATCAATGGTGAAGACCTACCCAGGAACTGCTGAAACCCCACTTGGAACTTCTCATAACAAAATAGACTCGTTGCTGACCGCACCATCACAGTTAAGTTTCATAAACCCTGGATCCGGGTGAGTCCATTTGCAATCCTTCCTTAACAGAGTTAGATCCCTTGAGTTTTGTCTCATCAGGGATGTCCTGATGATATCCTCCAACCTCAATCTGATATTCTGCTTTGGTTCAAGAGGTTTTCCAGCTCTCGACCCGAACAAATGGTCATTTCTCCATCTCAAGATCGACCAGCAGGTGACGGGAAAGAGAGTTCTCCACCCCATATCTTTGTGATTTTAGGGGTCAATCCACCCTCTGTACCAAGTTTTTCTCAAAAAATTGTTTCCTATCTCACCAGAGGGAGCTGCAGCTTAATTTCCTTTGCATGAGTACAATCTCGGATTGTATGGAGATTAGATTCAACACCCATTCCACATCTGTAGCAAGTTCCCATCTCCGCCATATGACGCCTAAGTCTTTCCTCTCCAAAGAGGAATTAGTTATGTCTCAAGAGCCACAAGAACAAGCAAAACCGTTGCGGCCCCTCTCACTTCCACAATCTCTGCCATTCTTTCAAATCTAGCTAATTCGAGTCTTCTTTGATAAGTTGGTAAGCTGCCTTGACTGAGAAGGCTCCTCTTTTGTTGTATTTCCAACTGAGCTGATCCTCCCCTTTGTTTCTATTCGGAGAAGGTACAACCAGTATACACTCACACATATCTGGTGGAAGAAGATCTCGAATTCGGTGAAGATCCCACCCTTCAGATGGTAGAGCAAAAGCGCACACCGTATGTTGTAGTTCCTCTTCTCCTATCTCCCTTGTGGCATAATTAAATAATGGTGCTGTCCTTTCCACCCATCGGTCTGTTCAGAACCGAATTGTCGATCGATTCCCCGCCTGTTTGGTAATTCCTTCAAGAAATTCTGCCCATGTTCGACACATGCTTCTCCAAATTATAGAGGCTGGTTTGCTCCCCAATGGTGCTGGTATTTTGATGTCTCCTTTACAATACTTGGCTTTTAGAACTCTTACCCATTGACTCTCCTCCTTGGTTAGGAATTCCCAGCTGACTTTCATGATGAAAGCTATATTATTTGCCTCTGTATGTCTGAGTCCTAACCACCCAGTTTCCTTGCTTGAGCATATTGTATCCCAGTCGAAAAGGTGTACATTGGTGGAACAAACAATCTAATTTAAGCATAAATTTGAATATGACACTTTTATCATAAGCAACTAAACATGCCGATTTAACAATTAAGAAGATTAATAAACAAAGTGTACCAGAGGCTTGCAGTGCAATGACCTACAACATAAAATTTCCTCCAACTCGGTACTGAATTCAACTAGGAGTTCTGTCCCCAAGATACAACTGGTTCGTTCTTTGATTAAAGCACCAATTAAAAAAACCTTCAAAACTGCAAAATCGACTATCTCTCAAAAACACAAATCACATAAAAATTTTAATTTTGAAAAAACCTTTTTTTATTCCTAACTGTCTAATTTGTGAACAGTTTTTCAATAACTATCTAATTAGTGGTCTTAATTAGTGTGCCACTAATTGATAGTTAATTAAATCCCTAATTCGAAATTAGCAACTGTTGGTGCTCTTTTGAGTTATTCAAAAACGAAAATAAAAAATGAAAAAAGAAAAACTATGTTTATGAATGGCTAACACTACAAAAAAACAGCAAATCAGAAACGGAATTAGAAACGGAAATAAGTTCCGTTTCTAAATCAGAAACGGAATTAGAAACAGAATTAAGTTTCGTTTCTAAAAAAAAAAGTTAGCGACGGAATTGAGACGGAAACATTCAGAGACGGAATTGAGACGGATCAGAGACGGAATTAGAGACGGAATTAGAGACGGAATTTAATTCCGTCTCTAAAAAATGGCGCCAACATTCCCACCAAAACCTTTTTTTTTCAATCGTCCATTACGTCTCGAGATTCGTGAGTGCTTTGATCTCGATACAACAAGGGGACCAAACCCTCATCGCTCTCTCTCTCTCTCGACAAACCTCTCTCCCTCACCTCGCGCTCTCTCTCTCGACAAACCTCACCGTCACCGCTCTCTCTCACCGTCACCGCTCTCTCTCATCCGTCTCTCTCTCTCTCTCTCTCTCTCTCTCGTCACCGCTCTCTCTCTCTCTCTCGTCACCGCTCTCTCTCTCTCACCGTCGCGCTCGCTCTCTGCTCTCTCTCTCTCTCTCTCTGCGACTCTCTGCTCTCACTCTCTCCGTCTCAAATTCTCTCTTCGTCCAGGGATTCGATTTCGATTCGTCTCGAACCTTCGCGTTGATGAAATTTCGGTAAGCATCTTCAATCGATGCTTCTATTGAGATTGTTGTCGATGCCCTAGCTAGTTGTTTGTGCCTTTTTTAGGGTTTCAATTTCTAGCGTTTCCGATCGTTGTTGTTTGATTTTTCATGCGATTAGGTTGTTTGGATAGATGTTAGGTTGAATGTCGAACCTTGAAATTTGTTAGAGGTTTTGTTGATCTTTGGGGTTTTGTTGATCTTGGGGTTTGTACAAACATTGGTCTTAGTTCGGATTCCACATCGATCCTTATTAGCGTTATTTGTTATGACCTTGTTGATGCTTCCCTGTATAGCTATTGCAATAAGACTCGCAATTTTGTCCAAAATCTTTCAACATGTTCATTCTATGCTATACCATATATTCAAGATGATCTTAATTTTGGCCTTATGCCGAACTATTTTCTTTTTATGATGCCAAGCTATCGGTTAAATTTGGAGATTTTCTCGCTCTCTAGAGCTTGTGTAGCACTTGCTTCATTGAGAAACACCGAGGTATATATTCATCTTATAGTTTTCAGTTACTTCATTTACTTTTATAGTTATTCACTTGAACAAGATCCTTTTCTTTTTAAATGCCGGGGTGTATTGGCTAGGTACTTGTTTTATTGTAGTGATGAATTCTGTCATGTATATGGTATATCGTTGCTTGCTCTGTGTTGCTCAGTGATGAACCTTCTTGAGTTATATAATCATCGTAGGCTTTTTGTATTGCTTATGTTATTTTTTCTTATTGTCTGTTGTTTTAGATTTACTAGGTGTATCGATGAACATTTGCATCTATAGGTCGTGAGCTTACTTGCAAAAGTTGTGGAGCATCTCGTAACAGGTGAAACCATGCAAATGACAAGCACTTCGAGCGGCGGTGTAGGTAGGAACTTTTCTCTTTTTGTTCCATGCTAGACTGTTCTAGTGCGCTTTTGCTAGGTCTCAACTCTCAAATGAGAAAGCTCTCGTTTCTAAAAGATTTATATTAACCGAGTGTCTATAATTGTTGAACAACATTTACGTAAATACTCTTATTAAAAAAAGAAAACATTTCGTGAATACATTCTCATTCTAAATCTCTGCATAATTCTAGTTGCGGTATGGAGTATTATCTGTGAAAACGTACTATAAAACGACATCTTTGATTTCAAAAGCATTTGCAAGGCAATTGCTATTCTTCTTGGACAACCTGAAGTCTCAATGCTTGCTTATGATTATGGGAAGAATCTGGTTTGTAACTTCGTACCTTAGTTTCAAGTTTCATTTTTTGTTGGTTATTGAGTCATGAAAATATAAGTTGCCTAGAATAAATAAATTCATGGGACTGGCGCACATTATGAAGACCCATTAACATGGAGTTCTTTGCATAATTGGGTATTTTCATGCTTTCAGGGATTGGCATATCAGCTCATTGACGACGTGTTGGATTTCACAGGGACAACAGCTTCCCTCGGAAAGCCTTCCTTGTTGGATATACGCCATGTAATGTTGCCTTACTTTATTAATCATATTTTAAAAAGAGAGCTAGTTGTGGAGTCACGGGTTCAAAAAAGGTTAAAATTGGAGTACAAGTAAATGGTTCGGCTGAGTGTCTTTGAGGCAGAAACTTGAAACAAATTGTTGTGCTTAGTTCCTTTGATTGCATAGAATTTGAGACCTGAACTTATTTATTTATGTACTTTTATCGGATAACTTTAACAATAATCTCAGTGATAGCGAGTTGAATCGAAAGTATAAAAGTCAAAACAAAGAATAATCCTTATACCTAAAGCAGAAGAATTTTTTTGCAATAATTGACATGGTTGTTACGTAATCTACTTTCATTTTGACGGCGAACTCTTTGTAGGGAATAGTCACAGCTCCAATATTGTTTGCCATGGAAGAGTTCCCTCAACCGCGTACGGTTGTGGATAGAGGCTTCGATGACCCTGTTAACGTTGATCTCGTAAGTTCATGTTTATTAGCTTCTCTCACTTTTTGCTCCACATAATCGGTCGCTTTAACGAGTATGACTAATTCAGATCTATTTTGTGCATGAACTCGCAGGCTCTCGAGTACTTGGGTAAGAGCAACGAAATTCAACGAGCAAGGGAGCTAGCATCACAAAGACGCAAAGCTTCTTCTTTGTGGCTATTGAATCTCTTCGGAGAGCGATGATGAAGACGTCCAAAGATCAAGAAGAGCCCTTGTCGACATCACTCATAGAGTGATCACAAGAAACAAATGATGGCGCCGCAACCACCCTTGATGAGATATGTTTACCAACACTTCCTGTTTTGTTTTACACCAATTCTTTTCTAATCATACTCCCTTCTTACAAGCTTCTTCTTTTGAGTTGCTTGTTCAAAACAAATTCCTGCCGCGAAAAATCGAAGCGTGCTCTAGAGTTTTTATTTTGTGTAGCTTCTTCTTCTTTGCAGATTAAGTTGGTAGAGGTGGAGAAGTTTTCAATCCAAGAAAAACTGAACCGTGCTCGAGAGTTAGCTGCAAGTCATGGAATATATGGGGAGAAGCACGAACATGTATTATATTTATATGATTTCCATCATTTCCTTAAGCTTCCTCTTTTTCTTGTTTATGTAATTGTTTGGTAGTTGGGTTTTAGACTCTTCATTTGATTAGTTCTTCTTCAATGGTAAGTTGGTAACCAGTCACCTGTTTCAACAATTATTCTCTTCAGTATTATTTGTCTGGGCACGAACGTTTACTATGTCTCATGCTAATAGGCAGTTGTGCAAACAGCTTTTGATTTTTGGTTTGCGTTCTCCTTGATTGTTGGTAGCCAGGCTATTTGGAAATTGAAGAATTCATGTATGAGTTAAATTGTGCTATATTTTATTAATGTCTTTTTACTCTTTCAGTTGGGTATTTTTTTATCACACTATCATAGTTGTTTTGGGCTGTGTCTGCAATGCTACAACAACATAATATTTGAGATGGTTACGTATTTCACTTCTGTAATTAATAAGGGTGCGTGTGAGAAGAATCGGGTTAGACGAGCTTGTCTTGACCGTCAATAGACTTTAGGGAACAACTAGTTACTTCGGCATGCTTTCCAAGGTTTAATTTTGATTTTGCTTGTATTTTTTTTTATTTGAAGCTAAATAAATTCTGTCATAGAAAGATGTCTATTATGAAACGAATGCAGCAAGCACCAAAGAGGCACTTCTAGGCTTCTTAAAGACCTTGGGTGAAAGAAGGAATAAAAAAAGGTAAAGTTTTGAGCTCATGTCTGCATTATGTCAATGCTTTAATTTATAATGCCATTTGAAATTGTTGTCCTTCAAGTGGGAAACTATATTCCAATTTCGCCAGTACGGGATGATGTAGCGGCTGCATACAAGAAGGGGATGGAATGGAAAGCCAGTAAAATGCTTTTCCCATACAAGCAACTTTGTAGTGAGAAAAAGGTAAAGTTTTCTATGTTAACCTTCAAGCCTATTAAAAAAAGCATATTATGAAAGAGAAAAAAAAGAAAAGAAAAAAAATGAACTCACTCTAATGCGATACATGAAGGTGGAAGCGAAGATTGTACAAATTGAAGCAGATGATGTACCAGTTGCAATATCTAATGAAGTGTCTAAGTCCCAAATCAGCATGCTTGTTATTGGAGCTTCGTCAGGAGGCAGTTTCACAAGGTAAGAGTAAGAGATATGATATCAGTTAACAGTTTGATCTATTTGCATAGTTTCATTACTCCGATTAATTGGATAGAATAGCAATGTGGATTTACCATTTAGTTCTCTTTCCTTCGTTTCATCTCATGGTTTTTACATGCGTTGGACCTTATATGCCCTCATAGCTGTTCCTTGTTTCCGATTGTTCCTAGTTCTATTTGAGGTTTTAAACCACATCTTGTGAAAACAAGGTCTCTAGTGATACATCGACATCCATGGTTTTGGCTGTGATTTCTAAAAGTTGTAAACAAGTCTTAATTTTATTTTATTTTTATAAGAATAAACTAGTCGACTCTAATTAATTAATTTGCAATTTAGGTTTTATTTTCTTTGTTGTCGAGCATAAATATTTTTCTTTTAATTTTAATTCTTAAACGTAATCATGCATGATAGCTTGTGTATGTTGCAGTCTTAAATATTGATCATGAAACATCAAGACTATATATATAAGCATCACAAACCATTGCTATGTTATAGTTTGGAGCGAGAGATAATTTGCTAAATAACACCATGTTCTTACGGATAATGATGAATTTCTTTTTCTTTATTACTTTATTTATGCTGTGTTTATATTCCATAATATTGTTTATATTCCTATTATTGTTTGTATAATTTAGTGATTTTTTTCTTTTTGATCTTTTTTCAGGTGTTTTGTACGAAGTCAAGTATTATTTGAAGCACAATCAACTTTATATAATCTCGGAACACTTCATTTTTTTTTTTTTTTCATTTAGAACAATTTTTGCTTTTACTTTTGTAGAAAGATACGATATAGAGACTTTTTAGATTGTTTTTGTTGTTTCGTGTACGGTACATTGAGAAAAGATAATGTTAAGGATATGTTAAGTTTATATAAATTGTGTAATATCAATATATTATTTAGCTATGATTTTTATTATATATTGGCAGGTTAAATGTGCTTGGATTGAGACCTATATATGTAAGACTTTAAAAACTAAACAAAAATGAAAATTAGAGACGGAAATAGCAACGGAATCTTTGGATTCCGTTGCTATTTCCGTTTCTAATTTTCGTTTATGTTAGATACATAAATCAGAAACAGATCAAATTCAGTCTCTGATCCGTCTCTGATTAGCAACGGATCAGAGACGGAAATAATCAGAAACGGAATTTATTCCGTCTGTAATCGAAAACGGAATTAGAGACAGAATAAATTTCGTTTCTGATCAGAAACGGAATCGCATTCCGTTTCCGATTGAATTAGCAACGACGTTTTTAGAGACGGAATTGATTTCGTCTCTGTTTCGTTTCTGACTGCAATTAGAGACCGAATTTTAACAAATCAGAGACGAAAATTTCCGTTTCTGATTTGCTGTTTTTTTGTAGTGTAAGTCTTGAACCAACCAAAGGTCCAAGGCTCTTGTCAAAGATTATTTAAATAGGGTGTTTACCTAGTGAAATCTCATGGACCACTCACTCCAAACCACTTCTCACTTAAACAATAGTGAAGTGTGTTGGATCATATATTAAGTGAGAAACTAAACCTTTCTCTCGTATGTGGAACTAAAGGTTTAGTTACTTTGCAATACAAAATTTGAACTCCAAAGGTCAACAAACATTCCTATTGGCAGTAGTAGATTCCTACACAAACGACCTGATCAGCTTATCTACTTCGGAACACATATGCATAAGAAGTTGTGTAGTCTACATTTACAACATAGGAGTCGACTGCAAATAACCATTACTTAGTGTAACCCTACCCGCCATAAAGAGATTTCCAGCTTTCCAGTTAGATAATTTTCGCCTATGGTTCACCAATATATCCTCATAAGTTTATTTCTTGACTCTCCCATGTATGATTGGAGACCCCAAGTATTACCCAAGGCTTTGAGTAACTCCAAAGCCAAATTTTCTACAGACTGCCTATTGGGTTTTGGGGTTCATACGCAGCGGAATTACAAAACAATTTTGACAAAAAACCCCAACAGGATCCGAATCTAATTCCATTAAAAACGTTTAAACCATGAAAAACTTAATCATACCCCAGTCGCAATATACATTTCTGAAAGTTGATCGATCTCTAAGGCGCTGCCAACGACGAACGCCCTCTACCAGTAGTCCACACATGAACGGCGGCCGAGATTCGAAGTGCTAGCTTCGAGAGAATACCAAATCCTTTTGTTTCTTTCCAAAACGATCCAGAGCATACCAAAAACCCTAAGTCGTTTCTAAAATGAAAATAGAGTTTCGGCCTATTAATCTTTCGTACGTGTGTTCTAACTTAAAGCGTCTATTTATACAACCCTTGTATATAGACGGTTAAGTAAATTACACATATACCCTTACTTAAAGAAGTATAGGCGTAATACACCACAAGGACGTTTCTGTCATGAATTTTATCACATAAAATTCATTTTTCCGAATCATCTTAAAATCTCGCAAAACCATTCTTAGTGTGCAACCCAATAGGCTCATACAACGTTGGCAGTGTACCAAAACACATTTTGGTATACAAGTCATAAGCAGTCTCTAACAAGACATTATGACTACCCAAGTTGTACGAATATCAAATCGATACAACCTAATCAACAGTGTATATAACATCCTTTTGTCAGACATTTTGAGCCTCAACATGGTATCAGAGCAATGACAGCAAACGCTGTAGATCGAGAGGGAAAGTCAGATCCATGGTGTTTGGTGGTGTGAGTGAAGATTCAAAATGAGGGTTTCAGTCTCACTGCTGGTAAGAGTGAAGTGAGATTTGGGAAAAACTTAGAAGAAGATAATGGATCTCGTTTTTTGTGTATAGATCTGGTAAAGAAATAACCATATCAGGAAGAGAAAGCACGCGATCTGGTGAAGAGATAACCAGATCCGGAAGAGAAAACACAAGATCTGGTGAAGAAATAGCCAGATCTAGAAGAAAAAGCACAAGTTCTGGGTTAATACCTCTGGTGAAGGGATCATCAGATCTGGAGTAAAAGTTGAAAGATCTAGTGTTAAAATGACTAGATCTGGAAGAAAGATCGTGAGATCTCGTAGAGATGGCACTGAATCCGGAGTAAAAGCTGAGAGATCTAGAAGAATCATCAGATCCTGAGTTCTGAAGAAACTCTAGAGTGAATGGCGAACAGATCGGGAGTTTTGGAACAAGGTTCTCCATTATCAGGGTTTGTCTCAAGAGGTAACTCAGGTTTGAGTTCTGGTTCTCCATTTGGTAATTCATTGAGTCAGTTTGTTACTGTAAAACTTGATGGAACAAATTTTCTTTTATGGAAATCTATTGTTGTTCCGACTATCCAAGGATTTGATCTAGATGGTCATCTTTTTGGAACACTGGAAATTCCAGACAAAATCTTGACTGATGGATTACCAAATCCAGAGTACAAGATATGGTTCAGTGGAGATCGATTTTTGTTAAGATGGTTGATAAATGCTATGATGCCTGATACTGCAATGCAGATTATAGGGAATACACCGAAACAGACAGCAAATGAGTTGTGGAGAGAAATAGAAGCATATTATGGCTCCAATAATATAGTTCATGTTCAAACTCTCAAGAAAGCACTGCATACAACTCGTAAAGGTGCTATGAAAATGAAAGAGTATATGTCTAAGATGAAGTGTATTTTTGATAATCTGGCTATCGCAGGATCAGTGGTGAGCACAAATGATTTGATTTCGAGTGTACTTATTGGTTTAGACAGAGAATATCTGCCAATTACTACTTTCTTGCAAGGAAGATGTGATTTGCAGTGGTGAGAACTTCACTCTACACTGATAGGGTTTGAAGAAACTCTGGATCAGTATAATGTGGTTCAAGATGTAATCGTTTTAATGATAAACGAGTTTCCTTCTGCAAATGCTATTGAAGTTAAAAGCAGTGTTTCAAAGTTGAATGTACAGAACTGGAATAATAATGGAAATATAACAAATGGTGGTTCCAGAGGTCGTGGCTTTGGAAGATTTCGTGGTCGAGGAGGTTTTAAATCCTCCAGCAGCAACGATAAACCCACTTGTCAAATATGTGGGAAATTTGGTCATTCAGCAGCAGTCTGTTACTATAGAGTAGATATGAAGTATATGGGTACTCAAATTGGGAGTTCTCAACAGCCACAGCTGAGGTCATTTACCCCTCAATCTCATACACCTTCATCTTTCTTCACTGCATCAAAAGCTGGACATGATGGATCGTGGTATATGGACAGTGGTGCAACATCTCATGTCACTGGAGATTCTTCTCAGATGCTTAATAATTCAGCGTATTCAGGTACTCAGTCATTAATGGTTGGTAATGGTCAATTACTGCAAATTACTGGTACTGGGTCTGCTTGCATTCCATCTGTTGGCTCTAAACTGTTATTTCATAATACTTTGTGTGTGCCTAGCATCAAAAAAGAATTTGTTGAGTGTCTCTCAATTAACAAAAGACAATAATGTGTTGATTGAGTTTCATCCTCATGTATGTTTCGTGAAGGACCTTCAAACCAATGCGATTCTTCTTCACGAAACAGTACAAAATGGTCTATATCGCATCTCTGGTCCACCTGCACAGTTATCTTTTTCATATGCTGCTTTGTTTGTGTCAAATAAAGGTCTGTCTACACTGTGGCACTCCAGACTTGGTCATCCTGCACAAAATACACTTCAACAGGTTATGCATAAAAAACTTTATCTTCCATTCAGTTCACTCATTGATCTCTGTCAGTCTTGTCCACTGGGAAAAAGTCATGCATTACCATTTCATTCATCCAGTAAAATGTCGAATAATGTTTTGGATTTAATCCATACTGATTTGTGGGGTCCTGCACCGATTACTTCTCTGAGTGGTTTCAACTATTACATTCACTTTATTGATGATTCTACTCGATTTACATAGTTATGTCCTTTGAAATTGAAATTTGATGCTTTGAAAGCCTTTGTGCATTTTAAGTCTAAGGTTGAGAATCAGTTTAGTTCTACTATCAAGAGAGTTCAATCTGACTGGGGTGGTGAGTATAGATCTTTTCAGTCTCTACTTGATTCTTGTGGGATCATTTTTCAGCATCCTTGTCCTCATACACATGCACATAATGGTAGAGCTGAACGTAAACATAGACACATAGTTGAAATGAGTCTTACACTGCTTGATCATAATAAATTGCCACTGAAATACTGGCGGGATGCGTGTTGTACCGCTGCATTTCTTATTAATCGTCTTCCTACTAAAGTTCTGAATGGTTTGTCTCCTTTTGAGAAGTTGTTTCATGCTTCACCTGATTACAGTCTTCTCAGAGTTTTTGGATGTGCATGTTTTCCATATTTGCGACCATACAATGATCATAAATATCAGTTTCGATCTGAGCAATGCGTTTTTCTGGGGTATAGCAGTCAACATAAGGGCTACAAATGTTTAAGTCCATCTGGGAAGGTTTATATCACCAGAAATGTTGTCTTTCATGAACATGAGTTTCCTTATAATTCTTTATTTGCTGCTGGGTCTCATACAACAACAATTTCCTCACCCGAGTTGACTACCAGTTTTCCTTTGTTGATTCCACATCAGCCTTTGGTTCCATCGGGTTCTTCTTCTTCTTCTAGTCTGTCTGATGTACTTGCTTCAGTTGAGGTTACACCTCCTGTTGCAGTGGAATCAAGGGCTGGTGTGGATCCTCAAAACATACATCCAATGATTACTAGAGCCAAGGATGGAATCAGTTTAAGAATGGTGTTTTTGTCTACTACATCCGTTCATGAAGATGATATTCCTCATTCAGTTGCTGCTGCTCTTCAAATTCCTCATTGGAAGGCAGCAATGGATCAGGAATATCATGTTCTCATGAAGAATGGTACTTGGTCTCTTGTTCCTTCATCTCCTAGTCAAAATGTTGTTGGCAACAAGTGGATTTTTTCTGTCAAACGGAATTCTGATGGGTCTATCAATCGATATAAGGCTAGATTAGTGGCCAAAGGGTTTAAACAAGTACCCGGTATTGATTTTGATGAGACATACAGTCCTGTGGTTAAGGCTTCCACTATTCGAGTTATTTTGTCTTTGGCTATTCATTTTGGTTGGTCCTTGCGACAGATTGACATCAATAATGCTTTTTTAAATGGTCAGTTAGTTGAAGATGTATACACAAATCAACCTACGGGTTTTATGGATACTTCTCAACCCACCGCTGTGTGTCAGTTGCATAAAGCTTTGTATGGTCTTCGTCAAGCTCCTCGTGCATGGTTTGATCAGTTGAAATCCACTTTGTTGTCTTGGGGCTTCCACAATTCTAAAGCTGACAGTTCTTTGTTCATTTTTCATCATGAACAAGTTGTGTTGTATGTGCTGGTTTATGTGGATGACATTATAATTACAGGCTCAAATCAAACTTCCATTCAATTTTTTATTGATAAGTTGAATGGTAAGTTTGCGTTAAAGGATATTGGAGATTTGAATTTGTTTTTGGGAATGGAAGCTCATAGGACTGCCAAAGGACTGTACCTTACTCAAACAGTTTATATTCAACAGTTATTACAAAAGGGAGGCATGTCTCATGCAAAGCCTATTGCTACTCCCTTTACTTGGTAGTCTCCAATATCTTGTTAACACTCGGCCAGACATTGCTTATATAGTGAATACTTTGAGTCAATTTCAGCAGTCTCCTACAGTGTTACATTGGCAAGCTCTTCAGAGGGTCTTGAGATATCTCAAAGGTACTGTTGATTTTGGCTTATGGTTCAAGCCGAGTTCTGACCTGTTTCTCACTGGGTATTCTGATGTTGATTGGGCTGCCTTTGTGGATGATAGGAAATATGTGGCTGGTTATGTTGTCTTTTTGGGTTCTAACTTGATTTCTTGGCAGTCTAAGAAACAACAGGTTGTTGCTAGATCAAGTACAGAATCGAAATATAGAGCTCTTGCTCAGGTAACTGCTGAATTGAGTTGGCTTCGGTCTTTATTTTTGGAACTGAAGGTTTCTCTTTGTGCTCTTCCTACAGTCTGGTATGATAACATGAGTGATGCTGCCTTAGCCAAGAATCTGGTATATCACTCGCACTAAACATATTGAATTAGACATTCATTATGTTAGAGATAAAGTGTTGGGAGGTTTTCTTAATGTGCATCATGTTCCTTCAGTTGATCAGGTGGCTGATATTTTTACCAAATCTTTTATTGTTTCTCGTTTTCTTTATTTGAGGGACAAACTAAGTCTCGCTTCACTTCCCCTTAGTTTGAGGGGGGACGTTAGAGTAAATCATTGAGTTGGATGTAATGTGGATCTCGGGGTGTATCCTCTGTTGTAATAAGTTGTAAGTGGTGTTTGTGTGCAAGTGTTGTGTTTGTAATCCAACAGTTATGATGAGATAAGATAGACGTCTGAGATGTAAAGTTTTGTTTCATATATAAATGAAAATACACAGAGCACGCAACGAGTTTGTTGAGGTTCTGTTTCGTCTCTGTGGTTTTTGTTTCTTCTTCAATGAAGCTCTGCATGAGCTTCAACACCATCCAGCCTGTCTTGCCACTCTTCCTCCTTATTGAATGGATAATTTCTTATACTAGGATTGTGTTATATGTGATCTTTTTTCCTGGTATAAAACTTGACTGGGTATTACACATTAAGTACTTCATAGCTAGCTTAAGCCTATTAGCAATAACCTTAGTTATGGCCTCGTATACAACATTACATAAACTGATTGGCCTCAGGTCAGTAAATGTTTCAAGAGATTTCAACTTAGGTATGAGGACCACTAGTGTATCATTTTGTTCGGCAGGCATGATACCCTCGTCAAAGAATTTCCTTATACAATTAAGCACCGAATCCCCCACCAAACTCCACTGGGACCGAAAGAAGATGTGACTCCATCCGTCAGACCCCGAGGTTTTATAGGGTCCCATACTAAATATGGCTTTTCTGATCTCATCCTTATCGATAGGTCTTGAGATAGCTTCTCGATCACTATCTGATCACATAGGAAACCTATGCTACCATGGAAGTAGGTAGACAAATGGTTTCTCATCTGAGTATGATGATGAAAAGAACTGCACAGCCATAGCCTTCAACTCCTCCTGGAATATAACCCAGCTTCCTGTTACATCTTTAAGACTTTCAATTTTGTTGTGTTTCCTCTTGCGTAGGGTACTTAGATGGAAATATCGGGTATTTTTATCACCATATTGTAGCCATTGTGACCGTGACTGTTGAAACCATTATGTTTCTTCCTGAATTAGTACCTCCTCCAACTATTTTTGCAGTTTTTGCCTCTTCTCAAACCCTTCCAGGTATGGTACTCTCTCCAACTTCATGTCCAGTGCATCCAATTTATAATAAAGTTGTCTAGAAAATGTTTTCCAAATACCTTACTATTCTAAGTTCTCAATTTCGTGGATAAGGCTTTGGATGAGCTAGCAAATGTCAAGCCTAATCTCCAGTTTTCCTTCACAAACTATGGGAAGTCATCATGTGCAGACCAGCAGGCTTGAAAATGGAATGGACTTTGAGATGTAGGAGGGATCCTTTCAGCTTACAATCTAAATAGAATTGGTCTGTGATCAGATTTGATTATGAGTAAATGCATTACGAAACTTTTTGGGAATAGTATTCTCCACTCCTTATTCCCAACTGCTCTGTCCAACTGTTCACGTTAGATCCTACCTAATTAGGGTATCTGACCGGCTTAAATTACTTTAACTCTTAGATAATCTAGCTGCTTTCACCTCAAATTTAAAGAAACAATTAATATTAAGATCTTATTGCCATCAATTATAAAATATTATCAATCATTAAAGATTTTAAATTGAATCTTAAATCTTAAAGTTCGTTTAAATGAATTATATAGTCCTCAAAATTTCGTTAAAATTTTTAAACAACACCTCCTCTGTTTCTAAGCCTACATCAAAAATCCCAGCCTTCAAAAATCTTCAACAAAACCTGCTTAGCTTTGTTGGAAATATCGAAAAACTCAGAATCTAGCCATAACAATATATATTGCATTGATTAAATTGTATATTCATTCTAACTTGATTTAAAGTATCAAAATTCTTAAACTAACATTAAATTAATTCCGAGATTATTTCAATTCATCCTTACCGTTCTAGCCATTATCCAAATGAGATCTTAATCACACTCGAACCCATAAACTCATTTATACAGTATAATATATTCAAAAACCAATTCATACATAGAGAAAAGAACTAAGCAATCCACATACACTCAGAAAGCATATCTTTTCCCTTGTCGTCACTTGAACCTGTCATTATCCAATTATAAAAATTCGATAATTTTAGATAAATAAATCTCACATTATCCATTACACACGTAATAATCAAATGCATAATAATCTACGAGATTAAACGAAGAATATAATCCAAGAAATTTAAATACAACCATGGATCCATCCCCTTTTTGTTATCCAACCACAATCAGTTGATATCCTCTGAATGTGGTAAGTAAATAATAATAAGGACTCATGCTCAAGGAGAATAATTAAATGAATCTCGTTCCTCTAGACTATGGAAGTATGATCTGGTTCAACGTGATCTCATGATAACCACGTCATGCAAAGTATTAGTGACTCCAACCCCTTAAGCATAATATAATGTTCTATAGCCACGGTATAGTCTACACTATAAAGAGACTCGTAACGCCTTATCCTCTCAACTCGTATATGCATGAACAACAAAAATGCAATATCAATGATTAAAATAATTTATACAAAATTATAAGCATACAATGTAAAGGTTACTATGAGATTTACTTAACCTTACAAATGAGATATCGCAACTCCCTTGCACTACGAGTTGGTAAACTATTCCACACGGGGCTCCATTTGCAGTCTTACAATTCATTTATAAGTCTCGTAAGCCTCCATAAGAACTTCACCTTTTTTTTTTAATTATTTGCAATTTAATTGACCTCAATGGCATCCCGAAACCCTGCAAATCATTCCAAAATAAGTTCTCTAATGCCCGAATTTCATTTTTGACTCAAGATTATTGTTCGGCATCGAAAATTAAGTTGTCTAGATTTAAATATAAGTTTTTCAATTTTTTATATTTTTATCAGTCGTACTTGATCTGAAAACCTTAAAATCCCTCCAAATTAACTTATCGATTTTCTAGATCCCAATTTTGACCCCAAATTGGGATTCGTAATCAAAAATTGACTTAGAGAAGGCTTTAAACCAGTTTTTCAGATTTTGAATATTTTCGAGTATCATAACACGCATTACGAAAAAGTACTCGATATAACTCCTCGAGAAAATTCTAAGATTCTCATTTTTCATAAAAAAAAAACCCCCCAATTTCTATTAATTCATCCAAAAATCCCATTTTTTTAAATTTCCCTAATTTTTAAGGATTTTATTTGATTTTTTTTTCAATTAAAACTATTTTTATTTTTTTTATATGGGAAGGGGTTTGATCCCTTAACCGGGTGAGCCAAACCCGGTTCGGGGGAATCATCCCCTTCCTCTAAATTAAGAACGACAGAGAGAAGAACGACTTCTATGTTTCGTTCTTCATTTTTTTATTTTTTTTATTTTATTTTTTTACCAGTTGGGGTTTGGGTAGGGGAATATATGGATCCCCCCACCACATCGTCTCCTCCTTCCCCATCATCTTCCTCCCTCAATCATTTTTTTTTTATTCTTATCAACGCCTATGGTTTTTTTTTTTTTGAAAACTTGAATCTGATCCTCCTCACCTCACCTCTCCATCTCAACCACCGACAACAACAACCTCTCCGAATTCGATTTCGCATCTAAAAACCAAAAATCAGTCCTTAGAATCAAAAATTAAAATTTAAAACTCACCTTCACCATCAACATCCCCAACACCCACGGTTTCTCGTCTTAATTTGATTCGAAGACAAGGACAGAAGAGAGGAGAGAGATTACAGCAGAGAAACGTGAGAGAGGGAGAACCGGGAAGAGGGAGGGCTGAACACACCCAGTGGGAGAGGCGAGGAAGTGAAGATGAAGAAGAAGAAGTACCGAATTTGGTCCACTCTCTGTGATCGATTTCGATTTTTATTATAAGGGTAACAAATGAACCATTTGCCACTCAGTTTATATCCTCAACTATATAAAACAATGCCCGTTTTTGGTCTTTTTCCCTTTTTTTATTTTAGTATTTATCTCTTCCATTTTAAATCCAAATTAAACCCCGAAAAATACTCCAATTCTACCATAAATTGGAAAATTTACTAAAGCGCTTCAAAACTCTTGGACAACCCATCTTTGCACACAAATCGAGTTGTGGGACTCATGTCGACTCGTAAAGTCCAATTAAAGTCCAAAAATCGAATTTTTCAACTTACTTGCAAATATTTTTCGTGAAACTCGAAACAATTGTTCGGGTCGACATTTGAACTTTCACGAAACTCGTTTGGACACATATCTTGAGGCATGTACACACCTCACCAACCACACATTCAACATTTCAATTTCTCGATTATCACGTTGCGAGTATCTCGAGGTGAATCCAATGTGTACTTTTATTTTTGAATTAAACTATAGGATCCATTTATATATATTATATATAGATACATATATATACTTATGTATTTTTGCGGCTATAAATTCGCCACATGCCCCATCGACTAACCTGGGGCGTGCAAACTATTGTACATCCCACCCATGTCACCCTCGACCCCGCGTTTCACTAAGCGCCCACAAATTTATTTATTGTTTTATTTAATTCGGTAATTATTTCTTCGATTTATGTCCAAATAAATCCTCAAAATTACCAAAATTGGAGAAATTTCTCCAACATGCTCCAAAACTCGCGGACATTGTGTATACATTCCACTTGATCCTATTTCGCGTCGAAATAGTGTATAATACATCAAATAGGCACACGACACACAAAAATAATATTAAATTTTATGATCTCGGATCCATAACATGTAGGTCTCACGTTGGATATATAAATCCCAAATTAAATCTGAAAATACTTAATTAGCCCCCTAATCAAATTTATAAAATTCTTGGATGTTACAATCTTCCCAACTAATCAAAATTTCATCCTTGAATTTAAACTTACAGATTACTGAACCAAAAGAGATATAAAAAAATTGATCATTCATATATAACTCTTTTAATATAAACTTGTAAAATCATTTCTAAGGTGAACCGTTAAATGAATCCAATCACTTTCCTTGTATTCAACAACTCGGTGATAGAGATCATAACCATTTTAACTTCTTATTTTCCAACATCTTGGTTTAATGAAAAGTTATCTCGGTTACTTTGCCAATCTTGACAATTTTGTGAATTTCTGACTAGTTAAATAATAAACTTTGTGGGATATCTGATAATCCTACTTCATTTCTCATCTTATGCCTTGAATCCCATTCAAGTATCAATACATAGCAAGATCTAGCCTATATTGCTTTTCATAACATAATATTCATTCTAATTTAAATATTATATCACAAATCGTTGATAATTCTTTCCGTATGCACCCAAACTCTGGTACACATCCCAATTTACTTTCTCATCACTAACCATCCCTTTTTATTTCAATTATCAGTCGATTACTTCTTAGACTATCATCAGTCTAAAATCACATATTGATGCAAATAATTTTTAAGCACAACATTAAATACTAAGTAGAGTTGTGTGTCTATCTAATCCATCATCATTCCAGTATTCCCCACAAGAAACTTGGAATTACACAAGTTATCACATAACTATAGATCTTATAAACATTTGTTATCCCATTATAAGAGATCTCAAATTCCAAATCTGATTAGAAATAGAAATCTGACACATCGTGCAACTCTCACTCATTCTCTAAATGCATACTCACAATATTATTTATATTGTGGATTAAAAAGCAATTACCAATTTTAACTCGTCGGCTAATTCACTTAACTTCTTTTTAAATTGGTTAGAAAATATCAACTTTTCTAACTTCGTCACATCATTCTCTAATGATGAGTTCATTACCAACTTCATTCCTTTCACTTTACTGAAATCTCCCACAAACTCACCACTTAGTCACTTATTGTTCACCAACTTCTCTTATTGTCTAAATAGAGATAATTATCATTAACTTGAGTAGACATATATTTCTAAACAGAGATATCAACATATTCGATGATTATACTCTTATAGCATAGCTTTTAATTTGTATCTCATACAAGTTTAAAAATATGTTATCTCTTTTCATTTCTACTCAACTACAATTGAATAATATTCAGTTCTTGATACATATCAAGTCAGATACACTATACTTTATTCATTTTTTTCCAACCAACATAGATAAAACTTACTAACTGAGTTGTAAATCACACATTTCACTTTATTTCATTTATATCTTCAGCAACATACAAGCATCTTACATCATCTTCAATTTACAATAAATAGTGCATTAATCTTCACCACCGACTAATCAGGTGGTGTAGCACTACAATTGAACCAATGTACAACGTATTCACTGATACTAGTTGTACACTACTTTGGTTCAAAACTTTCAACGTTTTGAGTTTGACTCCTTGTAAGATCCTTGTGAAGATATATTAAGTTTCATCGAACTTATAGTTTGATATTCTAATTTGATCGGGACTCATTAACCTGAAATTCTCATTTTCATACTAATGTGAGAATGTATTGACCATTTAGTTACTTATACTTCAACCTCCAATTGACTCCAACGAAACTTCATAGACTCTATTATACCGATTATCACCATTCATTTGATTATTCAAATATGGGAAGACGCGTCACACCAATCTTCTACGCTGTGAATGAATCGTGATTATGAAACGAAGTTACTTAGACTGTTGGTCATGCACAACTACTCTAGTGCCTTACCTTGAGTAAAAGAGTCTATCCATGTCACTTTCAGCAGTCACAAGTCATCTCGACATCTCATTTTATTTTATGTATTAAGTATACTTCATTCAGTTTTTATCAATATTAGCTATGGTAACATTAATCTTGCTCTTATTCACTTTACAACTTACCATGGCTTTCGCTCAACAACTAGGTCATTTACAGCTCCTTAATCTTGACCTAGAAAGACAATTTATATCTCTTCTCTTTTTGAGCATATAGCTAAAGACAATGTGACTTTTTATTATCATTTAATGAATTAAACTCTTCATTCGAAATAGAGAAACTTTGCAGCTCTAACAGTTAAAATGTTTGTTATTGCCTTACGTTATTTCCATTAGTCTCAAATATCGTGGCTTTTCTTTTTCTCAAAATGAAATTCGGTACTTTTTAAAAGACTGTGTAAGATAACTTTATATCTTACTATTTACCAAATTGAATTAGATGAATTCATATTTCCATTATTACTCAACTGAAGAGTTAGAAGAATCTGAGTTTCCAAACTTTGATTAACTTAATAACCAATCAAATTCTTAAAGGATGTTATTTCAATCATTTAAGTCCTACAAAGAGAAATCTCGCAATATAGGAGCTCATACTAACGTTATGTACAACTCACTTGATGATACTCAATCAGTACATGACTCGCGCCGAACACGTCAATAAAGTAAAATTTCCTAAACCAACTATTTTGTAGAATAGTGGCAAAGTGTTGATCCCACAGAGACTGGTTGTCTTTCTTAGGTTAAAACAAAAAAAAAAAGTAAAATCGGGGTTTTTAAAATAAATATTAATTTAACTAACTAATCTATCTAAACTAAATAAATAAAATAACTAAACTAATTTCTAAAACAATTAATTAACACATAATTAATGCCTAAATAACACATAAATCTCCAGTTCCACAAATCAAAATCAAAATTCAATAGCAATCATGGTTGTCAATCTTTCTCGAAAAATTATTAATTTAAATTCTCCTAGATTAGCTATAGAAAATTGACATCTGCCAGAAATTTCTAGTTCCCCTAATTTTGATAGTCAGGACGTCCGCCACTAACTACTTCCCTAATTAATGTATAACCCTAGACATTTGCCAATCAGGTTTAACACACTAACCGCAGTAATATAGATCTATGGGAACACTAATCATAAATAATCGGATCGCGTCCGCTACCGATTTAACGTAGATTCAATTGTTGCACGCTCAAGAACCGAAACGATTTTACGACAAACGGGTGAATGTTTGTTACTTTATTGGTCTAAAAGTACAATTACACGGATACTAATATTCCAAATAACATTAGATTGTCCATCTAAAAGCATGCACTGGCCACATACATACCATAGATCTAAATCATAATAATTAAAATCAACAACAATGAAATATGAGAAATTAAATTAATTAAATAATAAAATAAAACATCTCACGTAATATGTTTTGAATCCATAATCCCGACTTGTTTCCCCTTCGACTTAGGCAAGAAATTGATTAGCCGGACATCATCTTCAAAAATCAATACAAAAAACTAATAATAGATCTCTAAAAAATATTAATTGATTCTTCTCTAATAATACGTAGGTTCCTAATATATAAAAATACTCCAAATTGTACTCGGATACTAATTTTAGGGGTTAGGGAGGTGACTCGTGCGTCGAGGAGCATCGTAGAGGTTTTTTGGATCGAAATTCGGACTCTGCCACGTGTCACAGCGTGATTCGTTAATTTTTAACTGTCGTGCCACTTGTCGGAACGCCATTGGACCGCCCCTGTCACCGCCTCTGATGTGTCGCAGCGCAATTCGCCGAAAATCTGGCGCGTGCGTTGTGTTTGAAGTGAGTCAGCGCCACGTGGACGCTTCTGATTGGCCGAACCACTTGTTGTGACGTGTCTGGACTAATGGGAGAGCACCACGTGTACGTGCGCTGGCAAGGAGAAAATCGCGCGACTCGACCAAAATTCTAGGAGTTTGTGTTGGCACCGATCTCGAGGCAGATCGACTGATTGCTGAAGCAAGGAGAAATGTCTTGCAGGTGACGTGGCTTCTCTGGTGACGTGGTGACGCATGACATCTCCTCATTGGTTTTTGGAATTGCGGTGCTGACATGGCGACGCTGGATTGGTGGGAATCGTCCGGATGACGTGGTTGTTTGTAGAACGTCCACGTGGCAGCGTATGATTGGTCCAGAGTGGCTTTTCACGCTGACATGGCATCACCTTATTGGCTGAAATATCATGTATGCTATTCAACACACCCTGCGCAATGCGTATTTCGAGACAAACTGTCCAGCATCCAATCATTGCAAGTAAATACTCTATTTTGAGTATTTTTCCACCACGAATTCAACCAAGCACTCTGTTTCACCTAAAAATGACCAAAAAATATAATTAATAATATATTTTAAATACTTTTAATAATTAAATATACCAAAATAGACTACTAAAAACCTATAAATACTGACTTATCAAGTACCCCCAAACTTAAGACTTTGCACGTCTCGAGCAAAGGTGTAAATGACAACACAAACTAAACTAGACCACTAATATAATAATGCACTGACTCAACTAATCCTATACCCGACCTAAATTCATGGAGTTCCTTTGGTTTACATAGTCATCAAATTAACAAGTAACTCAGAAAATTTCAGAGTTATGATATGTCAAGTCTCGCAAGTCAAACACAATTAAGATCTCACTTTCAAAACAAAGAATTGGTCAATACAAAGGCCATCAACTAATCACAAGTTTTATTGGTCTATACAATTAAACCACGCAAGTTCAAAATCTTACTTAATATAGTGAAAGCACTAGAACTAAATCTTTTATTTGAGGAGTTTTACAACTTCCGCCTTTATTCATTTTTTTTCATTTTATTTTATTTTATTTTTCTTCTCCAAATTTTATTTTTCTTTTTTTTCAATTAATACGGTCCTTGCTCTATTTCCTATGGACCGATTTTCTCACTTTTTTCCATCACAAGTTTCCCTGCTCCATTTCCTATGGAAACATGTGGGACTCTTTTTTTTATGAAAACTCTTGTTAGTACTTCTCACTTTCACTATAATCAAGCAAACCCCCGAATGTGGGTTAAAATAATATAACTTGCATAAATTTGACCGTTTACTCATTTTTGTTATCAAGCACGAAGTCCAACCATCATCTAAGTTTCTAATCATGAAATCATAAAAATGCTGAGCTACGAACTTGATTAAGTGTTTCTCCTAATTTTCTCTAAGTTTCAAGTCAAAAAGACAACTGTAATTTACTCATCTACAACCAAAGCCATGAACAAAGTTTCTGGTGACTCTAAAATAAATAAAACATACTAAATATATACATGAAAGTGTATCAATTCCTAATGAAATGAAAAAGGAATATGAATAGACAAGAAATGAAAGAAAATGATATAAAAGACCATCATTACCATCCAATATCCGCATATAACCGCATAAAAAAAAAATTAAACGATCTCACCTGCTGTCTTTCGCAATAGAATCCATCCAAAACAATCCACAATCCCTAAAACACCCCAAAACTTATTCCAAACATTGTCCTCAAGGTTTAAAACAAGTCAAGGCAACCATACGTCAAAAAGAAAATATAGTGGTGAAGAAAGACATGGATAAGAAATGATACAAATCCATGCATAACAAAAAGTCTCTAAAAACTAGTGAGCGCACAAAACCTCTCATGTGTGGGTGACTAAGGAAACTATGAAATAACAATCATAACAAGAGCAAGAACTAGTAAACATAGGAGTTAACTAAAAAGATTCCAATCAAGTCTTGCGATCCCGAAGTCTTTTAACTAAGGGTGAAATCAACAAGATGATGGAATGAAATTTAAAGTTTTGGGTCTACGCAAAAACCTGCCACTAATGCAGCTACTTAAGTTAGGTGTGTCCCAACCAAGTCTCAAAACACCTAAAATCCTATAAACATGTTAAGTCCTAAAAAATAATGCTCAAATTATACTAAAAATGTAATCCAAAGTCAAACCTACAAAACTTAGCGCGCCAACCCTCCATCACCCGTAAAAATAAAGAAACCAAATTAGAGTGCTATTAAAAATAATAATAATAAAAAAAAACTAAAACTGAAATAAAACTAAAATAAATGCAAGAAATAAATAAAATAAAAGAAAAATAAAGTTGGGTTGCCTCCCAACGAGCCGCCTTTCTTTTTAAGTCTTTGGCTAGACTTAACACGATTGGTCACGTGATGACATCTCCTTTAGAGATGTCAACAATGAATGTCGCATCTACGTATTTGGGCGATGAAGCATGCGCGCCCACTTTCAGATTTAGGAGCTCATCCGGAACTTCCAACACGAAAGAATCTATCGTATCAGGATAGTCCAACACAAAAGAATCTATCGTATCAGGCTCGTCCAACACAAAGGTGTCGGCATTGTAGAAGATTTGCAAACGCTCCCTTACTTCCACCGCCTTATAAGGGGTACCAAATGTGCATGGGAGGGTGGGTGGTTGCACCAACAACAGAGGTTGGTCTTCCTCGCTCTCTATTTGCGGCTTCTCCGGTTTGTCTGAATTGACATCAATGTTCATCTCATCTTCTCCCTCATTTAATGCAATGACAGTCTCTGGCTCAATTGGAAAGACTTCACATTCTTTGGATGCGTCTATCAAATAGTCTTCCATCTGTGTATCCTCTTTCACCTCAAGATTTGTCAACGTATCAACACTCCAATCCTCCTCTGAGTTAAAAGTTGGTCGTGTACTACACAATTCCGCTTCATCAATTTTTCTTTGACCACTGTCTATATATTGATTTAAGTCAGTTACCAAGTCCTTCGAGCCTGGGCAACTAAAATCAAGTTTTCGAATGTCATTGCAAATTTGCCAGCATTCTGGCACACTTTCCATCACTTGCATCACCATATCTTCCAATGAAAGGCTTTGATGAAACTGTTGATTTCCTTCATGTTGAGGAACCTGTGGGTGTGACATGAATCCAGAGAAGTCGGGTTATGGCGATGCATAGTTAGAATAGTGATAATTCTCATACTGTGGATGATATGGACAATTATGTACGGAATAAGAATAGTCTCCACAAATTTCGCAAACCTCGACCTGTTGCAAAAAAGAATTCATGTTAAAATATTCATATCTATTATGTGGTATACCTACCCCATTCACATTATAATAATGTGAGTATTCGTATCGACCATAATTATGGAGGTTGGAGGAGTTCATCGCAGGGTTGACTTGCACTTCACCAGATAAGAGGAAATGTTCCATCATGGAGATTATTCGGTCAAGTTTCTGGTCAGTGGAACTCGAGATTTTGTCCGAATACATGTTAAGAGCAAGGAACTAGATATGCAAAATAAAAAATAAATAAAAAAATAAAAATAAAAATAACAATATACTAAAGAAAGAAATATACCAATCCCCTGCAACGGCGCCAAAAATTGACGCGCGCCGAACACGTCAATAAAATAAAGTTTCCTAAACCAACTATTTTGTAGAATAGTGGCAAAGGGTCGATCTAACAGAGATTGGTTGTCTTTCTTAGGTTAAAACGACAAAAAAGGAAAATCAGGGTTTTTAAAATAAATATTAATTCAATGGTAGGCATTCAGAGGTGGTCACGTAAGATCCCCTTGCCCTTACTTGTACTAGGATCTGCACTCAATCATCACAAAAGAAACGGATGATGAGTACAGTCAGTAAAATCTCAAGGAACTCCTCTGACCATTCAAATAAGCAAATGGAATTCAATAAATACTGTTAAATAAACATGCATAATGTAAACAGGCAACTGTAAGTAGGGCATCGCATGCGTAAATAACAATAAAGTGCAATTGTGTGTGTCTGTTCCAGTCAGACTAAACCATACTCCGGGATTTCCTTTCAGGATCCCACTAGTGGGCGCACCCAACTAGCTATCACCTGGTCCCTCTCGATGGCCAGCATAAACCTTCGACGCACTGACACATGTAGCAGTTCCCTCGAATCGTTATCCATTGAGCACTCCTGATACACATGTTATGGTCTATAATGCAGATACACAACGGAAATCAGGTGGGAGTAACTCAACCAACCGTCCAAAAGATGACAAGATATGAATGTAATTAAAAAGCACAAGGGATACTGGAAATGAATGAAAATACGAAACAAAATTAATACACGAGAGTTCTTTCTTTGGGTTTTATAAACCTCACAACGCGCTCTCCTACCCCGTAATCAATCCTCGGGTCCAAGTCCACTGGGTCCTTGGTCGCCAATTGATCACCCGTGTCAACCTATGTCCGTTTATCAATAATTTAATTTAGCATGACAATTTTCAACAAATTTCTAAAAAATTTAGGCAAAATTGCCTATTTCGCGCTTTTCGAGGCAAACCCCCGCAAAAAGTCACGTCCGAAATATCCAAATATGTTATTTTTCACAGAAATTCATAAATTTCTATTTATTTTATGGAAATATATTTTTTCCATAATTTTCCCAATTTTTCTAAAGTTTTAAACAAATTACCCAATTTTTTCCTCTATTTTTCTCTTTTTCTCTTTTTTTATTTTGGTTTGGGTCGGGTCGAACCCGACCCGACCCTGGACCAGAATAGGTCCAGGCTCCGCCCATAGGCCGAGCCTGGCCCGTTCTGGGCCCGGCCCAACAGGAGGGGTGGGTGCACACGCGCTCACGCTTGCGTGAGTGTGCACCTTCTCCACCCAAACAAACCAGATCTCTGGTTTGAACGTTTTTTTTATATATAATTTTCCACTTCCTTTTGGGTTGGGTTGCTCTCCACCCCAACCCCAGTGGGATCGATGGCTAGGGAGACACCTTTGTCATCTCCACCTCTACCCGATTCGGCCCCCATAGCCGAACCCCATTTTTCCAACGAAATCACAACAAACAACAATGACTCACCTCCTTCCCGGCTTTTCCACCCTCTCTTCCCTTCTTCCCAGTTTTTCCTTCTCCTTCTCATCTCTGCGCTCCTTCTTCCCTTTCGGCCTCTCAATTTTGATCGGGTGTGTGTGGGTGTATGTGAGAGTGTGGTTGGTGAGAGAAAAGGTGGTGAAGTGGATAAGTGATGTTGACTTTATGTCCTTGACACCACAGTGTGACACAGTTGGGACACTCACTCATTTTTCTGGTGTTTCGACGCCCGAGTCTGAACCGCGATATACGCGTACCGCCGCGTCACTAGCCGCCTAATACCCATTCCATATTAGTTACTTGGCCGTTTTTTTATTTAATTTGTGTCTTTTAGTTTCCCTGACCTAATATTCGGTCTCGTCGACTACTCGATACCCGCGTCGACACGCATATCGAGGCGAATACAGTTCACACAATCTCGCACGTATTTTTATACAACATACACACATGCGATGTATTTCAATAAATTTGACCGCAAATAAGCATCCAAGACACCATACCTAGCATACCTAAGTCCCCGTGTGTCCTAGCCTACCGCGACGTCCGTCTGTAAATTGAAGAGACATTTATAAAATGGGTCATTATAGTTCTTCATCATCGATTCGAGCTCCCAGGTGAGCCCCTCTGTCCTATGTTGTTGCCAACGAACCAGGACCTTCGCGAGTTCCCTGTTCCGGAGAATTTGTACTCGACGATCGACGAACTCTATCATTCTATCCTTATAGGTCGCGTCAGGTTGTATCTTCACCTGTCCCAACTCAATCGTCGGTCTCGGCCCTAACCTAGCGAGTCTTAACATGGAAATGTGAAATGTTGGATGAACCTCGGCTAACTCAGCAGGTAACTCCAACCGATATGCAATAGTGCCTACTCTTTGTACAATCCGGTATGACCCAATGTATCTCGGTGCCATTTTCGCCCTCGTCGTAGCTTAGATCCTCGTGATACCTATCCGCGTATTTTTTTTTTCTGTCTATCTTGTACACCTCGCAGCTTCTGACGAATTTGTCACATTTTCATGTGTGATCAATAACTCTCTCGGACTACTTGTGTACCGAGATCGGTGTGCATCTTCCAGAATCCCATCCCCTATCTCCTGATCTGCAGGTAGCTACAATCTCGATCGGTATCTTAAACACTGATCTGTGGTTTCTGCCCAATTAGTGCATTTTGAATTCCGCGACAAAGCACTGACCCGCTCATAGAGCCCATCAACCCTCTGACACTCGAAAACCCGTTCAATCGATACGGTCGGTATCCTCAACTGCGACAAAATCCCGAACCACCGGAACGTCTTCAATCTGGCCCTCCATTCGAGCCTTCGGCTCAACTATCACCGCAACCGCCTCCATCTCCTACGGTGTAGCTAGTCGACCTCTCGTGATGGGTAAGTCAGTTGTCAACCCAAATAATACAAACTCCAATATGCCAGGAATATGAAACTCTATCCTCTTATCGTAACAATCTATCCGTGCATGATAGGAATATGAAACTCGATCCACCTCTATCATTACGTCTCGACATATTCGGTTAGGGTATATCTTATCCCCAGCAGTCGTACTGAGGACAAGATGGGGCTCTAGTGCTGTGTAACTAACCCTAACAACCCAATAATACGTTCAGCAAGAAGCAATAAAGTACTACCAGAATCAAACAGAGCATGCATATGGCGACCAAATATAAGTAATGTACCTTCAACAAGTTGCTTAGTCGCCCCGCTATCTGGCTGCGCTAACGCATGTACTCCATCTCTGGCCTGGTCTGATGTTTGTCGTGGCGATGGTGGTGTCCGATAGTCAGCCCTCAAGTGTCTCCTCTGCTCACACTGGTGGCATCTACGGCTCTCTAGTCTACTCGTCTGTCAGTCTCCAGATCTCTGACCTGGTCTTCCTGACCCTTGTCATGTCCCATCTGATCTCGACCTTGATGGTACTCCTGTAGCTGTGCTCTCTGTCGATTCCCTGGTGCTGATGTGATAGCGTGAACTAGCTGTGGTTTCTCATATCGAAACTGACTGCCCTGAAAATCGTCTCAGCCGCCCCTCTCCCATCTATCACCTCTCCAACCTCTATCTGGACGCTCTATTGGTCTTTTCTGCCTCTGAGTCGACCCATAACTATGCCCTGACTGTACCTCCCTACCATTCAAACGTCTGCCAGTCCTCTGCAGTATATAGTCTCATGAGCCAATGCCCCGTCAAAGATCTCCTACAATGTCATGGCTCCGGTCGAGACAACTGCTGACGCAATCCTGTCATCAACCCCTCTGGTGAAATAATAAATCTGCAAGCGCTCTGTCCCAGCAACATCCAGAGAGAATTGAAGCAGATGTCGAAACCACTCCATATACTTCATCAAGGTCCGACTACCCTGTCTCAAGGCTAGGAACTCCTCCCTCGGCCTCAACCTAACCTCCATAGGTATGTACTGAACGTAGAATAGCTCCCTAAACTCAGCCCATGTCGTCGGTTCCAGATGAGTATCCGTATATGTCGTCCACCAGACTGCTGCATGCCCTCTCAAACAGGCTCCCGAAAGTTCCTCGTCAGCTTATGGAAACGCTGATGAGATACTATCCATCTCCCAGCAACCTCGGGGTCACCGCCTCCATAAAAGAATCCAGGATGGAACTTCAAAAACTCCCTCAATAACCTCGCCTCTGGTGCTAGGACGAATACCGATGTAGTAGGAGTATCAACAGTGGGGGTGGCAGTAACCTGGTCCGTAATCGTAGGTGGAGGCGTAAGAGTCGACGTCTCTAAATGAACGACAACTGCGGTAGTAGTCTCTGTGGGTGCCTCTACCGCTACCCCCTGAACTAGAGTCTAGGGTACCACCGGAACAACAACTGTCCCCGCAGGTATGGTCACAGCTACTAGCTCTCTAGCTGAAGTGAGTGCCGCCAGTACCGCCGTCTGCTCGCGTAGTAGCCGTAATACCTCGACCATCTGTGTCTCATGGGCCGAGAGTTTATCCTCCATACTCGCCGTAACCGAGACATCCCTAGCCGCATCGCTCGTTTGTCTAATCTCACAATGCGTACCAGACTGTCCGTCCATAATCTTGATCGAGAATGTGCTCCGGATCAGTCTCGAAATATATACACATATCATATAATAAAATGAAAATATAACACGTATATAAGTTCTAACTCTACCCGCCTCACATCACTTCCCAACTAAAGTTCTAAGGCACTAACTTCGGGCTTTCCACATCTAAGTTCGTTGATTGGCTCTGATACCACCTGTGGCGGCCCTCGCCGCCCCGGGGTGACGTGTCTCCATGTACTCCTTTCCAGTTGGCCCAACTACACGTGTACGGCACCTGCCCGTCCTTCTTCCGTTTCGAATTTCGTATCCACGTGTGTGTACAGTGCATATATGACATATGCAGTGGAAGTTATACGTAAATGCAGAAAACTATTAATCAACGTAAACAAAACCTAGTGTGAAAAAAACACTTAAAAGTACTGCGTAATAAGGTAGATGACTGTACCATGTAAAGTAACTATGTACAATGTCATGTCACTCCCCAATTCCCAAAAGAATCAAAATATCAAAATAAAAACACACGTACAAGTAAGTTTCAACGGTAGGCAGTCAAATGTGGTCACGTAAGATCCCCTTGCCCTTACTTGTACTAGGACCTGCACTCAATCATCACAGAAGAAAATGGATGACGAGTACAGTCGGTAAAATCCCAAGGAACTCCTCTGACCATTCAAATAAGCAAATGGAATTCAATAAATAATGTTAAATAAACATGCGGAATGTAAACAGGCAACTGTAAGTAGAGCATCGCATGCGTAAATAACAATAAAGTGCAACTGTGTGTTTCTATTCTAGTCAGACTAAACCATACTCCGGGATTCCCGTCCAGGATCTCACTAGTAGGCGCACCCAACTAGCTATCACCTGATCCCTCTCGGTGGCCGGCGTAGACCTTCGACGCACTGACACATGTAGCAGTCCCTCGGGTCGTTATCCGCTGAGCACTCATGATACACATGCTATGGTCTAGAATGCATAGACACATAACGGAAATCAGGTAGGAGTAACTCAACCAACCGTCCAAAAGATGACAAGATATGAATGTAATTAAAAAGCACAAGGAATACTGGAAATGAATGAAAATACGAAACAAAATAAATACTCGAGAGTTTTTTCTTTGGGTTTTACAAACCTCACAACGCGTTCTCCTACCCCGTAATCAATCCCCGGGTCCAAGGCCATTGGGTCCTTGGTCGCTAATTGATCACCCGTGTCAACCTATGTCAATTTATCAATAATTTAATTTAGCATAACAATTTTTAATAAATTTCTAAAAATTTTAGGTCAAATTGCCTATTTCGCCCTTTTCGAGGCAAACCCCCGCAAAAAGTCGCGTTTGAAATATCCAAATATGTTACTTTTTATAGAAATTCATAAATTTCTATTTAGTTTATGGAAATATATTTTTTCCAGAATTTTTCTAATTTTTCTGGAATTTTAATGTCCATTTATCAATAATTTAATTTAGAACGACAATTTTCAACAAATTTCTAAAAATTTTGGGCCAAATTGCCTATTTCGCAATTTTTTAGGCAAACCCCCACAAAAAGTCACGTCCGAAATATCCATATATGTTATTTTTCATAGAAATTCATAAATTTCAATTTATTTTATGGAAATATGTTTTTTCCAAAATTTTCCCAATTTTTCTGGAATTTTAAACAATTTTCCCAATTTTTTCCTCATTTTCTCTTTTTCTCTTTTTTTTTTTAATTTTGGTTTGGGTCGGGTCGACCCGATCCTGGACCAGAACAGGTCCAGTTACGGCCCAATTGGAGGGGTGGGCGCTCACGCGCGCACGCTCGCGCGCGTGTGCACCTTCTCTACCCGAACAAACCAGATCTTCGATTTGAATGTTTTTTTTATATAACTTTCCACTTCCTTTTGGGTTAGGGTTGCTCTCCACCCCAACCCCAGTGGGATCGATGGCAGTAGAGACACCCCTGCCATCTCCACCTCCACCCGATTCGGCCCCCATGAACGAACCCCACTTTCCCAACGAAATCACAACAAACAACAATGACTCATCTCCTTCCCGGCTTCTCCACCCTCTCTTCCCTTCTTCCCGGTTTCTCCTTCTCCTTTTCCTCTCCGCGCTCCTTCTTCCCTCTCGGCCTCTCAATTTTGATCGGGTGTGTGTGGGTGTGTGTGAGAGTGTGGGTGGTGAGAGAAAAGGTGGTGAAGTGGATAAGTGATGTTGACTTTGTGTCCTTGACACCACGGCATGACACAGTTGGGACACTCCCTCATTTTCGGGTGTTTCGACGACCGATTTAGAGTCCGAACCGCGATATACGCGTACCGCCGAGTCACTAGCCGCTTAATACCCATTCCATATTAGTTACTTGGCCTTTTTTTATTTAATTTGTGTGTTTTAGTTTCCCCGACCTAATATTCGTCCCGTCAACTACCCGATACCCACGTTGACACGCATATCGAAGCAAATATAGTTCACACAATCTCGCACGTGTTTTTATACAACATACACACATGCGATATATTTCAATAAATTCCACCGCAAATAAGCATCCAACACACCATACCTAGCATACCTAAGTCCCCGTGTGTCCTAGCCTACCGCGACGTCCATGTGGATCCGAGCTGGCGTCCAAGTCTATAAATTGAAGAGACATTTATAAAATGCGTCGTTAAACATGGCATCTCCTCATTGGTTGCTTAAATTGCGGTGCTGACATGGCGACGCTTGATTGGTGGGAATCGTCCTGATGATGCGGTTGTTGATAGAACGTCCAAGTGGCAGCGTATTATGATTGGTCCAGAGTGGCTTTTCACGCTGACATGACATCACCTTATTGGCTGAAATATCATGTCTGCTATTCGATACATCCTGCGTAACGCGTATTTCGAGGCAAACTGTTCGGCATCCGATCACTGCAAGTAAATACTCCATTTTGAGTATTTTTCCGACACGAATTCAACCAAGCACTCCATTTCACCTAAAAATGACCAAAAAATATAATTAAATATATTTTTTAAATACTTTTAATAATTAAATATACTAAAATAGACTACTAAAAACCTATAAATACTGACTTATCAAATATCCCCAAACTTAAGACTTTGCACGTCCCGAGCAAAGGTGTAAATGACAACACAAACTAAACTAGACTCCTAATATAATAATGCATTGACTCAACTAATCCTATACCCGACCCAAATTCATGGAGTTCCTTTGGTTTACATAGTCATCAAATTAACAAGTAACTCAGAAAATTTCAGAGTTATAATATGTCAAGTCTCGCAAGTCAAACACAATTAAGATCTCACTTTCAAAACATAGAATCGGTCAATACAAAGGCCATCAACTAATCACAAGTTTTCTTGGTCTATACAATTAAACCACGCAAGTTCAAAATCTTACTTAATATAGTGAAAGCACTCTAACTAAATCTTTTATTTGAGTAGTTTTACAACTTCCGCATTTATTCAATTTTTCATTTTATTTTATTTTAATTTTTTCTTCTCCAAATCTTTTTTTCTTTTTTTTTCAATTAATACGGTCCCTGCTCCATTTCCTATGGACCGATTTTCTCACTTTTTTTCCACCACAAGTTTCCCTGCACCATTTCCTATGGAAATTTGTGGGACTCTCTCTTTTTTTATGAAAACTCATGTTAGTACTTCTCACTTTCACTATAATCAAGCAAACCCCCTAATGAGGGTTAAAATAATATAACTCGCATAAATTCGACTGTTTATTCATTTTTGTTATCAGGCACGAAGTCCAACCATCATCTAAGTTTCAAATCATGAAATCATAAAAATGTTGAGCTACGAACTTGATTAAGTGTTTCTCCTAATTTTCTCTAAGTTTCAAGTCAAAAAGGCAACTGTAATTTACTCATCCACAACCAAAGGCATGAACAAAGTTTCGGGTGACTCTAAAATAAATAAAACATACTAAATATATACATTAAAGTGTATCAATTCCTAATGAAATGAAAATGAAATATGAATAGACAAGAAATGAAAGAAAACGATATAAAACACCACCATTACCATCCAATATCCGCATAAAAAAAATTAAACGATCTCACATGCGGTCTTTCGCAATAGAATCCATGCAAAACAATTCACAATCCCTAAAACACCCCTAAACTTATTCCAAACATTGTCCTCATGGTTAAAACAAGTCAAGGCAACCATATGACAAAAAGAAAATATAGTGGTGCAGAAAGACATGGATAAGAAATGATACAAATGCATGCATAACAAAAATTCTCCAAAAACTAGTGAACGCACAAAACCTCTAATGTGCGGGTGACTAAGGAAACTATGAAATAACAATCATAACAAGAGCAAGAACTAGTAAACATAGGAGTTAACTAAAAAGATTCCAATCAAGTCTTGCGAGCCCAAAGTCTTTCAACTAAGGATGAAATCAACAAGATGATGGAATGAAATTTAAGGTTTTGGGTCTACGCAAAAACCTGCCATTAATGCAGCGACTTAAGTTAGGTGCGTCCCAACCAAGTCTCAAGACACCTAAAATCCTATAAACATGTTAAGTCCTAAAAAAATAATGCTCAAATTATACTAAAAATGTAATCCAAAGTCAAACCTACAAAACTTAGCGCTCCAACCCTCCTTCACCTGTAAAAATAAAGAAATCAAATTAGAGTGCTATTAAAAATAATAATAATAATAAAAAAACTAAAACTGAAATAAAACTAGAATAAATGCAAGAAATAAATAAAAGAAAAGAAAATTAAAGTTGGGCTGCCTCCCAACGAGCTGGCTTTCTTTTTAAGTATTTAGCTAGACTTAACACGATTGGTCACGTGATGCCCTCTCCTTTAGAGATGTCAACAACGAATGGCCGGCGTATCTACGTATTTGGGCGATGAAGCATGCACGCCCTCTTTCAGATTTAGGAGCTCATCCGGAACTTCCAACACGAAAAAATCTATCGTATTAGGATCGTCCAACACAAAAGAATCTATCGTATCAGGCTCGTCCAACACAAGGGTGTCGGCATTGTAGAAGATTTGCAAACGCTCCCTTACTTCCACCCCCTTATAAGGTGTACCAGATGTGCATGGGAGGGTGGGTGATTGCACCAACAACAGAGGTTGGTCTTCCTCGCTCTCTATTTGCGTCTTCTCCGGCTTGTCTGAATTGACATCAATGTTCATTTCATATTCTCCCTCATTTAATGCAATGACAATCTCTGGCTCAATTGGAAAGACTTCACATTCTTCGGATACGTCTATCAAATAGTCTTCCATCTGTGTATCGTCTTTCACCTCAAGATTTGTCAACGTATCAACACTCCAATCCTCCTCTGAGTTAAAAGTTGGTTGTGTACTACACAACTCTGCTTCATTAATTTTTCTTTGACGACTGGCAATATATTGATCTAAGTCAATTACCAAGTACTTCGAGCCTGGGCAACTAAAATCAAGTTTTCGAATGTCATTGCAAATTTGCCAGCATTCTGGCACACTTTCTTTCACTTGCATCACCATATCTTCCAAGGAGAGGCTTTGATAAAACTGTTGATTTCCTTCATGTTGAGGAACCTGTGGGTGTGACATGAATCTAGAGAAGTCGGGTTGTGGCGATGCATAGTTAGAATAGTGATAATTCTCATACTGTGGATGATATAGACAATTATGTACGGAATGAGAATAGTCTCCACAAGTTTCGCAAACCTCGACCTGTTGCACAAAAGAATTCATGTAAAAATATTGATATATATTATGTGGTATACCTACCCCATTCACATTATAATAATGTGAGTCTTCGTATCGACCATAATTATAGAAGTTGGAAGAGTCCATCGCGGGGTTGACTTGCACTTCACCAGAGGAGAGGAGATGTTCCATCATGGAGATTATTCGGTCAAGTTTCTGGTCAGTGGAATTCGAGATATTGCCTGGATACATGTTAAGAGCAAGGAACTAGATATGCAAAATAAAAAATAAAAATAAAAATAACAATAAACCAAAGAAAGAAATATACCAATCCCCGACAATGGCGCCAAAAATTGACGCGCGCCGAACACATAAATAAAGTAAAGTTTCCTAAACCAACTATTTTGTAGAATAGTGGCAAAGGGTCGATCTCACAGAGACTGGTTGTCTTTCTTAGGTTAAAACAACAAAAAAGGAAAATCGGGGTTTTTAAAATAAATATTAATTTAACTAATCTATATAAACTAAATAAATAAAATAACTAAACCAATTTCTAAAATAATTAATTAATAATTAATTAACACCTATTTAATGCCTAAATAACACCTAAATCTTCAGTTCCACAAGTCAAAATCAAAAATTCAATAGCAATCATGGTCTTCAATCTTTCTCAAAAAATTATTAATTTAAATTCTTCTAGATTAGCTATAGAAAATCGACATCCACCACGACATCCGCCAGAAATTTCTAGTTCCCCTAATTTCGATAGTCATGACTTCCGCCACTAACTATTTCCCTAATTAATGTATAACCCTAAACATCCGCCAATCAGGTTTAACACACTAACTGCAGTAATATAGATCTTTAGGAACACTAATCCTAAATAATCGGATCGCGTCCGCTACCGATTTAACCTAGATTCGATTGGTGCACACTCAAGAACCGAAAGGGTTTGACGGCAAACGGGTGAATGTTTGTTACTTTATTGGTCTAAAAGTACAATTACACGGATACTAATATTCCAAATAACATTAAATTGTCCATCTAAAAGCATGCACTAGCCGCATACATACCGTAGATCTAAATCATAATAATTAAAATCAACAACAATGAAATAAGAGAAATTAAGTTAATTAAATAATAAAATAAAAGATCTCACATAATATGCTTTGAATCCATAATCCCGACTTGCTTCCTCTTTGACTTAGGCAAGAAATTGATTAGCCGGACATCATCTTCAAAAATCAATACTAAAAACTAATAATAGATCTCTAAAAAATATTAATTAATTCTTCTCTAATAATACCTAGGTTCCGAATATATAAAAATACTCCGAATTGTTCTCGGATACTAATTTTTGGGGTAAGGGAGGTGACTCGTGCACCGAGGAGCATCGTAGGGGTATTTTTTTATCAAAATTCCGACTCTGCGACGTGTCATAACGTGATTCACTGATTTTTAACTGTCGCGCCACATGTCGAAACGCCATTGGACCGCCCGTGTCACCACCTCTAATGTGTCGCCGCGCAATTCGCCGAAAATATGGCGCGTGCGTTGTGTTTGAAGTGAGTCAGTGCCACGTGGACGCTTCTGATTGGCTGAACCACTTGCTGTGACGTGTCTGGACGAATGGGAGAGCGCCACGTGTACGTGCGCTGGCGAGGAGAAAATCGCCTGATTGCTGAAGCGAGGATAAATGTCTTGCAGGTGACATGGCTTCTCTGATGACGTAGTGACGCATGACATCTCCTCATTGGTTGCCGGAATTGCGGTGCTGACATGGCGATGCTGGATTGGTGGGAATCGTCCGGATGACGCGGTTGTTGGTAGAACATCCACGTGGCAGCGTATGATTGGTCCAGAGTGGCTTTTCACGCTGACGTGGCATCACCTTATTGGCTGAAATATCATGTCTGCTATTCGACACACCCTGCGCAACGCGTATTTCGAGGCAAACTGTCTGGTATCCGATCACTGCAAGTAAATACTCCATTTTGAGTATTTTTCCGCCACGAATTCAACCAAGCACTCTATTTCACCTAAAAATGACCAAAAAATATAATTAAATTTTTATTTTAAATACTTTTAATAATTAAATATACTGAAATAGACTAATATAAACCTATAAATACTGACTTATAAATCAGTACATCTATCTCTTCATTGGTTATATTTCAAGTTGTTGATAAACATCTAAAACGACCCAAACTACAAATAAGGGCACCGCCCGACCTAATTCCTTAATTAAGCCATAATCTCCCCTATAAGACCTAACAGGAACTAGTCAGCCTTATTTAAACACCTAATTACCTACTAATTATGATACCACCAACACTTAACAAACTAGTTCTACCGACTAACTTATGGTTGTCTATAAATCAGAGTTCAGTTAAATTTTTTTATTATCTAACAAGTTATTAAGCGGAAGTCTTATTTCATTACTAGTGGACATTAGATCCTAAAGCCTAACCTATTGTGGAAAAACTAGGAAATAGATATCACATGCCTATATAAACAAGCATGGTGATATATACAACATGTGTCTAGTCCTATATTCATGGAAGCTATCGTGTGCGCTTTAAGATACACACTACACATGTTATGCACTAAAAATTATTTTTTTCACACTCATTTTTACGTGAGATCTGCCTGCTACCTCACAGGAGTGTCATTCTAGAATTTTCCCTTACACTAAGACGAAGCTTTATGGTTCTTGTTGTCGCGCGAAGCGCAAAATAGTCATTTGACGCAGTAAAAAGCGAAGTTATCAGCACAACGAAGTTGCGCCGCGTGGAAACGGAGAAGTGGGGCCCACGAGGAGGACGATTTAACGTCTCATGATTGCAAGTAGAGATGAGGGGGACCCACTCAGCAGTGAGTAATGCTTTTGTATCTCGCTCGCTCGCTATGTTACGTGGCTCCCACCTGTACGATCGCCTAACCGGGCCGACCGTGTGCTGATGCTGAGACGCCTTATCTTATGATGATGATCCGCTCTTGCCCCTAAACAGGTTATTTTCGCTTACGCAATTATCGATGTCTGTACGATACACACCAAGATACATGCACACGAATCTCAATGTAAAAAGAATGTATGTAAACACATACGTGTTTGTGTTGGAGCACAACATCATTGACAACTAATTCGCAATCAGACACCGTTCGATCTTTTATAAAATAATCTTCTTAATTCAACTTGCTTATGCTTAAGCAAAATTGAGTTATTAGTTGCCTTTCGGACCAATTCGCATAATTGTCGCATTAATTATTTGCCCCGTGACAACATCATTAGTTAATTTCGTTAAAAATGACTATTAGGTACTTTGAATTTCAAAACACAACTACTTGTTTTGATGTTTAATAGCTAATCCAAGCTATTGTTAGACCACTTCCCCGGCACCTTAACTTCTAACATATTGATCTTATCATTACCATTTTTTTCATTTTCAAGTTAGAAGTTTCACTATTTTTTTTTGTAACAACACCTAATTTCGTGTTAACAAATATTACTTCTAACTTATGTATGTTCATTCACTTTATCAGTACTTCATTCGATTCATAAAACCACTATACTAAACGTCACTCATAGATAAGTAACTTGAGCAATAAGCAATAAAGTTTTCATTACTTCTATATAGAAGTCTTTTGATTATTTTAAACCTTAGTTCTATTCAATTCTCACTTTATGTTTTGTTTCGAAAAGGAGACGATACTTTACTTCAAAGTATTTTATTTTCATAGAAACCTAATTAGACAACTTGATTGTTCCAATCACAATCTCATTATGATTTCCAAGTCAAGATTAAATTTGACTAATCACTTTCCATTTTACGTTTTCGACAACCACGTGTATCTTTTTTTCTTGTTATTTGAGATTCGTTCGAATGCAACTCTTAGTTGATTATGAATCAAACCAATATTTTATAGAATAGGTATTCCCGTTTTAATCGTGCAATCGGTACTAACCTTGTTCTAAAACCAAATACATCTATTTCTTGTGCTTCCCAAAAGTTCCAATTTTTTATTACATTTCTCAAACGATTCTCAATCGTTTGAGACTTAATTTAAGTCTATTTTAATGTTTTCCTGAGCATTTGAAAATTACAATAGTTCGATAATTTCGATTCCTAAGAAATCCATGTTTAGTGTTTACGTACATGAATCATTTAGATTTATCTTTTAACTAATTTCTTATTGGTTTCATAACTGATACTTTCATCAGTTATATCAGTACCAAACTACTCACAACACCTTTGTGAATTCGAACTTCACAAGTCTATTTCATATCCATTTACTCTCAGTTTCGTTTCATAAGCTTATTCTCTCTTTAATCATTCGTTTCTAAACTTACTCATCATATCTTACGAGTTAAGTATCATATGAATAAGGAGAATAAACTTCTAATCGCATATCTAGTGATAATGCATACATACAACACAAAATATAACACAATAGTAAAGTTTTTAAACTTCTTAACCCCGTTCCATTGTGTTACTTCCCAACTAATCACGCTCAATTACCATTTGTTTCTCAACCAAAGTTTTATCCTCTATTGAGCCAAACCTAGTGTAACGGCCCGAAAATTCGACTCGTGACACGTGTCATTGGATACGTGTACATTGGATACGCCAGGTGATGCGAGTAGCGCGAGTATCAAACTTTTGGAAATGAGGCGGGTTGGTGCCTCGAAATGCGCGCTGTTCGGTTTTCAATGACACTTGTGATTTTGAAATAAAAAAGAAAAGAAGAAGAGAAAATGTATGTATATATATATATATATATATATAAAAGAAAAGAAAAAAAAAAAAAGTCAAAGAGAGATCAGAGAGCTCGGGAGAGAGGAGAGAAAGGGAAGAAGAGAGAGAGACTCCGGCGAGGTCGCGGAGGGACGGCGATGGTGGCTCCCGGCGCTGATCCGGCTGCGGACGACCTCCCCGGCGACTCTCCGACACGATCGGCGCGGTTGGCGGCTCGCGCGGGACGCGGAGGCCGCGGACGACACTGCGCGTGGCAGCTGGACGGCGGCGGACTCGATGGCGGCCAGCGAGGCGGCGGACGGCCGGCAGTAGCGGCGCGAGCAGACGGCGGCAGTGGCCGGCGAAGAGGCGCGGTGGTGGCTGCTGGACGGCATAGGCGGACCGGCTGGGAGCGCGCAGGCGCGCGGCGGCGCGGTGGAACAGCGAGCCAGCGACGATCGACGCGGCGAGGAGATGGCGGAGCATGCGGTCGGCGGCGGTGGCCGGAGGTGGACGGCGGCGGCGCCGGCGAGCCGGCGGTGGCGCGACGGCGAAGCCGGCAGCGGCGCGGTGGTGACGGCGGTGTCGGCGTGGCAACGATGTCGACTCGGCAGCGGCGGCGACGCGGTGAACGGCGCGGTGGCGCGTTATCGACCGATCGGAGGCGTGAATCGACGAGTGTTGACAACGCGATTGAGGTGAGGTATATTCACCTAATTTTATATTGTGATTTGCAAGATTTAGTAACTGAAATGGTATAAATGGACACCAGGGACTTATGATGCTGTAGTCAGGTGTCGGGTGCGCATATCGAGATGCGTGTGAGTGCGTTTTTGAGGTACGTAAGATTCCTTCTGAATGTCACCGAGGGTTTACTTTTCTATCATTGATGGCATATTCGTGCTTGTTGGATGCTATTTCCCCCATATTCCTTGTTATTGATTTTCGTGACGCTTTTGGGTGGGGAACGAGACTTCTTGCTATTCGTGTTGTACTTATGACACACTAGGCTGTACGCGGGTAATCAGGTGAAAGGAAGTGAGTGTTTCAACTGAAAGGATCTGTGCGTCCCTGTAGGCACTCAACGGGCTCGAGGGGGCTGGTGGGTGTAGGCTTGGGCCGTACCAGGTGAAAGGAAGTGGGGCACTCACCTGAAAGGATCTGGGGGTTTGTCGTACAGTTTAGTGTGACCGGGAGGAGTACACGGTTTGTTTCTCATGTTATTTATTCATGTGATGATCTTAGCACAGTTGCCGTTTAGTTCGCATGATTAATTGACATGTTTATTGATATTGACTATATTTCTCATAAATGCTCGGTGTACTTTGTTGGAATCTTACTAACTGTACTCCCCATCTTCCTTTTTGTGATGGGCGAGTGCAGACCCTGCTAGTAGGGGCAAGGAGATTTTCGGACGACTTTATCTGACTGCCTGGTCGAGGACCCACCAGTACGTGCTATTTTGATGTTTTGCTTTACTTTTGGGAAATGGGAGACTGAATAGATACTGTACTCGTATATATTTCTGTTTAATATTGTCGCACATATATACGGAGTACTTTCCACGGGTTTTCCACAATAGGAGTTGCTCTTATATAAAATAATGTTTTATTCAATGACAAATTTAATTGATTACTTCTTTTAAATTTAAGACTTTCGTTGTTGTTTATACTGTTTAATGAACACGCATATCGAGGAGTCGTGTTAACACGCATATCGAGGAGTCGTGTTGTGGAAAATGGCGTCAGTGGCGCGTGGGGCCCAGTGGGTCAAGGATCAGACGGGACTGCTGGGCCAGCGGCTCCCCACGTGGCGGCCTCGGGTTTTGGGGGCCGTTACAAATGGTATCAGAGCATGGTCCTTGGAGGAAGCATAAATGTATTTAAACTTATACCACGCCACAGGTGGTATTAGAACGAGAGTTTCGAGGAACCTCGGGAAATAAATTTAAAGAACATAAGACTTAAAAAATTTTAGATGTGGAAACCCGATGTACTTGCCTTAGAACTTTAGTTGGGAAGCAAAGTTAGAGGGTAGTACAGACTTAGATGTGTATATATTGATTGTAATACTTTTATACACGTAGTACGACGCTGACATGCGACATGGTCACGATTTACTTATTCAACGTGGATGGACGATCGGTTCTTCATGCGGATAATGGAGCGAGAAGAGCAGTGCAATATGGTGGACCGACTATACGACTGCCCACGGAGAGCCGAGTACTTGAGCATAATTCAAGGAAGTATACCTCGATCGAGATTCAATTGAGATCGAGAGATGAGTTTTTGATGCTGATGCATGGTGGCGCAAAACATGAGGAGATTCACACTTGCGTACCTTGCGATGGACGTAGGTGGAAACGAGCCACTTCAGGTCCATTATTTTACTCGAGGACTCCGACTAGAGATTTAGGGAGTGCAGATTATACGCCAAGTCCAGTAAGTGCAAGTTTTGGTGTTTGGAGGCCTCAGGACACGTGATCAGTGACAAAGGTCTTCGTTGGACCCGAGTAAGATTTACGTTGTCATCGACTGACCTACACCAGAGTGCATAACAAACATCAAGAGCTGTTAGGATTGGCAGGATATTATCGACGCTTGTACATGACTTCTCCAAAATTCCAGTGCCGAAGACTAGATTGACTAAGAAGGATATGATTTTTTTCATTTGGCCCAGTGAATGCGATGTTACCTTCAAAGAGTTGAAGAAGAAGTTGACTTTTGCGTTGTCAGAGCAGGACCAAAAGTTGACGATTCATACGGATGTTTGTGGCACCGAATTGAATGCGTATTGATGCAGGGAGACAGAGTGATAACTTAGTTATCGCGTCAGTTGAGGACACATGAGAGGGATTGGACAGTGAAACAATAGTTTGCCAGATGACATACGAGTTTTGTTTACTCGAGGTGACAACAGCTATGAGTTTGTCAGAGGTTTCAACTGCTGCTGAGGCACATATCCATTCCGCGCGTATTGGAGTATCGGAGAGTTGATGTGATGTATCAGAGGTTCAAGGACATGACAGGGGTCGAGTACCGGGGTCGTGGTCGAGATACGGAGACGGACAGACGTGTAGACTGGAGAGCCATAGATGCCACCAATGTGGGCAGAAGGGACACTTGAGGGCTGACTGTCGAACACCACCATCGCCACGGCGATGGTCAAACTCGGTCAGAGATTGTTTCTTGCTGGACGTATTGTTGGATTGTTAGGGTTAGTTACACAGGCACGAGAGTCATATCTTGTCCTCAGGACGACTGCTAGGGATCAGATACACCCTAACTGAATATGTCGATACGTGATGATAGGGGCGGATTGAGTTTCATATTCCTATCATGCACGGATATATTGTTCCGGCAAGAGGATATAGTTTCATATTCCTGAAATATCGGAGTTCGTATTATTTGATCGACAACTGACTTATCCATCACCAGAGGTCGACTAGCTACAGCGCAGGAGATGGATGCGGTTACGACGATAGTTGAGCCGGAGGTTCGAATGGAGGGCCGGATTTAAGACGTTCCGGTGGTTCGAGATTTTGTCGTAGTTGATCATACCGACCGTATCGATTGAACGGGTTGTCGAGTGTCAGAGGGCTGATGGGCTCTACGAGCGGGTCAGTGGTCTGTCACGGAATCCGGAATGCACTGATTGGGCAGAAACCACAGATCGGTGTTTAAGATACCGATGGAGATTGTGGCTACCTGCGGATCAGGTGATACGGGACGGGATTCCGGAAGATGCACACCGGTCTAGTACACAAGTAGGGCCTGAGATACATAAGAGTACAGTTTGTAAAACCCAATGGAAAAACTCTTGAGTAATTGCTTTCGTATTTCCATTCCTTTCCATTATTCCTTGTGATTTTTCCTATATCTTATCTTGTCGTTGTTGCGCGGTTGGTTCGTTACTCCCACCGGATTTTTCGTTGTGTCTATGCATTCTAGATCATAACATGTGTATCAGGAGTGCTTGGTGGATAACGACCCGAGGGAACTGCTACATGTGTCGGTGCGTCGTAGGTCTACGCCGGCCACCGAGAGGGATCAGGTGATAGCTAGTTGGGTGCGCCCACTAGTGGGATCCTGGAAAAGAAATCTCGAAGTATGGTTTAGTCTGGCTAGAACAAGCACACATTATGCATGCGATGTCATTGCATTCCATTTATTTTTGAATGTCCGGAGGAGTTCGTTGGGATTTTACTGACTGTACAGTTGGGGTTCATCCGACATTTCACATTTCCATGATAAGACTCGCTAGGTCGTGGTGAGACCAGATGATTAAGTTGTGACAGGTGGAAGTACAGCCCGACGTGACCTATGAGGAGAAATTGATAGAGATCGTCGATTGTCGAGTACAGATTCTCCGGAATAGGGAACTCGCGAAGGTCCTGGTTCGTTGGCAGCATAATAGGACGGAGGGACTAACTTGGGAGTTCGAGTCGACGATAAGGACACTTTACCCTAAGCGATTCTCTGGTATGGGATTCGATTTGATTAAATTTCGGGGACGAAATTTCTTTTAGAATGGGAAGACCGTAACGCCCGAAAATTCGACTCGTGACACGTGTCATTGGATACGTGTACATTGGATACGCCAGGTGATGCGAGTAGCGCGAGTATCAAACTTTTGGAAATGAGGCGGGTTGGTGCCTCGAGATGCGCGTTGTTCGGTTTTCAATGACACTTGTGATTTTGAAATAAAAAAAGAAAAGAAAGAAGAGAAAATGTATGTATATATATATATATATATATATATATATATAAAAAAAAAGAAAAAAAAAAAAAAAAAGTCAAAGAGAGATCGAGAGAGCTCGGGAGAGAGAGAGAAAGGGAAGAAGAGAGAGAGACTCGGCGAGGTCGCGGAGGGACGGCGATGGTGGCTCCGGCGCAAGATCCGGTCTGCGGACGACGACCTCCCGGCGACTCTCCGACACGATCGGCGCGGTTGGCGGCTCGCGCGGGACGCGGAGGCGCGGACGACGCGCGCGCGGGGTACTGGACGGCGGCGGACTCGATGGCGGCGGCAATGAGCGCGGACGGCCAGCGCAATAGCGGCGCGAGCAGACAGCGCGATGGCCGCGAAGAGGCGCTGGTGGTGGGCGGGATCGGCATAAAGCGGGCCGGCCGGAGCGCGCAGCGCGAAGGCTTGGCGTGATGGGAACAGCGAGCAGCGACGATCGACGCAGCGAGGAGATGGCGAGCATGCGGTCGGCGGCGGTGGCGGTGGCCGGAGGTGGCGGCGGCGCGCGCGAGCCGGCGATGGTGGCGCTGACAGCCGGCGGCGCAGCGCATGATGGTGACGGCGGTGTCGGCGTGGCAACGATGTCGACTCGGCAGCGGCGGCGACGCGGTGAACGGCGCGGTGGCGCGTTATCGACCGATCGGAGGCGTGAATCGACGAGTGTTGACAACGCGATTGAGGTGAGGTATATTCACCTAATTTTATATTGTGATTTGCAAGATTTAGTAACTGAAATGGTATAAATGGACACCAGGGACTTATGATGCTGTAGTCAGGTGTCGGGTGCGCATATCGAGATGCGTGTGAGTGCGTTTTTGAGGTACGTAAGATTCCTTCTGAATGTCACCGAGGGTTTACTTTTCTATCATTGATGGCATATTCGTGCTTGTTGGATGCTATTTCCCCCATATTCCTTGTTATTGATTTTCGTGACGCTTTTGGGTTGGGGAACGAGACTTCTTGCTATTCGTGTTGTACTTATGACACACTAGGCTGTACGCGGGTAATCAGGTGAAAGGAAGTGAGTGTTTCAACTGAAAGGATCTGTGCGTCCCAGGGTAGGCACTCAACGGGCTCGAGGGCGGGCTGGGTGTAGGCTTGGGCCGTACCAGGTGAAAGGAAGTGGGGCACTCACTGAAAGGATCCTGGGGGTTTGTCGTACAGTTTAGTGTGACCGGGAGGAGTACACGGTTTGTTTCTCATGTTATTTATTCATGTGATGATCTTAGCACAGTTGACTGTTTAGTTCGCATGATTAATTGACATGTTTATTGATATTGACTATATTTCTCATAAATGCTCGGTGTACTTTGTTGGAATCTTACTAACTGTACTCCCCATCTTCCTTTTTGTGATGGGCGAGTGCAGACCCTGCTAGTAGGGGCAAGGAGATTTTCGGACGACTTTATCTGACTGCCTGCGGTCGAGGACCCACCAGTACGTGCTATTTTGATGTTTTGCTTTACTTTTGGGAAATGGGAGACTGAATAGATACTGTACTCGTATATATTTCTGTTTAATATTGTCGCACATATATACGGAGTACTTTCCACGGGTTTTCCACAATAGGAGTTGCTCTTATATAAAATAATGTTTTATTCAATGACAAATTTAATTGATTACTTCTTTTAAATTTAAGACTTCCGCTGTTGTTTATATTGTTTAATGAACACGCATATCGAGGAGTCGTGTTAACACGCATATCGATGAGTCGTGTTGTGGAAAATGGCGTCAGTGGCGCGTGGGACCCAGTGGGTCAAGGATCAGACGGGACTGCTGGGCCAGCGCCTCCCCACGTGGCGGCCTCGGGTTTTGGGGGCCGTTACACCTAGGCTCTGATACCAACATTGTTAGATTTCACAAGATTAGGGCATATGACCGGCCAAGATTACCATAAATCTTAGTAATCTTGTAGCCTTCACCTCAATTTTTGATAAACAATTAATATTAATATCTTTCATCAATTATAAAATATTATCAACCGCTGACGATTTTAAACTGAGTTTTAAACATTAAAGTTCATTTAGATGAATTAGATAGTCATCAAAATTTCATAAAAGTTTTTAAACAACACATCCTCTATTTTTAAGCCTATACCGAAAATCTCAACCTTCAAAAATCTTCAACAAAACCAGCTCAGTTTTGATGGAAATGTCAAAGGACTCACAATCCACCCATAACAATATCTAAATATTCATTCTAACTTGATTTAAAGTATCAAAATTCTTAAACTAGAATTAACTTAATTCCAAAATTATTTCAATTCATCTCTACCATTCCAGCCATTATCCAAATGAGATCCCAATCGCACTCGAACCAATAAACCCATTTATACAATATAATATATTCAAAAACCAATTCATACATAGAGAAAAGAACTGAAAGTTTTTCTTTTACCTTGTCGCCACTAGAACCTTTCATTATCTGATTATAAAAATTCAATAATGTCAGATAAGTAAATCCTACAGTAAGGGGAGATATTGGGCACTGATGAGAATAGTCTGTTTTGTAGCCTTTGTGTTGTTTGTGAAAAATCTTTTATTCTTTTCTCTCATGTGGAATCTGAATGTCTTTCCATCTGTTCTTCTCATGGCCTCAAAAGCACAAATTTCAACTCTTTGAGCCTTACACCATATAAATATATATATATATATATATATATAATTCCATGTATTGAAACATCCATGATGGCGTGCTCGCCTTTCTAGCAGTTTTCATGATAGTATGTATGGAACCACTTATGTCAAAATGCTCTTTGAATTGTGTGGTTACATAATCTTCTTTTTCACCTAATAATTCGTTTTACTCTTACGAGGTATGATGAAAACGTAAAGGAAGAAAGGCAGGAGTAGCGTAGGATGACGGGGTTGTTCTAAGTTGGAAAGTCTCTGTTATTTAATATAGAGAGATGCATCTGAATAGGTAAATGGTAGATGCTCATTTACATGATATCACATTGAATGATTAAATGTTATCAATTCCATAGATCTGTATTGGACGACTGTTTTACGTAATGCCAGCGTTTGGATGGCATTTATTGTTGCTGATTTTATCTTGTTTTCTCTGTAGTAAATTCAAGGGAAGTTTTTCAAGTGCAACACGTTTACACAGGAGATCTAATATTTTTATCCACAATTCCATTACACGTTTGGAGACCACCGAGGAGGACCCCTTTGTCGTCGCGGCTTACGCCGTCAAGTATGTCAAGGGGTTGCAGGGGGAGACTCATGCTAGTGATGGGGAGTTGATGCTTTCTGCTTGTTGTAAGCATTTCACTGGTTATGATTTGGAGAAGTGGGGTCTTCACTAGGTATAGCTTTGATGTTGTGGTAAGTAATTAATTAATGCCTTGTTGAGTTGGCCCTCCTCGAGTCTAGGATTTGTCGGGGGAAGTTTGTTTATTTGTTCATATTGATTTGTGATGATATATAATTCTAACTATGTAACTTAATTTGGGTATTCAGATTTCTGAGCAGGATTTCAAAGACACTTATGAACCCTCATTTAAGAGTTGCATCGAAGACGGAAAAGCAAGCTGCCTGATGTGTTCTTATAATAGAGTGAATGGAATCCCTGCTTGCGCTAGGCTGGATCTCTTACAACAAGTTAGGACCAAATGGGGATTCAACGGGTATATATGTTGGAATTAATCGAGACCTCGAACTCAATTGTTTGACCAAATACTGTCATTGATATAGTTAATGTTCATTCCTAATATGGTGTATGACAGATATATTACATCTGATTGTGATGTCGTGGCAACTATATTTGAGTATCAGGGGTATGTAAAGTCCCTCGAAGAAACGGTTGTTGTTGCTTTCAACTCGGGTAAGCTACTTGTGCTTGCTTGATTGATAATCTTTTGTAGCTACGAGACTTCAAATGATTCATGATTTAAAGACTTATTGGATCATTGAGCAGGAATGGATATTAACTTTGGTTAATGCTTTTCTAAAGATTGATAGTGATTGCATGTGCTTCTTTTCCTTGGTTTTTATTTCTAATTTTCTATGATTGATAGCTCCATGTTGTGGTTTATGCATTTCTAAAGAATGAATTTTCTTTAACCCATGCGCCATTTGAAAAGCTCACAATGATTTTTCTTTGTGTTTACTGCTTTCATTTGTTAAGAGAATGCGACTTATTAAAATTTCTGCTTTAAGTGCTCAACTTTATGACTTAATTAGAGTTTCTTTGAATTGAGAAACCCCTCTTGTCTCAACAGTATAACTTGAAATGATTTTTAATCGTATGGTCAGAAGCATTGTAGATTATAGGGTTGGTATTCAAACTCACTAAACAAGTACATTTTATGTTGAAGGAATCACTGATGTTCTTCTATTGTGCTTGTTTCTATATATGCCGGTGTTGTTACTGTTGAAGGAATCACTGATGTTCTTAAGGCTCCTGCTTCCCTTTTTGTTGAAGGAATAATTGTTGTTCAAGATTCAATATTTGTTTGATTTTCGATCATTTTAGCGAGTTTCGTGAAATATGTGGCTATCGATTTATTGTTTTGTTGATTGGTTGTAAAACACGGCGAGTTTCTTGATGGAATAATAATATTGCGAGTGGAATGTAGATTTATCATATTTTCAATTGAAAATGGAAATGGAAATGGAAAATAATTCTGGGCATTTTCAGCTATTATTATTTTTAAATTACATGTGATAGGGTTTGAAATCCCTATGTAAGCATTTGACGATAATATAGAGGTTTCAAACTCCTATGAAATTACTACAATTAATATGGGTTTGAAATTCCTATGTAAGCCTCTGAAGATGTGGCGGCCCTCGCTGCCCCGGGGTGACGTGCCTTCGTGTACTCCTTGCCTATTGGCCCAACTACACGTGTACGACACCTACCCATCCTATTATGTCTTGAATTTCATATCTACTTGTGTAGGTTCAGATATTCAGCGGAAGTCATATTTTAAATGCTAAAAACTTCATGAAATAATTAAACGAAACCTAATGTAGAAAAATCCCTATGAAATACTCATATTCGATAAGGGTTTGAAACCTCTATGTAAGCTTTAAAGATACGGTAACGCCTTAAAAGATAACATTTTTCATAGAGGTAAAAAACTTTTATGAAAAGTCTTTCACAGAGGTTCAAAACCTCTATTAAAAGCTGAATTTGTTCTAGTGCATTATTTGTTGTAATGGTGACAGGTTCATCTCGCACGAACAAAGAAAAGTAAAAGCTCAAAGATTTTTCGGTGATTCCTTTTAAAGCTTACTTTCTCTGTATGTGACTTAATTTTGTGTATATGATCTATATTTTTAGGTTTGGGTGAGAGTAGGACGTTCTTTAAATTAGTTTACAGTAAGTTACGAGGTTTATATTCCATTTTTGGTTTATTTGGGAAGTGTATAATTAAAAGCTATCAGAGACTCTAATTTAGTTTATAAATTTGAATTTGGTATTGTGAGTCTTTTTAGGCATCTCCTTAATTATGTTGTTTATTAGGTGAAAGTTTTTCTAGCGGACCACTTTTAGGGAAGGTGCTGCCAAGATTTTTACAAAATATAGAGAATAATCTGTATGATTTATTAATTTGCTCCAATTAAACAAATCATGGATTAAATTTCATTGAGAATATAAATTTAGTTTTGGAGCCTCGTTAGATTGAAATGAGAACTATTTTGAGGTTAAAGTTAAAAGAATGGATTAGACTGATTAGATTATCAGTGGATTATGATAATTTAGGTCGGCCAGTCGTCTTGATGGTGAGGGCGCTGAAAGGTAAAGTCATTCCCCATTTCATTCTCCATTAAAGATCCCCGCATGGATTCTTGCGAGGATTTTTGTAAGAAATCACTATGGAGAAATATTTTTTCTCACTTAATTTTTTCAAAAAGGTTTATATAAAGTATAATACAGATACATAGGAGCACAATTATTAAAAAATTTAACCAAAATAAAGTATAACATATTATGCAATGAAAGTTCTAACTTCTATGTATATACGAACACAATTGTTGAAAATCTCAACTAAAATAAAACATAGCATAGACATATTGTAAAATGATATATAGATTTGAATATATGTGAAACCGTGTGTACTATTTATTATAAATTTGACGTACTGAATGATGTGATTATTTAAAAAATAAAAAATTGTCAAATATCTTAAATTTTATAATTAAATGTTAACAAATATGATAAAAAGTTTATTATACAATTTCTCATGTATAATACTTTGACATCAATCACTAGAGTTTAGTGGCGCAACATTAAATATATACTTTTAAATGATACTTATACATGTAATATATATACGCTAGCATTGACACCTTCTTTTATAGTAATAATACACACACGCATATGTGGCGAGGGCCCCGGAGTGACGTGTTGTGACGGCCCCGATTTTTCACGAATTGGGCTCCGCCCGGCCTAAGCTCACGTGGACCCCCGAACCAGTCTCGCAAGGTCAACGAGAGCCTAGTCAGCCTTCCAATCCATCATTTTTCACAAATACAACATTTTACAGTTGAGTTATTAATATTTTTCGAGATTTACAATTTTAGCGGAAGCAACTAACACATTCAATAACTCAACAAACAAATCAGGGAGTTAGGCAACCTAATTGTGGAACCCAGTAAATATCATCAGAGGAGAGTAAATATAAAATATACAAAATATCACCTAGCTATGAAGCCTTCCCTCTGCTACGCGTCTGCGGCTCTGCACTCAGTCAAAATAAAATGACGAGCTCAGGTAAGTAAATCCAGTAGGACATATACACAACATTTCACAATATCCAAAACAACAGTTCACGATATCCAAATCAGTCGAATTCATGCAAATAGAACGAAAGAAATCAAGAACGCATGAATTTACAAGACTGTAAACAATCCATCGATGAGTGTGCCAAATAACAAGGAGTCCCGACCAAAAAGTCGTTGAGTAGCGGCAAAAGCCCAGCAGACTCGGGTTTAGGGCGAGCCCCATGCCTCCCAACCCAAACCCCGGGTTTAGGGCGAGCCCCATGCCTCCCAACCCTAACCCTTTCGACTATGAGATATCTACGGACCCGGATAAGTGCCCCTAACGTACACTCAATTGGGAGATATCGACAGCGTCCGGATAAGAGCTCATATCGTAGATACATAGTAACCATGACTCGCTTGCCAATGGACCCCCTCAATCGACAACAATTTCAACGATAGCTATCATCACAAAGCAGTGAACAACAATAAAGCTATATCATAATAGTAAAAACCAACAGTCAATGGAGAGAAATGAAATACTGTATAAGTCCCTAACTGGTTTACTTACCTCGAGAAATCGCGAACCTCGAAACATCCCGCTCGCATCTCGATTTACGCACTCGACACCCGACTCCTAAGTCTCTGGTGTCCATTTAGACATTCGAGGGCTATTTTACATAAATTGTTCAAATAACAACTAAACTTTTGTGAAATAAACCGTGATTTCGTCGAAATCGTGCAATCGACCGGTCGATAACGCGCCAACGCGCCGTTGGCCGCGTCGTCGTCCGCTTACCTCGCCGGCGCTGGCTGGCCGGCCTCTCGACGGCGCGCCGCCGCTGCTGCGGCTCGCCTGAACGTCACCAAGCCGCCGTCCCTCCGTGGCCGCGCCAAGCCACTCCAGTGCTCCGTTCACCCACCTTTGCGCTGCCGCACAGCCACCATGGCCGCCGTCCGATCGTCGCCGAGCCACGCAGCCACCCTGGCCGGTCGCCGCCGTTCGCTGCTCCCGATCGCCGCTTGTGGCTGGCCCGCTGCTCCTCGCCTCCACGCGTCGATCCGCTGCGAGGGCTTCCCCACCGATCTCTGTCTCGCGCATTCTTCAGGACCGTTGTCGGCGTCATTGCACCAACCACCGCTCGTCGTCGTCCGCCGGTCATCATTGCTGGCCGGTGCCGGTGCCGGTGTTGCCGACCGCCTCCGGCTCGCCGATCTCTTCCTCTCCTCTTCCCTCTCTCTTTCTCCTCACCTCCCGATTCTTATATCTTCTTTTTTTTCTTTTTTTCTTTATATATATATATATATATATATTTCTCTTTCCTTTTTCAACTTCAAATCAAAGTTTCCTCGAGATTCGTGCAACGCAAATCTCGATGCAACCTCAACAACCGAGCAACGCGCATCTCGAGGCACCAATTCGCTTCATTTCAAACTCTCGATACTCGCGCTACACGCATCGCGAGGCGTGTCCCTCGTCGACACGCGACTCGAGGCGAGTCCACATTCGTGTTTCGCCTCACCGAATTCCTCGCATAGTTAGCATTATCATCCCAAATTGGATTCGGAGATACGTATTTCGACGAGTGGGTCCCACATACGACCTTGACTTGACACGTGACACAAGTCAAGTTTTCAGGTCGTTACGGTCTTCCCAACGAACTAAGAATTTCGTCCTCGAAATTGAAACAAATTTCACAGGACAATGGTGTTTTAATGAAAACCCAAGGTCATACTCGCCCAAGGCCATACCCCCATCTTACTCTGTAGGGTTGGGCTCCTCCGCGACAAGTTGAGCTCCTCCACAACGAGCTGGGCTCCTCCGCGACCTCCAAGCAAAGAACGCACCCTCTGTCCTCATCTCATCAATATATGCCAAGGCAACATCCTTGCAACATATATTGGAATACAAATGAATACAAACAAACATTTTTAATTTCACGATCCACCGTCACCTACATACGTATATTTGATGTATGCCCGCGAGAAATGTAACTCAGTCTCACTACTCGAGTGAGTTTCAACCCCAACTCATACCCTTTATCAGGTTTCGATGTACATTGAAATCCCGTTCCAACTGGAAACACTTCCATATCCTTGCCCATGTGCATGACTAGATCGTTGTCCATGTTTGTGCACTCGACTGGATCTCTGACCCTGTCTCTGGCCACTGTCTCCTTATGCTAAGGATCTGACGGTGCTAGCTGTTGTACTACACTAGCGTAACTCTGCGCTGGTCCATCTAACATTGGCGCCATACACGCCGCACATGGTGGAAACGCCCTACGCTCTGAGGTTGATCTGTTTGCCACAACCGTCTAACCCTCGTTTTCCTCTGATCATCTCCAGACTCTCGCACTGAATGTGACGACGCCGAGAATGCGACAGGTACTCCGACGCGTGTGCTCCCACGCTCTCACTCACCATAACACCGACTGCACTCCAGAGCGTCCACATCGATGCCACCGTCGTTCACAACCAAACATCGGCCTCACCGAACGACGAACTAATACGATGCTCGACCCCATATGATCTGGTGTGGCCAAGACGTCATGAATATTTGTCACTCCGAGATTCGTACTACCGTGAAACTTTTCCAAGTGATGCCACTAAAACTCGCGAGACTGCTTCGCCTGAATCGTCACTCTACTTCCCGTATCGGTTGGCGCGCTCAGCATCTCCTCATGTAAGTACACGTTCACTCGTACACGTTCACTTTTTTTTTTACGTTCAAAGTAAATATGTCATCGAGATTTGTGCGACAAGAATCTCGAGGCACTGCTTGTCTCGAATCTCGCATATATCATATCTCGATACACCTCCAAAACATATGCTAGTCGTGCGATATATGCAACTCATCAGTACTCGCGAACCGCGAACCAGCAGCCTCACGATCGTTTTTTCGCAACGTCGTCGCATTTTCCAAAGTCTCGAATCCTCGATATCGTATATATATTACAACACAACAAATATACAATATCGAATACACATTTTTTTTTTCAACATGCATTTCTTGCACGAAAATTTCATTTTAGTGCGTTTACTAACGCATCTAAACAAATTTTAGCATGTGAGGATCCTTGAGATATACAATCTCGTAGGATTTATACTTACGTGGCATCTAACTTTTACAACGAGTCGCAGACTCTCCTTCGACACGTAACTCATTTACAAGTCCCTAAAGGTGGTGGTCGACTTCACCGACCTTGAGATTATAAATGCTTAGTGTCACTAAAGTGAAGTTACTTAGGCTTTTGATCCAACACTACTACTCCAAAACTTTCGTCAAAGCTAAGGAGTTCGTACATGATGTAATCGTTAGCTCTCAAGTCATCTCAACACTCTGCTCCCTTAGAGTCTGCGTAATCCTTCGCTATTTTTTTTCTCAAAAAGAAATCAAATGTGTCCTCGAGATACGTGCAATACGAATCTCGAGGCAATCCCAATAACTTCACGCATTTGTCCACAATGTTGTAAACAACTGAAAAAAAAAACTGTTGATTTACCAAAAATGAAATCAAGTATGCCAATGAAACATCAATCACTAACCGATTTCATTTAATTTCTATCCAATTAATCATATACCATATATGATACATTTTCTTATTCTCAATTTCATTCTCTTAAATCCAATCGGTGTTCTTTCATATATACTCCCCCACTCACACTATCTATGGTCCCCATATACGCCAGGGGTACAAGCCCACCTCGAAACGTATATGAGACAAAAACATTTTTCATTTCCATTTTCCATTTTTCATATCCACTAGGTGTTCTACCATTTTCCATTTACATTCCAACTAAGACCCTCAAATTTCTCGAGGTCTTAAAAAAGAATATTAAACTACACAATCAAATCCTAAAACCCTTCAAAACTTACTTTTTCATTTCTCATTGGCTTCACCAAACCAATAAATGTGTAGGTCCACTGTTTAAGCATATACTCACATTTCCAAGAGGTTGAAAGTTCTAGCTTTCCAAAGTGGGAATTATGGGAGTAACTTTGTAAGTAGGTTTCATAAAAAAAATGATAAAACTTCACGAGGGATCCTTTTGAAGGTCCAGGATAACTAAAACCTCCTATACTTTCACTCTTTTATTATGTTAATCTCTCTGGCAAAACATGATAAGGCCCACCAAGTGAGACCCACCATTTCTCTTATGCCTCACCCTGTGCAAAAGTATCCCATTATATGCATGTCTCTGGAAACACACTCCTTTAACACCTATCCATGGATGTTAATTGGTGCCTTGAGAGAAACATTTTTCTTAATTCTATCTTATGCACAGCCAATTCATAAACGCTATAACAATGCTTATATCTATTTTAATTTCTTCAACTCTCCTCATTTCCCAACGAAAACTCAAGTCAGGATCATAGGGTTCCACTCTAAGTTCAACCATTCCTAACTTTCGCTTGTTTTGTCTTAATTTATTGTGCTAATCAAGAGTCGAGTTCTTTAAAACGTCGGCTCTGATACCAACCGTGATGTTGGTATCACGATGTCTTAAGCCATGAGATTCTCAAAATTCAAGCTCTGATACCAATTACTCTGAAAGACATATACATATTCTATGTTCCCCCCATATGTGCGTGCGAGTGAATTAACCCCAACGAACTATACATATGGGCATAGTACTTTCACTCCCAATGTAGATGTATATGCCTCCCCAATTACTCTGAAAGACATATACATCTTCTATGTTCCCCCTCATATGTGCGTGCGAGCGAGTTAACCCCATCGAACTACACATATGGGCATAGTACTTTCACTCCCAATGTAGATGTATATGCCTCCCCAATTACTCTGAAAGACATATACATCTTCTATGTTTCCCCCATATGTGCGTGCGAGCGAGTTAACCCCAGCGAACTACACATATGGGCATAGTTTTGCAGTGAACAACAATAAGTTATCACAAAACAGTAAATAACAACAGTTAATGGATAAACATGAAATATTGTATAGGTCCCTAACTCGTTTACTTACCTCGAGAAATCGCGAACCTCGAAACATCTCGCTCGCGTCTCGATTTACGCACCCGACACCCGACTCCTAAGTCCCTGGTGTCCATTTAGACATTTGAGGGGTATTTTACATAAATTGTTCAAATAACAACTAAAATTTTGTGAAATAAACCTCACCTCGTTCGTGTCGTCGCGATTTCGTCGAAATCGCGCAACCGACCGGTCGATAACGTGCCAACTCGCCGTTCACCGCGTCGTCGCCGCTGCCGGCCGCTCGCCGGCGTCACCAAGTCGTCGTCCTCCGCGCCACCGCGCCAGCCGACCGTCCTCCGCTGGCCGCGCCAAGCCACTCCAGTGCTCCGTTCACCCACCTTCGCGCTGCCGCAAAGCCACCATGGTCGTCGTCCGATCGTAGCCGAGCCGCGCATCCACCCTGGCCGGTCGCCGCCGTTCGCTGCTCCCGACCGCCGCTTGTGGCTGGCCCGCTGCTCCTCGCCTCCAAGCGTCGATCCGCTGCGAGGGCTTCCCCCGGCCGATCCCCTATCCGAGCATTCTTGGGACGCCATTGTCGTCGTCGCGTCGCTGCAACCACTGCGCTCGCCGTCGTCCGCCGATCATCATTGCTGGCCAGTGTCGCTGCCGGTGCTGCCGGCCGCCTCCGTGCCGCCTCCGGCTCGCCGATCTCTTCCTCTCCTCTTCCCTCTCTCTTTCTCCTCACCTCCCGATTCTTATCTTATTTCTTTTCTTTTTTTTTCTTTATATATATATATATTTCTCTTTCCTTTTTCAACTTCAAATCAAAGTTTCCTCGAGATTCGTGCAACACAAATCTCGATGCAACCTCAACAACCGAGCAACGCACATCTCGATGCACCAATTCGCTTCATTTCAAACTCTCGATACTCGCGCTACACGCATCACGAGGCGTATGCCTCGTCGGCATGCGACTCGAGGCACGTCCCCATTCGTGTTTCGGCTCACCGAATTCCTCGCATAGTTAGCATTATCATCCCAAATTGGATTCGGACATACGTATTTCGACGAGTGGGTCCCACATACGATCTTGACTTGACATGTGACACAAGTCAAATTTTCGGGCCGTTACAGGTGTCTTCGTGTACTCCTTGCCAGCTGGCCCAACTACACGTGTACGACACCTGCCCGTCCTTTCTCTGTCTCAAAATGTATCCACTTGTGTGTGTAAAGTATATAAATAACATATTCAGCGAAAGACATACACATATAGTAATAGTAATAGTACACGTGTATATATATATATTCTTTATAAGTACTATATACAAATTTAGTAATAGTAATAGTATACATACACTAGCTTTGTGTGTGTACTATTACTGTATATTTATATAATATAAATTTGATATAATCAGTGACGAGATTATTTTTAAATAGATATTCCTTATAAGTTCTCAACAAAGAACTATAATTAAATATTAACAAATATTCTATTATAAATAGTCCGATTCATGTAGTTAACTTACCTAATTTGAGAATTGATATTAAGGGTGGAAGTTTTCTTGTGATTGATGATCGATCTATACTTTTTTCCCTTTCAACTCTTAAGAGTTCAGAAACAATAATATCAATAAGTTATAAATTCAAAACATGTATATATATAAATATAAATATAAACTATATATAAAGTCAATAGGCCAAAAAAAAAACTTAAAAATATGGTTTTGTAATTTTCTCATTTGATTATAAATTTGTAAAATATAAATATAGTTGCAAACGATTAAAAATAAAACATATAATTAACCAAACAAGTTAAAAATATAAATCACATTAGAATTTGTTTTTATCACTAGTGTTTTAAGTAAAAGCTTTGTAATATTGTATAAAATTGATATACACGATATATAAAAATGAATTTGATATATACGAGGATCTCCGGGGATACCCGCGGGGATCCCAATGGGTATTACCCAATGGAGATACTGACTAGGATTATAAATGGGGATTCCCCGCGGGGATCTCGCATATATTTTTTTCCATCATAGTATTCGTACCTGCGTGGGTATGCGATTTTATCCCCTTCTTTGACTCTATTTCTATTTAAATTCTCCATCTCCATTCTCGTTGCGAAGAATCTCTGTTCCTCGCGGGATTTCTTGCCCTGCTTGCATTCCTACTTTTAACAAAGCATCTCTATTCTCTACTCTCATGGCCAGTTCGCTTCAAATATTAGCAAGACCCAAGACCATGAGATTAGTTTGTAATGGGACTAACACATGAGTTTATGTATTAATACCTTTTTATGGGACTTGTTCGGTTGGGAGGTTTAAGCTTGAGAATAAATGTGGTTCTAATATGTACATTTACTAAAGTACCCCTCTATTTATCTTACATCTCCAATAAAATTATTTCAGTCTTCATAACTTCAGTTACTCGGCCGAGTTCGCGATCTCGCAATTTTCATTCCCGCATCTTTGTCATTGTGCTCGGTCTTTATTCCCGCATCTTTGTCCACGTCATCGTCCTCGGCCGAGTCTGCATTTTCATCATTGTCCTCGATTATCGTCATCGTCTTCGCTTCTTGGCCGAGTCCGCATCTTCGTCATCGTCTTCGTCATCGTCCTCGGTCTTCAACGCAATCTTCATTCGATCAGAATTCAATTGAGTTGGAGAGAAAAGCGTGTAAAGATGAGGGGTAATTTTGTAATCTGTAATGACCAAGCATTGGGACTAGTTAGTCCTACCAAAATTGGTGGTTTACTTTAGTCACCTCTACATAGTATTAGTTAATTCCGTGGCCTAGTTAATTCACAAAATGGACACCGACTTAACGAGTCCAGTGAAGTTAATCCACTCTAAAATCACGAAGCCAACAGGTTCTCCGGTGAGATGGTCAAGTTGACTTTGGGCTTAAAGGGAACAATAAGATGAGATGACACAAGTGCTAGAGATTCTGAATCCAAGAAACGTGGACTCCTGAACCACGTTCTCCTCAGACCAAAAGCAAAAAAAAAAAAAAAAACAGAACACTTTATGACGGTATGTGGGCTCCACCTCTCCCGTGAAATTGAAGAACTGAAACAAAGTTTAAAGATAGCAATTAATACAAAAATCAGATTAGATTAGAACCCCAACCCGAAAAAAAAAAAAAGAAGCTTTTTTCTTTTCTTCTTCTCTCTCTTTATTTTTATCTGTCACTCTCTTTGCCCATAATCCCTAAAAGCTTTTAGGGTTCTTATCTCTGATTCCCGATAGAATTCTAACTACGCAATCCACTTTTCGGGTGAGCGATTTGCGTTTTTGATTCAAAGATTGGATTTTGATGCTGAAATTTAATTCAAAACTTGGTGTTCTTTAATGGGTAGTGATTGATTTTGTTGTTTTTCACAGGTTTGATCGGATACTGGATCGAAGATGAGGAGCGTTGTTGTTCGAGTTGTTCGCTCCGCGTATCGAATTGGAAGAAAGGATTGTTCTTTTAAGGGATTTGTGAGGGGAAAGGAGTGGAATCTGGTTGGGATTTGGGGGTACAGAGAAATGGGTGTGGAGGGATGTGAGAGGAGTTCGTATTATTTGATTATGTCGAGAGCCCTGTTCGCTCCCGCTGCGAACGATTCCTCTGGAGGTTTTAGATTCGATTTATGTTTTGTAATCTTTGGTAATTTTGGGTTTTGATTAGGATTTTGATGTGTGTGATTTGTGTTGCTGTTAGGGATGGTTGGTTCAACGATTGACGAGGCTGGAGGAGGCCCGTTTGTGGAGTACGAGCGGCGAATTGCGGCGGGGGAGCTCATGGATGGTGATAGTTGCCAGGTTTGTTTTCTTTGTTTGTTGTTGTATTTGTAGAGCATTGTTGTATAGTCAATGGGCATGTATTGGCCTACTTGGAATCTTACATAAATGGTGATACTAAATTTTTTATCTTTTATGCCCAAGGAATTACATTGGATTCAATTTTAAATTGTAATTGTTATGAACAATTTTTGGAATCTACTAAAGGAAAATGTTTGGAATATTGACTTAGATGCTAATACAATGTGGCTAGAAATGAGTAGTTTCATAAGGAGAGTGAGATCAAACGTATTAGGTATATCTAAGGGCTTGGGACCTCCAAAGAAGGAAACATGGTGGTGGAATGAGGATGTCCAACGAGCAATTAAGACTAAAAGAGAGATGTATAGGAAAATACCTAAGTGTCAAGATGAAGATGTGTACAATCAATATAGAGAAGCTAGAAAACATGCTAAAAAAGTAGTTAGTCAAGTTAAAACAAATTTCATGGAAGATCTATATACAAGGTTAGGTAATAGAGATGGCGAAATATATATATATATATATATATATAGGCCAGCCAAATTAAGAGATAAAAAGAAACAAGACCTAAGTCATGTAAGATGTATTAAGGACGAAAATCGAAATGTTTTAACGCGCGAGGATGATATTAAGGAGAGATGGAGAAGTTACTTCGATAGTTTATTTAATGATGGCCAAGTTGATACTATAATAGATGAAAACCCACACCAAGAAAGAAATGTAAACTATACACGCAATATTAGAATTGTAGAAGGTAAAGAGGCATTAAAAAGAATGAAAATAGGGAAAGCATGTGGCTCAGATGAAATACTCATAGAGGTTTGGAAATGCTTAGGAGAAATTGGATTGACTTGGCTAACAAAACTTTTCAATAAAATTTTAAAATCAAAACGGATGCCAATAGATTGGAGAATAAAATTTTAAAATCAAAACAGATGCCAATGGATTGGAGAAGAAGCACGCTTGTGCTAATCTTCAAAAACAAAGGGGACATTCAAAGTTGCTCAAACTACCGGGGAATTAAACTTATGAGAAACACTATGAAACTTTGGGAGATGATAATATTGACAATAGGCTAAGGAGAGAAACAACAATATCAGAGAACCAATTTGGTTTCATGCCTAGGAGGTCAACTATGGAGGTGATTTTCTTTGTAAGACAATTGTTAGAAAAATATAGAGAAAAGAAAAAAGATCTTCATATGATATTCATAGATTTAGAAAAAGCATATGATAGGGTCTCCAGAGATGTTCTTTGGTGGGTTCTAGAAAGAAAAAGAGTGCATGCTAGATACATAGACACTATTAAGGATATGTATGAAGGAGTAGTAACAAGTATAAAGACATTTGGAGGAGCTACAAAAGAATTTCTCATTACGATAGAACTACATCAAGGATCGGCTTTAAGCCCATATCTATTTACTTTAGTTATGGATGAATTAACTAGACATATTCAAGATGATATACTATGGTGTATGCTATTTGCAGATGATATTGTCTTAATGGATGAAACTAAAGATGAAGTGAATAGAAAATTAGAACTCTGGAGGAATACATTAGAATCTAAAGACTTTAAGTTGAGTAGGACGAAAACCGAATACATGCACTGTGAGTTTAGAAACACTAGACATCGAGATGACGGAGTGGTAAAATTAGGGGAAATAGAAGTTCCTAAGGTAAACCACTTTAGATACCTAGGATCAATCACACAAAATGATGGTAACATTGAGAATGATGTCACACATAGAATTCAAGCTGGATGGAAAAAATGGCGGAGTGTAACATGGGTGATTTGTGATCGAAGTGTTCCTACTAAGTTAAAAAGGAAAATTTTATAAGACCGCAATGAGGCCAGCTATGCTCTATGGAAGTGAATGTTGGGCGGTAAAGCAACAACAATTACATAAAATTAACGTAGCATAAATGAGGATGCTTAGGTGGATGTGTGGTAAAACTCGTAAAGATAGAATAAGAAATATAGAAATTTAAAGACAAGTACGAGTAACACCAATTGATACAAAGATTAGGGAAGAGCGGTTGCGATGGTTTGGTCACCTGCAAAAACGACCTACAAATGCTCTAACTAGAAAACTTGACTCAATAGAAACTGTAGAAATTCGACGAGGTAGGGGCAGACCAAAGTTAACATGGGATGACATTAATTAGGAGGGATTTGAATGGTTTGCAAAGCTCACCATCAATTGCACTTAATTGAGCATAATGAAAAAGTTTGATCCATATAGCCGACCCCAATTAATTTTGGACTGGGGCTATGTTATTGTTGTTGTTGTAATTGTTATGAACAATTTTGTGCAAGAGTTTGATCCATGTAGCCGATCACAAATTGGGATCGAGGCTTCATTGTTATTGAACAAAAAAATATATTTTTTAAAGAAAAAATGGATCTTATAGTCCTCATCGGCTTGTCCTTCATATACAGGTTGGAACATTGAAAGAACTTCAGAGACTGTATGATGAGCTTGTCGAGTCTGCTGAAGCTTGTAAATTGGATAGGTATTCATCTTCCGATAAAGCTGGAAGGTAAACTGTCAATTATAATTTTGGTCCATGTACAGTTCATTTAAACTTGTGCCAGAGCATGGATTTACTCTGATATTTTTTTGGTGTGTTTTGAGCTATGGCATGCAATTAATTCATTTTATTACTTCCATCTTCTTACAGGAGTAGATGGTTTTGGTCTCGTCTCATTCCACAATCATCTTATTCACCCGTGAAAGGTCTTTATCTTTATGGGGGAGTGGGCACAGGAAAGACGATGCTGATGGATTTGTTTTATGACCAGTTGTAAGTCTGAAATATGGTTTGCACTTAATGATTTGTTGAGAGATTTAGATAGAGTTGAACATATTGATCAAAACTTGTTCAATGAACAATAATTTGGATGCTGAAGTCCTTTAAGCATGCAAATCTGATCTCCTGCAGCACGCATAAAAGAATTATAGTCTTCAGAGTCTGCATTCATACATCATACTGCATGGCCAGTGAAATGGTCCCCTGGCTTTATTTTTTTTATTTTTTTATTTTTTTTTACTTTAGTTTCTACTTTCAACTCAAGAACAATGTAATAAGGGATGGAATTAGATATTCTGCACTTCTCATTCATCAACCTCTCAGATCATTTGCTATGATTTTTAAAAATTGCAGTTCTGTTCTAGAGGTCGAATGTGTTTCTATGACCTATTTAGCACTTTAGTATATCATTAAACACTATTGCTGAATTTTATTTCTGATGGGACATAGAACATAAATGCAATGGACAACATTACATTGCAGCTAAGTGGCAGCTACCATAATTTGACACGTCTGCACACCTACATGAGGTTGAGGGTTCGGGTCTCCCCATGTGGGAGTTTGGGTTGTTGGGATGTTATGAGAAGGTTTATTATAAATAAAAATTACTTTGGCTTTCTTTTCTGTTCTTTGCAATCTCCACTCTGATTTGACCATATTTTTACCTTTAATTCTAATACCTGTACTCTGCTTGCTCAGGCCTTCAAATTGGAGAAAAAGGAGAATCCATTTTCACGATTTCATGCTAAATGTCCACAGCCGCTTGCAAGTAATAATTACAATACCTCTTTGGTCATTTAATTCCAAGTTTGAGTTCTAAGCACCTTAAGTTAGCTCAAATAAGTTTGAAAGTGTGTCGAGCTTTCCAAGCTGTAACTTAAAACAGTGAATTTGGTAAATCTGGGGAGATCATTGCTAGCCTCCCCTCTCCTTTTGTACTTCTTTTCTTTTGTCCCTTTTCTTTTGTTGTAGGCTCACCTTCGAAATTTATATTTATATTTTTCTAATGCCAGTAAATGTTTTCCATCTGATCTAAGCATGAATATTAATTTTCCATCTCATTGTTTCGTGGAACTTGATTGTAATTTTTACATAAGATCATGTGATAAATGTGAACGCTATACAATTGCAGAAGCACAAAGGGGTGACAGATCCACTTGAAGTTGTAGCTGGTGAAATATCGGATGAGGCAATTTTATTATGTCTTGATGAATTTATGGTATGTTACACCCAGGGTAGGTTTTTCATTCTTGGCTAGCCTGCACATTTATGATGTTTCTTTTTTGACTGGTTGTTCACTTCTTTTCAATATCTCTTGTAGGTGACTGATGTTGCTGATGCTTTGATATTAAACCGCCTTTTTGGACATCTATTCAGCAATCGTGTTGTAAGATATTATCTTGTATACTTTTTTCAAGTGTGTAGGTGCATCAGTGGATGATTTTGCTTTTTCTAATGCATGCAAAAATTGCACCCAATATCTTTTGCCCATGCTGCAAATTGCAATGGTTGTTGTGCATCGAAGTTACCTTTTTGGACATCTCCTCAACAATGGTTGTTGTGCATGGTTTGTGCAGATTCTTGTTGCTACTTCCAACCGTGCTCCGGATCATCTTTATGAAGGTGGTTTGCAAAGGGATCTTTTCTTACCCTTCATTGCTACTTTAAAAGTACGGAGTTATATTCTGACTTACACCAGTTCCTGATTCCAATAAAATGCTTGCTTCTTTGTTTATGATGAGGATCCAAACTTATGTGTCTCCGTAAATTGCAGGAAAGATGCGTAACTCATGAAATTGGGTCTTCAGTGGACTATCGGAAAATGACTTCTGTAAGCTTCATCACCTTTTTATTTCACTTTTTTTGTTTTTTTTTTTTTCCTGACTTGTTATTCATATTGCTGTTGCACCTTTTTAATTATATTATATCACTGGGAACTGCAGGCTGAGGAAGGTTTTTATTTCGTGGGTGAAAACTTATCAGTCTTTCTTAAACAAAAGTTCGAACATTTGATTGGGGAGCATACAGCTGGTCCACAAGAGGTGGAAGTTGTTATGGGAAGGAAGCTGCAGGTTGGTACAGAATAAGGTGTTTCCACAACGTGGGATTCTAGTAATTTACTCAGAAAGGAAATATATATTGTTTGTTTCCTTTTCTCAGGTTCCACTGGGAGCTAATGGATGTGCATACTTTCCTTTCGAAGATTTGTGTGACAAACCCCTTGGCGCAGCTGATTATTTTGGATTGTTTAGTAAGTCGTGTAGTGTTATTAAAGGTTTAGATGAATGCACGCTGAATATATTTTTATCTGGAATCATTTATCAGAGGCATGCAAACATAATGTGCTAGAAAGACAAGTTAGAATTTTTCTTGGTTTTGTTATATGGATTACTTATTTTTGGAGCAAGTGTTCCTATGAATATATTGTGACATATTTCTGATTAGTAACTAAAACTGCCGTTTAGGTTCGGTAAATGTGCTTCACCTTTGCAAATGATCAATTAAGGTCAGATGGTTGAGATCTTAGGGCTTTTCAGCTCATACAACTGTGGATATAATGTTGTATTTTTTTATGGAATAGAATTTAATTTAATAAATGGCCGCTTCTTTTTGGCAGAGAAGTTCCATACTCTAGCACTGGAAGGTGTGCCACGATTCGGTCTCCACAACCGGACAGCAGCATACCGGTTTGTCACTCTTGTCGATGTAAGCTCCAATGGCATCTTGTCTGACTGTTTCCAAATTTTATAGAGCTAGCCTGTGATAGTTATGAACACCATCTTAATGGTGTTAACTCTTCTTCCTAATAGGTCTGGGTTAGTTGGCCAATTTAAGTGGCTTTTGTTGAAATTACAATTGCCATCATTAGTTCTTTCATATTTTACATAGAAATTGAAGGATTATTGGTGATATAGTTTCGTTGTGGTTTCAGGTGATGTATGAAAATAAGGCCAGGCTGCTTTGTACAGCTGCAGGAACTCCAATGGAGCTGTTTGAAAGAATTGTAACTATTGCCGATGCACAAAATATCGCTCCTCGAACTTCTTCAAGATCAAGGAGAAATGATGATCTTGACCTTTGTGTAGACAATGAATTGGGGTTTGCAAAAGACCGTACCATTAGTAGGTATGCCACTCTGAAACTAAACTTCCAACGTGCTTCCAACCATCTATATCCCAAACCCTCAAAACCTTTGCTGTTTTTATTGTGCTTTTTTCACTTAATGTTTTCTTACACCATTATTTTCTCCAAGTTCTTTCTAGTTTTCATGATAGTGCAAACTCAAAAGATAAATCAAATTTTTGTTGGCCTAGAAGGGGGAGGGGAAAGTATGTATACTCGCGGGCTCATCGGTTGACGTCCAGCACTGTTCAGCCACTGAAGGATTTCATTGCTTGTATGAAATGAGTGTTATTTGGTGGGAGTGATTCTAAATGATGAATTAAAATCTCCGATTGGTTTTCTAGCGAAATTTCTACAAGCGATATTTTGTCTTCTCATTGCGCACCCAAGCCATGTTGATCTAGTTGCGCAATGAAATGACTATCCCCCTGTTCTAACTTGTGGATGAGATCATCTCATCATTCTTAACCCTCCACTAGTTTTATATCTTTATTTCCAATTCTCTGAATACGCCATCAAGAGCATTAAATTGAGGGAAGAAGAGTTTGATCGATACAGTTGACCCTAACTAATTTTGATTGAGGCTTTGTTGTTGTTGTATTTCTCATTCCCTAGATCTTTTATCGACTAAAAGAGATTATTAGATGGTGAAGGTATTTTATCAAATCACCTAGTTTCAGGCCATTTAACTTTTGAGCAAATAAGCTTATTTACATGCGAGCCGGGTATTTGTGCCCTAAATGGCCATAAGACGGATTAATACCCTTTGTACATCTTTACAACTGAACTTATTTTTACTGAATGTATACATCTGCAATCGTTCAATCTAATTTGGAATTGAGGCGTAACATCTTTATAATTGAACTTCTTTTCTGACGTATTCATCTACTAAAGTTTAGTTTCCCTTCTCTTGCTAGATTAACTGAGATGAACAGCAAAGAGTATCTCGAGCAGCACGCCACCATGTTGAGGGAGAACCAGTTCTCACAAAACGATACCAAAGTGGACGCTCTGCAAGCGTGAAAAGTCCGCGTAAGAGGATGTGTATCAATTTTAAATGTAACTTATTGTGTGTAACTTCATATTTAATTTAGGAAAATGTTAGAATGACACCTCTAATGACACTCTTACGACGTGGCGGTCGGGTTTTATGTAAAAATGTGACGTGACATGCTGGCCTACATTCATGAGAGCTGTCGTGCGCGCTTCGAGATATACACCATGCGTGTTATGCATCAAAAATTATTTTACGTACTCATTTTTACGTAGACCCGCTCGTCACGTCATAGAGGTGTCACTTAGAGTGTCATTATTGTATCATTTTAGCATTTTCCTTCAATTTATTGTTAAGTTATAAAAACAGATGATACATGTCTGTGAAAGTGGATCATCTGACTGGCTAAATGAGGTCCAGTTCTTCCTCGCCACCATAAATCCTGTTTAGGACTATAAGGGCTTGTAATCACATTAGATGTTTAAATTATGATGAGTTAAAAGAAAACGGGAGGAGAAGCCAATTGTGCTAATAAAAATTCATTTACAATGACCTTGATTCCTTGATCACCAATTTCTCTAATTGTTTCAAAATTCAAGCTGAGTTGAAAGGACAGTTGATTAATCAATTAATTAGACATTTTATTTTGCCGAAGCACCTTCCATTTTTTGAACTTTTTTGTTATATCGACTACATTACAGGATTTTTATCTTATTCGTTTTTATTTATTTATTTATTTGTTTCGAACGACCCCCATGGTTTAGGCAGTACCAGACACATGTAATGAGTCGGTCCGGCTACTGCAAATATGCTGATGGAATTCGACTGGGGAAAATTACCCAACCATCTCTAGACTACCTAGTTAGTAATATAAATCAACTATGGAAAATTAATTTTGATTTATATAATGTAAATCAATAAACTGTATACATGCATAAGAACTAATTAGTTAGTAATCCTAATTTGAGAATCACATGATATTCATAATAAAAAGGAAACAATTCATGGAAATCACGAATCTGTTCTTTTCACGGAGATGGTTCTTTCTATCGGGCAGTTAATGACACTGTTACATCATTTATTGAGTAAGGTATTCCACTGGAGCTTGAGCTCTCGTCCATGCCTTTGCCGAAAGAAAACGCAGGTTGCTTAGGCGAAGGCAGCATTGCAAACTCGCTACTAAGCATGGCAATCACTTCAGACATCGTCGGTCGATCACTTGGTTTTTCTTGCACACAAAGTAGTGCCACTTGAATGTATTTTGTAGGGGAGGAAGCAAAGCTTGATGAGTTACCTAAAATTGGATCAATGAGCTCCAATTCTCTTTCATTTTGCCAGAAGTCCCACACCTGTAAATATAAATTCAAAAGCATTATGAAGAGAAGGTGACAATAGCACTCAAAGATGAAGATTGGAAAGAAAAATCTAAAATAATGTAGTACTAGCAATTCTCTTGCCTGCATTGTATATATATCACTAAAAGAAAAAAAGGATTTTACAACGTTTTCATTAATGACATTCATTGTACTTTTACTTACATTGTAAGTCATACAATGATACAAGTATTTGTCGTTTGTTTTATGAAGTAAAAATCAATATTGCTTCAAAATCAAAGATAAAATGTTTAAAAACCCAATGTAAAAAATAAGCAAAAAACAAAGGTCTAATTCTTCTTGGTTTACTTACATGTCCAATAAGATTTGAGCTGGAGCTATCAATTGAAGGGAAAGTGCTTGAATTCTTTCGACCACTTATAATCTCCAACAATAATACTCCAAAACTATATACATCCGATTTGATCGAGAAGAGACCCTCCATGGCATACTCGGGAGACATATATCCACTGTATACCATTCAATTATAGTAATTAGCAATGATCATTAACACAAAGATGATTAAGGTTAGAATTTTCAACAATATTTATGCAAAAACACTTGACTTACTATGTCCCAACTATTCGATTGGTGTTTGCTTGTGTTCGATTATCACCGAAAATTCTTGCCATGCCAAAATCTGATATTTTGGGATTCAATTGATCGTCTAGTAGAATATTACTTGCCTTAAGATCTCTGTGAATAATTCGCAATCTTGAATATTGATGAAGATATAATAGGCCTTGAGCAACCCCTTCAATAACATTTACACGTCTCTCCCATAATAATTTCACCTGACTTCTGGGATCTAAATTTGTTAAAAAAAAGAAAAGAAAAAAGAGGCTGATTAATTAGAAACATTAGGCAATTAAAAAGAATACACATGATAAGATCTGCCACACACTACATATACATACATACAAGAAAACATAATAGAAAAAGCACTCAAAAAGAATTGATCAAGTAGACCTACCAAAGATAATGAGATCCAAGCTCTTGTTGGCCATGTACTCATATATTAGTATTTTTTCTTCACCTTCGATGCAACAACCCAACAGCTTCACCAGATTCCTATGTTGGAGCTTCGCAATAAGTGTTGTCTCATTTTTTAGTTCTTCCAATCCTTGGCAAGAACGCGCTGAAAGCCTTTTAATAGCCACTTCATGTCCATTTTGTAATGTCCCCTGTTACAAATTAATCACATATATATTAACTAACATAGTATTGTTTTCTCTTATAATTGTAGGTGTCCGATCATTTTTCAACTCCTATCCATTAAAACTCGACTAGTCCCATGAGATTTGTGAGCGTCCCAACCTTATGGACAGACAAAAACATAGGATTTGATCGTATGAATGTTTATTGGTACACGACACCAATTCCATTGAGGACAAGTCGCATAGTTTGTACATTATAGTGCTTAAAAATCTAATTAAGTATTGGCTCATCTAGCTCGAGTTCTATATTTTAAACTTGAAGACAATCTCAATATGACTGTTAATCATGGTGAACATAAGATTAATTAAGAGTTATTCTTACCTTGTACACAGGTCCAAACCCGCCTTGCCCAATTTTGTTTGCATTGCAAAAATTATTTGTAGCAGAGCAAATACTTGAAAAACTGAAAAATGGCAACTCAACATCCCATATCACACCACTCTCAATCTTGGTTGTATCAGATGATTCTCTTGTAGTTGGCTTTGTCTTGGTGGTGAAGTCGAATGACATCAAATCTAGATCTGCATTATTCGTCTTCTCTGCTTCCCAAAATAATAGAGTTGTAATATGTTAGTATGTGGTACTATAAAGTATAAATATATGCTTTATTTGTCCCAACTAAGTGGATGATTCACTGGTTTGGTGGTTTGGCATGGAGTTACTTGAGTAAGCGGTCGAGCGCTATGGAGATTTTAGGTTTTACTGTTTTAGTTGAGTATTCCACTTTAGGATTTAGGTTTCACGGTTTTTGTTTCTTTAGTTAATTTTATCGTCGGTAATTCTGTCCAAAAGTGCAATTTCATTTTCCCAGGGGAAGTTGCCAAAATTACAAACCAAAACATGTCCCCACTTTGTCGAAGGTGAGTTGAAGTCGACACTATATCTAACAAAAGTGCTATCATTATTAATGTCACTCAATCGTTGTCTTACTTTAAATGATAACTCCTATCTTGAGTGGGGGGTCAACTTTCTACATTCACATATTTTCCTAGACCTTGGCTTCCTTGTTGGTTCTCTTAGCCCACGTACATATGTGTGACTATAGCTTGTTAATAATGAAGCATTGGCCTTGATGACCATTGAAAAATTGAAACGAAAAAGAAGAAACTACCTCTTTGTATTGACTTTCTTTTCCTCCAGCAATAAACAGTTGTTCCCAAAATTAGAACCAAAGCAAGCATGGGCAATGCTAGGCCTAGTGAAAGTGCCCTGTTTCTCGAGTGATTCGATGACCTCGAATTCTTATTATTTGATTCTGCAAAACATCGAACAAAAAAATAAATTAACTACAATGCAAGTTTTAATGGATTAACAAAAGTATATGTCGAAAATATGCGTCTTTACCTTCATAAATCTTGATCTCGGTTGAGGGTAGTTTCAAAAACAGATCCTCCCCATTGTAGTCCGCTTGCCTAACATTGTACAAACTACTATACCAAACCAAACACTGGTTGTTGCTATGAGCATAAGCATTGCAAGCACAAATGCCCAAGCAAGATGACTCGCAATCGTCCACGCTTTGCAATTGAAGCACCTTTGGATCCAACGGCAAACTCATATTCTTCATCGGTAAAAACCCGTCTTGATCTCCACATTGAAGCGCACTCCTCCTACTACACCCACCAGACCAATTCCCCCCATTCCAATCCCTCAAATTGGATGGTTGGAAACCCTCCAAACACTTGCAATAAGGGTGGTGTCCCTTATCACATATAGCATTAGACCCACAATAGCCATAAACATCACATTGTTGTTTAGGCTGTTCCCAGTACTTCACCCAGCTTTGACTACTCTCAACCCATGCGAACTGCTGAATCTTCCCAGAAATGTCCATCACATATCTAGTCAAGATGGAATTGCTATTCAAAACTTTAACGTCGAAGTAATCCTCGCTCCCATTTGAGATGTAAGTGAAAGTATAGATCCTCTCCGACCACGCCATCTCAGGAATGAACTTGAAGTAGTGGCCGTTCCATGAGCCGCTAGTCCATAGCGGTTGCGTCCCGTTCAAGACGAGAAACTGGGCTGTCCTTTCGGGGTCTATTAACAGCGAGTACTTACCTGGTGAGGGGTCGTCGGGACTCTTCCATGACGTTAGCTTCCATGTCTTCCCAGTCTTTGTGTTGTACCCTATCTTCACTCCTGGTAGGGATGTGTGTGTTGGGTAATCAAAGCTTTGCCATAACATAGAACTAGCAGTACTAGTTGTGCCATCATTTTTGTTCTGCCTTAGAACAAAATTACCCGAATCGAGAAGAGTTGCGGTTACGTTTGTGGTTGGAGCAGCGATGGAAGTTATAGGTATAGAGACTCCTCTTTCGTAAATCACTATGTTTCCGTCGTTGTTGATCGTAAGGAAACATGAAGAATTGGTGATGATGGGTTGATCTCTGTTGCCTACCCAAATAATGGTGTGATTCGAAGGATAAGTAGCTTGTTTGTACCAAACACCAAGATAGAAGCGCTTCTGATCGGTGGTTGAGTTTGTGAGTTTAAATGAGAAGAATCCCAATTCGAAGACGCCGCCATTGGAGACTATGGTTTGGGAGGAATTCATTACCTGGCCTTGTGTGAGCACATCAAGTGTTGCAGCTGAAGAAGATGATGATAGCATCATTAACCACAACAATACTATCATTGTGTGCCGTCCTGTCGACATATAGCTACGAACAATGAAATGGAAATGGAAAATTAATCTTCAAAAATTAACAAAATCAGAGATTTATATATTATGAAAGCACAAAGCATGATACATGCTCGATTATGTACAATTGGAAGCAAATGAAAACTTAGGCTCGATTATGTACAATTGGAAGCAAAAGAGGCAAAGCGAACTTTTTGTATGGTTAAGGCCTTAAAAAGTAGGGACACACGCAACACTCTAGCTAAGTGGGATTAATATTGAATGCAGAGGCATATACACATCCTATTACTGGACCACTTTAAGAAGAATCTTGACGTATTGTTAACGAAAGTCACCATAAGTCAGTCTTCGTCTAAAGGAAAATAATAATAATTGCAATATATGATGTGCACTTGGAAATCATGCACATTTAGTCGTGTATATAGTCATGTTAGTGGAGTCGGTATTAAATATTAAATAAATGTATTTGAGAAGAAGTGGAAGTCGGTCGGTTCCTCTTAAGCAATGTCTCGAGTTCAAGTCTCGTGAATAAAAAAAGGTGAGTTATGATGGTCGTCCAGACCCAAATAAGGTTTGACAGTGTCTTTGAATATTAATGGGTGTGATTGGGCCAAACACTGGAAAAAAAAAAACAATAACAACAAAAAGCACTACACCCAAAATTCAAAATAAAAATAAAAATAATGTGTTTTGTTGTGAGTTTGCAATTGTGTTGTTATTTTAGTATTTTAGTAACAAAAACTATATGAGAACCACATCAATGGATTCTGTAGTAAACTAAGTTGTAAGCCAACTAGAACTTAAGTTGGACTTGCTAGAGACTTAAGCATAGAAGACATAAACTAAAAACTACTAGAACAAGTAGAGAAGAGGAGACAAGAGAGAAGAAAGCTAGAGATGAGAATGTAGAGATTTCATTCCAACATTGGTGAGCAAATTACAATGAGGTTGACACCCTTTATATATGCAATTTGGTGATGATGATAATTGTACTTATACAATGTGTACAAGTTATACATACACCACAAATCATACAACACATCACAAGCAACATAGACAATACATGGAAGAGTTGGTGTGCATTTGAGAGGATTACAAGTTACATGATGTGTGAGAGCCATGCTTGATGTTACAATTCAATGTGAGAACCATGCTTCACAATGTGGTCACATACTTGCACAAGTGTCAATCCATTTCATAACACTCCCCTTTGGATGACACTTGTTGAAAGAATGTGTCTCGTTAAACTTCTACTAGAAAAAACCCTGTGGGAAAACATATAGTACAGGAAAAAGAGTATAATATTTGTAACGACCCGTAAAGTATATATGTCACGTGTTATGTGGTCCACATAGGTTTAGGTCGGGCGGAGCCCAGTGTCGTGGGGAACTGGGGTCGTCACAATATTGTTTTGTAGTATAATTTTTGTTGATTGCCTCATTAAAAATCTTGCTAGGAAAACCCAGTTGGACAAAACCATAGCTAAGGAAAATAGTGCAATACATTGATAGTGCAATATATTGATACACTTAGAGAGAATATAAATGTCTTATTAAAACCTCTACTAGAAAAATCGATGCGGGAAAAATCTAATATAGGAAAAAGAGTACATTAATTGCTCTCATAATTTATTTTTTCTTTTATTTTTATACGAAGTATAATAATGTTAAGATTGCTTAATTAAAAACCTTGCTAGGAAAACCCAGTGGGATAAAACTATAGCGAAAGGAAAAAAGTGCAATACACTAATCAATCTAGATAAAGAGTTTTAATATTGTTAGAATTGCCTCATTAAAAACCTTTGCAAAGAAAACCCAATGGGATAAAATCATAGCAATTTATACATGGATCATAATACATGCATTAAGTACTTGCATTAAGTAATTAATTCATAACTTCACTAGAACAAATTTAACTTTTGATAGAGGTTTTGAACCTCTATAAAAGGTGTTATCTTTTAAGGCGTTATCGTATCTTCAAAGCTTACATAGGGGTTTCAAACCTCTATCAAGTCTTGGCTATTTCATAGGAGTTTGAAACCTCTATAATATCTTCAGAGGCTTACATAGGGGTTTCAAGCCCCTATCAATTGTAGTGATTTTATAGGAGTTTGAAACCTCTATATTATCATCAAAGGATTACATAGGGGTTTCAAACCCCTATCAAATGTAATTTTTAAAAAATAATAGCTAAAAATGCCCAGAATTAATTTTCATTTCCATTTTCAATTGAAAATATACAAATCTACAATTACATGAAAGTAAAATCTCTAGAAAAATCAGTCCACGAAGCATACTTTATTTAACAATGTGTTAAAGGGCTGTTGCATAGAAATGGAGGGGTTTCACAGATCAGAACTTTTTGAGGAAATTGCGAATATGTTCATTGATTACTTCTGCTTTTTCTTCATTGATAAAATGACCAGTGTCTTGAATGACGATAACTTCCTCAAGTAAGGGGACATATTTCTTCAATCCACTACCACGTATGAACTCCTTTACGTCCGGGCTGTTATAAGTCAAGTCAAGATCCCATACTATAAACTTCACAGGCACCTTAACCTGTGCTCCTGTCTACGCCGCTGTGAATTCCCAAGTCCTGTCGAGTCGAGAAGAACTTATGGTTAGAAATTCTACGAATGTCGATTAGTTTATGCCATGCAGTTGAATCTTGAAGAGTTAAACAAGGTTCTGTTGGAATCTCACTTACAGATCTACAACTCTGTAGTAGTTCAATCCCCCAGTGAAGCCTTTATGTTGATATTTGCTCACATAATACTCAATATCTGCCTCTGTAAGCCAATCATGTAAGGCAATTTGAGTATCTATTGCAAACCTTTCATACTTTGGTATCATTAATGGGCCTGGATTTAGATATGTCAAAAATCTCTTTAGCACATTAGCAGTCCCGGCATGAGCAAACTTCGCTTCCATCTCCCCCGGCTCCTAGAGTACATGAAAGGATATGCAAATTTATAAGATCATAATGCCGTGAACTTATAGAACTTACAGACTTAACAACACTTTTTGAGAGTTTCAGTTCAAGACTAATCAGTAAGGGATGAATTCTGTATGTGCGACCGGAGAGGAGAACGACAAGGGGGATTTACAAAACCTGTAATCTGATAACGTAGTAATCGTCTCCAAAGGCAGCTCGCAAGCTCTGGGTAGGCTTTTTTGATGGATTTCGTGGCTGGAAGGCAACGCTGAGGTTTATTAAAACCTTCACACGATCCGGTCGGAACATGTAGAGGTACCAAGCATGGAATGCTCCCCAGTCATGCCCTACCACAAACACTTGCATCCTCTCGAACTTGTATCAATATTAAATCAAACCAAAGCAATACAATGAGATGATTTTGTAGTTCACCTAGTCTTCATCCAGTGCATCAATGAGAGCAACTAGATCATTAATAGTGGACAAGCTTATGTGATTGTTGATAGAATTGGGTGCATCAGTATCGCCATAACCGCGAAGGTCAGGCGCCACTGCTCGGTAGTCGTGGGCTGCGAGTGCGACAATTTGGTGCCTCCATGTGTACCAAAGCTAAGGGCATCCATGAAGTAGCAAGACCACTAGGCCTCCATTTGTCTTACCAATCGACACAATTAAAATGAACATTAGATTCAGTAAAAAACAAGATAGTCACTCATCCAACATGGAATTGTCCAATTGCAATCATTGATACAAGAGAGCAAGCCTTCAAATTTAGGATATTATAGTCACACGCCGTGCCGAAAATTACTATAATCAAATTGACAATATTTTACAACAACATATTTACTTTAATAATACTGGGACAATCTCAAAATTTCATTAACTGAAGAAGACAAGATACCACCAACAAAGGACAATATACATTTCCTATTGTGAATACATTAATGCAGTTTCATGATAGAACTGGGCAATTAGAGAAATATAGATACAAATTTCAGAAAAAAAAAGGATAACCGGTGTCTGCTATAATCTCATAGAGTAGCACAGCCCAAGTAGGATTGATCTTTTTCAAATACGCATATCAACCAAATTTCTATACTATTTTGTTCACATTGTCAGAAACCTCGAGAAAGCCCCATCATAACAAACAAGCAAGAACAACAAAAACAAAAACAAAATAAGGAGGCAACATACAAAATATCCCTTCAAGATATGTATGACAATCAATGTGTGAACTACATAAGAGACATGACCTATTTCTAGAAATCCAAAACGCATACCTGATATCTTTTAAAATCGACTTTCTCTAAAACCTTCTCATAAGCAATGACCTTATTGGAACTATCGTAAGTAGAAGAACATGAGAAGGTAGTTTCATAAAAAACATAAAATTGACATATGAAGTGTTCAAAGAATAATATAGCCACCCTCCATCCAAAACATCAGGTTTAAGAAGGCTAAACCGGTCAAGAAATTCACAAAATGTTTTCCTTGTAGGATACCCAGCACAACTACATTGGTCATAGAAAAAACTCAGAAGCTTTCTGTCTTTCAAAGAGCATTCTATTCATGCTACAATGAGCTAATAAATAAGACGCCACATCTTGTTTCCTCGGGGTAAACAACACCATTTGCCCCAAGAATCCTATATAAAGTAGGCAAAATATCACCTATGAAGCATCAACGTAAATTCCATCATAGTTCTAGCAAATAATTGCATATAGAAGTCAAACAACAAATCTTAGCACACAATGCAGGCAAGAGCAACAGCAAGAACATAACACCATAGAAAGAGATAATTGCGTAGAAAGAGATAATTGCAATACTCATTTTTATCTTAGTACCTTAAAGAGGTTATAAAGCTCAAGGTGTGGGATGAGAGTCATGAGACAATTATAAAACACTATGGAGATGAAAGTACTACGACATAATTCTAATGACACTAATATGGCTAAACAAATATAATAATAAACACACAACAAATCACTAATTTTTTTCGCATATAAAAGACAAGACTTTTATTGATCAACATTGATTTGAGCAAAAAAAACACAAAGTAATTATATCGAATTAAAGTGATACTTTAATTCAACAATTACTAAACAGAAAGTAATTGATACTACAAGTAAAAGAAGAGCTTGAACAAAAAAACGCAAAGTAATTGTGAAACATACATACACACTAATAAAAATTCAAAATTTCACATATGGACTAAACAGAACAAGTCCTAAATCCCAAATCAAATGTCCTGACAATCCACCTCCATCACACCCGTACCTTCCCCTTCATATATGCAATCACATACAACAAGGTAATTATTCATTAATATCTAAAGACAAGCATACAAGTTATCCAGTTATGACCATTTCAATCCCTACTACTATTGACTGAACAAACATAAACAACCAAGATCACATCACTCCACTCTACTTCACATCCTATCCTAATCCAAATACAAACCCAAATCCAACACAAACACACAATGTCAACACATCAATAAGCACTAGCTAGGTAGGAATATATATATAAACCTAATATATAACATAATTAACTCATCAGCTTCTTCAACAAATGCCAGACCACCAACACCACAAAATCAAACACTTTGAAACCAGAAATGCACAAAATTAAACACTTTGAAACCAAAAACCACAAGAATTGAAAAGCAATCAAGCAATTATGCGATGAGTGGAAGAAATTGAATTGCGAAATTGATCATCAACACTAGATTCGAAACTAATGCACCTTAAAGTGAAGACTGAGATCCGAGCCTCTTGCCTTACGAGCTGAAACCAAAAACACAACGAATCAACATATATGAACCAACCAACAAATTTGACAGCCAAAATCATCAAAAAATGAATATTGAATCAAATATGAGATAGAGAGATCTCACGTTGAGATGTCAGGGTTTTGTGGAGATGACTCCATGTGGAGATCAGAATTCTCTAGCCACCCTAGCCGTAGTTTTCGTCCCTACGAGAGACAGTCGATGAGGCGATGAGGGTGAGGACGACAGAGTTGAGGGAGGAGGCGAGGTCAGAGACTAAGAGACGACGAGGTCGGACTAAGAGACGATGAGGTTGGACGAAGAGACGACGAGTGTGGAGACTACAAGAGGACATTTTGATCAGGTTTTAAAGTTTCCATAGAGGTTTTTTCAGCCTCTATGAATTAGTGCTATTAAAAGTCTAATTGTCTAATTCATGGGGGTTAATTAAACCCTCTATCTATTAAGTGCTATATTAAAAGCTCAAATTGTTCTAGTGCTTGTTGCTACTTAATGATCCTTTGAACTTCAAGTTCATATTAATTTATACATGGATCATAATACAAAAAATTGAATACAATTTGACGTGTTTCAAGCAATTTCACATCATTCCTTTTGAATTGGCCTATATCTCCCCCTAATGGTGGGAAAATTGCTTCATCAAAGTGACAATTAGCAAAACTTGCTATAAATAATTTCCCTATTAGGGATCTAAGGCATCTTATAATATGATTAATGGAGAGTTAAATCAATATACGTCTCATATTGATTTGCCTTGAGATAATCTCCAGCTGATAAAAAAATCCAGTTCGATAAAGGATGTCCGTGCGAATTTACGATATTTTCGCATTATTGATGATTATGGATAATCAAATAGATCTTTCCACATTATGAATATCATTTGATTTATGACGACATTCGTTTTAATGTGCCTTATATATTACAGAAATTAAAGTCGGGAATATTGTACTCAGATTAAATCATATTCATATAGTTAACTTTCTATTATTCTGAGTAGACTTCTTCTGAACGAGATATTAATAATAAAATTGTTATACCAGATATTGCCTGAACATTAGCCTCCACTAAGTTCAAATTCGAGAAATATTCACTTTTATATTATAATGTACATGCATGTAGCACGATACACAAGACATAAACTCATCGCCCATATTTAGGTCATAATTTAAACACATATAGATGTGCCTGTTTTATCAAGTCATTTTCAATGATAAAATTCATAATATTTTGCCTTTGATTTTGAAGGCGTGGTAAAGGTCACAAAAATACTCGGATATATATATATACACATGACAATATTTAGTCAAAATAGTCTTTCATATATGATAAAAAATGTCACAATTATGAGCGCTTATTGTCAATAATTATTTGCCATTTGTAGTGGTGCACCACTTTTGTTTCAATTTTTGGTGGAATTGTCAATATGACCTTTACCTTATATTTTCACATTTTTCATGTCCATAAATTTATTATTGCAATCATGATCATTATATGTAACATATGCTTCTTAATTTGAAGCTGAACTAATTGGACGAGAGCGATATTATATTTATAATATCTCATTATTTTACTCAGCTACCATGAGATAAAAAATCAATCCTTAATATTTATTGGATTGATCTGCGCGCTTGATATTTGTTGCGACAATAAATCGAGGCGGGTCACGTGACCTTATTTTTATTGTCTCATCAGTCATATTTCCACATAGCCTCAACATAGAGGTAATTAAAATTGTGGAATTATAATTAATATTTGACCTATTAAATTTTGTAGCTTGAGACTCAACCTCTCATTTTGAGCTTTTGGAGCATTACCTTTTTTGATATTTATATATTTATAACTCCATAGGGTGAAAAGATATATGAAATATTCACTTTTCAAATCTCTAATGAGATATTGACAAATGATTGTGTACAACATACAACCTTGCATAGATGCTAGTTTTATTCATAATTTGTAATATCTAATTATCATGACAAGAATTATAATAAGGTAACAAATTCGATTATGGTTGATTAATATTTTGAAACTAAATGTAATATAAAATAATTTTCTCTTTTCTTTTATGTAAAAAACATAGCATATGATTAAGTATATGTTCACAACTTGATTCATTAATAATCAAATGTACTATTCGTATGAGTTGGTGGGACAACCTTCAGGTTGGGTGGCAAGACAAAGTCTGATTAATACCATGCCTTCTCAAACGGGATAAACCGTCTCCCTTTCAATGTTTAGCTTTATCGGGGACAAGGCTTACCCACTATCAACCCAAATTCATAGTACTATTTACATTATAAAATCAAGAATAGAGCACAACTAATCATTTATAGTATAGAGAAAAAAATTATGTATGTCATATTGACTTTTGATTTCTAATGTAAAAGATCGTCCAAGACGCAACTATAAAGCATACATTCGCAGTCGCTGACGTTACAATGCATAATGTATGAATAAAGTATATATACATAAATAATGCATGTAACAAAAAGAAATTAACCATAATAACATAAAAATAAATTGAACTCATTTAAATTAATAAGAATTTTACCTTCCTAGCTTTGTTTTCTTAGCAAGCCTTCTTGAACTTCAAGATCTCCTTTATGCTAGAGCAAGCTCGTGCTGATAACGTGTTGTAAACTAAGTTGTAAGCCAACTAGAACTTAAGTTGGACTTGCTAGAGACTTAAGCATAGAAGACATAAACTAGAACTACTAGAACAAGTAGAGATGAGGAGACAAGAGAGAAAAGAGCTAGATATAAGAATGTAGAGATTTCATTCCAACATTGGTGTGTAAATTACAATGGGGTTGACATCCTTTATATAGGCCATTTGGTGATGACGATAATTGTACTTATACAATGTGTACAAGTTATACATACACCACAAGTTATACAACACATCACAAGCAACATAGACAATACATGAAAGAGTTGGTGTACACTGGAGATGATTACAAGTTACATGAAGTGTTAGAGCCATGCTTGATGTTACAATTCAATTTGAGAACCATGCTTCACAATGTGGTCACATACTTGCACAAGTGTCAATCCATTTCATAACATATTCAATGTTTTTTTTTTGATTAAAGGGGGGAGAGAGCTAAGCTCAATTTACAAAAGGTTAAGCAAGCGCACATAGGCTTGGGAACATTACACCAGAAATGTTGTCAAACAGAATAAATCGAAAAAAGTAACTGACTATGTCCATTAGAAGCTCTCTCTCCCCTGAACAGATGCAGTCAGTTATCGCTTTGATATCAGTTCCATAATCTTAAATTGGGCCCCACCCAGCCTAGACTTAAGTGGACCCCCGAGCCTTTCTCACTGAGTCACGCAAGCCTAGTCATCCGTCCTTTATCATTTACCATTTATTAAGCAATTAAAGTTGAGTTAATCAATTAGTGAGTTATCATAGTTATAGCGAAAGCAATTAAACCTCAAACTAACTGAAAACTCTCAAAGACACCGATTAAGATAACCTAGAGTGTGAAAACCCCGAATATGTATATCATTATCAATGAACATTTAGATGCGAGTAAATACAAGATATACATGCCAAAAACCTCTCGAAAACCCAACTCCCAGTGTTTGAAAACAAGTATATCTAATAATACAAAAGAACCACCTATATCAGACAAGTGGAAAAAACTGTTCTAGTATCCTCGAATGATATCTCCTAGCTGTGGAGCCTTCCTCTTGCTGGACTATGGATCTGCACTCCGTCAAACAGAAGAATGATGAGCCCGGGTAAGTAACGCCAAGTAGGACATATTTACAACATTTCAAAATAAAGAAATTAGTCTAATTCATGCAGATAAAAAGAAAAGAACAGGGAACACATGAATAGAAAATACTACAAATAAATCAACCGATAAGTGAGGGTCCAGAATATGAAAGCAGAATAGCAAGGAGTCCCAACTAAAAGGTCGTTGAGTCGTGACAAAAGCTCAGCTGACTCGGGTTCAGGACGAGACACAGCTTACCAGCACTAACCCTTGCGACTATGAGATATCCACAAACTCGGATAAGTGCCTCCAACGTACACTCAATTGGGAGATATCAGCGGTGTCTAAATAAGAGCTCATATCACAGATAAATAATAACCATGATTCACATGCCAATGGATCACTCAACCAAAGAAAACCTCAATAGAAATGATTACCAGAGCAATAACAACAAATTAAAACTCAAGAAATAACTATAAGATTTTCTAGTTGGTTTACTTACCTTAGATTCACATAGGCCGCCACGTCAAAGTAATCGTTCGAATCCTAGTTGTCCTAGTTGAGTCCTTGCGCACCATGGCCTTTAATGGAGGTCTCAACTCCAAAATCCATTCGAATGATGCAAACTTAGCCATGATCTACGCCTTTCGTCTTATTCGCGAGCAATCCATCATGTCGTCGAGCTTCGTTGAAGTCACGTCTCATTGTCCACTGTTGTTGTGTCTCGTCAGGGATCGACCAGTCCGGCAACGCGCCACCGCACTGTTGCTCAACGCAGTTCACCGCGCTGCTGCCGATGCTGCTGCTGATTCACCACTCCTCGTCGGCGTGCTAGTGGATCGTGCTGCTGCTCGTTGTCTTCCCCCACAGCCATGCTACCTCCGGGTCCGTCGCTGTTGCTGGCCGTCCGCGCCTTCGCATCATCTGCCGCCGCCACCGCTCGCCTGACCGAAGTCCAGTCTCGCTGGAGCTACTGTCTGCGAGCTTCCATGCGCCGATCTCCCTCCTGGTTCACCGCTACATCGTGAGGCGCGCCTGCACTGTCCGCGCCTGCTGGCGTTGCGTCTACCAGCCATTTTGAGGGGTCTCCACACCGTTGACGTCATCTTTGTTCCGCAGTGGTGGAGCGACGCCGTCACCGACCACGCCCGTTCGATCTCTTCTCCCTTCCATTTTCCTCTCTCAGCCGTCCTTCTCTCTCTCTTTCTCTCTTTCTCTCTGTTTTTTCCTCTTTCATCTCTCTTTTTATCTGTGTGTATATGGTGTTATAGCCAGGGTTTTTGTGTTGTAACATAAAAAATTAAGGTTCTATCCCCCTTTTTATTTGGTTCGGTGAGAATTTGGGTTATGACCCAATTTTTTTGGGTTTCCTTTTTCCCACACTCTTGTAACACTCCAAACTTGACACGCGTTATGTACGAACACTAGACTTGTCCTCACTTAGCAAATTTTAACTAAATTGGTAGTTTAAAGTCCTGTCATCGCGTGCACACTTAGTTTAAATTAAGTCACGCCAATTCGCGATATCATACCAAATAATAACTAATAAACGATTAATTAACGACTTAAAAATATCGGTCGTTATACAATGCCCCCCCACAATTTAGCTTCGAAGCCCCCATATGTGTCTAAGTTAGCTGTTATCCCTGAGATCCATTCCCCATAAGCATCCTTCAGTACCTTCCTGTTGTCGCTGAATTAGTCTGACTTCGGAAAGCCCCATTAGTGTTCACTTTTACCCAACCTTCAGGTGGCAGAGACCAACCAATCATCCATTTCTCTTTTTGTTGTTGCTCAAGGCCCCTTAAGTTGTAGAGAGTCGCCACCCGGTGGAATTCCTTAGCCTTGGCCTATACCCTGTGCTTCAATTCTTAGAAGTTGTATGTTTCCTCACCAATGATAGACTTGTTCCTCGCTTTCCAGATACTCAAACAGCCAGTCGCAAACAAGAAAGACCATGAAACCCCTCTAAAACTTGCTTTGGATTTTAGGTTGGACTGAAGCCACTCTTCTATTAGACAAGTGAAAAAGAAAGGATGGATTTCAGTACCCAAGATATTCCACCACCCAAGATTTGCGTAAAGACAATCTCTCACACATATATGATATTGTCAGATTCCACTCCACATAGTCCACGACTGGGATCAGTAGTCATGTGTCTATGGACTCTATATTCATTAATGAGTAAAGCATTGCAAAGGACAAGCCAGATAAAGTAATGGATTTTTTCAGACCCCAATCACCCCCAAGCTAGGTTCCAATCTTTTATGGTGTTGGTAGGGCATCAACTCAAAACAGTATATGCATATGCGATGGAGAAACAACTATTAGAAGTATCTTTCCAAAACAGGGAGTCGTCCGGTCAATATCCCTGAGGAGGATGTATGGTGGCTATGTAGTTAATGGCCTCAGGGGAGGGGGAGGAGGTGAGCAAAGATCTACTAGTTCCAGTTACCATTCTCGCCTACAAATTCTGCAACACCGCGACTCACTTGTTCATATGGGATATGTACAACAACAACTTCCTCTAGAGGCATGCTCAGGTAGCTCCAATAATCTTTCTCGAATAATATTAGACATATTCCCCAGAGCCTACTTCATCCGGACTTGGAGCCCCTACCAGTTCTTCATTAGGCACCTCCACATATGTGAGCCCTTAAAGGACGTTGGTTTATCCCAAGGATTGCTAAGATTGAAGTAGTACTTTGCCCACAGTAATCTGGCCCATAAGGCATTAATACAACTGACTAAGCCCTAATCTACCTTAATAAGGAAAACTTTGTTCATGGTATCCATTCTCTTAATTTCCTAGCCCCTAAAGACTTTAGGGAGACAGAGAGAGTCCCAACCCACTAGATTAGATTCAATGCTTTGATTTAAAATTGGATATTTAGAAAAATAGATTGTTTTAAATTAAGTCAGTCAAGGTTATTTTGAGGTCACACATCTAGATCTCCAACACTCCATCTTATATCGAAATCCATCCAAGATCATATTTAGATCTAACGGCATGCTCGTGGTAAGGCAGGCCACACTTAATTATTTGCGGGCTTATGGATCTCTATATATAATACCTTTTTTTGGAGGTCATACCGATCCACAAATCTTCAACACTCAATTTCAATCCATCAAAAGTGACATCCTCAAGTGGCTTGCTCGCAACACTTCTTCACTGGCCGTGGATATATACTAGTATCAATATTTTCTCCAACTTAACCACCTTCATCTTATTGGTGTGAGGTTTTAATTCAAAAGGCTTCGACACTATTAGAAGGGAGACTGTCACTTACATACATTATTTAGTAGTTTCATTTCATTGATGTGGGATTATTATTTCGATCCACACATGCATCTTCAATGGTGTACCATAAAAAAAATTACATAAGTGACCTAAGTAAAAATCATTAGCTATATGCTTGTTCGAAATCGCAAGTAGTGAAAAAAATGATACTGACTAGGTCAGTGGAAGATAAAACTCTATAAAAAATTGAAATAACCAAATGTTGTTACAATTGAATTCGAATGTTGTTGTAACAGGGAAATAAAAAATCAGTGTAAGTACTAAATAAAGTAAGCAATAAATAAACTAAACCACAACACCAAGAACTTGTTCACGCAGTTCGATCTACGGCTTACATATGCATGGCCACACCAATATGTGAAAATTGACTAAGTAGAAAACTCAGACTTACACAAATTCTCTCACTAGTCTTGATGTACTCCTTCTCACACTTACAATAAGTTCTCTCCTAAGTCCCCTTGATGTGTCGAGCTTCCCTCGATTGGGCAACCCAAAATCCCCTTGATAGTTTTACATAAGTCTCCACTTGCACTATGAGACTCCCCCTTACTGGAATACTCAAGTCCCCTTAGTGCTTACAACTCAAAGATAAAATAAGTGAACAACTCGTTCACAAAATACAAAGTAATTGAGTCACAAACTCTATTAATTATGGCAAATATATACACATATGAAGGATGCATAATCTTAACTATATCGCCTAAAATCTAATGCATCTTCATCTTCAAATAACTACATCTCATCACATGTTGCACATAGTACATATGTCTCAGAATCTTGCTCCACCTCTTAGCACATCTTTAGTCGGTTGGGGATCAGATCAAACTGTAACAAACCGATTCTGAGATCATATTGCAATTGCGTATCTAACTTGTTGCAATGACTTATCTATCTTTATCCATATCTTCAAAGTTACTTTCATAATATGAGTATGTAAAACACAACTTTGGTGAGTCATTTACCAAACCTCCAATCCGACAATTAATGACAATCACTTAATAATTTTGACACTAAAAATCTCCCCTTTTGTCATTATGTTATCACAACATGTTAAATTAACAATATAGCATATAGGGTGAGAAATCACTAACAAAAAACTGAAGGATTAGCTCAGTTTAAACGTAAGTAAACTAACTACCTTCCCATCCACACTTCCCATCATACTACCGGCCATCAAGAAATTAAACACAAAAAGTGTCATCATGAATTACAATCATCCAGCCATTTCAGAAGTAACATACGAAAGTAAAAATAAAAAATAAAAGCACTGCTGATCGTCTTCATCATCTCAGCCATTTAAATTCATGTTTTGTTGCAACAACTTCCATGTTACAACATATTTAACCATACCAAACATCAAATCAAACTAGAAAAACCATTCCAGAACAAACTTCAGCCATAAACTCCAAAAGTAAAGAAATATCAAAAATAAAACTCTTATTTAGTCACACATTACTCCCCCTTAGTCATACGTTCTCTCCTTTTATGATAACATAATGACAAATTGGAACCAAGGAGGGACTTACCAGACCAGCTACTGATTAGCATAATTGAGAAATCGAATAAAAGAATAAAGCTTTTCAAACAAGTCAGTAGGCAAGGTTTGAATTGCATGGAGTAGTTCTTTCTATTGTTCTCGTCTTTGGTCAACATAAGAACTTCTGAGTAGATTAGATCCAAAATGAGCTTTTGAGTTTGAGTGGAACCTTTTGGTACAAAGTATGTCACTCCAGTGGCCTTATTATTCTTATTTTTGTTCTTGCGAACCTTTAATGGACCAACTTCATAATCATGAGTTGCAATAACAAGAACACCTTGTTGTAACATATATGATGGAGGCTTGGCAAAATTATCCTCAATCAGAGGTCATTAATCAATTGGGTTGGAATAATAAGAACTCTAAATTCATCAGGAGCATTAATAGAAGCGAATTCATCAGGTGCATTGGCAACAACAATATCCTCAATAATAACATTAGGGTTTGCAAATGCATTAAGCTCGGGTGTAACATGCTCAGGCTCATATGCAACAACAATAAATGCAACATAGTGACTCAGGTGGTCTTCATCACTCTCCGAGTTTAAACCACTCGAGGTAGATACCAAAGAGTTCTCTTTTCTTTTTGGGAATGATGGACACTCAGCTTGAAAGTGGCTGAGTCTTTCACATTCCTTACATTTCAACATGCTTTTGTCAACATGTTTTACCTCCCCTTCTTTCCTCGATGAGTCTCCTTTTTCATTTGACTTCACTCCATGAGATTTACAAAACAATTTATAATATTTTATGGTTAGTAAAGCCATATCATCCTCTTCTTGATTGACAATGTTATCAGATTGAAAATACTAAGAGGCATCCTTTAAAGCCAAATCTTTGGACTTCTTCTATTGGTTCTGGTGCATCTCATAGGTAGTGAGTGAGCTTATGAGTTCTTCGAATCTTAGACTTTCGAGCGCTCAGTTCTCTTATATGGCAGCAACCTTAACATTGTACTTTACGGGTAGAGTGCGAATAGCTTTCTACACCATCTTCTTTTTGAATACTTCTTTCCAAGTTGTTGTACTTGATTAGTAATGCCTTTCAGCCATGGTTTAAAAATAGACAAACTTCGCCGAAGTTCGGGCGAAGTTTGTTGATGTCGAGGTGAGCGAAGCGAAGTATAAGGGCAGTTGAAAAATTGCAAAACTTCGACTCAACTTCAGCTAACTTCGACCGAACTTCGAAAACATCGATGGAAGTTCATAAAACATGATGTAAAATTGTTATGTTTCGTGGAAGTTGAACAAACTTCGACTGAAACTTTGCCTATGCTAAAAATATACTTAAAACTCAGAATATCCTCCGGTGACATGAGTTTTATGCATTATTGTTGTATGATTAAGTATATCATAGCATTTCTACGAAGAAACTTGAGTTTTCTAACTTTAAAGTGAAATTCCATAAACTTCTGTACACTAGCGAATTTTTGTCAAACTTCCATCGTCGAAGTTAACTTCCTCGAATTAATTATGAATCTTAAGTGAGCAAAGTTGTAGGCGAAGTTGAAGTTTCGAACCTTGCTTTCAGCTTGGCTGTATACTCACCCACCGTCTCATTTTCACATATCCGTAGTGATTTAAACCGTGACACCAATAAAACGATCTATGACTCGTGGACATCTTCATCTCCTTCCAATAAATTCTCCAGAATCTACTAAGCTTCTTTTGTAGTTTTGCATGATGAAATGATCTTGAGATGTTCTCGATTGACTACTCCAAAGATGACAGTCAATCCTTTGGCATTTGCAGAGAGCAGCTAATCTTCAACTTATGTCCACTCATTAATGTTCTTTGGTTCTCCATTAACAAGAGGTGATCCATACCCATTTTGAATGGCTCTCAAAGCTTTAACATCAATTGACAAAACATATTAGGGGTGGGAAAACCGCGATTTGGTCGTGAAAATCATCAAACCGCGACCAAACTGAGGGTTCGCGGTTTTGCCGATTTGCAAACCACCACCAAACCGCGAACCATCAAAACCGCACCCAAACTGCCTACGGTTTACGTGGTTTGGTTGGTTTGGTTTCGCAGTTTTCCTGCGACCCATTTAAAAAAAACAACAAAAAAAAACAATCATACATATTACATACCATAAAATAATATTCCATATAGTACTACCACATTCAAACACCAAAAAAGAAAGAAAATGGAGGATAAGATTATATATGGAACATAATAGGAAGGCCATAGACATAACATTCAACATTCAAAGCCAAAACATTCAAAAAACATTTAAACCATTCAAAGCCTGAACATTCAACATTCAAAGCCAAACCCAAAAATTTGTCAAGTAAGACCAATTATTTGGCACTCAATGCTATTGGTTACTAGTGGGATGTTGGGCATCGGCTGTGAGATGTTGAGACAAGATCGAGCAAAGCAAAAAGTTTTTCTTTTTCTTTTAAGTTTTAGGGTTTTGAGTTGTAAATGTAAGGTATTTACTAAAATACCCTCGGTTTGGTGAACCACAATTTTTTTAAAATGAAAATCGCGACCAAACCGCGATTATGCAGTTTTTAAGTTTTTCAAACCACCCCTAAACCACGAGTTCTAAAAATCAGACTAGACCATGCGGTTTAGACAATTTGGGCAATTTTTCGAAAACCGATGCCCACCCCTAGAACGTATCCCTCCATGCGAGCCTTCCAACATGTGTAGTTAGTATTAGTAAGCAATGGAAACCTTGTGCATGACACACTTTTAGGTTGGTCTAACTGATTTCCATAAGACATTTTGGTTAGTATGCATATCTCACTTATCTTTGTAAATAACTTCGCAGTACCAACTCTGATACCAATTGATATAACCTAATGTTGTTCCAACCAAATTCGAGTGTTGTTGTACCCGAAAAATAAAAAGATAGTGCAAGTACTAAATAAAGTAAGCATTAAATAAATCAAACGACAACACGAAGAATATTTTCCATGTAGTTCGGTCAATGACTTATATTCGCGGGGCCACGCCAAGATGTGAAAGCCCGTTAAGCTGAAAACCTGGACTTACACAAGACCATTTTCCAATGACTCCCTATCTAGTCTTGATGCACTCCTTCTCATGCTTAAAATATATTCTCTACCAATTCCCCTTCACGTGTCGAGCTCCCCTCGGTAAGACTACCTAAGGTTCCCTTGCTAGTTTTACACAAGTCTGCACTTGCACTGTGAGGCTCCTCCTAGCTGAAATACTTAAGTCACATTGGGGCTTACAACTCAAAGATAAAAAGAAGTGAATGATGCGTTCAAAAATACAAATTAATTGAGTTACAAATTAAACTCTATGAATTTTGGCAAATATTTAGACATATGAAAGACATATAATCTTAACAATATCGCCTAAGACTCGATGCGTCTTCATCTTCAAATAACAACATCTCATCACATGTTGCACGTGGTAAACATCACTACAAGAAAAAAGTAAACAACAACAAACTAATCTGTTGTTGAATTGGTACGGAGTTGTTGCTTAGGGACTCAGTAACAGATCAGCAACAAATCAGAGGTGTTGTTAAACTCTTTGTCGCTGATTGAAGTTAGCAAAATATTTTGGTTTTGTTGATGTTCAGCAACAGATTTATAATAGAAATTTGTTGCTGAACATTAACAGAAAAAAAATCTGTTGCAGATTGAAAAAAGAGGTTATGTTGCAAATCTGTTGCAAATCAGCAACAGACATAGTCTGTTGCTGATTTGCAAAATCAACACAAGCGGCAGCTGTTGCTGATATATTGCAAATCAGCGATAGACCAAGTCTGTCGCTGATTTGCATATTCAGCAAAACTACCTTCTGTCGCTGATCTGTTGCAAAATAGCGACAGATCAGCAATAGATACCTATTTGCTGACTGTGCAAATCGGCAACAAACTTGGTCTATTGCAGATTTGCACGGTCAGCAAAACCACTGTCTCTCGCTGATCTATTGCAAAACAACGACAGATCAGCAATAGATAGCTTTTTGTTGACTGTGCAAATCAGCAACTGACTTGGTCTATTGCTGATTTGGAATGGTAATTTTTTTAAAAAAATTACAGTTCACTGTAATAGTAAATGGAATTCCTGCAGCAGTAAAATCTGAAAAAAAAAATAATTTTTCCTGCCGCAATTTAAACTAAAATTGAAAAATTGTTTGTATATTATCAAAATTTGACAAAAAATATCTACAAAATGTGGAGATTAACATTTCATAATTAACTAGTAGTATACTATATACTACTAGATGAACATTATCCAACAAAATACAAGATACAAAATACTACACAAATTAAGATGGCAACACAAATTAATTTACATATATATCTACAATGTCAATCTCACACCCTTACGCAATTGTGTCATCGATACAAGATAGACACTATACAATTTCTGGGGCTAGGAGTGCGTGTCTTATCCAAATCCTGAAAATGAAAAGGAATAACTTGAACAATATTTGAAATGCAATCAAAATATTCAAACACAAATGAAAAAATCATAAAAGTAAGCCTTGCTCATCAACCTCATACATAAAAGATCGTCCACAGTGACACACAAAAATTTCCAACTCAAAAGGGAATGAAAGAACTTCATACATGACATTCCATGCATTTTTTCAATTTCTTTCCTCTTGTACATTCATTCATATATATAAGAAGTTAAAAACATAAAAGAAGACACCATGCAGCCCACAAATGAACCATTCTAAAAACTCAAAACAGTAAAAAATGAAAAAAATTAATGACATGAAAACAAATCTAAGATAATTGAGCAAATCTCAAAATATGTAACTATTAATTGAAAAAAGTCAATGACATGAAAAAATTCATATTCTTCTTTTATAATACAAATCGAAGAAGTTACTAACATCGTATAGAGTTGACACGCAGAACAATATATATTTAGTAGATAATCTTATATTGTTATGTTTGTTGTGAGGTGTCCCCTTACTCCAACAAACATTAAATCCCATGCCAAGTATTTTCTCATTTTTTCAACAGAATCAGATAGACTTATTAACATGTTATATGTGGGCATTGACAATACCAAATCTAGGGATATATATGTGTACGTGGAGTGTTCACTTGATATTCTAAGTTAAGTATCACTATAATGCCAATATTAAACTATGTATGCCATGCACATTTATTTAAGGTACGTACAATAGTTTATGGAAAACATAACAAACTAAGCTTACAATATGAAATTATAATGCCAATATTAAACTATATATGTCATGCACATACCAAAGGAATCTCTGAAACTTGCAACCCGATTGGTGCACGCAGAGTTTGCCTCCTTATGCAACACTCATATCAAACGTGATCGGTGCACATACCTGTAAAATGAAGTAATCACATCGACTACATTAGAAGGGAAAAATGTGTAGATATACATTACTCGAGAATAACATTTTACCATTGAACAAGATAGGACATCCAATCACTCTTGCCGTGGCAGTGGTCTCGGAGGCGGCATAAGTTGCTCCATAAACTCATCATGATCATCCAAAAAATGACGTTGATCCTCAAACATCCTTCTATGTGGAGAGATCCAATGCCCAGATCGGTGATCATACGGGTGCGCAGACTGAGAAGGTGTTATCTCAGTCGTCAAATGACCAGGGTGGTCATCACTCTGAGGACCAGAACGCTCTGTTCCTGGTGATGGTGGAGTCCGCGGTGTCGGAGGCACGTGGGGCCTAATGCCAAGGTAATGCATCAACAATGCCTCCATACGTGCTAACCAGTCTTGCATCTCTCGAGTTTCTTCTTGGCGTTCCATCTTGTCTCTCCGCATTTGTTCTTGTCTTTCCATTCGCTCCTTCAGCAATGTTTCTTGCAACCTTTGGTGGTCCCACTGGAGCTCTTCCAACTCGTGCAGTCCGTACGCCGGTCCTCGAGATGAGCTTGCTCCCCCTGAAGATATGCTGCGATGATAACCTTGTGACCCTAAGCCGTGTACACGTCCCTTGACCTCTGGCACCACCTCAAGATAAACGTCATCCTCGTCAATCGATGTGTCGGGGGTCTAGTGGACATTTCCTCCAATCTCCGAGTGAGTTCAGTCTGCATTAAAAAGTATGAAATTATAGTTAACTCTACTGGTTTCTTTTAAATTGATGGGCTACATGTGTTGTCTCGAACTAGTTACATATATGCAATTCATATTACTTACATCAATCTTCGGGTTAATTTCACTGATGGTCACTCAAGTTTGCAGTTTGTAACACTTTGGTCACTTAATTTTCATTTATCCCAAATATATCACTCAACTTTACAAAACGTTTCAACAAAGTCACTCCAACCACTCTCCGATCAAAAACCAACCGGCGCTGCTGACGTGGCGCCACGTGGGATTTCGTGGGAGGTCACTTAACTTGTTAAGTGATGACATGGCATGCCACATACCCACCCACCCCACCTTTAGTTCACCCCACTACCATTAAATCAATTCCCCTTATTTTTTTTCCTCTTTGAAACGGCTTGGACGTCTCTCTCCATCGCGATTCTTCTCGCGCTCGTGCTCTCCACCCCCCTGGATCGTCTTCTTCAGCCTGCTCTCACTCTCGCGACTCCTCTCTTGCGGTCGCGGTCGTGCTCTCACTCTCGCGGTTCCTCTCTCGCGGTCGCGGTCGTGCTCTCACTCTCGCGGTTCCTCTCTCGCGGTTGCGGTCGTGCTCTCCCTCCCCCCAACCGATTCGTCTTCTTCGCCGTCTCTCTCGCGGTCGTGCGGTCGTCGTGCTCTCCCCTCCCCCACTGGTTCGTCTTCTTCGCCGTGCTCTCTCTCTCTCTCTCGCGTGTACATCTCTGTCTCTGTCTTGCGCGCGGTCCAGCCGCCTCGACAGCACCCCCCCTTTTTCTGGTTCGTCCTCTACCTCGAATTTTTTTTCTGCAATTAGATTTATTTTCTGCAATTGGACCACAATGTTGCAGTGATTACTGGAAGGGCCTCATATATATGTTCTGCAATTATACCATATAGTGAAAAAAAAAAAAAAAAAAAAAAAAAAAAAACTATTATTTGATGCTTGTTTGGACCTTTAATTAACACTGATGTATAAATTATCAGTAACATGATTTACAAAATTCAATGATCTTCACATTTGCAATCCACATTGTGCATTGGAGAAGGTTTTATGGTATTCTCATCTATTTGATTAGAATTTGTTTTACGGTATTATGTTGTCCCTTCACGTATGTGAAAGTGAGTAGATATGCTTGAATGAACTTTTGATGCATACCTTGAAAGTAGCACATATGAATGCCTAATTATTTTCTGATGAAGGCATGAACCAACAACTTTGCAGGCAAATGATGTCTCGTCCATCTCACATGAAATGTTTTGAAGAACTACATTAACTCTTGTCTGCATAAGCCTTTTTCCCAATTATATGGATCAACTACATGAACCTGCTTTATCCATAGCACTCATTCAAGGGCCACAACCTTAGTTCAAATTTCAATTAGAGTGGCATGCTTGTCTTTCTTTGATATTTTAGGAAGTTTTGTTTGTTATTTTTCTTGATATCATGAAGGAAGTTTTTTTGACAAGAGTTTGGTTGTTTGTAGCTACATTGTTATATTTGTAGCTTGGCTAAAAATCATGGAGTTTGTCAAAGGACACGAGTATTGTTATTGCGGCGTGCCATCAATAACAATACTCGTTCATTGCGACGTAGTCATTTTAGTAAACAAAAAAACGAATGAGATCTATATTTGTTCGTTGATATATCCAAATGTGCATCCAGTGTGCTGCAACGATGACATTGCAAATTTGTCCATCCTATTGGCTAAATTATGTTAACCAAATTTTCTCAAGAAAAAAAAAATTATGTTAACCAATCACTTCTAGCATAGAGCAGACTACTTTCGAGTTTCAACTACATGTCTACAAGGACTTATCAATTGTTTGCATTTGGTTTAAGAAGTTGTGAAATCTATTCTTTGAACTCTCGTTTGTTGATTATATTTCTTTGATGCGGTGGTTGATGGGTTTTTTTACCTTTTGGCATCGACCGGAGGTGAGAACGATGCGGATAAGGATCTTTGCCATGGCACGTTTTTCTTGGACTCTTCACCTACGCTTAGCCATTGCAACGGCAGAGATAGGACTTGTGGAGAAGCTCACTTTCTTGCAGTTAAAGGGGAAAGTGCCGAAACGCTCCCCGGAAACGATGGATGTGAATGGTTTGGGAATTGCATTGGTTCTGTTAAGTGCAATTGTAGTACTAGCCGCAGTTTCTCCCAAACAGAAAATTCCTTTCATTGTCGCTCTTGTGTACTCTAAAAAGTGAAGTAAATATGAATTGTGTTGCATTCTTAAACATTGTACCGGTTGTTCTGATTCAAGTTCAAATAAATTAATTTGATGTTTCCATAGATTTTAAAATAGATTGTCATTACAAAAAATGGGTTGCCATTACACATGCACAAAAAAAAATAGTCTCATACTTTGTACATCATCCAACATGGAAGTTTCACCCATATATCCGGAAAACAATCGCATCCTTTGCACATCATCCACCTATTTCAATTACTCCACCTCTTCCACCGCCACGACGTCGAACAACTGGAATCTTCGCTCTTGACTTTGGAGAAATCCTTGGAATAAGTTGTGAACAATCCATCATACTTGGCATTGTAGGAAGGGGTTGGGAAGCACTCGCAATTGTATCATTAGTTGTAAAAAGGTTATGCTGTCAAGATTTAAAATACATTATTAATACATTATGGAATTTAATTCCAAACCGTTCTAATCCCTCCAACAATGTAACATACATACCTGCTCAAGAGGTGTCTCGCCACATGTAGAATTCTCATCCACTTGAACTCCTTCACTTGGCCCTTTCTTTCTCTAAATATTATATAAATGCAAAGTTACAACACACAAAAATATAACAAGTGTTTTAATAACATATAAACTTTTATAAGTAAAACAAGATATACCTTGTTTTGACCCTGAGTATGACGGCGTTTATTATGACCTTCAACATGGCAAATTTGACAAGTCATACGTACTGTGGCCTTCTTAGACATCTTTTTTTGCGCAGCCGCAATGCTATTTCCTCAGGCTCCTTTCTCCTTGCTGTTAATTTTCTTCCTCTCCTTTTTTGGACTTGTGCTGGTGGTTTGACTGGTTGGACATCTTCCGTTGGTTTAGGCCATAGTTCCTCACGTTCTGTTGGGTTGATGTAGTGTGAATACGCATTCATGTAAGTGCTTATATAGTAACACTCATTGATGTAATCCACTGGGTCCCCATCATTTCCCATAATAGCTGCCACCGCATGCTCGCACGGGATGCCCGTAAGCTGCCATTTCCCACAATCACAACACAAGTCTATCATGTTTACCACATATGTCTTACTGTGTCCATGACATGACACAGAAGGGCCACCCGAGTATTCAACAACATAGAAAATGGACTCATCTTTAAGTTTCTCAAGCTTTTTTAGAATCTTAGGACATATTCGCTCTCTCCCCTTAGCAGTGATTCTCTGCATATCCTCATTTTTGCGCCTGAGCCTCCGCATTAACTTGACCTTTATCATCTCTAGCATGTCAATGATTCCTCTGTCCCTGACATCTAAAATGTATCGATTGAAGCACTCACACAAATTATTAAGCAACATATCACACTTAGGGCGTGTTTGGAAATTGGCCCTACACCAAGATTCGATGGGAACCTCGTTCAACCACAATCTAGCATCTCTATTAACCTTCTCCAACTCATCTAACCAAAAGATCATTCTCTCGCGATATGTGGCCCTAGCTGCACTCCACAACATTTGCTTAAGTTTCATTCCCTTAAACCTTGTTCTGAAATTTGTGTACAAGTGCCTCACACAATGTCTATGTTCTGAATTGGGGAAAACAGTTTTAACAGCGCTAACAAGTCCCTGCAGCGAGAGTGAACTTCAAGGAGTAAATAATGAAATCAAACATGCATTATGCAAAAAAAAAACATGAAAAGAAATTGTACCTTTTTCCTATCCGACATGAAAGCAACGTTATAGCTGTTGACAATGTTCAAGTCATCCTTAAGTAATTCCTAAAACCATTGCCATGTGCCTTTACTCTCAACTTGAACCACTGCATAAGCAATGGGAAATATACAATCATTTGGGTCTATCCCTACTGCTGCAAGTAATTGTCCCTTATATTGACCCTTTAACCAACAACCATAAAGAGAAATCAAAGGCCTACATCCTGAGTTGAAAGCGTTTTTCAATGGAGCAAGAAATATATATATGCCTTGAAATACCCCTAGATGCTGTGTCATTTTGACTGTTGTGCCCGGATTTGTTTTTAGCAGCTCAAGTGCATACGAATGAAATTTCAGGTATTGGCTCTCCTCGTCTCCATTCATCATCTCCATTGCTTTCTTCTTTGCTCTCCAAGCTTTCATTCGACTTATTTCGAACTTTAAGTCATCCTTTACTCTTTGTATAATACCCGATACTGACCAATTTGGGTCCACTCAAAATTGTTCAATATACTTTTCTGCAACCCAGTCAGAAGTCACGTGATAATTCTTGTTCACTTTGGTACATGAGTGGGTCAAGTTGATTGACTTGATTTGAACCATCGAGTCATCTTTACCCACGTGAGAAGCAAAAATTCGAAACTCACAATTGCTAGACTTGAAGCGCTGGCATTTACATATGCACCGTTTCATATCATTCGTAGTAAAACGTATTTGTCGCCTATTTTGAATACCCCAATTCCTGCATGCCAGCTTAAATGTCTTGAAAGAAGAGAATTTCATGCCTAATTCGAGCTGTGGGTTTGCCATGTCTTTGAACTCATCGAACTCCACATAACTCATCTTCTCAGATCCATCGGAATCATCTTCTGTGTGGAGCTCATCTGATGCTGCATAGTCTGAGTCTTAGTTATGCACTTCAACAATCGCAAGTGCACTACTACGAGGTGAAGTAATAACCTTAGGCCTTCCTTTTTTTCTATTGTGCAGTTGTTCGTCAACAACTTCTTGATAGTCATCATCGTCCTCAACATCATTGTCACTTTCGAAAAAATCATGACCTTCGTCCGCTTCTACTTCTTCATGTTGAATTGTTCCATTGTCTTGTTCTTCAGGAGGTTCCACTTCTTCTTGCTGACTAACCTCTAAGTCCATTAATTCTTGCTCTCTAATATCTGGGGACCCAAAATATCTTTGTTCTAAGACAGGCTCCACTTCTTTTCGACCATCATCTCCATTGTGAAAATGATTCCTGCAATGATAAGGATGTTAAAAATGTCCCTTGAGATGTACAAAACCATAAAACCAAACAGTTAAATATATTCAAAAGAACATATAGAAGTAAAGTAGAGCACTAACTAACAACGAAAGTCTTTTAACTTCCCTTCACAATATATGATTAGATTCAAAGCGGGAACGCAACAACGGTTTCTTCAACGACATATCAAACACAAACACAAATAGAAAGAACAATGGTTAGTTCAGGTTTTACCTGATCCAATAATGTTGTAACAACTCTGTCTTGCACTTAATTGAAATTGACCCCAAAAACACCAATGTCAACTTGTTAACAAAGCAATAATTAATAGAGTACAGATTAGCCAGCAAACTAAAATGGAACCACTTCGATAACAAAATGTGTATTGCAGTGATGATGAATTATACAGTACTGTAGATTCATGAAGTTTATTACATACGTATAGTGGAATAAACCATTCATAAACAATAACAAACCAGGAATCTAAGCATGCCCGAATCAGTTAATCATACAATCACTACATATCTACCCAACAAAACAAAATTTGCCTATTAAACTCACTGTTTGATCTATCATCAGTCCAAAAAAAACCAGTGCGAAGAATAAATCTCTTACATTGACACCTTGCACCGTGAAGTCGAGGCCGATTAGTTGCGCAGGATCGAAGCTCCGCGAGACAACGACCTTGCCTCGTGTTGTCGAGGCCGGCTGGACCGCGCGCGAGACAGAGACAGAGATGTACACGCGCGAGAGAGAGAGAGCACAGCGAAGAAGACGAACCAGTGGGGGGAGGGGGAGAGCACGACCACACGACCGCGAGAGAGGACGGCGAAGAAGACGAACCAGTTGGGGGGGAAGGGAGAGCACGACCGCGACCGCGAGAGAGGAACCGCGAGAGAGAGAGCGCGAGAGCGAAGAAGACGAGTGAGAGCACGACGAAGAAGACGATCCGGGGGTGGAGAGCACGAGCGCGAGAAGAATCGCGAGGGAGAGAGACGTCCAAGCCGTTTCAAAGAGGAAAAAAAAATAGGGGGTTAGAGCGGAAGAATAGAAATTGATTTAATGGTAGTGGGGTGAACTAAGGGTGGGGTGGGGTGGGGTGGGTGGGTGGGTGTGTATGTGGCATGCCATGTCATCACTTAACAAGTTAAGTGACCTCCCATGAAATCCCACGTGGCGCCACGTCAGCAGCGCCGGTTGGTTTTTGATCGGAGAGTGGTCGGAGTGACTTTGTTGAAACGGTTTGTAAAGTTGAGTGATATATTTGGGACAAATGAAAGTTAAGTGACCAAAGTGTTACAAACTGCAAACTTGAGTGACCATCAGTGAAATTAACCCATCAATCTTCGTGGATCTCTAATCTACGAATGATTGTCCGTCATGGCCATGGGTGTGGAGGTGTCGAAACATCTCCTTCCATGTGGGACGGCGTTGAAGCTTCTTCTCCTACAACATTGTTATAGAATTAATAGTTTTTTTCTTGGTTCAGGAGAAAATACACTATTTCTGTATATATACGTACCATTGTATCACCATGCTATCTAGCAGATATACTTCCAGTGCTATGCAGCGAAATACCAGTGCCCAGCCCTCCCACCTCGGACTTTCTATTGCTGCTCATATGCTCGGACTTTTTCTTGAATGCTTCATCTGTTGCTCGCATTCTCTTGTAATGCTCGAACACCTCTTCTGTTAAGTAAACAAGTGCTATTATTTTCTTCGTGATGAGATATATATTGCCTGTGTACCGGATGGCTACCCTCCGACACCATGCATCATATATCGCAAAAGATATTGGCAAGTCCCAAGTGAAAAACACCTACAGATGAGGAAGTATTATGAAAAAATCATCATTTCTATGCCCATATACTTGTTCCACCGCTATTGATGACCAAAAGGTTGATGTGAAGTTACTGACCTTCCAACACAGCCAGTATATATCTCGTTGGGCTTGTGGGACATATTCCCATTTCCATCATTCTTTCAAATATTCGCTCTTAAAAACTAAACTCATCTTCTTTGCCGCCACGGAAGAAGGGTGTAACCTACCATTTCATCATTTAAATTAGTATAGGAAAAATTCATTTATTTCTATATATTGGACGTAGATATTTTGTGGGGAGTAACGTACAAGCCATGCTCGGCAATGAGATAAATAAGAAGGTTTTCACCATCCGTAGGGGCTGTCGGAGGTATGAAAAAATCAGGGATCTCCTCAAGCGGTTGTGGTATCGATGACCATAACCTGCTACTGGGTGACCTCGTGAATGAATGACGATGTGGTGATGGGGGCTGACGAGATGTAGAAGTGTGCTCGTCGCCAACTCTAGGAGAATGAGCGGGATGACCTAAAGGTGATGGTGTGGTGTTATGTGATGAAGACGACCTGATACCATGGTCATGCGGGTATACATTTGCTGGAGGTGTTGGTGTAAAGTGATGTGATGAGGATGGAATGAAACCATGCTGAGGTGGAAGGGTCTGAACCGAAGGAGATGGTGTGCCATGTTGATATGGATATGGATGACCGGGAGGCGATGGGAGGTATAATGTGATGACGAGGATCCGGGGGCATAAGTCGGGTATGGACGAGTCACGTGTGACCATCCGTGGGTATAATGTAACAAGTAACGACCATCCGGATGGGTAGGTGTAGCATGGTGCGATAGGGTGCCTCGTCCAGTGGTGCTAGTCTCCTCCGGATGTCTATTGATGTCCTCCACGTCCTCATCCTCTGGATTACCACGCCCCCTACGTCTCGCAATATATAATGCTATATATATATCTATTGCATAAACGAATAATTCAGTTGAGTCATAATATAAACATTTATAGAGATACAGTTTATATAACGTGAACATCATATTTCAAGCAAGTTGATAGATATATTGGACTAAAGACTCACACCAATCACTCAAACTCATTTTCGCTACCAATGTCTGATGACGATGTGAACTCATCATCTTCTTCATCGTTCGCATTAGTCTCATATTCATCGTTGTCAGACACAATTTCACTTGTCGGATCAACAGATGCCAATGTAAAAGGATCTACATCTACTTCCACGATGTCCATATTCTCATTTTGATCCGCTTGAAATGCATTGTCCGAGATTGCTATTTCTGAACTAATCACATTGCTTTCATCTACGAACTTTGGTTGAAGCTTGCATATAGCTAACCAATCACTTCGTAACCCTCTTCCGATAGAAGGGTAAGGAAGATAATAAACTTGATGTGCCTGCATTGCCAATATGAAAGGCTCGTACCTATTGAACAGACGGTTTTTATGAACTTCTACCAACCCCAGCTTACGAAGAAGTCGTGTACCATTTTGCGTAGAATCAAACCAATCATACTTAAACAACATTGTTCGAAGCGACCCATCATGGTAATCAATTTGAATTACATCTCGGAGTACACCGTAATAATCAGGATCGTTCCCACCTTTGACGCATACACCACTGTTTTGGGTTATTTTGTTCGTACCGTATGAAAGTGTGTCAAACTTATATCCATTAATGAGGTATCCAGGATGTAATGGCCCAGCCGCCCCACCCTAATGGACTCCGCTGCCCACCCTTAAGCCTCCAGGGGCGTGTTCGAGACTCGGGGGGGGCGAAAGATCGTGCCTCACGTGCAAGTCACGTGCTACACGTGAGGGGGACACAGATGGTGCACAGCATAAAGATGTGCACTGTTGGTTTCGGTGCCAGTCTAAAAGTACCCATTAGGGTGGGCAGAGGAGTCCATTAGGGTGGGGCGGCTGGGCCGTTACATAAAAAGGACCGGTCTCTCTAAGAATATGCTACTTAAGTCTCCAGGGGCGTGTTCGAGACTCGGGGGGGCGAAAGACTGTGCCTCACGTGCAAGTCACGTGCTACACGTGAGGGGGGGACGCAGATGGTGCACAACATAAAGATGTGCATTGCTGGTTTCGGTGCCAGTCTAAAAGTACCCATTAGGGTGGGCAGCGGAGTCCATTAGGGTGGGGCGGCTGGGCCGTTACACATGATAACTCGTACATGAACGCATTGGTCCTTGAGAAATTTGACGAATCGCCTCTGGCACATCGTTTTGTTCAGCCTAATAGACGTAAATTTACAATATTATAATCAACCAAGTAAGGTAAAGGGATGTATGCGTATATAAACAATTACGTACATATTGCAAGAACCAGACTGAAAATTGTTGCTAAAGTTTGATCTCAATAGCTTCATCGATGATGTTCGGTTCTTGAAAACGAACGATTGACTTGAAAATGCTACGACAAATGATATGAGATTATACACTACATAGAAAAAATGTCAGGAAAAATGACCCTGATTTATAATACCTTATGAACGGAACTACATCCGGGCAATTTAGTAACACATATTGATGAGCTGCAACATACTCCTCCGACGTGAGGTATCGTTTCCTTGCTTTGCCCATCGGTCGCCCCGGATGAAGAAAAATCAAGAATGCACCATTGTTAGCAACACTCGGCCCTACTCCACCAGCATCATTTCGTTGGATTCTTTCGTGCGCAGTACTAATATGATCCTCGAAGAAGAAAGAACAAAAAGAAGTTGATTCCTCAACTAAGTAAGCATTACATATCGACCCTTCAACTTTCGCCTTGTTTCTAACATTGTTTTTCAAATGCTTGAGATACTTATATGATGAGAAGAAACATTAGGACATTATGTCCATCAAATTAGGTAGCAATAACCAATATAACCTAGCTAAGATGTTACGTATTTCATACAGTAAATGTAGATTGCATAAAAGATTTACCGTTCGAATGGATACATCCATCGGAACTGTACTGGTCCGGCGATATGGGCCTCGTATGCCAAGTGTACGGGAAGATGCTCCATTGAGTCAAAAAAAACTCGGTGGGAAAATTTGCTCCAACTTGCATAATATTTTGGGAATGTTAGAGTGCAACAACTTGATTTGCGCCATATTAAGGTTCCTAGCAGTCAAGTCTTGGAAAAATAAACTTAACTTGCTAATTGCAATCCGCACTTTTTCCTCTAGTAGTTCACGGAAGGCAATAGGAATCAACCTCTGCATGAACACATGGCAGTCATGACTTTTCAGCTCAAACATCCTCAATTTGTGCGAGTCTACACATCGACTAATATTTGAAGCATACCCATCAGGGAAGCGTAACTGTCTAACCCAATCACACAATACTTCTTTCTTACGTTTATCGAGTGTATAAGACGCTCTGGGATATGAATTGGACGCAGGGTCATATTCGAGGAAAGATCGGTTGCAAATATCTTTTACATCTAGTCTCGACTTGGCATTATCCTTACTCTTCCTAGGGACACTCATAATTGTATTAAAAATGTTGTCGAAAACATTTTTTTCAATGTGCATGACATCCAAATTGTGCTTAATGAGATTCGTCTTCCAATATAGTAAGTCCCAAAATATGCTTCGTTTCCTCCACCCTGAATACTTGGAAATCTCTTTGTTCACATGAACAGCTTCGATTTCAGTTACTTTCATCAGTCCCAAAACTTCAATTTCTGCCAGAATTTGTTCCCCCGATTTTAATTTCGGTGGTCCCTTTCGACAAGTTGTATCATGTTTGAATCTGTTATTATCACTTCTTAAGGTGGACCCACGCGGTTGGAATCGACGATGACAATCAAACCAAGAGGTTTTTCCACCATGTTTTAATTGGAATGGATCCATGTCATCCATACAATAAGGACAAGCTCTCTTTCCATGTGTGGTCCGACCAGACAACATACCATATGCAGGGTAGTCGCTAACAGTCCACATTAGTGTAGCTCGAAGTTGAAAGTTGGTCTTAGTGGAAATGTCGTAGGTAAGTACCCCATCATGCCACAAATCTTGCAACTCTTTTATCAAAGGTTGTAGGTAGACGTCAATCTGATTTGAAGGATTTTTCGGCCCCGGTACGATGACAGTTAAAAACATGAACTCTTTCTTCATGCACATTGAAGGGGGTGGGTTATAAGGAGTGAGAATTATAGGCCACGATGAGTATTGTTTCCGGATTGGCCAAATGGTTGGAAACCATCCGTACATAAACCTAAACGAACATTACGAATTTCGGCGCTGAATTCGATTTGCACATCATTGAAATGTTTCCATGCAGTAGAATCGGAACAATGTTGCATGACGATGCCATCTGAAACGTGTTCCCCATGCCAACGCATATGCCTCGCAGTCGCTTCAGACGCGAATAAACGCTATAATCGAGGTGCTAGGGGGAAGTAATACATTTTTTTTTCGAGCCCGTGGCACGCCACTCTGTCCATCACTTCTAGTTTGTTCGTACCTTGACTCACCGCAAAACTTACACGCCGTCAACTCTGAATCATCGCCCCAGTAAATCATGCACATGGACTTGCAACAATCAATTTGCTGGACTGGTAGCCCCATTCCTTGCATTAGTCGTTTCGTGTTGTAAAAGCTATCGACTAAACAATTGTTACTCGACAATGCATCTTTACAAAATTGAAGAATTTCATCGAACGCCTTTTCAGGAATATGATGCTCTGCTTTAATTTTTAGGAGTCTCGCGACTGCCGACAATTTCGTCATCTTCTCGCACCTCTGCCATAGCGGCTGACTTGCTGCGTCCAACATATCATACAAATTTTCCTCTCCAGGAGTTGGCCGTTATTCCGCATGGCTCCAATTAAAACACGGACCAGCCAAGTCGTGCACCATCTCATGATACGATGTACAATAATTGATCGTCTGTGTCCCTTCGTGGTCATCAATTCTCATCGTATTGCTAGGTTCGTCAGGCACATTTTGAGCGTACATATAATCTTCTTCCCTGTGTTTCAACCAACAATAATATCCCGAAATAAAGCCCCGACGAAGAATATGAAGTTCTACGGTGTCAACATCATAGTATGAACGATTACGACACTTCGTATGGTTGTTTGGACACCGAATTTTTCCCTCAGTCGCGAATGTCCTACAGGGCGTCTTCACGTATGTGATGAACTCGTTCATGCTGTTTATGAACTCTTGTCGAGTGAAGCCATTTTTAATACGACTATACATCCATTCTCGATTAGCAGACATCTCGATCCTAAATTTTTTCAACCGATCATTGGAAAAAATCTTATCAACTCTTAAAAGAATTTAACATATATAAATCCTACAAATTAACTATATATTCAGAAAATAATCCAACTTAATATTCTATAAATTGGAATATAAATAACCTTAAGATTTTTAATATAGATACATACCTATAAATTTTATTCATCAACATCATGATTTGAGCAATTTGTCAAGTGTATTGGTTTTTGGTTTTTTGTTCCTAATTTTTCAAGGGATCGGCTTCCTTTTATTTGGTGATGTGCGTGATTAATGTGAAATATATAAACTATATAAGATAACTTAAATATGCACGTTACAAGGAAATAAAAATTTTAGAGAACAAAATATAAAAACATACAAAGGCACAAAATGCACAAGTTAAAACGTCGTTACGTACTAGTCGTCACTGCGCGGACTCGAAACAGAGTAGATAGGCATTTTGGACGCTTTTAGAGAATGTCGTTACATTGTGGCTTGTATGAAGTTTGTTAGGCTCTCGCTTTGCTTACTATCATGGATACAATTAAGGGTCTACTAATCAATGTGTGGGCACATTGACATATATATGGCTAGAGAATGATAAAAACATGTTCTTAAATTAATGGATGGTTGGTTTGATAGAAGGAAGATAATTTGATGTAATGGCACATGGGGCATAGTGCATCCATTTTAGGAATGCATGTCTGCATACATGTATAGAACATGTAGATATGCTAATTATAATGTGATAGTCGGTCTGTACCATCTTTGTTACTTTAGTTCTACTATAGAGTAATGATAATAAGAATTGTATGAATTTATAGTTAAAGTGAGAACAACATTAATTTAAAATTTGCGTTCATATAAGGTCTATAATAGTTAAGTCGTTTAATTTTTTCTATACATGTTCATTTTACTTATTTTGCCATTGCATTAAATAGGAAATTAATGCATGTGGTTTTATAATCCATTATTATAATTAATGTAATATGAGGGGTAATATAGTAATATTAACATATAACTAAAGGACTTTCTTAAATCTCGTGCGTTATCCTTAAACGACCGGAAGAAATATAATCGAGAGAAAAAAACTAATGACGCCCTCCTTTTATTTTATTTTTTGGTGAGTACAAGGCCATAAAACGGTTAAGAAAACTTCGTTATTTTACTACCATGCTCCAAAAGAAAGCTAATGCATTCAGGACATCATTTACACTTGTACACAAAATAAAACAGGCCTTAATAGTATGGCACCTGCTCGTTTTAACCTTACTTTAGTTAACGTTTTTATGAAACATATACCCACTCATCATCACTGCGCGAACTCTACGTGGAGGGTAAGTGGTGCCATTTGGATACTTACCTATAAATAGAATTGCTTAATTGTACCTAAATGCAAGTTTCAATTGGTTGTACTTGTTGATATGTTGCTGTATAGCAATAGATTGTTCAGTTGTTGATTTGTCGTTGTTTAGCGACAAATTGTTCTGACGTTGATTTGTTGCTGTTTAGCAACAAAACATTGAGTTGTTGATTTGTTGTTGTTTAACAACATATGGTTGAGTTGTTGATTTGTTGATGTTTAGCAACACAGTGTCGCTACTTTCGAAGGCATATAAGATCTCGTTGATATGTAAAATCAAACCATAGATATATAAATTTCGGTAGTCATATAAAATCAAAAGTCAACAAAAATAGCAAAATAGATTTTCAAGAAAATGCAAACCGCAGATAATACCCGAAATTCAGTCAAGGAGGAGCCGAGGAGACCAGCGGCTGCGGAGGAGTCGGGCCGAGCAGCGGCGGCCCCAACCAGCGGTGGTGGAAGATTGCGGAGGCGACCAAGTGGCGGGCGGCGGCGGCGTGGAGTCCGAGCTGCGACAGCGCGAAGTCCGAGCTTCGGCGGTGTGGGTTACGAGCAGCGGCGGCGCAGGGACCGAGCAATGCGGCGTGGGGAGTTCGCCAATGGCGGCGAAAGTGGTCCAGCAACGGCGACGCGGGGTTCGAGCAGCGGCGGCTGGTTCACGCAGAGGCGACCAGCGACGGCTAGCCTCGGCTTGGTGGATTCCGGCGTCATAGGGAGCAGCGGATCTGGAGAAGGGGGAAGCGACGGCAGCGGATCTAGAGAAGGGGGAAGCGGCGGCGACGAACAGCGCGACGGTGGTGGCGCGCCTCGCGGTCTATCGGGCCAGCGTCCTTGAGCGCGACGACGGTGCGGCGACAGCTCACGGACTGAGCGGAGACGTTGGTGGCAGCGATGACGATGACGACGGTGGTGGCGGCGGGTCTCCAGCGACGGTGCGGCGGGAAATGGTTTTGTAGGGAGTGACGATCGAAATGGGTTTGCAGGGAGGAGGAGGAGAGAAAATGGTTTGTTAAAACTATTTAGAAATTAGTGACAAATCAACAACAGATTAGTCTATTGCTGATTTTTTGTTGTTATTTTGTTGCTAATTAGCAACAGATTTTGATCTGTTGCTGATCAGCCTACGTAGACAGCCAACGTGGCATTTGTTGATGTTTTTTTGCTTGATCAAGAATAGATCAAAATTGTCATTGATCACCTACGTGGACATCGGATCTGTTGCTAATTTGTCGTTGTTCAGCGACAGATCAACAACAAACTATATGTATATAATGCATTTGACTTGCATTTGCATTATATTTTGTCACTCCCATACGCCTACCACCGTCTGCTTTTGTCGCCGCCGCTTACCACCGTCACCGCTCATCAGTCATCGCATGATCATGATCGCCGCCACCATCATCGCCACCGCTCAGTCCATTGGGTGGGCTCATACAGGGTCTATTTTTAAAATCCTTTTAAGGTAATCTTAGTTATATGAGACCTCGACAAAAAAAAAATTAAGACGAACTTGGAGATTTGGTAAGGTTAATTAATTAAGACAACTTCGACAAAAAAAATATCAAGACAAACTTAATTAGAGGGAAATTAGCTTCATTTGAAGATTAATTGATTGGAGAAGAAATAATTATATATGCGTTAAAAAACCCTTGAAAATTCACGATTTAATCAAAATCATGATTTTTCAACTTTATTTAAGGGAAACACATTGTTTCCCGCTTTGCACATATTACTTTTGCTAACTATATAAAATAAAATCTCATTCATATCAAAACTAAAATAAAACAAAAACAAAAACAAAAATTTCTTCGAGTGCTCTTGGAATTCGCACAAACGCGCAATATGATGAAGTCAATATATCAATTTAAATTGAGAGATATCTTCAAATTAATTCAAACTATACACTATATATATTTTATGAGAATTGAAACTGCAATACTTACCTCTAGCCGTAGCAACAATACTAATGATCATGAAGAGATTTAAAAGGAAACATCACAGAAAAACGTCCTCCGGACTCTTTAGGCCTGAAAGTTGTCATGTATATACGTGATGATATGATATATACGTGCAGCAAGGTACTTTTGATATCCACTCTATTTTTTCGTTAATTACTAATTAATTAATGGAATCTATATATATTTTGTATAAATGTTAGACATACATATATGTAAGATAATTAAGTGGACATCATGTTTTAAATAGTTCCCTGCGTTGCATTGACTTAACGCTATCTAATTAAAAATGAGTAAGTCTCACAGTTAAGATTACCTTAAATACTCCTAAAAAAAGATTAACTTAAATATGATATATACGTTCATTCTATTCCATAAGAAAGGTAATTTCTAAAATCAAATTAATAATCATTTCTCGACTTAAATAAAGTAATCTTTTTTGAAGAAGTTTGATATGACTGATTGATTGAGACAAAATTAATATCTCTCAAAATATCTTGAAGTTAAAGGGTGTCAATTTTTTTGTTTGGCTCATTGGCTCGATATATTTATCCTGCCCAAAAAACATATTTTGAATATTAATTTTTAAAATTCAAATTGAAACTGGGCAAGACTGTGATATTCAAATTGAAGTTCGCGACGGATCTAAACAAGACCCTCTAAGCCTCATACCTAGCCTAGATTTCAAAAGATTTTAGTTTTAAATATGTCGTTATACATTGTATAATTTATAAAAAAAAACAACAATAAAAATAATAAACTAGATAGCACATATAGAAATGTACTATATGTGAGTTAATTATTTCTTGGTCACTACATATATATATATATATATATATATATATATTATGGTTGTAAGCGTTAAAATAACTGAGACTTCTTTAATGAATCTCTTAATTAAACTTGTTGCTTCATTTTACCACCCCGCTGAGTGACAAGCTCGTTTTTGTTCTCTCACATTTGCAAGTAAACAAGTCGGATAAAACAATGATTACATTCAGAGTACGTGCAAATTTTAAGGAAAAAATCTTTTATTATGTTATGTCAAATATTTTTTAATTTTCAAAAAAAAATTAGAAGTTGAAAATTCATGACAATATTTTACTTTGAATAAGAGGCAAATACCGCGCAACGGCGGCGGCGCCTGGCGGTCGATCGTGACGACGGTGGTGGCGGCGAATACGACGGCGACGGTGGTGGCGGCGGATTTTCGGCGACGATGCGGTGGCAAATGGAGTTTGCAGGGATGAGGATGAGAGCCCCTGGTTTGAAAAAAACTATTTAGAAATTAGTGACATATCAGCAACATACTAGTCTGTTGCTGATTTGTTAGTTCTTAATTTGTCGCTGATCAGCGACATATCAGTCTGTTGCCGACAATCTATTGCTGATCTGTAGCAGATCTGTCATAGATTTAGCTACAGATCAGCGACAAACTAGGTTATGTTGCTAATCTGTCGCAGATCTGTCACAAAATGGGCGAGAAATTAATGACGGGAGAATCAGCGACAAATCAGTGACAAAATACAATTTGTCACAAATATGTCACTGGTTTGTTGCTATTTGGTCAATCGAGTCAAACGCTCTATCTGATGCAGAACTGTTGCTGATTTGTTGTTGTTTTGATGCTATTCCACATTTTTCTTGTAGTGCATGTCTCAGAATCTTGATCCACTTCTTAGCACATCTTCAGTCGGTCGTGGATGAGATCAAATATGTAGCAAACTGATTATTAGAGCCTGTTGCAACCGTATATCTAAGTTGTTGCAACCGCTTATTTTACCCATAACTTCAAAGCTAGCTAATTTCATAATATGAGCACGTTAACCATAACTTTGGTGAGTTATTTATGAAACCTCTGATCAGACAACTAATGACAATCACTCGACAAACTTGACACTAACAAGATAAAAGATTATGTTGGACTCTCCACTGCACTCACAATTTTTTGGCCAAGTTTTACCTACAAATACAAGTAAAAGGCTTTTTTTTTTTAAGCCACAACATAAGCAAATATTTCATTCAACTACCATGATCACAGAGTACGAAAAAAAAAAAAAAAAAACACTTGCGTGTTTGGGGATTAGTCGAACTTAAATATTTTACACAAAAAATGAGCATCCAAAATTCTCTTTTTTATTACAAGTTCACAAGAAGCAACCCGCCATGCTCCATTAAAAAGCATTTTTGTCCCAATTAATTATTGGTTCACAAGGAACAATTATTAGTAGATCCAATATGAACTCCAGTAACTACTTAGACCTATAATGGATAATTGGACATGAATTTTTATATCAAGATTAATACATTATACATGGACATATAAGACTAACTACAACTATACACGAGATTCATAACTAAATTCTCTCGGTAGAAATGATATACCTTGGCCATCATAACCATCCTCTAGTGGTTTCCACAATTCTGTATAATTTTCTTTAAAAAAAAAAAGTAATAAAAAGGAGAAATAAAATTTACTCAAAAGCAAAAGAAAAACGAAGTCAAGTCGTCCCGCGGCCGGGTGGAAAGAAACAAACACAAAGAAACTTTAAATTAAACAAGTGGATCCCACAATCTTTGACTATTGACACTTAAAATTTCAATTCGGAGAAGAATGTTGACTTGTCAAACGCACCCGCGTTGTTGACGATTAAGAAATTGGTTTTGCACCACAGAATTGACGTGCACTGATTAATGAGAAGGTTCCGAATCAATCGTGGTTGTTAAAAAAGTCACGAGGAGAAATTGATTTTGCACCACAGAATTGATATATACCATGATTTATGAGAAGGTTTATAATCAAATGTAGGTAGCAAAATAGCTATAAAATTAACATGCTAATATAACAAATACGTATAGTGTATTTTCTTTAAGAAAAAATACGTATAACGTATTGACAGATGTATTTATAAAATAGATATTGGGTAGCTCGCACCCCGAAGGCGTACCCAGGTGGGCCTTGCCCTGGGCTACACAAATTTTTTTTTTTTCTAAGCCCAATTTTTCAAAATATACATTTTAGCCCACCCCAAAAATCTCTTAAACCCTACATTAAGAACCAAAAAATATTTATAGCCCAGGGCTATCAAAAATCCTGGATTCGTCGGGGTCCCGATGAAACACAGGCTGCTTGTGTAGGCCGATGTGAACACACGGTTTCAATAACAAACTTTGAAGTTTTTATCGTGCTGTTAATGAATTCGTTACATCATTGATTGAGGAAGGTTTCCTTCCACTAGAGCTCGAGTTCTCATGTATACCTCTGCCAAAAGAAAATGCAGGCTGGTTAGGCAAAGGCATGGTTACTGCATCACTATTGAGCATTGCATTAACTTCAGACATTGTTGGCCGATCAATTGGTTTTTCTTGCACACAAAGCAGTGCCACTTGAATGTATTTTGTAGGTGAGGGTGAAAATCTTGATGAGCTCCCTAAACCTGGATCAATGAGCTCCATTTCTCTCTCATTTTGCCACAACTCCCACGCCTATCAACATAAATTCAAAAGCATATATTATAATTAGGTGGGCAAATCCATATATACTCCAACAAATTATTAAGAACATATATGAGAAGAAAATTGACAAAATAAAGAGTAAATGAAAAAAAAAAATTTAAATTACACCAACCGCAAGTTGGCTTGGTAACTTATTGTCTATGTTGTCTCGGCATTAATTTGGATTCTGGTCTCTAGGTAGCTAATTAAAAATATTAAGTGGGACGGAAAAGAAACAGTAAATGTAAATAATGTTTGGGATGGTTACTTACGTGTCCAGTAAGATTTGAGGAACTATCATTTGTAGGGTAAAAGCTTGAATTCTTTTGACCGCTTATAATCTCCAACAATAATATTCCAAAACTATACACATCCGATTTGATCGAGAAGAGACCCTCCATTGCATACTCTGGGGACATATATCCACTACATACCATTCAACTATAATAATTAGTAATTAATTAGTAATGATCGCATGTAGACAAAGGTGAATGGTTAAGGTTATTTTTTTTTCTTTTTCAAAGTCTTGGAAGGACCGAGTAACATGGTTAAGGTTATTTTTAAACAATATCAATATGTTAAAAGAAACGCATATTGTTGACTTACTATGTCCCAACAATCCGTTTAGTCTTCGCCTGCGTTCGATTGTCCTCGAAAATTCTTGCCATACCAAAATCTGATATTTTGGGGATCAGTTGATCATCTAATAAAATATTACTTGCCTTGAGATCTCTGTGAATGATCCGCAACCTTGAATACTTATGAAGATATAGCAGCCCTTCAGCAATCCCATTGATAATATCTACGCGTCTTTGCCATGATAGTTTCACCTTACCTTTAGGATCTTTTTATAAAACAATAACAAATTAATCAATTAGAAATATTCTCAAGTAAAATTAATTTAAAATAATAAACATTAATTTAAAAAAAAACATGAGACAACTCGAAAAAAGAAGTCTATATATACCAAAAATAATGTGGTCCAAGCTCTTGTTGATCATGTACTCATATATTAGTATCTTTTCTTCGCCTTCAATGCAACATCCCAACAGTTTCACAAGATTCCTGTGTTGGAGCTTTGCAATAAGAGTTGTCTCATTTTTCAATTCTTCTAGTCCTTGGCAAGAACGCGCTGAAAGCCTTTTGATTGCCACTTCGTGTCCATTTTGTAATGTCCCCTGTCGCAAGTAATTCACATATGTAGTTTTTACATGGTAGGAGTACTTATAAATTAATCTAATTAATGTTAAAGACAATTTATTATGGAAATTAATCATGATTAACATTAGATTAAATAATTATGAGCAAGTTATTCTAACCTTGTAAACAGGTCCAAACCCTCCTTGGCCAATCTTGTTTGCATTACTAAAGTTATTTGTAGCAGTGGAGACACTTAAGAAACTGAAAAATGGCAACTCAACGTCCCATATCCCACCGTTCGTAGTACTCTTACGTGACATAGAGAATTCTCTTTTAGCATGCTTTGTCTCCGTGGTGAAGTCAAATAACATTAGATCCAGATCTGGGTCCGTCCTTTCTGCTTCCAAAATATCAGAGTTATGTATATTAACAATAAGTGTTTACCATATCATAGCCAATAAGAAAATAAAAGCCGTGAGTTCCAAATGATCGTCGCAGGTATGGAAGGTTCATTGAGGTTCTGAATAATCGCCATCTTCAGAAATTAAGAAGGAAAAAAATGTCTTTTACAACATCTTAAAAAAAAATTACAATCATTCAATTTATTTTATTTTAAATTCGCAAAATACTAGATGTTTACTTTTTATTTGTTAATTAGTATTATGGCTTTTGAGAAGGCGTCATTTTGATGAGGGTGAGGAGACTAACAAAGATTGCGCATTCGGAGAAGGCACATTTTTGTGTGAGCATTTTCCGAATGTGCTATTTGTGTATTGCTTGCTTGATGACAAGGCAATGACGTGGACATGAATAGCACATTTTCAAAATGCGGTATTTATGTATTGCTTGCTTGATGATGCGGCGATGACGTGGGCATGAATAGCGTATTCGGAAAATGCACTATTCAAGTATTGCTTGCTTGATGATGGGAAATAACGTGGACACGAATAACTATTCGTGTATTGATTGCCTGATGACGGGGCAATGACGTGGAGATGAGGGGGTTGCATTAAAGTTTATATATACTTACTAGATGTACCGCTTTAGAGAGTTAGAAAAATAAGTCAAAAACAAAGTCTCTATTTATTTTTCATGATTTTGAGTCTGAAGGAGTGTTGAATCATACAATTGGTTCACAGACTAGTGATTTGGAGTGCTACAATCACTAGTATGATCGTTGTATCTTGGGAGACTATTGTCATTAGACTGTGAGCACCATAGCGGCGGAAAATAGTCTTAAGGACATTGAGTATATAACTCAAGCCTCGATCAATTGGATCAAGTTGTTTTTCTATTGTGCACCAAGTTTTTTTTATGAAATTCTCCAACAATCTTAAGACTAATTTCTGGGTTGACAGTTTAGATCGATTGGCGTGTGTTCAAAATGTCGATTAACAAACTTCAAAGAAAACAACGATGCGTATGGTTAATTCAATGCCTTAACAGGTATGTGTTTATATTATGGAAACGATTGAAGAAGACGAGGTATGATGGTTATTTCCCTTAATTATTGATATTAACTTGATTGTAGAACAATGCAATGAATATGCATGTATATATAGATAAATGGTTAGATATATACATGAATATGATTATGGTTATATTTCTTTTGATTTGTATTCAAGAAAATGAACAGATTATTACTTTCAAATTATTTTATTTACGTGACTTTGAAAGAATATGCACAAACAAGTTTCGATGCAAACACTGGGATCTCGAATTTAGGGCACACACTCCAAGGTGCATTTCAGTGTTGCTTGGGTCGATGTACATGTAGTATTTTCACATTGGGGGTGGGGTTTGCATGGTTTAGGGTAAGGGTTGCATGAGTTTTCAATTCCATGAATTACTCATTTTTGAAAAGAAATTAACCATGTACTTTAATAGCAGGTGTTGAACCTGGTTTAACATTATCCATATCCGTTTTTATGTAACAGACTATAAATATTAGAGGATTGGCTTGAGTAGAAGCCGAAATTGTCATAAGAGGCTTTAATGCTAAGGAATATACTCAGGTCCCCTAAATCCTTTAACGTAAATTGATCATTCAATTTGTGAATGAACTGTTGAACCACATTTGTTGAATTACCAATAATCAAAATATCATTTACATAAATCGAAATGTAGATTAATGACTTGCCTAGTTGCCTTCCTTGTAGACAAACATAAAAGTGTGAGTTTTGGAATTGTTGAAGTTTCAAGAAATAAGGGTATACAAACCAAGCTCCGGGAGACTACCTTAACCCATAGATTGCCTTATTCAATTGGCAAACGTTTTAAGGAATAGATGGATCAACAAAGCCTATTAGTTGAGGCATGAAAATAGTCTCAGTAAAATACGATGTAAAAAAGTATTATTGATGTCCAATTGACGAGCTATCTTATTAAAAGAAGTAGATAGAGTAAGAACTACCCGAATAGTTGAAGCCTTGATAACTAGACTATATGTAGTTGTAAAGTCAATACCTGGATTCGAGTAAATCAATTTGCAATTAATCGAGCTTCGTAATGATTAATTAATGGATCCATCAATGTCCTTTTTTCGTTAATGAAGAATAGTTGAAGCCTTGATAACTTGAACAACCATCCATTGTCTACTAATATTTAATCTAAAAAAGGAGGAACCAATGTCCATGTAGTATTCTTCATTAACGTCTGATATTCGGCTTCTGTTGCTTGTACCCACTTATAACTCCACATTGCTCCTTTCACATTCTTAGGCTCCTTAGGAGCATCAAGTGTAAAAGCTAAAAGAGCTTATGGCGTGAATATACCATTCTTAGATCTAGAATGCACTGAAACGTCTGGCAAACCTTTTCTTGCAAGTAATAAAGATACTGTGGATGGAACATGACATGATGCACTACTTGGTTCAGTATTAAGTGAGAAAGAATTGGTTGAAAGAGATGGGGAGGTAATAAGGGTAAGAAATGAGATTGGTGAATTAATAGGTGTAGGAGATGGGATTGTTGAAGCAATAAATGGAAGAGATGGGATTGGTGAAGTAATAGATGTAGGAGGCTTGGTCGGGTGCTCAGGGAAATTATGAATATTCCATGGTTGTGTGTAGACTTGACTATGAGGGACAGACAATGGAAATAAATCAATAACAAAAGGACATGATTGATTAGAAGACATAGGGAACTGGGAAGTAGTAGGAAGAGAGAAGATAGATGAATAAGGGGACTCAATCTAACTAAACAAAACATTGAAACTGATGTAAACTTTACCATTTGAACTCAAATACATGTATCCTTTGTGTACTAAGCTATAACCAATAAAGTGTTGGACATTTTCAAAAGAAATGTTTAGTCCCACATTGGTTAGAAACTTCAAGTTTAAAGAGCATATATATATACTCTTAAACTACATTGTATGTAAAATAAAAACACAAGTGCTACGCAAAGTGAGCCACATGCGCGCGTATATGGCACACTTTGCACTCAGCACGAGGCACGTGCGTGTGTGTGTATATGTGTGCGAGCTAACCATGGGTAAAACTTTTTACCATTATTTTTGACCATTTTCGAAATTACGATGTGAATAGTTATTTGATTGACCCACTCAAGCATTGAATGGGCAGTTAATAAACCCATTCAATACTTGAAAGAGTGGGAGCAGTTGAAACTGCTCCACTACTCCTTTTTCTACTCTAATTAGTTTTGACCAGTGTTCTATAAGGGAAGAGGTTTGGGGAGGAAGAGATCATATCGAAATTAACCAGCATTTGCTCTTGTTTTCATCTTTCGCTACTGCAAAGTGAAAGCTGAGCTTGCTTCATCGTATCCTTTAGGATATTTCCTGACTCTTGCAGTGTAGAGAGAAAAACTTCATTTAGGAAAGTGGCAATGTTACACGCTTTGAAGTCATTTCAAATCCCTCTGGTCTAACAATTTAAAGGAAGTTTTCTGCCGTTGCAATGGCTTCGTCAATCAAAGAGCTGTCGGCTAACATTGTGAAGCTGGATTGCTTCGATGGAGACGATTTCCTGAGGTGGCAGAAGCGAGTGCATTTTCTACTGGTGGCGCTTCATCTGGTGCATGTTCTGGATACACCCAAGCTTGTGGAGTCCGATGATGAAACTGTCGAGCAAATTAGGAAGAGGCAGAAATGGGAGACGGATGACCACACCTGCAGAGGTCACATTCTGAATGCCATGAAGGACTCACTATTCAACTTCTATCATGACGTCCCCTCTGCTAAGGAGCAGTGAGAGAAACTGGAGGCAGGGTACCATAAGGAGGATGCGACAAGTAAGAAATTCTTCATATCAAAGTTTATTAATTTTAAGATGGTTGATGAAAGGTCTGTTATGGAATAATTTCGTGAAATTGAGAGGATTAGAAATAATTCCTCTCAACACAACCTTTTCATGGATGAAACAACTGTTGTGTCTTCTATTATATATAAACTGTCCCCATCTTGGAAGGAGTTCAAACGAACTCTTAAGCGTAAAAAAAAGGACATAACTCTTGATGAACTAGCTAACCATCTTCGTGTGGAAGAGGATTGTCGCATGCAAGAAAATGAAAAAGAGCAGAATGCTCAGGAGATTTCAAAGGTGCATGTGATGGAGGTAGCAAAGTTCAAAAAAACTCTGCTGAATGGCCTAACAAGCCTGGTAGTTTCAAAAAGCCTGCTAGTTCGGGAAAATTGAACAACCAAAACCAGAATCAAAGGAAACATAAAGTCACTTATTGGTTTTGCGGGAAAGATGGCCACTTCAAGTCTGAATGCTATCATTGGAAGAAGAAGCAAGGAAAAAATCATGGTTCCTCAAGTGCTGCAAAAGGTGCAGGAAACGACAATGATGATCTCATTGATATGATTTCTAAAATCAACATCGTTGAAAATGACATGGCTTGGTGGGTTGATTCTGGTGCTACTCGACATGTCTGCAAGAACAAGAGGTTCTTCAAGACTATGGAGGTAGTAGATGAAAATACTATCTTGTACATGGGAAATGATGCTACTGTCCATGTTAAAGGCATAGGTAGCGCTGATATGAAGTTTACTTCTGGCAAAATTGTAACACTCACTAACGTGTATTACGCACCAGAAGTGAGGAAGAATCTACTGTCCGGTAGTCTTTTGAATAAGTTTGGTTTTAGGCTTGTATTTGAAGCTGACAAATTTGTACTATCCAATGGAGGGGTATATGTAGGGAAGGGTTATGCTTATGACTGCATGTTTAAGCTCAATGTAGTCACTTTATCTAATAAGAATATTGTTTACGCGTATCTTGTTGAGTCTCCTTCATTTTAATGGCATCATAGATTATGACATGTTCATTTCAGAAAATTATATGATATGGTAAACCTAGAATTACTGCCTTATTTTGATAAATATGAATGAAATTGCAATGCATGCATGAAAACAAAATTAACTAGAAATCCATTTCCTAACGTTGAAAGAAATTCAAAGTTGCTTGATTTAATACATTCTAATGTATATGACATATATAGTACACCATCAATAGGAGGCAATAAATATTATATAACATTTATTGATGATTATAGCAAGTTCTGTTATGTTTATTTGTTGCGCTCAAAAGATGAGGCAATGATTAAGTTTCAGGCCTATAAGGCAGAAACTGAATTGCAATGTGAGACCTTTATAAAATGTTTAAGGTCTGATAGGGGAGGAGAGTACTATGATCCAAAGTACTTTGAATCCACTGGAATAGTCTATGAGACTACTGCCCCTTATACACCACAACAAAATGGTGTGGCTGAGCATAAAAATCGTTTTCTAATCGAAATGGTTAATGTTATGCTATCAAACTCTGGTTTGAGTAGTGGATTTTGGGGAGAGGCATTGCTGACTGAATGCCATATTTTGAACAGAATTCCACAAAAGAGGAATAAAGTCACCCCATATGAGCTTTAGAATAAGCGAAAACCAAATTTTAATTATTTAAGAGTTTGGGGCTGTAGAGCAGAAGAAAAAGTACATGAACCCAAAAAGAGGAAATTGGGTGAAAGGGGAATGGAGTGCATATTTATTGGATATGCACAATACAGTAAGGCATATAGGTTCATGGTAATTGAGCCTAGTAATCCGATTTCAGCAAACACTGTAATCGAATCAAGGGATGTAATCTTTGATGAGACAAGATTTAAATATGTTCCCAAAAGTATTCCTGAAGAAAACCAAAAAGGGAAGTAAGTCATAAAAATTGAAAATGACAACGAAATAGTAGAAGTTCCTAAACTTCGAAGGAGCAAACGAGCTCGGAAAATTAAGTCATTTGGTTTTGATTTTTATACATTCCTAGTTGAAGGAAATTGAGAAACAATAATTAGAAAATTCCGTATTATTTTAATACGGAGGCCGATCTTCAAACAGTAGAGGAGGCGATGAAAGAAAGAGATGCAACTTTTTGGAAAGAAGCATTAAATGATGAAATGGATTCAATAATGGGAAATAACACTTGGGAGCTAGTTGATCTACCTCCTAGGTGTAAACCCATTAAATACAAATTTCTCTTCAAAAGGAAAAGAAGAGTTGATGGATCCATTGAAAAACACGAAGTGAGACTGGTTGCTAAGGGTTTCACCCAAAAGCATGGAATAGACTATTTCGATACCTATTCACCAGTAGCTAGAATTACTACTATCAGATTGCTTATTGCAATTGTAGCTATAAACAAGCTGGTCATCCACCAAATGAACGTCAAAACAACGTTCCTACATGGAGAATTGGATGAGGAAATATACATGGAACAACATGAAGGATTCATAATGCCCGGTCATGAAAATAAAGTGTGTAGATTGCGAAAATCATTGTATGGTTTAAAACAAGCACCAAAACAGTGGCACCAAAAATTTGACCAGGTTGTATTTGCTTATGGATTCAAAATAAATGAATCTGATAAATGTGGATATAGCAAGTTTGATGAAAGAGGCAATGGTGTCATTATCTGTCTTTACGTAGATGACATGTTAATTTTTGGAACTGACTCGGAACAAGTTCAGTTGACCAAAAGGTTTCTTTCAAGCAAGTTTAAAATGAAAGATATGGGGCAAGCTAATGTCATTCTTGGAATTCAGATTGTAAGAGATGAGGGGAGTATTACTCTAACTGAATCTCATTATATTAAGAATGTTCTCAATAGATTCAATCATTTGAATTATGCCCCTGTTTCCACCCCGCTTGATTCAAGTATTAAGTTAGTGAAAAATACAGGCAATCTAGTTTCACAATTGGAGTATTCTAGATAAATTGGATGCTTAATGTATGCAATGACATGCACTAGGCCGGATATTTCCTTAGCAGTAGGCAAGTTGACAGATTTACAATTAATCCAAGCGAGTTGCATTAGTTTGCAATTCAAAGAGTTTTGAAATATCAGAAGAAAATAATTAACTATAGTTTATGCTATAATGGATATCTTTCGGTCTTAGAAGGATTTTCAGATGCAAGTTGGATTGTAAGAGATAAAAACCATGCATCTGCAAGTAGGTGGATTTTCACACTTATTGGAGGTGCAATCCGTGGGCTTCAAAGAAGCAAACTTTAATGGCTGGTTCTACCATGGAATCAGAGTTTATTGCGCTGGCCTCGGCTTCAAAAGAAGCTGAATGGCTACGTAAATTATTACACGAGATACCATTGTGGCCTAAAACGGTAGCTCCAATCTCTATCCATTATGATAATGAGGCCACATTGGCAAGGGCTTATAGCCAAGTGTACAATGGTAAATCCAAACATATTGGATTGAGACACAGTTATGTCAGAGAATTGATAACAAGTGGAGTTATCACGATTGACTATGTGAGATCTAGTCAAAACTTGGCAGATCCCTTTACTAAAGGATTGTCAAGAGACTCGGTGAATAAAACATCAAGGGGGATTGGTCTCAAGCCCATGAATTATATGTCACCAATAGTGGAAACTCAACTCGACGCCTAATATTATGTTAAGTCTTGAGTTCAATGCAGTCAAAACTCATTATAAGTGTGACTGTGAGCACTAAATTTTAATAACCATCCCAAGGTTGTTAGTGCTCGGTACCTGCATGTAAAGAGAGGAGGTTGAGATGATATCTCAATAGTCTTCTAAAGGTGCTTACATTGTGGGGTACTAGAATGGAGACTACCTTTGTGGATGTGAAGTGCGACCGCTTCAAGGAGTTCAAGGGCTTGGCTTCAAAGACATTCACGAGAAGATACGAGACACAAGGCCAATGTTGAATGTGTCAGGATATTTATGGCTATTTGTTGGTGTAAGTTATATGCGTGATATGTTTATGCTACATATCGAATATAATCATTGGTTCAAAGTTTATCTACCATGTAATTCTGATATGATGTAATGAGATTTTCACAAATTAGTGGTTCAAATCGCAAGATACCATTATTTATGCATATAATGTTTGAGATTTCGTTGATTAAATGATCTGATTATTTTGAAAATGGCAAAGGATTGTTGGACATTTTCGAAAGAAATGTTTAGTCCCACATTGGTTAGAAACTTCACGTTTAAAGAGTATATATATACTCTTGCACTAGAGTGTATGTAAAATAAAAACACAAGTGTTATGCAAAGTGAGCCACACACGAGCGTTCTCGCGTGCAGCGCGACGCATATGGCGCATTTTACGCGCTTTTAGAGGCGCACTTAGCACTTGGCACGAGGCACGAGCGCGTGTGTGTATATGTGTGCGAGTTAACCATGAGTAAAACTTTTTATCGTTATTTTTGACCATTTTCGAAATTACAATGTGGGCAGTTATTTGATTAACCCACTCAAGCATTGAATGAGCAGTTAATAAACCCATTCAATATTTGACTGAGCGGGAGCAGTTGAAACTGCTCCACTATTCCCTTTACAACTCTAACTGGTTTTGACCAGTGTTCTATAAGAGAAGAGGTTTGGGGAGGAAGAGATCATCTCGAAATTAACCAACATTTGCTCTTATTTTCATCCTTCACTACTGCAAAGTGAAAACTGAGCTTGCTTATTCATATCCTTTAGGATATTTCCTGACTCTTGTAGTGTAGAAAGCAAAACTTCCTTTAGGAAAGTGGTAGTGTTATACGCTTTGAAGTCATTGTAAATCTCTCTGGTCTAACATAAAGACACTTTTTTTTATCGAAATTGAAACTTGTGTTTGTTATAACAACGAAGATATGAGAAACATAAACTACTAAATATTCAAATAATAGTATAATCAGGAATATTCTTCCACAACACCTCATATAAGGATTTACTGTTAAGAACTAGTGTGGGAAGACGATTGGTTAAAAACATTGCTAAATGACAAGATTCCAACAACAGAAAATAAGGAAGATGAGCATGCTAGTATATTAGAGCAGTCTTTATTTATGTGATGTTTTCACTTAGCTCTCCTATTTTGTTGGCGAGTATGGGACACAGATGCTGGAAATGAATCCCGGTAGATTGAAGGTAGGAAAGAAAGAGCATGTACTCCCCACCCCAATCACTTTGAACACATAATTTTTGTAAAAAATGAATTCTCAACTTGTAATCCAAAATGAACAAAAATAAGGAAAGCTTCACTTTTATTATTAATTGTTGAACATTTTCAAAAAAAAAATGTTTAGTCCCACATTGGTTAAAAACTTTCAGTTTAAAGAGCATATATACACTCATGCACTACATTGTGTGTAAGAGAAAAACCACAAGTGTTATGCAAAGTGAGCCACTCGAGCGCACGTGCGCGGTGCATTTGGCGCTTTTATAGGCGCACTTAGCACGAGACACATGTGTGTGTGTATTGTGTGTAGGCTAACCATGGGTAAGACTTTTTACCATTATTTCTTGACCGTTTTTGAATTTACTATGTGGGTGGTTATTTGCTTGACTCACTCAGCATTGAATGGGCAATTAATGAATCCATTCAATGTTGACTGAGTGGATGCAGTTGAAACTGCTCCACTACCCCCCTTTCTTCTCCACTTGATTTTGAACATAGCTCTATAAGAGAAGAGGTTTATGGAGGAAGAAGAACATCTCAAAATACGCTGCAATTGCATGTGTTTCAGCTTTCACTACAACAAGTGAAAACTGATTTTGCTTCATCGTATCCTCTATGATTTTTGCTGACTCTTGCAATATAGAGAGCAAAATCTCTTTTAGGAAAGTAGCAGCGTTACACGCTTTGAAGTCGTTGCAAATTCCTCTGGTCTAACATTCTAAAGGAAATATTTTGCTATTGCAATGGCTTCGATAAAGGAATTATCGGCTAACATTATGAAGTTGGATCGCTTTGATGGAGGAGATTTCCTGAGGTTGCAGAAATGAGTGCATTTCTTGCTAGTGGCACTTCATCTAGTGTATATTCTGGATACACCCAGGCCTATGAAGTCCGACGATGAAACTGCCGAGTAGATCAAGAAGAGGCAGAATTGGGAGACGGATGACCACACCTGCAGAGGTCACACTTTGAATGAGATGAAGGACTCCCTGTTTCACCTCCACCATGACGTTCTTTCTGCCAAGGGATTGTGGGAGAAACTGGAGGCGAGGTATCATAAGGAGGACGCGACAAGTAAGAAATTCCTTATATCGAGTTTATTAATTTTAAAATGGTTGATGAAAGGTCTGTCCTGAAACAATTTCGTGAAGTTGAGAGGATTAAGAATAATTTCATGGATGAAATTATTGTTGTGTCTTCAATTATTGATAAATTGCCCCCATCCAGGAAGGAGTTAAAACGAGCTCTGAAGCATAAAAAAGAGGACATAACTCTTGATGAACTTGCTAACCATTTTCGTATAGAAGAGGATTGTCGCATGCAAGAAAATGAAAAAGAGCAGAACACTCAAGAAATTCCAAAGGTGCATGTGATGGAAGCAGCAAAGTTCAAAAAGCCCTAACTGAACAGGTCTAAGGCCTGATGGTTCGGGAAAATCGAACAACTAAAATCAGAACTAAAGGAAGCAAAAAGTCACTTGCTGGTTATGCGGGAAAGATGGCCACTTCAAGTCCGACTGTTATCATTGGAAAAGGAAGCAAAGGAAACATCATGCTTCCTCGAATGCTACAAAGGGTGCGGGAAACGATAATGATGGTCTTATTACTAAGATTCTAAAATCAACGTCGTTGAAAATGGCATGGCTTGATGGGTTGATTCTGGTGCTACTCGACATGTCTGTAAGAACAAGAGGTTCTTTAAGACCATGGAGGCAATATATGAAAATACTATCTTGTACATGGGTAGTAATACTATTATCCCTGTCAAAGGCATAGGTAAGTTGATCTAAAGTTTACCTCTGGCAAAATTGTAACACTCATGAATGTGTATTATGCACCAGAAGTGAGGAAAAAATTGGTGTTGGGTAATCTTTTGAATAAGTTTGATTTTAGGCTTGTATTTGAGACTAACAAGTTTGTACTTTCTAAAGGAGGTGTGATGCTTATGAGGACATGTTTAAGCTTAATGTAATCACTTCATCTAATAAGAATATTATTTCTGCATACCTTGTTGAGTCCCCTTCATTTTTACGGCATCATAGATTATGACATTTTAATTTCAGAAAATTATATGATATGGTAAATCTGGAATTACTGCCTTATTTTGATAAATATGAAGGAAATTGCAATACATGCATGAAAACAAAAATAACTAGAAACTTATTTCCTAATGTTGAAAGAAATTCAAAGTTGCTTGATTTATACATTGTGATGTACGTGACATACATAGTACACCATCAATAAGAGGCAATAAATATTTTATAACATTTATTGATGATTATAGTAAGTTCTATTACGTTTATTTGTTGCATTCCAAATATGAGGCAATGGTTAAGTTTCAGGCCTATAAGGCAAAAACTGAGTTGCAATGTGCCACCTTTATAAAATATTTAAGGTCTGATAGGGGATGAGAGTACTATGATCCAAAGTACTTTGAATCCACTAGAACAGTCCATGAGACTACAACCCCCTATACACCACAACAAAATGGTTTAGCTGAATGCAAAAACCGCGTATTAACTGAAATGGTTAACGTTATGCTATCAAACTCAGGTTTGAGTAGTGGATTTTGGGGAGAGACATTGCTGACTGCATGCCATATTTTAAATAGAATTCCACAAAAAAGGAATAAAGTCACCCCATATGAGCCTTGAAATAAGCGAAAACCAAATCTTAGTTATTTAAGAGTTTTGGGCTGTAGAGTAGCTGTAAAAATACTTGAACCCAAAAAGAGAAAATTGGGTGAAAGGGGAGTGAAGTGCATATTTATTGGATATGTACAACACGGTAAGGCATATAGGTTTATGGTAATTGAACCTAATAATTGGATTTCAGTGAACACTGTAATTGAATCAATGGATGCAATCTTTGATGAGATAAAATTTAAATCTGTTCCCAAAAATATTCCTTGAGAAAACCAAAACGGGAAAGAAGTAACAGAAATTGAAAATGACAAAGAAGTAGTAGAAGTTCCTGAACTTCGATGGAGCAAATGAGCTCGAAAAATTAAGTCATTTGGTTCTGATTTCTATACATTCCTAGTTGAAAGAAGTAGAGAAACAATAACTAGACAAATTGCGTATTGTTTTAATATAGGGGGCTGATCCTCAAATAGTATAGGAGGTGATGAAAGAAAGAGATGCAGTTTTCTGGAAAGAGGCATTGAATGATGAGATGGATTCAATAATGAGAAATAACAATTGGAAGCTAGTTGATCTACCACTCGGGTGTAAACCCATTAAATGCAAATTTCTCTTTTAAAGAAAAAGAAGAATTATGGATCCATTGAAAAACGCAAAGTAAGACTGGTTGCTAAGGGATTTACCCAAAAGCATGGAATATACATCCACCAAATAAACGTCAAAACATCGTTCCTACATGGAGAATTGGACAAGGAAATATATATAGAACAACTTGAAGGGTTCATAATGCCCAGTCATGAAAATAAAATGTGTTGATTGCGAAAATCATTGTATGGTTTAAAGCAAGCACCAAAATAGTGGCACCAAAAATTTGACCAGGTTGTACTTGCTTATGGATTCAAAATAAATGAATCTGATAAATGTGTATATAGCAAGTTTGACCAAAAACTTTCTTTCAAGCAAGTTTGAGAAGAAAGATATGGGGTAAGCTGATGTCATTCTTAGGACTCAAGTTGTAAGAGATGAGGAAAGTATTACTCTGACTTAATATCATTATATTGAGAAAGTTCTTGACAGATTCAATCATTTGAATTGTGCCCCTGTTTCTACCCCGCTAGATCTAAGTATTGAGTTAGTGAAAAATACAGGCAATCCAGTTTCACAACTAGAGTATTCTAGATTAGTTGAATGCTTAATGTAGGCAACAACATGCATTAGGCCAGATACTGCCTTGGCGGTAGGCAAGTTGAGCAGATTCACAATTAATCCAAGTAAGTTGCATTGGTTTGCAATTCGAAGAGTTTTGAAATATCTGAAGAAAATAATTAACTATGGTTTATGCTGTAGTGGATATCTTTCAATCTTAGAAGGATTTTCAGATGCAAGTTAGATTATAAAAGATCAAAATCATGCTTCTACAAGTGGGTGGATTCTCACATTTGCTAGATGTGTTATCTTGTGGGCTTTAAAGAAGAAGACTTTAATGGCTGGTTCCACAATGAAATCAGAGTTTATTGCTCTAGCCTCAGCTTCAAAAGAAGCTGAATGGCTATGTTAATTATTACACGAGATACCTTGTGGCCTAAGCCGGTAGCTTCAATTCTATCCATTGTGATAGTGAGGCCACAATGGCAAGGGCTTATAACCAATTGTACAACGGTAATTCCAGACATATTGGATTGAGACACAATTGAGTCAGAGAATTTATAACAAATGGAGTTATAACGATTGACTATGTGAGATCTAGTCAATACTTGGCAGATCCCCTTACTAAAGGATTGTTAAGAGACTTGATGAATAAAACATCAAGGGGGATGGGTTTCAAGCCCATGAATTAAAGTCACCATTAATGAAAACTCAACTCGACACTTAACATTATGCTAAGTCTTGAGTTCAATGCAGTCAAAGTTCATTATAAGTGTGACTGTAAGCATTAGATTTGAATAACCATCCCAAGGTTGTTAGTGCTTGGTACCTGCATGTAAAGAGAGGAAGTTGAGATGATCTCTTAATAGTCTTCTAAAGGTACTTAAATTGCGAGGGTGCTAGAATTGAGACTACTTATGTGGATGTGAAGTGTGGCCGCTTCAAGGAGTTCAAGGGCTTGGCTTCAAAGACATTCATGAGAAGATAAGCGACACAAGGCCAATGTAGAATGTGTCAGGATATTTATGGCTATTTGCTGGTATAAGTTATATGCGTGATATGTTTATGCTACATATCGAATAGAATCATTGGTTCAAAGTTTATATACCATGTAAATCTGATATGATGTAATGAACTTTTCGCAAATTAGTGGTTCAAATCGCAAGATACCATTATTTATGCATATAATGTTTAAGATGTTCTTGGATTAATGATCTGGTTATTTTGAAAATGGCGGGGGATTATTAAACATTTTCAAAAGAAATGTTTAGTCCCACATTGGTTAGAAACTTCCGATTTAAAGAGTATATATATATACACTCTTGCATTACATTTTGTGTAAAAGAAAAACCACAAGTGCTATGCAAAGTGAGTCATACGTGCGTGCACGCCCGACCACCGGTGCATATGGCGCATTTTAGGCGCTTTTATAGGTGCGCTTAGCACTTTGCACGAGACACGTGCACGTGTGTGTATTATAGGTGGGCTGACCATGGGTAAAATCTTTTACTATTAATTTTTGACCATTTTTGAATTTACTATGTTGGTAGTTATTTTCTTGACCCACTCAGCATTGAATGGGCAGTTAATGAACCCATTCAATGTTGACTGAGTGGATGCAGTTGAAACTGCTCCACTATCTCCATTTCTTCTCTAACTAGTTTTAACTAGAGCTCTATAAGAGAAGAAGTTTGGGGAGGAAGAAGAACATCTCGAAATACATTGCAATTGCTTGCGTTTCAGCTTTCACTACTGCAAGTGCAAGCTGATTTTTCTTCATCGTATATCCTTTAGGATTTTTGCTGACTCTTGCAGTATAGAGAGCAAAATTTCTTTAAGGAAAGTGACAGTATTACACGCTTTGAAGTCGTTGCAAATCCACCTGGTCTAACATTAATAGAATAAACCTATGTAAATATTGAGTAGTCATTTATGAAATGTATATAGTATATGAAACCTTTATTGGACTTGGAAAGAGAAGGTACCCAAACATCCGAATGAATCAAAGACAAAGGAGAAATAACATTTGACAGTGACACAAAAATCAGAATAGAATGAATTTTTCAAAGTTTACATGCATTACAAAACTCAAAAATTGAGGATTTATTACAGGGCAGTTCATTGCATTTCAAGACTTGAGAAAGAACTCTTGTTGAAGGATGCCCAAGTCTTAAATGCTAAAGTGCAGTATAAGAATTAGTTATAGAAGCCATCAAAGTAGTGTGTACTGATTTATTGTTGAATGAAGATGTTGAAGAAGGAAACACATATAGATCATATATAAGATTTCTCCTAACCAATGTCTACTTGGTGTGAAGTTCCTTCATAAGGCAATGATCCGAGTGAAACTCAACATACACATAATTATTGTTCGTTAATTGAGAGGTATTACCAATATGAGCTATTTTTAACTTCGAACCATTATGAACAGTTAAGGATTTGTTACCTGCATAAAAAGATAAGTTGAAAAGCTGATTTGGATCATGAGTGACATGACTGGAAGCGCCATTATTAGCGTACCGGCTTGAGTCAGTGTCAGATTCATGACTTGCAAAGTATGTGTTTGGTGAGGCAAAAAACACACTAAGAGGAGGTGTAGTAGGCCTAAACATCTGATTAGTATTTTGTGATTGAGTTCCAACAGTATTATTTCCTTAGTGAGTAGAAGAACCTATGTAGGAGTAGTCACTTCTGTAATAACAAACAATAGCACATATTTGGCAAATTGGTATGTTGCCATTTCTTCCTCTACTACGACCTCTGCCACCTCTTCCTTTGTTGCCATTACAACAATTGTAGTGGCCTCCTTTACTAGCATTGTTAAAACCTCCTTGAGACTCATTTACCTTATGAGAATTCTTCACAAATGCAACATTTGCATTTGGAGCACACTAAGATTAGCAAGATTTGTTTGCAAATTCTGTAATTGCATAAGTTGAGCCTACCAATTCAGTAGAGTAGCATGTAATTTTAGCCATTTAAGATTAGCTTTTTGTTGAAGAACAACTGAAATAGGCAAGGATTACGAGTCTTAACCAGCAAGAACACACACAAAGTCAAAACTGAGATTGGCATAAGAGTTCCAACTGTTGCCAAACAATCTGTAAATTCTTTCATTGTGTAAAGGTATTGTGAAATAGTTTTGTTGTATAGACTCCAGTTCTGCAATTTTGAATTCGTGCATGATTGTGAGATCCACAAAACTCCTCTAATGTCGTCCAAGCTTCATAAGAGGTGTTGCATCCAAGAACTGTTATCACTGCCTTTTTCGACGAGGAATTTAATATACATGTAAGAAGTATATGATCTCTTCATGTCCACCAAAGATACATTAGATATAAAGTTCCTATTTTAGGATCCAATGATGGAGGACAGGGAATAGTACCAAGAAAAATTCCATCCAGTCCATTTCCCTTGAACAAAGGCAGCAATGCAAATTTTCACTACAAATAGTTGTCTACTTCTAATTTGACAGATAAAGTTTGAGTGAGAGAGTTACCAAACAACATATTTGGTGGAGTTCCTAGAGTTTAAGATCCAGCCAGAATTTATGGTGAATTTCCTTGAATTGGTGGTACTCTATTCAAGATTTGAGATGAACTTTCTTGAATCGGTACTCCATTGAAGATCTGAGGAGAACTTCCTTGAATTGGTACTCCAGAAAAGATCTGTGATGAGCTTTCTTGAATTGGTACTCCATTCAAGATCTGAGGAGAATTACCTAGAATTGGTACTCCACCAAAGAACTGTGGTGTATTTCCTTAATTGGTACTTCACCAAAGATCTGTGATGGCATTGTGACCATCTTTGTCAAGTTCATCACATCAGATTTGCCAAGAATTGACGTTACTCTAGCTTGTATTGGATTCATCTAAGCAGAACCAGTTTGTACTGGATTTGGCACTGATGGAGCACACTGTGTTGCGTCTCCATTCATCGCTATTGATGGAATTTGATCTATTATTGGTTCTTGAGACATGGCGGTTCACACAATTAACGCTCTAATACCATCATAGAAGTCGAATCACGAAACACATTTGACAGAAAAATAAGAAGAACGTGATTTGTGTCTCTATTCAACTGATGTAGAGATGAGAGTGTGATTTCATATATAGACTATTATACATCATCATAGACTATTATACATCATTATAGGCGTACATGTGGCAACATCTCATGGCTCACACTTTAACTAATTCACGCGATACATATCCTCTTTCACCATCTTACTCAATAACACAATATACAACTTAATTCCATCTCATTTTACTATCTCAATTACTTACACAACAACTCTAATGAGTCTCTCTTATATATAACATGATTAAGTGTTGTAAAAGATCATTTTTCTTGTAGTCTCGCCGCTCTATATTATGGGTAATCTAAGTAAGTCCTCATCTTAAGAAGTTACAAAGGATCGATCATCCCTCTGTATTGTCGGTTACCATCTTAACAAGTTCTCATCTTTAGAACTTATAAAGGTTTGTCGCTCTGCATTGTAGGTTTTGAATAACAACCATTTTAAGAAGTTCATAACACCTTACTTAAAAACAAATTGCATGTGAGGATGTTTAGAGTTCTTATTCTGCAGAATCCGATCTCTTATGGACCCCTCTTGTTAGTGAGACTTCCGCGAGTCTGATTATCATTGTGATCTTATTTTCCCTTTCTACGTATGTCACTGTAAGAATTGAGTAACGAGGTATTGGAAAGGGATAGGGAAGGCATTGTAATCTCAAGAAATATAATGGTGATATCAAAGAAGCTCCAACATGAGAGTGTGAGTGCTCCGACGCCATCAATGATGAATTGATTTTTGATCGTGTATGACAAGATGAAGGTGGAAGCTGGTGACCATCGAAGAAGATATGTTTTAATATGTGATGAGAAGTGCATCAAATAAGTTTTATGGAGAGATGTGCTCCAAGTGGGTTGAAGAGAAGTGCTTCAAAATTATGAGTTTGAATTACGCAAAGAGATGTGCTTTGCAAAGTTAAAGTTTTAATTTATGTTTACCTAACTTTTGTAGAAAATTTGAATTAAGGGAGAATGTTGAAATATGTGATTCAAATTAGATTAAGGTTTAGTAGTGAAATTAGTTGGACATGTGTCCATGTAGAGTCATGTGTAATAGGTAGTTATTAATTAAGTTGTGGTAGTTATTAATGGGTAGTTTTAGTTATTGACTCGGTGGTGTGCACACATAAAGTGGTGCATGTTATGTTAGTTGATTGAGACCAAGTCAATGTGATAGTCTATAAGTACGTAATGTGTGTGTTGAGAAATGTAGAGAGAGTAGTGGTATGGGTTGAAATAAAAAAATTGTTCTCTCTCACCTTTTGCATTGTTCGCTTCTCTGTTTTTAATTTTGTATTACCCAACAACATGGTATGTGGTTCCCAATGGCTGAACGTTAACAAGCATGGAGTGAAGTGTTTCGACATAGGAGACACCAACGTATGGGTTCGAGAAGATGATCTGATGAGTTGCCAATGGCGACGCATCTAGGTCGAAAGGAAAATATTTACAGTGAACGAGGAGAAGGATCGATGATGGCATGAAGATCTTTAAAGCGAGTGGTTGGCGAAGCTATACCCTGGAAATCTTGAAGCATGAGACAGGGTAGGCAAAAACTGCATTCAAGGAATATCTTCTGAGAAAGGAAATGGAGCGTAAGCGATTTCGTGACGGACGAGAAGGTATTTTTTTTTCTGCAAAACTTGCTAACAACAAAGGCCGCATGATCCGGCTATGGAAGGTGACCCCATCTAGGTGGCACAACTTCCTTATTCTTGAAAATAAGTAATGAAGGGTATGGAAAGGTTTAATTTCTTGGAAGTACTTGAAAGGGGAACCTTGAGAGAAGCTATAGATGGAACGTTGACCTTAAGTGAAGCTTCAAGGGGAAGCTATAAGACTCTATTTTGTATTCGTCATATTTTTTTATTTATTTGCATCAATTGTAATAATTAACTTTTGCAATCACTGAAAAAATTAAGAAAAAAATATATTTATATATTTTTAGAAAAGATATCAACACTGATATTTTTAGTAAAAAAAGAAAATGAACACTGAAATAACATTCATGAATCATTTGCACTATTTCAGTGCAAGAACCAAAAAATAATGCTAAGATCATGAATCGTTTAGAGAATTATTAAAAGTGTTTTGTTGAAGTTTTATTGAAGTTTTATGGAAGCTATGTTGTTGTTGTTGTTGTTGTTGTTTTGTTGAAGTTTTATACTTCTGGAAGTTAAATATTCAAATATAATAAATTATAACGAGTACTATATTACCATTTTTAAAATAAAACAAAATTAATAGTATGGGTATAGTAGTCAAATAAGTACACTTCCTCACCCTCAAGGAAGTGCACTTTCATTTTTTATTTTTATTTTTTTTTATTTTTATTTTTTGGTGAATAAGGTTGTGAACTTTATCTGAAAAAGTTAATTGACACATCTGTTTCTCAATTCTCAATAAGAAGTTCGTTCAAATAATCAACCAAGCAATAAATAAAAGTATCTTGGCAAAAAATAAAAATAATAAAAAATAAAAAATTAAAGTAGCAAGTTTTCGAGAAGTGCGCATCAAAGACATGCTCATATATTTACAGGGGTGTATTCAATTGAGATTTTAGACTTTTGATTACTTTTAATTACTAAAAATTTTAGGTGTATTCAATTAAAACTTTTAGAGAGTTTCTAAAAGTAAGGTGTATTCAATGCGAACTTTTATAGACTTTTTAAAAATTTATAAAAGTTGGGTATTAAATTTAAACTTTTAGAGAGTTTCTAAAAGTAAGGTATATTTAATTTTTTGGTGACTTTTGTAGTTTGGTTATAAATCTCGACTTTTATAGACTTTTTGTATAAAAATATACATAAACAAATCTCCAACTTCTGTTCACCTCAACCCAAAAACTTTTAGAGACTTCTAATTTTTATTGGTTCCCTTATTCAATAAGAACTTCATTGTTCATAATGTTTTTTTCTTATCAATTGTTTTTATCAACTTCTCCAATTACTCAACAACTCGTGAATTTTATTGCTCACTCATTATATTCTAATGTTTATGTTGATGAAAATGAAAATGATGTCGTTATTAATAAGATCTCACTTTGGCATCATTGTAAATTTTATATGATTTTTTTACAAAGAAATTTTGTTTATTAAGTGTATAATTATAATATCAAAAAATGTAATATTAATTTTTTTCGAGAAAATAGTCGTGTATTTTTTTTTCAAATGCAAGAAATGCATTTTAAAAATTTTAAACTATCATTCTTAAAGAAAAAGATATAAGTTTTTTTTACTTAAGTAAAAAAAGTGCAAAATTTTTACACACAATGATATTACTTAGTTCTTTTTTGCCACTAAAAGATTATTCATTTGCATATTTGTTTTGTTGATATTTATTTACTTATTTATTATGTTACTATCTTGATAGTCGTAATTCATTACTATGTCTATATGATTTTTTATTAAAATATAAAAATACTTTTAAAAAATTAATAATAGTTCTTAAGAAAAATAAATATAATTATTCGTCTTTTTTATAATAAAGTGCAAAATATTTGTTTCAATATTAAAATCACAAAAAATTACTAGTATCAATCATAATCATGTTTAAGAAGTTCGAAAAAGTCACTAAAAATCTTAAATGTTGATAAAAGTCATCAAAAAGAAGTTTACTTAAAAGTTTATCGAAGTATTTAAAAATCTACGAAAATCTACAAACTTTAAAAAAGTCGTCAACTTATAAAAGTAACCGAAAGTCTATTAAAATCTTAATTGAATATACCCCTGTTATATTCTATTCACTAATACATATTATATATGTTCATTTGGAGCGCTACAATTACCACTACTCCAATTGTCTTATTACTCCAATTGGCTTATGTGTCTAAAATCGATACATGGAGGCTTAAGAAAAAAAAAAACATTGATGCATGGAAGCCGATGTAGGCTACTAATATGAGACATGATATGATGTAGGTATTTGTGTTTTATGTAACTCAAATTATGTCTTTTTTTCCGTCGACTTAAACAAGAGTAACCACGACCTCTTAGAACTTGCTAAAAATCTTTTTACATGTGATGTCTTATCCATTAGTTGTTTTCGATCCGGAAAAAAAAAGATTTGAATTGCATCATGCAGCCACATCATACGTTCATTTATGCTCCAACTTCCAATTGATGCCGTCCAAGTACCATATTAATAAATGAATAAAAATATAAAATGATGATAAATAAGAAGTCACCTCTTTGTTTTGACTTTCTTTTCCTTGAGCAATAAACAATAGTGCCGAAAATTAGGATTAAAGATGAGATGGGCACCACCAGGCCAAGTGAAAGCGCCCTGTTTCTCGAATGATCTGAAGACCTTGAATTCAAATCATTTGATTCTACAAAACATCAAACAAAAGAGAAAAATGAACTACAAACAAGATCAACTAAAAAGAACTTTTCACCTAAGGGGGTTGTGGTGTGATGGGAGTGGTCTCAAGCGCTATTAAATTCAATTGAGGAGAGGTTGTGGCCGGCATGTCCAACCTGCCTCGAGTTTGGGATTAATGAGGTTGTGCCTAACTTTATCAATAATCGAAAAACTAACAAGAACTTCGAGAATATTGTTGTGTACTCACCTTCATAAATCTTGATTTCAGAGGCAGGTAGTTTCAAAAACAGATCTTCCCCATTATAGTCCGCTTGCCTAACATTATACAAACTACTATACCAAACCAAACACTGGTTGTCGCTATGAGCATAAGCATTGCAAGCACAAATGCCCAAGCAAGATGACTCGCAATCGTCCACGCTTTGCAATTGAAGCACCTTTGGATCCAACGGCAAACTCATATTCTTCATTGGTAAAAACCCGTCTTGATCTCCACATTGAAGTGCGCTCCTCCTACCACACCCACCAGTCCAATTTCCACCATTCCACTCCCTTAAATTGTTTGGTTGGAAACCATCCAAACACTTGCAATAAGGGTAGTTTCCCTTGTCACAAATACTATTAGACCCACAATAGCTATACACATCACATTGTTGCTTAGGCTGTTCCCAGTAAATAACCCAGCTTTGACTACTCTCTAGCCATAAGAATTGCTGAATTTTCCCTGAAATATAATCCATCACATATCTAGTCAAGATGGATTTATTCCCCAAAACATTGATAAGGAAGTAATTCTCACTCCCATTCACAAAATAATTTTCTGTGTAGAGCTTCCTAGACCACGCCATCTCAGGTGTGTACCTAAAGTTATGGCCACTCCAGGACCCTGTTGTCCAAACCGGTTGCGACCCATTCAAGATGATCATCTGCGCTGTCCTTTCGGGGTCTAATACAAGCGAGTACTGACCTGGTGAAGGATCATCGCCGCTCTTCCATGATGTTAGCTTCCACGTCTTCCTCGTCTTTGCGTCGTACCCTATCTTCATGTCTGGTAGATATGTGTGTGTTGGGAAATCGAAGCTTTGCCATAACAAAGAACTCGTAGTAGTACTACTAGCTAGAACAAAATTACCAGAATCGACAAGAGTTGCGGTTACATTTGTTGAAGGGGTGATCGAAGTTATGAGTATAGAGACTCCTTGTTGATCATAAATCGCGAGGTTCCCATCGTTGTTGATGGTGAGGAAACACGAGGGGTTGGTGATGATGGGTTTATCTCGGTTGGCTACCCAAACGATTGTGCGGTTGGAATTAGTACTGGCTGGTTGTTTGTACCAAATGCCGAGATAGAACCGCTTTTGAGTTGTTGAGTTTACGAGTCCTAAAGAGAAAAATCCCAATTCGAAGATGCCGACGTTGGAAACTATGGTTTGGGAGGAATTCATTACCTGGCCTTGAGTGAGCAGATCAATTGTTGCAGCTGAAGAAGATAGGATTAATGACAACACTACTACACTAATTGTGGGAGCTAACATGTCTTGAGATTCTGTTGGAACAAAAATCAAATCAAACCAAAGCTTCCGAGTTTTTAAGAAAGTATAGACTGATTTACATGAGCATGGGATTAATTGTAATGATTTGTATATGTGCAAGTATTGTTACCTTTGCCTAGAAAAAAAAAAAAGATCAAAATGCTCTCATGAAGCACTCACCTAACCAGACCAGTACTTTTGACTTAGAATATTTTTAAGGGCAATGACATTTTAACACTAATTATAAAAGACCATAGTCACGCATTATATTAACAGATCAAAAGGTTGAATAATATATACATATATATATATATATATATATATATATTGTTGTAAATTGGATGACCCTTTAACCAAGCTTATGAATGATCACATTATCAAGCATGACTCTTACATTGAATTGTAACATCAAACATGATTTCTACATTGAATGTAACTTGTACACTCTACATAACTTGTCTTCAACTCCAATGTATAATCACTTATCCATGTATTGTCATGTAACTTGTAATCCTCTCCAATGTACACCAACTCTTCCATGTATTGTCTATGTCGCTTGTGATGTATTCTATGACTTGTGGTGTATGTATAACTTGTATACATTGTATAAGTACAATTATCATCATCACTAAATGACCTATATAAAGGGTGTCAACCCCATTGTAATTCACACATCGATGTATGAATGAAATCTCTACAATCTTAAATTTAACTATGTTATTTCTTGTCTCCTCTTCTCTACTTGTTTTAGTAGTTCTTAGTTTATGCATTTTATGCTTAAGTCTCTAGCAAGTCTAACTTAAGTTCTAGTTGGCTTACAACTTAGTTTACAATACGTTATCAACACGAAGTTGCTCTACAAGAGGAGGTCTTGAAGATCAAGAAGCTTTTCAAAGATATAAAGTTAAGAAGGTATACTTTTTATTAATTTAAATAAGTTCAATTTATTTCCATGTTGTCATGGTTAATTTCTTTTTATTACATGCATATTTAATTATGTAAATGTACTTTATTCATACATTATGCATTGTAACGTCACCGACTACGAAAATATGCTCTGAAGCTGCGTCTTGTACGATCTTCTACATCAGAAATCAAAAGTTAATGTGTGACATATAGTTTTTCTCTTAAAACTACAAACGATTAGTTATTGTTCTATTCTTGATTTTATAATACAAATAATGCTATAAGTTTGAGTTGATAGAGGGTAAGCCTTGTCCCCGGTAAAGCTAAACATCGAAAGGGAGACTGGTTGTCCTGTTCGAGGAGGCATGGTATTAAGTAGATTATGTCTCGCTAGCCAACCTGAAGGTTGTCCCACCAACTCATACGAATAGTACATTTTATTTATTAATGAATCAAGTTGTGAACATATATTTAATCATATGTTATGTTTTTACATAAAAAAGGAAAAAAACTATTTTATATTAAATTTATTTACAAATATTATTCAACCATAGTTGAACTTGTCGCCTTATTATATTACCAATAAGAATTACTTGTCATGACAATTAGATACTACAATTTGTGAATAAAGTATATATGCAAAACTGTGTGTTATACATAATCATTCGCCAATTTGTCTTTAGAGATTTGAAAAGTGAATATTTCACTTTATATATCTTTTTACCTTATGGAGTTATATATATATATATATATACATACCAAAATGGTAATGCTCCAAAAGCTCAAAATTAGCGGTTGAGTCTCAGGCTACAAAATTTAATCAGTCAAATATTAATTATAATTCTGCAATTTTAATTACCTCTATGTTAAGGCTATGTGGAAATATGACTGATGAGACAATAAAAATAAGGTCACGTGGCCCGCCTCGATTTATTGCTGCAACAAATATTGAATGCGCACGTCAATCCAATAAATATTAAGGATTAATTTCTTGTCTCATGGTAGCTGAGTAAAATAATGAGATATTATAAATATAATATCGCTTTCGTCCAATTAATTCAGCTTCAAATTAAGAAGCATATGTTGCATATAATGATCATGATCGCAATAATAAATTTATGGACGTGGAAAATGTGAGAATATCAGGTAAAGGTCGTATTGATAATTCCACAAAAAATTGGAACAAAAGTGGTGCACCACTACAAAGGGCAAATAATTATTGACAATGAACGCTCATAATTGTGACATTTTTTTGGTCATATATGAAAGGCTATTTTGCCTAAATATTGTTATATATATACCTAAATATTTTTGTGACCTTTACCATGCCTTCAAAATCAAAGGCAAAATATTATGAATTTTATCATTGAAAATGGTTCGATAAAAGAGGCACATCGAGATGTGTTTAAATCGTGACCTAAATATGGGCGATGAGTTTATGTTTTGTGTATCGTGCTATGTGCATGTACATTATTATATAAAAGTGTATATTTCTCGAATTCGAACTTACCGTAGGGTAATGTTCAGGCAATATCTGATACAACAATTTTATTGTTAATGTCTTGTTCAGAAGAAGTCTACTCAGAATTATAGAAAATTTATCTATATGATTTAATTTGAATATAATATTTCCGGCTTTAACTTCTGGAATATATAAGACACATTAAAACGAATGTCGTCATAAATCAAATGACATTCATAATGTGGAAAGATCTATTTGATTATCTATAATCATCAATTATGCGAACGTATCATAAATGCGCACGAACATCCTTTATTGAACTGGATTTTTTTCTCGGCTGGAGATTATCTCAAGGCAAATCAATAGGAGAAATATATTGATTTAACTCTCCATTAATCACATTATAAGATGCCTTGGATCCCTAATAGGGAAATTATTTATAGCAAGTATTGCTAATTGTCACTTTGATGAAACATTTTTCCCACCATTAGGGGAAGATATAAGCCAATTCAAAAGGAATGGCGTGAAATTGCTTGAAACATATCAAATTGCATTAAATTTGTTGTATTATGATCCATGTATAAATTAATATGAACTCGAAGTTCAAAGGATCATTCAGTAGCAACAAGTTATGAATCAATTACTTGATACAAGTATTATATACAAAAGAGTGACAATCAAATGCTTCAGCATTAAATGGTTCATATAGAAAACGATGTCCATGTGCATCAAAATTCACAAGATGTCTGACCTATGTGAACATGAGGGGGAGAATCGAAATGAGTTATTGGTTAGTGTATTGCACTTTTTTTCCCTTTGCTATGGTTTTATCCCACTGGGTTTTCCTTGCAAGGTTTTTAATGAGGCAATTCTAACAATATTAAAACTCTTTATCTAGATTGATTAGTGTATTGCACTATTTTCCTTTCGCTATGATTTTATCCCACTGAGTTTTCCTAGCAAGATATTTAACGAAGCAATTCTAACATTATTATACTTCACATAATAAATAAATAAATAAATAAATCATGAGAGCAATTAATGTACTCTTTTTCCTATACTGGATTTTTCCCACGATGTTTTTCTAGTAGAGGTTTTAATGAGATATATATATTCTCTCAAAATGTATAAATGTGTTGCACTCTTTTCCTTAGCTTTGGTTTTATCCCACTGGGTTTTTCCTAGCAAGGTTTTTAATGAGGCAATTAATAATATTATACTACAAATCAAGGTTGACGAGAACATTGTACTTTTTTTCCTATACTAGATTTTTTCCTACAGGGTTTTTCTAGTAGAGGTTTTGACGAGGCATATTCTCTCAGCAAGTGTCATCCAAGGAGGACCGTTATAAATTGGATGACCCTTTAACCAAGCTTATGAATGATCACATTGTCAAGCATGACTCTCACATTGAATTGTAACATCAAGCATGATTTCTACATTGAATGTAACTTGTACACTTTACATAACTTGTCTTCAACTCCAATGTACAATCACTTATCCATGTATTGTCATGTAACTTGTAATCATCTCCAATGTACACCAACTCTTCCTTGTATTGTCTATGTTGCTTGTGATGTGTTCTATGACTTGTGGTGTATGTATAACTTGTACACATTGTATAAGTACAATTATCATCATCACCAAATGACCTATATAAAGGGTGTCAACCCCATTGTAATTCACACATCAATGTATGAATGAAATCTCTACAATCTTAAATTCAGATCTCTTCTCTCTTATCTCATCTTCTCTACTTGTTCTAGTAGTTCTTAGTTTATGCATTTTATGCTTAAGTCTATAGCAAGTCCAACTTAAGTTATAGTTGGCTTACAATTTAGTTTACAACATAAATATATATATATATATATATATATATATATATATATATATTTGAGACTTCATCAGGATTTCAAACCTACAACATCTTCAAATCTTACATTTTGACAAGTGGTGTCTCATCTATCTCATTAGAAATAGTTTGGCCATGTTCAATAATATGTGTTAATGTGGTGGTGTTCTATTTCTAATTCAAATTATTGAAATATTGTAAAAGGCAAATTGGCCCCTGAAGTTTATCAAAATATGTATACACACTTTAGTGTATACGTTTAGTATTTCCATATGGAGGATGCTATAATGCCAATCCAAAGTCACATTGAGGTGACAAAGCATGCGGGCCCATATGAAAATAGATGTGCGCAAATATTTCTCGGTACATAACACACAAGGTGTGTATCCCGAGACACACATGAATGGATCTTACGGACACAGATCCATACGCCACGTCATCCGATGTGACTTTGGGTGTGATTTTGGGGTCTCATTGCAACATTTTCTTTTTGATACTTCTTTAACTCAAGTGGATCCCATAATCTTTGACTTTGAACACTTGATCTAAAGTTTTTTTTTATCATATAAATGTTTCTACAAAAACCTTTTTTTAGTGTGTTTGATTGCACGTATAAAGATTTTTTCCTTCAAAACTCATCAACAATATTTTTTAAAATAAATAATAGAAATTTAATATATATATATATATAAATTAATATATATATATATATATAGATATACATATTTTAAAAAATCCCTTGACAACTTAAAATTACAAATCCACCCTTATTATAAATTATATTATCATGTTCTTATTAGAGTTTGACTAGTTTATATCTTTATATAAGACATTGTTGATTCTACGTTGGTATGTGGACCTATCAAAAGACCGATAAATGGTATCTACATAAAAAAATCATATATAATTTATGTAGCTAGTGTTTCTTAATAACTTAATTTTTAATAGGCAAAAATATAATGTTGTATTGCTTTAGTATTTTATTAATTTCTCATATTATATATTTTTTCGTTAAAGGGTGATTATGAACAAAGGTACAATGATTATAGTAGTTGAACATCGATCGAGGTCGTTATATGTTCAAAATCATTTTTCTTAAGATTAACCTTAATTTAAAGTAAAAAAAAAGAAACCCTCAAATTCTTCCACCCTAGTAGATGGGAAATATATTGGTAGAAGAATAACAAATTGGCAATCGTAAGATAATATTTTGCGAGAAGATATTGGTTGTTAGACCCGTTCATGGGTTTAGGTACCCGTTCGTCCCACTCAAGCTCGTGATCAATGGGTAGGGTTGGACAAATTTTCTCAAGCCCAAGCCCACTTAGGCACGATAAAGTTTGGGCTAGACCTGGGCTTACATGATGACCCGTTTAATTAATAAATAATTTAATTATCCAATTCCAAACTCGGACCCAGCGCAGACCCGCGAGGATGCAACATAATAGTCTAGGGCATGCCTACCGAGATATAATTTATAGTTATATTTGTGTGATGTGTTATCTACTTGTTTGTCTTTTAATTAAAATCTAGCATTGCAAATGAATATTTCCATTTTTACCGTGTTTTGTGTGAGTTACAAGTGCGAAAAGTAGCGCCTCGAGATGCATGTAGAATGGGATGGGATGAATGATTGACTTAGGATATGACTTAGTTAATTTAATAAATTTTGTTAGACCTTAGCTTACTGTGTTTGGACCGGTCTATCCTTATTGGCAGTATATTGTCAAAACATGAGTTAAGTTAGTTAGGTAGATGTTGCAATCAAGACGGTGAACTTGACCAAGCAAGATGTCTGAGAGTAGATACAACTAAGAGTAAGACGACAATACGAATTTCAATGAAGATTATAGTATCAAAGTCAGATTTGAAGATGTAGACAAATCTAGAGTCGAAGCAAGAATTGAAACGAGTTGAATATCAAAACAACGCAACTGTCAGTATTAGTCTACAATAGTGAGAAGCTCGATAAAGCAAGCAGAGAACTTTGAGATGGATTAAAAATGCAAAATCCGAGAGAAAGGTGCATAAATGACTGAAGAACTTTATGGAAAAAATGAGTCAAGATTCTTGAAGGAATATAAAACTTAGTTGTTGAACAATGGATGATTCCAATAGGATTTATAAATGGAGACCGAGGAGGTTTTCTGATTTGTATTTTATTTAGGACCGAATCTCGAAACAGTGTAGATAGACTAAGTCTATAGAATTGCCATTGTGTGGATCATCATTTTTTTACTTGAGTCTCGTGAGAACGAGAGATCATTGTAGTGGTTGTATACATTATCAATTTGATTAATTGATTGTTTAGGCTAAGCCTACGCAAAGGAAGATATTCAAGTCTTACTACTATATCAATCCGGTGTTTAGTTTTGATGTATGTTTATTAGTTCATCACTGATTCGTTAAACTCCCCAGTTCCTCTGATTTCCAAAAGTTTAACAAATTTGACAATAAATCCTAAGCTATATTTGGTTTAATGGGCCTAATATGTTAATTTGGTTAAGTTGACATAAATAAAAAGCCTAAGTTAAGCTAATTGTAAGTTGGTTTTAAATGGGACATTGATGTGCCTAGGGATTAAGTATACAACAATCGTAAGACATCCTAATGGAAACTAATAGTGTAGATTGTTTAAACCTAGACTTTAAACTCATATAGAGACTTGAGTAAGAATGTAGTTGAATGGTCAAGATTTAAGCATAGGAAGGTATAAAAACCACACTTAGTGGTCTTCACGCATTCAAAAGCAAAAAGCTTCCTTGGACATAACAAAATCTTAGAGAGCATGTTCAATTGGCCGAAATTGCTGAAGTTGGGTTCTCATTGAAAATCCTAGGAGAAATCTCAATCTTTCAAGCTTCAACTACAAGTATCAACCACATTGGTATTGACCCCATCACTTTCTAATTCAAACTTGTAGAAACTTGGATGCTTATGCAACTTTAAGATGGGGCTTTGATGCAAAATGAATTTCAAATGATTATTTAGAGCAATTCATTGTTTTTGGGTGATTCATACATCATGAGAACAACTCATAGATTTTCGCTTTTTAAAAAAGCTCAAATTGATTTTTTGGGTCTTTGTGTAAATGTGATGTTCAATGTTGAATGCAAGAATTTAATGATAAATCCGATATTAGTATGTTGAATCTGTTGTTGTTTGATGTATGGATTCCCCCACGAGGCAAGGATATGGTCGACGATGAATGGAGAGGAACATTGGAGTGCTCGAAGGAAGGGAATTCATAATTCTAGAATTCTCGCAGCTGGAAATTCTGAGTCCCGACCACATTAGCGCGCTAACTAGGCTAGTTAGCGCGCTTATGAGGTTTTGAGTAGGAATGAATTAGGAATGCATTTAACGCGTTAATGAATCCCATTAACGTGCTAACTAGCATTTTTGTTGATTTTTCCAACAGATGTTCACCTAGGGAGAGTAATTGAACTAAATGGCCTCAAACCAACCAAAACATCTCAGAATGGCTTGAAAACCTGTGTAATAGGGAAGCCTAGACGAGTATCGGAGTGGCGTTTCGAGGCACTAGTGAGGGTTGGCGATCAATTTTTTATGTATGTGTAAGTAAACCCACGACAAATGCTTTTAGAATTCATTTAAATACTTTTCATTTTACCTACTATTTTGCGATTTAATTTACGCCAGTTTTAGGTTGCATTATTTTATTCCCACGAGTGTCGGTATTTAGTTGATGGCGCAGGCTTGACATCTATCCTGACACCTCGTAGATGGCAATCCAAGAGTTATCGTGCGATAAGCACCTTAATAGTGACTATGCGTGAGACTAGTCTCCGCGAGTCCAGTTTTCACGAGAAGGAGTTGACATAAGGCTTGCCTCTGTCACAAGTTTCTTTTGGACACGGGTCGGCAAGAAGTTTAACTTCCATCCATGAGAACCTCTATTCAACTGTGAAGCATTTGGCGAGGAATACCTCGCCAATAGGGACTTCTTGGTTTGGTGAATCCTATCCCCAAAGCTTGACAAACATTCACCACACATGCATTCCGACTTTGCTTATTCATTTGTGATTTATATTCATGCATTCTTTTCCAATTTTACTTTAATTATTCACATGAGTTGTAGTTGTTTTAGTTGGGATTCTTATGAATACTAACCGAGTTTATCTGGGATTTACTCACTAGATTTATCATTGGTTAGATGTAAAATTGTTGATCATACGACGAGCCGGAGGAATGCGGTACTTAGCGATTACCTTTGATCTAGTGAGCTCCCTACTGCTAGTACTTAGAGATGTTTTGTAATTACTTATTGTCTTGTGGGATATCTTGGGAGACTGTTTGTACCCGTTACATATATGATACACTTGTGTACATTTGTTGCCTCTATGATCACATATATGGTATATTTTTGCTGGGTTTCGTAGGTTTGTTATATATGCAAAAATCATAATTTATTTATTTGCATGTCATTATAATGACTTCAACATTTAAGACAACTAAATCGAAATTTTTAACTAAGTTGTAAAAACTTCTGAATAAAGTAAATTTCAAACAACTTCTCATTAAAACTTGAAATTGACTAAGTTTTTTATAAAAGTTAAAGGAAATGGTAGTAGGTCTCATAGGCAATCATGGATAAGCATGCAGTGACGTGGCATAACTTGGTGACGTATTCGACGACATGACGGTGCCTTGTTTGTCTTGAGGCTTAGGGCCGTCACACACTACAAGAAAAATGTGAAATTGCATCAAAACATTGCAACAGATTGAATCTGTTGCTAAACAACAACAAATCAGCAACAATTTTGCATCAAATAGAGCGTTTGACTCGGTTGACCAAAAAGCAACAAATCAGTGACTGATTTGTGACAAAAATTGTGACAAATTGTATTTTGTCACGATCTGTCATTGATTTCTCCGCCAATAATTTCCCGCCCATTTTGTGACAGATCAGCCACAGATCACTACAAAACCTCGTTTGTTGCTGATCTCAGAAGCTAAATCTCGTGAGATCGCTACAGATCACCACATATCAAAATGTCATCGATTCGATCATGTTGATCAGCGACAGATCAAAATCGTCATTGATCAAGAACAAATCAAGAACAGATTGTCGAAATGCAGACTAATCTGTTGCTTGATCCGTCGCTAAACTCACAAACCCCCATTACACGTCATCGCTAATCACGACAAATTCGCAACAAACAGCTTCAAAGAACAGACTCATTCATTTGTTGATCCGCCACTAATTCTTAAATGGTTTTTACAAATTCCAGGGGCTCTCCTCCTCAAATTAAAATATTGTCATGATATTTCAAATTCAAAAAAAATTGTGAAAATTTGTTTAAATTTTGAAAATTTTAAAAAAATTGTGACATAACATAATAAAATATTTTTTCCTTAAAATTTGCACGTACTCTGAATGTAATCATTGTTTTATCCGAGTTGTTTATTTGCAAATGTGAGAGAACAAAAAACGAGCTTGTCACTCAGCGGTGTGGTAAAATGAAGCAACAAGTTTAAAAAATTCATTAAAGAAAGTCTCAGTTATTTTTACGCTTACAAGCATAATATATATATATATATATATATATATATATATATATATATAGTATAAAGTGACTAAGAAATAATTAACTTGCAATAACTAATTAACTTATATATAGTACATTAATTTATATATGTGCTACGTACCTAGCTTTTCAATGTATAATGTTTTGAAATCTGGGCAAGGTACGTACGTATGAGTCTTAGAGGGTCTTGTTTAGATCCGGCTCGAACTTCAATTTGAATATATATGACAGTATTGTACAATTTCAATTCGAATTTAAAAAATTAATATTCGAAATATTTTTTAAATCTCTTCATGATCATTAGTATTATTGCTATGGTTAGAGGTAATTAGTATAGCAGTTTCAATTCTCATAAAAAAAATTATGTATAGTCTATAGTTTGAATTAATTTGAAGATATCTCTCAATTTCAAATGATATATTGACTTGATCATATTGCGCGTTTGTAGATATTCCAAGAGCACTCGAAGATTTTTTATTTATTTATTTATTAGTTATGATATGAACGAGATTTTATTTTATATAGCCAGCAAAAGTAATTAATATGTGCAAAGCGGGAAACAATGTGTTTCCCAAAAATAAAGTTGAGAAATCAAGATTTTCATTAATTCGTGAATTTTCAAGGGATTATGTGCATATCTAATTGTTTCTTCTCCAATCAATTATTTTTTAAATGAAGGTAATTTCCCTCTAATTAAGTTTGTCTTGAATAAATTTTTTTTGTCATCCTACTCTAAATCTAATTAACCTGACCAAATCTCCAAGTTTGTCTTGAATTTTTTCTTTTTTTGTCGAGGTCTCACAGCTAAGATTATTTTATTAAAAGGATTTAAAAAATACACCATGCGCTGCATGATCCCATCCAATGGATCGAGCGCCGACGGTGTTGTTGGGAACTCGCGGTATCGGATAACGGACATGTATCTCCACACCCATGGCCATGACGGACAATCATTCGTAGATCAGAGATCCGCGAAGATTGATGTAAGTAATATGAATTGCATATATGTAACTAGTTCGAGACAACACATATAGCCCATCAATTTAAAAGAAACCAGTAGAGTTAACTATAACTTCATACTATTTATTGCAGGCTGAACTCACTCGGAGATTGGAGGAGATGTCCACCCAGACCCCCGACACATCGATTGACGAGGATGCCGTTTATCTTGAGGTGGTGCCAGAGGTGAAGGGACGTGTATACGGTTTAGGGTCACAAGGTTATCATCGCAGCATATCTTTAGGGGGAGCAAGTTCATCTCGAGGACCGGCGTACGGACTGCATGAGTTGGAAGAGCTCCAGCGGGACCACCAAAGGTTGCAAGAAACATTGCTGAAGGAGCGAATGGAAAGACAAGAACAAATGCAGAGAGACAAGATGGAACGCCAGGAAGAAACTCGAGAGATGCAGGACCGGTTAGCACGTATGGAGGCACTGTTGATGCAACACCTTGGCATTAGGCCCCACGTGCCTCCGACACCGCGGACTCCACCATCACCAGGAACAGAGCGTTCTGGTCCTCAGAGTGACGACCACCCTGGTCATTTGACGACTGAGATAACACCTTCTCAGTCTGCGCACCCGCATGACCACCGATCTGGGCATTGGACCTCTCCACATAGAAGGATGTCTGAGGATCAACGTCATCTTTTGGATGATCATGATGAGTTTATGGAGCAACTTATGCCGCCTCCGCGACCACCGCCACGGGAAGAGTGATTAGATGTCCTATCTTGTTTAATGGTAAACTGTTATTCTCGAGTAATATATATCTTCACATTTTTTTTCCTTCTAATGTAGTCGATGTGATTGCTTCATTTTGCAGGTGTGTGCACCGGTGCCGTTTGATATGGGTGTTGCATAAGGAGGCAAACTTACCTCACCAATTGGGTTGCAAGTTTCAGAGATTCCTTTGGTATGTAACCTCCTGCCATTTATTTTATTCACAAAATATCTTACCCACATGTGAGGCCTTAAAATAAAAGAGTTTGATCCATGTCCCCAAGCCCAACTAATTTAGAATCGAGTCCTTGTTGTTGTCTATGTTTATAAATTGATCTAATTTTTTCCTACTCATTTGCTTTAATGGGAGGTAGAATGTTTGTTTATAACCATTAGGTGTCTAAATGCATGTTACTTTGTGGAAGACATTATTGAAGTCAATTATTTTTGAATGAATGGTTGAAATTTGGTCTTAAAAAATATATATTTTTATGTTTATTAGATTAACTTTGTCTTCCAATGTATAACGATCTCATTCGAGTATATTTGCAACACTACAAGAACAACATAAATTGGAACCATATATAATATATTGTTTTCCTCTTAATTAATTTCTTTCAGAGTATATATCCATTGCAATAGAGTGGTGAATTAGAAAATATGAATTCGATTTGTATTATCAAAGAAGAATATGAATTTTATTAATGTCATTGACTTCTTCTGTTGTGTGTGTATAGTAATTGACAATAAATTACGTTTGGTAGTCGTTGTCACTGACGACTAGGTAGTCAGGGTGCGCACCTACTGAGTTCATTATGTTTGGTGTGGTTTTGATCATGGATGTTGGAGGTGTTCTGTTGATGTGGGGAACTTATCTATTATTAATTGTACTGAATAACGGAGTATTGATCGTTATTTTATTAGCAGAGGAGCAAATAGCAGCTAACCATAAAAATAATTCGAGTAGAAGTGCCATGTGTAGTTTGCTTGAGAATATTATTATTACCATGGGATGAGGGAGGTCCACCACCGGCCTACACTTTCAAAAGAGGATATGCTCGCTGTGACTTGACCTATGATACTAAGGCCATTATATTGAAAATTAATAATTAAGAAGAGAACACACAAGTATGTATACACACAAACAGATACAAAGCAACAGCAAGTGTGTGCACATTTTTACACACTTGCTCCATTATACACCAATTAATTACAAGCCCACTTGTAAATTTTTCTTAGATTAATAGTTACATATTTTCAGATTTGCAAATTTTTCTTAGATTTGTTCTCAAGTCATTGAATTTTTGCAATTTTTAACTGTTTTGAGTTTTTAGAATGATTCATTTGTGGGTTGCATAGTTTCTTCTCTTATGTTTTTAACATGAATGAATGTACAAGAGGAAAAAAATTTATAAAATGCATGGAATGTCATGTATGAAAGTTCTTTCACTCCCTTTTGAGTTGGAAATTTTTATGTGTGTCACTGTGTGCGATCTTTTATGTATGAGGTCAATGACCAAGGCCTAATTTTATGATTTTCTCATTTGTGTTTCAATATTTTGATTGCATTTTCAATATTGTTAAAGTTATTCCTATTCATTTTCAGGATTTGGATGACACACGCACTCCTGGCCCTATAAATTGTATAGTGTCTATCTTGTATTGGTGACACATTTGGGTAAGAGTGTGAGATTGACATTGTAGATATATATGTAATTTAATTTGTGTAGTATTTTGTATTTTTGGGATAATGTTCATCTAGTAGTATATAGTATACTACTAGTTAATTATGAAATATTATTCTTCACATTTTGTAGATATTTTTTTGATACTTTCTTATTACAAACAATTTCTCAATTTAAATTTTGATTGCAGCAGGAAATTTATTTTTTTTCCCAGTTTTTACTGCTGCAGTAATTCCATTTACTATTTACAGTATAATGTAATTTTTTAAAAAATTACCATTCCAAATCAAGAACATACATAAAGTCTCATGTCTTGATTTGCAACAGATCGCAACAAATTGCGATTTTTTTGTTGATCAGGCAAATCAACAACAAATTTGTTTTATTGATTGTGCAAATCAAATGACAGATGACAGAAGATTAAAGTTGTTGCCATTTGATCTACAATCAACAAAAAGTCGTGTTTATGTTGATTGTGCAAATCAAGAACGAGACTTTGTCTGTTGCTGATTTGCAACAGATTTGCAACAAAATCACATTTTTCAAACTGCAACAGATTTTTTCGTTGTTTGCTCAAGAACAGATTTGTCACAAATTGTTATTTAACAAAGAACAGAACCTAAATCTGTTGCTAACTTCAATCTGCGACAAGGAGTTTAGCAACACCTATAATCTGTTGCTGATCTGTTGCAAAGTGGCTTAGCAACAAATCCGTACCAATTCAGCAACAGATTAGTTTGTTGCTGTTTAATTTTTTTCTTGTAGTGACAATTGGTATCAGAGCGTAGGTTCAAGGAAATCTAGGGAAAAGTTTAGGGAACTCGAATAACACTTAACAAACAAACTTAAAAGTGAAAACCTTAAAACTCGACATAAAACTTTAGTTAGGAAGTATGAGTGAGGTGGGTATTATTAGGGCTTATACATTACACATTTTGATGTAATAGTATATACGCGTATATGAGGCTAATCTGGATGCACCTTCGCCATTGCATATACATTATCGACGGACAGTCAACTCTGCCTGCTACTGATAGGGGTTAAACGAGCGACCAGACTCTAGCCATTGCGACTGATCAGAGCATATTTGACAGATTCACGAGTTACGGCCTATAGCTCGCACAATTGATAAAGTTGATTTGCACATAATTAGCAGCAATCACGAGCCTTATTGCTACATGTACACTGAGCACTCCGGAGAAGATCATCTTCCCGATCGTTTGGGACACCAAAGTTACGATAGTAATGGCTGATATACCGGTTACTACTACCAGTCTGCTACCATTACAGAGATTATTACTAGGATTAATGCACCGATTGAGATCACTATACTATTAGTGACACCGACATTGACCCAGGCTCATGAGATCACCTTCTAGACTTCCTTATCAGTTGAGGCAAAGCTGATTAAGGAATTTGTCAATTTCGAACCAGGTTATTACTATGGAGGCAGAGACCCCGAGGCGGCAGGGAAGTACGTTCTCTCGCACGAGAAACTCCATGGACTGTTGAGGATCTACAATAATATTAGGGCCATGATCTCATGTTACATGTTATGCGAAGAGGCCATAGTATGGTGGACAACACACACATTCGCCCACAGTGAGTTGACCATATAGGCAGAGTTATGTAGAGTTTTTTATGATCAATCCATCCCTCCAAAGATACAGCTGAGACTGAGATATGAGTTTTTCGAGGTTGAGGCAGGTCAGCCAAACCGTCATACAGTACTTGGAGAGGTTTTGATACCTACTAAAGTTTGCCTTATATGCCGCTTGGACTGAGAGACTACAAGGCCATTACTTCGCCAAAGGACTCGGGCTAGAGATAACAAGTGCCATGGTGTCTATAGGAGCCTGGAGTTTACAGGAAATATATGAGAGGGCGTTGGCGCATGAGACGTATCTGATGACGTTCGACAATGATCCCACTTCAGCATTTAAAGGACAATCCAGACAGGGTAGGTCTAAGATGAAAGGTAAGAGGAGCCAACACTAAAGGGATCATGATAGTCAAAGGCGCAAACATGAAGATTGTCATGGGGTCGTTGTCCATGAAGTTGTACCTACAACCACTTAACAACATATGAAAGTTCCAAAGGCAAAGCCGCATAGATGGACGCAAGGTTAAAACTAGATAAGCAGATACATGGGTCAGCAGGGTCTGACCCAGGGGGCCAGTGGATAGGGTCAGTGCTTTGGACACATGTAGAAACAACAAATTACATGTTTTCGATGCGGGCAGCAGGGGCACTATGTGACGACCCAAAAATCATAAACACCCATCCCAAAAGTAATTTAGTAATTTCGTAAACCCTACACTAAACAGGTTGCGCTATATAAATTTAATTGTAAACCCTAGCCCCCTTTTGTGCACAGACAAAAATTGAGAGAGAAACAGAAATGTGACTTTTTTTTGGGAATCATGGTGGGTGCGATTCTTTGAAGCCAAATATACCTGCATTAAAGGTAAACCCATTTTTTTTACTCTCTAAACAAATCATAAACTTGTGTTTACTTCAATAATGGTGGATAATTTCTTCTTTTAATTTTCAATTGGTGAAAATTTGGTGGAGAACCCCAAGGGGACGGCGCCGTCGGCACCGTGTAACATGCTCACAACTGAATGATTGTGAGCACGGGAGGAGGGGGAGGTCACTGCATGTAGGGGCTATTTTGGCCCCTGGACAATAAAAATAAAATACATATATATATATATATATATATAATAAAAATAAACTAAAACATTGTATATATGATTTATGATATATATGTTGGACTAAGTGTTTCATCGCTTAAAATCCATTCCGAGATTTTGATGGCAACAAATAACATGAAATGGTACTAACATGTTTGTCAAGTATTTCAGTGCAATCCATCATTGTTAGAACTTATAAGTTCAAAGGCTACAACTGAACTCAAGTTACCAATGAATTCGAGTTCAAATGAAATGGATAAAATGGAAGAAATAAGACTTGAAGAGCTCGTAATTTGATCAAGGTAAGGAAAGGCACTGGAAAGCATATATGGAGTTATGTACATCAATTGCAAACACAACCCATCATTGTTAGAACTCACAAGTCTAAAGGCTACCAACGATTTCGAGTTACCAACGAATTCACGTTCAAATGGAATGGATAAAATGGAAGAAATAAGTCTTAAAGATCTCGTAATTTAATCAAGGCAAGGAAAGGCACCGAAAATCATATATGGAGCTATGTACATCAATTGTAAGGTATAAGAAGTTCAACAACATGAGCCAAATGCATTAGATTCATGCATTTCACAAATTTCATGTTTTCAAGAACTTAAATTTATGCATTTCATAATTTTACAATCCGTGATTTATAAAACATTTTGAATCATGCAAATGAGTTGTATGACATGAACTTGAGGTGTGCATATTGTTGGTTTTGATTTTGGATGCACCGATATCAGTTTAGACAAGTCTTCAATTTACTTTAAAACTATTTGTAGAAAAGCCCCTTTGCACTTCATGAAATCGGGATATTCCATTTTCAGTGTTTGTGAAAACATCCGTACAACCCAAATGGGTTCTATGACCCATAATAAACATGTCTAACATATTTTAAGAGGTTTGGTAGGGTCAAGGATGCGATAGGGGGTCGCTAACTTAAGGGCTAAAAATATTTATTTTTAGGCCCTTACTGTTTAGCGCGCTAATGGCATCATTAGCATGTTACCTGTGGAGTTAATGCGCTAATGAGATTCGTTAGCGCACCAACTGAGAGATTAGCGCACTTGCACTCTAGAATCTAGTGTGCTAATTGCTTTTCTAATAGCTTTTAAAAGTGAAACATCTACACCTATAATTTAACTTCGTGGATTGTTTTGGACTCTTGGATCACTACAATGGCTACAAACAGTAAAAAAGGTATGGAAAGAACCTTATAAACACTTAGAACATGTTTTTGATTAAAACAACTCATAAATACACAAAAGAGCAATAAAATGGAGTTTTAGCATAAAAAGGTGAAGAAAAAATACACACACTCACTTGAGGGCTAATCTTATGCAAACCAAGTGAGGCGAAAATAAGTGTTCTAGAGTCCTCAACGCGCTGTCCAAATCTATCTAAACCATCATCACATTTTGGGTTATAAGATTACATCTTTCCCTACACTATTTGTGCTCAATCTATAGCTTTTGTCAACGATTTGTGTGAGAACCATATGTGAATGATTTGAACATATTTATATAGTATGTTGAGCCTAATATCATGTCTAGATAAGACTTAGAACAAAATTGCACCTATTGAGCCAAAATTTGAATCACTTGTGTACGCAAAAATTGAAAAACACATAAAACCTAACTTATTCTTATAGTGGTTGTTTTTCTTTGAAGTGTCTGTGTGACACCACCAAAAAGGGTTTTGAACTTAATCTTGAATTTTGTTAAACCCAAAGTTGAGAGTGCATTTACTCGAGCTTAATTGTGATTTCTCAAAGTGCGTCGAATTGACTTGAAACCTAATTATGCTTAATTTATATTCGCGTTTGTGGTTTCATACTTGTGTTGTTTTGACAACATATTTACAAGGTTTTTCGTTCTTAAACTTTATTTATTTGAGACCGGAGATTTTGGTTGCATTACTTTAGCTTAATTGTGATCTTTCATGTGTACATTGAATTGACTTGAAACCTAATTGCGATTAATTTATATTCATTTGTTTGATTTCGTGTTTATTTTTTTTTGACAACATACTCACAAGGGTTTCGTTCTTAATATTAATCTTTTTGTGACCCTACATATTGATTGCACAACTTGAGCTTAAACTTGCATTTTACATTTGAGTATCAATTAGCCATTCTTTGGAATCAACTTGAGCTTAATTTATACTCTTCTATGTTGGTTTCAATCTCGAGAGTTAGCCTATAAAAGTTGATTTACAAGGCATCTCAATTGGTAAAGTTTCACTTGCATTACTTCATCTTAGGATTACGTTGGGCTTGTGAGAGGAGAGCATCTTATATCGCTTTATTTATTGTAAGCGACAAATAATTGTTAATTTGTAAAGCTTATAAGGTCTCTTAGTGAATAGACCAAGTTGTGAGTCCTATTGGTATATAGGATATATTATAAGCCTATCAGGAAATAGGCAAGGTAAAGTCCTAGTTGCATCTAGGCAAGTCAAATTCCTAGTTGAGACTAGGTGGTTGTAAAAGCTTATGGGCTTAGGGTTGTTCACTTATTGGAATATAAGTGTTGGTTCAAAATCCTAACCGGGGAGGTTAGGTAGTGGATGTAGATCTGAGAGATTGAACTACTATAAATCTATTGTGTACTTCCATCTCTTCTACCCCCTTCTCCTAATGTAGCATTTCACTTACTTGAACCATTCCGCTACATCACTATTGCAATCACTAATATATGCGCTCATCTAAATAAACTTTTGAAGTGAAATTAGGAGATAAGCAATGAAATCACACCCAATCCACCCCCTCTTGGGTGACCTTCAATATAATAGAAATGCAAACAAAATTCGTGGATTTCGAGACGTACTACCGCACCTTGACAAGGGTTCTCGACAACATGAAACCTGCGGGATCCATACTAGTGGGACCTCCAAAGTAAATTTAATGATAAATTAGAATATAAAATGCGACTTGTTGTTGATGTGATGTATCTTAACTTGTATAGACTCGTGAAACGATTCACATAGAACCCTGCACGCACAAGGATTGGGAGTGGATATCGTGGCGAGTCGGGGTAAATGGGGAGCTTCCCTCATGTACCAAATATGACATGTTATTAGATAATTAAGATTGATGATTTGAGATTTAAGACTTGAGAATAGGTTGCATTATGCTATTGACTTGATTTTACTTATCTATGGGTTGTATATGTGTTGCACAAAAAAATTGGTATTTACTTCTCTTGGACAAGGAGATTGAATTAGCTACTCCTGAGTAAGGAGTTGGATGACCCTCTCCTAATTAAGGAGTTAGGATTACCCCTCATGGCTAAGGAGATGGGATTAAATTACTAAGGACATGAGATGTAATAAACTTCTCATGAAAACTCTAAGTGATCTTGGTGCATATATCGCCGACGGCTTGGACGAACTTACTGTTGGTTTGATAGGAACATTGAGGGGACACAATGGCCATTGTGTTGACTAGTGATCTTCATCACCTCGAGAGTAGGGGAATCGGTCACCAGAATTAAGTTAATAACTTGTATGCATTGAATGAAACAACGACTTATGATTATTATTATTCTTTTATATATATCTCTTGCGAGCCCTTACGCATGAATGCTTTAATTTCATTTATGATTTCAAACCTCTTGCTATTATGGTTTAATGAATCTTGGAACTTATCTTAAATGAATTGAATGAATGTTTTACATTGAATTATAAATATGAATTGTATTTCCATGCTTTCTACTAAATACTTGATGATTTGATTTCAACTCCATGGTAGATCTTGCATTTTTATTAAGTAGTACTTGTGTGTTTGATGCTTGAGTGAGATTTTCCTCTTATTAAGCTCCGTTGCCCCTTTTAGCTTACCCTACTTACTATCCAGGTACAACCACATCTGCTTTAGACCGCGATAAGGGAAAGGAGATACCTTGAAGTTTTCCCTTGCATTGTGAGCCTCATGTGCTCTTATTATCTAGTTATTTGATTTTGAGGATTTATAAATTTGGGTTGTAATTTAAGATTTGTTGGGTAGTTTGAACAATTTATTGTCATAATTAGAACGTATGGAAGTCTTTTGGGATATCGTGAATTGAATTGATTTTTGAAAACCCAGTTCATGGATCTTACTTTAATAGCTTTATGGATATTCTATTTCCTTGATTCCATATTAATTATCCATTTGTATAGCCATCATCTTTATGCAGGTTTTGTTTAGGCAAGCCAAGCCATTGCTCGGGCCTGGTTCAGGTACTTGTGCTTGGGTAATGGTTTGGGTCGGGCGACTTGACCCTAGGTCGGGGGAGGGTCGTCACGGTTGGTATCAGAGACTAGGATTAGAACTTAGAGAAATGTTAGGTTAGTGAAACATAAGTATGTAGAGCCTTTAAGTATAAAGGTCTAGTTTAAGTCGAACAAATCAATGGTAAGAGGCATTAGTTCAAGTCGACTTAATGGGCACAAAATACCAATCCTAGGATGACAAAGGGATTGAAACATGAAATAAAATATTGGTATGATGTTATTTGCATTGTGTTGTAATATTAATAATGTTTAGATATTCTTGCTTATTTTCCTATTTTGTAGGACTAATTCCTCTTTATTGCTGCTCAGTGCACTATAAGTAACCTTGGGGGGTCTTCCTACAACTTGAGGGAAACTCGGGAAAGAGAAGAAAGACAATGGTGCAGCCAGATAAAACAATGCATATCTGCTATGACTGAGACACACTAGAAGGACATTTAGGACTTAACTTCTGTATAGGACCAAAGGTTAGCTGAGCTAGCCTAGTTTTAAGAAAGAAATATGACACGTATTTAGGAACTATTGCATAATAAGAGGAATACTAGACCATTAGAGCAGGCATCCTTGGGATTAGGGACAAATCCTCCATTAACACTCGTATATGAGGACTATACCGTGGATGTGGGAGACGATTCTATCACCGTCGCAGCTGCAGCGGCCGTACCTACAGTCGATGAAGATAATGATGCATGCTGAAGGGGCAGGATACAGAATGCATGAAACAGGATGTAGCACACTTCTACGGGGACCCTGATCCTATTGAGGCAGAAGCTTAGATACTGAATATGGAAAAAAAGGAAATATACTCTGGGCATTGACGAGAGGACTATGGTGCCATTGGTGGCCTTCTTACTGGAATACAAGGCGCATAAGTGGTGGTTGTTTGTGTTAAGAACTCGAGGACCAAACATGAGTTGGCTTCAGTTTAAGCATTTGTCCTATGATGAGTGGTTCCTGAAGACCTTCAAGGCAGACAAGATCAGAGAGTTCCTTTGCTTGGTATAAGGCAACATGAGCGTGGCCGAATACGTGTCAAGATTCAATGAGCTAGTGGAGTTCGCTTATGAGTATGTTACATTCGAGGAAACTCTTAGGAGACGATTCATCGATGGTTTGAGGAGACACATACGTTATATGGTAGAAGCATCAGGATCGAAGATATACCAGCATGCTTACCATTGGGCACTCGATTGTGAGTTAGTGTCTCTTGATGATGGTATGCATTTTCAGGCAGGGTTCGATCTGTATAGTCAATGCAAATGCAGTTTCGACACTTATCAGAAAAGTAATGGAGGAAATTTCAAAAAGTACAGATATGGAGGATCATTGGGTTGCCATGCACTCCCTAATGCAGCTTTAGGGACCCCTACGCATTCACATGCCCCTGCGCCTTTGATTACTCATAGCGTGACATTTAGGCCACCACATACATCGATGCAAATACAACAGACCGAGGGTGGAGGGCCGACACTAAGTGCATCCGCGAGTGTTGCGTAACCACCTCCAAATTAATAGAAGTGGCTTATAAAATGTTTCTAGTGTGGGGAAGCAGGACATTATAAGAGCACATGCCCTAACTCACCACTATCGGAGAGGAGTGTAGCTCCGGTTGCCCAAGGGGGAGTCCATGTAGTAGCTGAGCATGACCAAGAGACTTTGCGATGGGTAGTTGCAGGTACATGCTTTGATTTTGGTGATGAAACCAACATGCATTATTCAATTTGAAATCTATCATTTCACTATTATCAGGAAACCAAAAATTTGGTATGTTATGGCTGGATGGGCCAGAGCAAAACTCTACAAAAAAATACTATCATCAATGGAATTTGTATGATCTCACAAATAGTGGATAGAATACTAAAATTGGGGATTCCCCAAACAAAGAATACATTAAAAATGAGCATTAAGTGCATAACATATCGATATAAGTAGATCTAGTGATTTTAATTTAAAAGAGATGCACATCATGGAAGGTGGCACATCGAGGATTATCAAGTTACTAAAATTGAGGATATCAAAATGTTATAACTTCTTTCGAAATAAGTTTGGTTTATTAGATTGTACTACAAAATATAAATGAACTAAGTTAGTACGACTTGGAGAGCATATCTTACAGCTAGAAATACTCTAATGAGTCAAATGATAATCAACTCAATGATATACATATTATAAAAATTGAGGATACCCAATTAAAAGCATGGTCTTGGTATGATGGTCCAGTGTTAGACATGTGGATTGACAACCGTTAAGTCAAGTGGAACCTAATCTGGTCATAAATGGACGATTTGAAAAGAAAAAAAAGTAGAGAAAGAAATAAAGTAACTAGTGCCACCTAATCTAAGTTATGATAATAAAACCCTTAAAATTGGGGATCCTAATATAGGATTGATTTTTGGAAGTTCTAGCATAATTACTCCAATATAGCTAGCTCTTTTTGGTACTTGAATATTTCCCGATTGTTCTGGTCCATTTACCGTTATTACTTCTATAACATAGTAGCTAAATAATCCCAACATATTGAAAGACGAATAAATAAATAGGTGGTATGGTGGATTGCAAATCCAAAAGAGACAGTGAACACTACAATAGCATTTCATAGCCATGAGACTTGCAAGGGGGTGTAACCTGCCCGAAAGCCTAAATTTTAATGATATTGATAACACTATGAAAATTAATGAAATCGCTGGTAGTAAGTGATTTGAAATTTCTCAATAATAGTGACCGTTACTTTCAAACTAAAATATAAAAGTCAAGACACTTTATTTCTCAGTGAGAGAAAGTTTTAAACAAGTTGTAAGAGTTAAGAGTTAGCTTAGAAAGGTAAGAAAAGGCGTTTGTTCACCGAATGTAAACATGAATAAGCCAAATAAATTTAAAACGACAGCAGGATTGTGAGAGTTGACTCAAAAGATAAAATCTACAACAATAAATGTGGATAAATGTATGTTAACATTGATGTTAAGGTATTATTCTCGAGAGAATACTTGACATGCTTATTTGTAGACTTCACAGATGAGTCATAAAGACATGGAAAGTCATTCGTTGATATGTAACCAAGATGATGACATAGTTGGTGTGCTAGTGCTCATACTATAGCAGGTAGCTATCCTTGTTCCTACTGGTAGTTGGTAGTATGGTTTTGTTGCTGGATACATAGAGATATTTATGACACAGATGAGTACCAAATCAAATCTCAGTAGGTTTTTGACTACTTGTTGGTGGAACACTTAGGTGTCCATTGCGATTTCGGTGGAATGCACAAGGGAATACCCAGATACGTGTGATAATATGAAGGCTTGGTGGGTAGCTAAAACTTAATGACTATATTAAGACCTATACAAAGTAAGCCTCACGAGTTCTGCCCGGTAGGATGGAAAATAAGAATGTTGGGAAATTGGAGTCAAGGGTAAATTTTATTTCACGCGAGGTTCGACAGATTTTGCAGGTTTGGATTTGCATTAGTTTAAAAAAAGGTCGTAAAAGAAATCGTTATGAATGGACACGTCGTGCTACGGGTGTACTTTACTTTTACTTTTGAGGAAGAAAGTTATGAAAATTGGGGATGTGTGATGACCCAAAAATCATAGACACCTATCCCAGGGATAATTTAGTAATTTTGTAAATCTTACACTAAATTGGTCTTACTATATAAATTTAATTGTGAACCCTTGCCCTTTTTTGTGCACATACAAAAATTGAGAGAGAAAGGGAGATGAGACTTTTGTTTGGGGAATCATGGTGGGTGCGAGGCTATGAAGCCAATGAGACCTCCATTGAAGGTAAGTCCACTTTCTTTAATTGTCTAAATGAATCACAAACTTGTGTTTACTTCAATAATGGTAGATAATTTATTCTTTTGATTTTAAATTAGTGAAATTTTGGTGGAGAACCCCAAGGGGATGATGCCTTCGGCATCGTCGGAGAAAGAGGATTTAAGGCGGCGAACCCACCATCACCGGAGTTGAGTGGCGGCGGTGGACCACTACCACTAAAAGAGGAAATGCCTCCACTGGGAGGCCCCCATGTGAACCGAGGGAGGTCAAGGGCATTTTTACCCTTGGCCACCCCCAACCAAATGCCAAAATGGTCTCCGGACCAAAAAAAAAAAAATACATATATATGATAATAATAAAAATAAACTAAAACATTATATATGATATAAGATATAGATATATAATAGAAATAGATAGAATTAAAAAAATAGAAACGAAATTTATGGACTTCGAGACGCATTACCATACTTCGACGAGGGTTCTTGACAACGCGAAACCCGAGGGACCCTTACTAATGGGACCTCCTAAATAAATTTAATGGTAAATTGGAATTTAAAATATGAATTGTCATTGATTTGACGTATATTAAGATTTATGATTTGAAATTCAAGACTTGGGAATGGGTTGCATTATGCTACTGACTTGATTTTGCTTATCTATAGGTTGTATATGTGTTGCACAAAAAAAAATTGGTATTTCCTTCTCCTGGACTAGGAGATTGAATTACCTACTCCTGGGTAACGGGTTGGATGACCTTTTCTTGGGTAAGGAGTTGGGATTACCCTTCCTGGCTAAGGAGATGAGGTTAAATTACTAAGGACGTGAGCGGTAGTAATCTTCTCATGAAAACTCTAAGTGATCTCGATCACATATCGGCGATGGTTTGGACAAACTTACTACTAGTTTGATGAGACCATTGAAGGGACACAATGGCCATTGTGTTGACTAGTGATCTTCATCACCTCGAGAGTAGGGGAATTGGTCATCGGAATCAAGTCAATAACTTTTATGCATTGAATGGAACAACGACTTATGATTATTATTATTCTTGTATATATATATATCTCTTATGAGCCCTATGCATGAATGCTTTAATTTCATTTATGATTTTCAAACTCTTATTATTATGGTTTAATGAATCTTGGAACTTGTCTTAAATAAATTGAATGAATGTTTTACATTGAATTATAGATATAAATCGTATTTCCATGCTTTCTACTAAATGTTTGATGACTTGATTTCAACTCCATGTTAGATCTTGCATTTTTATTAAGTAGTACTTGCGTGTTTGATGTTTGAGCAAGGTTTTCTTCTTATTAAGCTCTGTTGCCCGTTTTAGCTAACACCACTTACTCTCCAAATACAATCACATCTGCTTTAGATCGCGACAAGGGAAAGAAGATAGCTTGAAGTCTTCATTTGCATTGTGAGCCTTGTGTGCTCCTATTATCTAGTTATTTGATTTTGAGAACTTATGAATTTGGGTTGTAACTTAAGACTTGCTAGGTAGTTTGAACAATTCATTCTTGTAATTAGAATTTGTGAAAGCCTTTTAGGATATCATGAATTGAATAGACTTTTGAAAACCCAGTTAATGGATCTTACTTTAATATCTTTATGGATATTCTATTTCCTTGATCCGCATTTATTATCCATTTATCTAGCAATTTCCTTTATACAGGTTTTGTTTACGTGAACCAAGCCGTTGCACAGGCCCAATTTAGGTACTTAGGCTTGGGTAATGGTTTGGGTTGGATGACTTGACCTTAGGTCGGGGGAGGATTGTCACAGTGAGTGTGTCAGGGACTCAATGCCGCCAGTTGCAGCTCCGCCGATGCAGAACAAAAAGCAGTTGCACGCAATGGCTGAGACAAACATTGGTGTATCACAATAGCTCACTGATGGTACATTATCTATTTGCGAACATTGCATGCATGTTTTGGTTGGTTCTGATTCTACCTGGTCGATTATTTCAAAATGGATGGTCAAAGAGTTGGGTTTGACATTAGAGAGCGTTTACATATACCTTATTCTTAGCATGGCCGTTGGGGATAAGATATATCCTATTAGATATGTAGGGATTACACAGTCGAGTTTAGTGGTCACTAGTTACCAATAGATCTCCAAGTTTTAGATTATGTAGAGTTTGATTATGCGACGATCACGAATTTTGCTTAGATTTCATATATCATGAAAAAATGCAGGTCATATTATGGAACATATTTATGTAGAGTGTTTGGAAGCATAGCTAGGGAAGTCAATGCTAGATGTATAGGAGATGAACGTTGTTGAGTGGGTTGGGGGATAAAAACTCGACGACAAACAAGGTTGAGCACTGTGAACCTGGGGCAAGGCACGATAAGTTAGTCGTGTTTATTTATGACCTTAAAAAGGTTGGGTGTTTTACGAGTGAAAGAAAACAAAATGCAACTAATAATGTCTGATAATACTTCCCCATGATCGGGTACATGATTGGATAGGGATGTAAACATAAGATTATAGGTCATATAGTTGCTAGCATGTGTGGCGAAAGAGTGAAGGTATCGCCACAAAGGATCTTCACCCGTGTCAGTTTTGGAATGCACCAATATATCTCGATATGACACTACGCCTCCCAAATTTAGGTATAAAGGTTAGTGTGAATGTCCAGGACACCCAATAGTATTTAGTGATCTATGGAGGAAGTCTTTTTTATGTAAAAAGCTTGAAACATGAACTTTAGTCTTGGATGATTAAATTGTTATAGAGGCTTTGTAGTATAGAATATATTAGGTTTTCTACGATATTAGAGGATACCAAAAGGTTCAGTTAGGATAGAGCCTCGAGATACGCAAGATGACATAAGAAGGGATCAAACACATATGCCAATGTTCTAAACTGTTGGGCAAGCAATTGAGAAAGACTTAGGTCAAAACTGAGAGAAGTCAAAACTATAGGATCAACACCCTAACAGTGTAGAAGATTCTTACCACTTCAGGGCCAACATAGGTCTGAATTTTAAGGGGATTTGCAATCGAGACCTAGCTAACAGACTTAGTCAGACTATGAGGGACTTCGTGTTCAAGTGAGTATGCCAAGTCTTAATTTGATCAGACGTATCTCCTTAAATTTAAATTTCGGGAGGGATTTTTTCTCGATTGGAAAAGTTGTGACAAGCTGAATTTAATTAAACCATGTGCTGTTTAAATCATTAGGATTAGCGAACCATAATTAGAGCTGACATGTAAATCTTGGGTAAGACTTCATGTCAGAACCCGCTTAATTAGGGCATCTGACCAGCCTAGATTACCATTATCCCTTGATAATCTAGCAATCTTGATTTCACCATCAATAAATAATTCAGAATCTATCTAAATAATTATCAAATATGTTTCTTTATTAACGACAAATGATTCAAAAGTGAATCTAAAACCTCAAAATTCAATTGGATTGATTACATTATCCTTAAAATCCAGTAAAAATTTTTTGACCGCGCCTCCTTTGTTTTTAAGCCTATACCGAAAAACCCAGCCTTCAGAAATCTTCAACAAAACCTGCTCAGCTTGGTGGAAATGCCGAAAGACTCACAATCCACCCCATAACAATATATTGCATTCACAAAATTATTTATTCATTCCAACCTATCTCAGGTTTTGAAAATCATCGAACCATTATTACCTTAGCTCTGCAAAATTCTTATTCATCCCAAAACTACTACAACCGCTCTAAAGAAGCTCTTAACCACACACGAACACAAAAACACATTTATACAATATATTATATTAAAAAAAATATATATATACATAGCAAGAAAGAACTGAGCAAGTCATAAATAGTTGAAAAACTTTCCTTTTTCTCTTATCGCCGCTAGAATCTGTCATTATCCAATTATTTATTGGTCATGATTCAAGTGAAATCATATCACGATGTAGGGTGGTATACAATGCTGCACAAATAAACCGGGCGAAAATCGGACATAGGGAGCTTCACGAGCGAAAGAGGGTTTTGAGGGGTTTAGGTAAAAACAGATTGTAAATATTCTATTGAATGAATGTTGAAAGAAACGAATGATTTGTTTTTTATTTTTATTTATATATTAAACCTCGGCTACTTGTCAACAGCTTAATTTCTTTTCATCTATTAATTCTCGAAATCCCTATTTTAAGGTGTTTTAACTTTCAGTGCTCATTTTCAATCCGATTTTTTAACAAATCGAGCTAAACTCTCGAAAAAATAGTCAAATTCCATAAAACTTCCATAACACTGATTTAATCATACCAAAAATCTTGAAAATCTTAACTTTATTCATGACGTACTAAAAATCTTTGGATCAATCCTCTTGTTATACTTAACCAAACTTGCATCAATTTGGACCCAATCTCAACCTCGACTACAGTTAATCAACACAAAACTTGAAACAAGATGTCCCATGAACTTCGTTCTCATTTCACACTACCTCTAATCCTGACTTACGTGCAAATTGAGGCTAAAATCCCCACGTTAGCTCGTTAAATTCATGTAAAGTTCAAAACTCGAATTTTAAAACTTAATCACAATTATTTTTTTGCAAAACTCGAAATGATAGTTCGGTCAACATTTGATTTTCTTGGCACTCATTTGGACACTTATATCGTGACAAAACCCCATAAAATTTTGAGTTTATTTGATAACTTGAATTTCAGAAAATAACATAATATATAGTACACAACACTAGATATACATCACACAAAAGTAAAATTACTAGTATATCTCATTTCACTATCTTTAGACTTTGACTCTCAACTTAAACCATAATTAGTCACCATTAATCCTTGATTAGCCGCAATTATCAGTTTTAAAATTTTTGAGATTTGACAATATTCCTAACTAATAAAATATTTTCCTCAAAATTAAAATTAAAACCAAATCTACCAGGACTAAAAGAGATCTAGAAAATGCTTTCTCATATACGCCTCTCAGTCCCAAGTCATGTCCAAGTCACCATGAAACTGCCACTTAACAAAACAAGTGGAGTTTCTTTATTTTCAAACTTCTGGACCTTCTTATACATATCGAAATAAGTTGCTAATTATATGGCACATCACCCTATAAATTGAACTGATTCCATTTAACTATGAGATGAGAATCAGTTTCCTTATTTTTTAGTATAAACACATGCAATACACCATAAAATTCGGCTAACTAAGGCGGTAATGCAAGTCTATAAGCAACCTTTCTAGTCTGTTTCACAATCTCAAATTGTCCTATATACCTTGGAGTCAGATTTCTTTTCAGTCCAAACCTGTAATGGCCATTGCGAGGGGAGACTTCCAAATAAACCTAATCTCCGTTACTATATTCAATGACTTGGTGATAGAGAACATAATAACTTTTGTGCCTTTCTTGAACCATTTTCAATCTTAGACAAATTTGTTGAACAACCTTAGTGTGTTCTCCGACAATTTGTGACCCCAACTCCGCCTAATCCTCCGGTTCAGCCCAACCGGCAGGAGAACAACAAGGTATCCCATACAAAACCTCAACCGGAGCCACCTTAATACTTGATTGATAACTGTTATTATAAAAGAACTCACACAAAGGTATGTATTCTTCCCATGAACCTTGAAATTCCAATACAGAAGCTCTGGCATGTCCTTCAACACATTGGTCAACTTTTTGGTTTGACCATCCACTCATGCATGAAATGCAATACCGAAATGAAACTGAAAACCAAGTTATTCCTGTATGCTCTACCACAACCCTGGTGTGTACCAAGCATCACGATCAGAGACTATCGTTAGTGACCCTCCAAACATGCGAGCCACCTCTCGCCCACATAACAAGCTTAGCTGTCTAAAGGTATCCGAAATGGAGATAGGAAGAAAGTGAGTGGACTTCGTCAATCCATCAACAACAATCTAGATCGTATCATGTTTCCTCTGAGAAGTAGGCATATGAGTAACAAAATTCATCGAAATATGTTTCTACTTCCATTGAGGTATAGGAAGTGGCTACAACATACTCCCAAGTTTTCATCATTCGGCCTTAACCTATTGGCCAATCTCATATCTCCTCATATAATCACTAACACCAGCTTTCATTTATGGCCACCAATACAATTGCTTCATATCATGATACGTTTGGTCCTGCCAGGATGAATATTATATTTAGACCGATGATATTATCTCAATATCTCATCTCGAATCTCAGCCATCAATGAAATCCATATTTTGTTTCTAAGCCTCAAATTCTGATCAGTAGACTCCGGCCAATCTGGATTATTATTGTCATCAATAAACTACTTTGAATTTTTTACAATCCACATCACTTTGCTGACATTCTACCACTTTATTAATATAGAAAGTTTGTACTTTAAACTGAGCATAAATTAATTCATAAACCTCAGGAATCACTGACTAAGTCGTAACGATGAATTTTTTGAGCAACTCATACTCATAAATTAATCGACTAGTTGCACGCAAAGTTTCAGCACTCATCCTACTTAGTACATTAGCAACAATATTTTTATTACCTGGATGATATTCAAGACTAAAATCAAAGTCTTTCACACGTTCAAACCTTCGTCGTTGTCTCATATTCAATTTTGTTTGAGAGAACAAATACTTCAAACTTGTATGATCTGAAAATAACGTGAAGTTTTCCCCATACAAATAATGTCACCACAGCTTTAAAGTAAACACAATCGCTGCTAATTCCAAATAATGAACAGGATAATTCTTTCATTAATCTTAGATTAACGAGAAGCATAAGCAATCACCTTGCCATTCTGCATCACCACACAACCCAATCCCACTTTCAATGCATCAGTATAAACTATAATATCTTTTCCTGATTTAGGTAATACAAAAATTGGTGTTGAAGTTAAATGCTTATTCGATTTCCTAAAAACTTAGCATACAACCTATGATTTTGTAAAAGTTTGGAGAATAACTCTGAGATGATGTTCATGATCCTCGCGAGTCTTAGAATATATCAAAATATGATCAATGAACACTATTGCAAAGTGATCCAAATACGACCTCGACACTCTTTGCATCTAACCCATAAACATCACTGGAGCATTATTCAATCCAAACGACGTAAAAACAAACTCAAAATGCCATATCTAGTATTTAATGCAGTATTCTGCACATTGTCTTCCCGAATTCTCAATTGATAATAACTAGAATGAAGATCAATCTTTGAAAAGTTTTTTGGCACCATTCAGTTGATAAAAAAATTCATCAACTCAAGGCAATGGATATTTATTCCAAATAGTGACCATGTTCAACTGTTTAAAATCAATGCAATGCCTCAAACTATGGTCATTTTTTTCATAAAAAGGATTGGTGCGCCCAATAGCGACATACTCTGATGAATAAACCCTTCATTGAGTAACTCATCCAACTATTTATGCAATTCCTACAACTTCTTCTAGTCCATTTTAACAGGAGAAATAAATATTGGTTGAATTCCAGGAACCAAATTAATGACAAAATCAATTTCTCTCGGAGGTGGAACTCTAGGTAAATTATTAGGAAACACATCGGAGAATTCACAAACCACAAGAATCTCCTCAAGTATAGTTTTAGGTCTGGCCTCTATACTAATAATTTATGCAAGAGTTTCCATTTGCTCCCTAATTGCTAGCATTCCTCTGGTCAAAGGTAACCTACAAGATATTCTGGTATATGTAAAAACCGAACAACCATAAATATAAAAGAACATCGTCTTATGGAAATAATCCAACTATGCTTGATAAGCCACTAGCCAATCCATTCTCAATAACATAATAAACTCTAAAAACTTCGATATAAGTAAATTGGTGGCCATCTCATGTCCGGTGATCTCAACAACACATTTTTCACACGTAAAATAAGGATACACCTTATCCCCAATTACTATGTTGAGTACAAGATGAATAGGGACTCATACTAAAGTTAGCCCTAACTCAATCACCACACGACCATAAATCGAAATTGCACATTCGATAAGATTACGATTTGCATTTGAATCTCATTCAGTCACTACCAGAACACGTTCCTTAATATGTTGTTGAGGCTGTGACATATAATAGAACACTCTTAAGAGTTGTGAGCATGCAATCTTGTAATGTCTTTTCTTTATACACCCAAAACACGTAACTACATTTGAATTCTGAGGACAATCTCGGCTAATGTGACCCTTCTTACCGCACCCAAAACATGTAGTCGTAAGTTTACTACCTACAAAAAATCCTGACTAGGTGCTAATTGTTGGGTTATGGGGTTTATACGCAGCGGAGATTACAAAACAATTTTGACAAAAACCCCTACAGGATCCTAATCTAATTCCATTAAAAACGTTTAAACCATGAAAACTTAATCATACCTCAGTCGCAATATACCTTTATGAAGGTTAATCGATCTCTAAGGCGCTGCCAACGACGAACGCCCTCTACCAGTAGTCCACACATGAACGGCGGCCGAGATTTGAAGTGCTAGCTTCAAGAGAATACCAAACCTTTTGTTTCTCTCCAAAACGATCCAGAGCATACCAAAAACCCTAAGTCGTTTCTAAAACGAAAATAGAGTTTCGGCCTTTTGATCTTTCATACGTGTATTGTAACTTAAAGCGTCTATTTATACAACCCTTGTATATAGACGGTTAAGTAAATTACAAACATACCCCTACTTAAAGAAGTATAAGTGTAATACACCACAAGGACGTTTCCGTCATGAATTTTATCATATAAAATTCATTTTTCTGAACCATCTTAAAATCTCGCAAAACCATTCTTAGTGTGCGACCCAATAGGCTCATACAACGTTGGCAGTGTACCAAAACACATTTTGGTATACAAGTCATAAGCGGCCTCTAGCAAGACATTATGACTACCCAAGTTGTACGAATATCAAATCGAAACAACCTAATCAATAATGTATATAACATCCTTTTGTCACACGATATCCTTTTGATCAAACATATGGCATGGAATTGTCATCCAACATGTTCAATCGTACTAGTCTCGATCTTTAGGTAAACTGAAAACATCCAAGTGACATTGATCAAAATCAATTCACTTAGATTAGGCCTTTTGACAGTCTAACATATCGAGGGATCCACTGGATATCTCTCTTTATATGAGAGGGACAAATTCTATCTAGATTACACAACTTCATCACATTGCTCACACAGTAACCAATCACAACCTTTATAATCGTCCGGTTAAAGACAACGTTTGATAGTGTCAAATCACTGTGTTCCTAATGTTGAAGTCTCTGGTAATCTCAAGTCAGAGGACTGAGAAATATATCTATCATGAGAAACAACTATGACTTAATCCATGTGATGTCCTCATAGCGGGTCGATCCGGTACTTTGTTCCCTAACAAGTACTTGTGATCTTGATTCGTATCCCTATATGTATAATCATCATATGATCATCAATCAAGACTCACACTAGTCTTAATTCATTATAGTTCCCAGTATAATGATCGACTAGGGACATTTAGGATATTTATGTAAATACCCATGGATCTTATTATAATGTAAACATGCAAATTAATTATAATAAACAGCAAATGAAATCCTCTATTTTATTAACTAAAAGTATTCATAAAGACAGTTAATGGATCGACCTAGGGCATATGCCCCATCACTAATCTCTAACTTGTAGCCTCTCTCTGAGATCCTCGACTCTTACCTCTACTCCTTTGTGAATGAGGTATAACCCTACGACTTGATGGCTGAAAAGATTATGTTCGAGTTTGTCCTAAGCCGATCGCTATAATCTCAGATGGTCTACTGATTGTACTCGGAAAAGGATTATGACGTACATATAATGGGACGATAGGTATCGTAGGTGAGAACTATGGTTCTCCACTCTTCTCTTTCTTTTGAGACTTTAGGACAAACTTGGATATAAACCTATTCTTACCCTCAAAACACGACCCTTGTCCTGACTCCATGGCACCCTAATCTTGTCATGATTCGTGTTGAAAAGTCCGTGTAGTCATATAAGTCTTGGCCCTACCTCGAACCGTTTGCAAAGTGTTTAGTTAAGTCATTAATGTAATGGTACTAAAGTCTTCCTACCTTTCCTCCCGTGACATTCTATTAGTTATAGTTGATGTAGCATCCCCTATCCTGATTAGGGTGATACTCGGCCTAAAACCCTAATTAAGCCTTGGAAACCTAGCCATACATAACTAGAGCCATCAACCTCTCCGTTAGTACCTAATAAACTTAACCTATATATTAATATTGAATAAAAAATTAAAATATACGCTGTGGAAAATTTTAAACTTTTTCGATATATATCAATATCGGTAATATTGAGTTTACCAAAACTCAAAACCTTGATTGTAAACCTCCTAACCTTGTTTATATACATCTGAAATATATCAAATAGTGAAAATATATACGAGAAGGTTCATTAATTCGTAACGAAGATACGAGACACCTAAATCTTCTACTTTCCTTTAGTTGAAGCGCCGAGTTGCAAACGTAAAATACTAGATTTGGATCAGTGCTCCAACTTACTCAGTTAGTAAGGATTCACAAAGCCATCAACATTCATATAATATTCAAGAACATTATGTAATAATAATATGCACCAATATTAACTAATAAGAGTATGGGAAATATATAAATTAATGCATAACGGATGCAAAGCAAGTTATCATGGACTATTACACTATAATACCCATTTATTTATAAAAATAGGGTCAATTACACATTGTCGCCATTAATGTCAATGCTAGAACAACATATTGGCTGATATGATGTCTAGTCAATCCATTAATGCCTAATGGTTCTATCCAAAACCCTCTAGTGAGTATGTAACCCACACAACCTGTAAACTGAGTAGGAAATTACATATAGGTCGGGAAAGTAACCCATCTCCTATATAGCCTGGTCTTAGTTCCAGGAACTTACTCTCAAGAATCATAGTAAACACCGTTTTCCATTTATTGAAAACCATCATAGTGTACATAGTCCCCCATTCAGTACATAAACTACATGAACTACATATACTAGAATAGCCATGCAACCTCAATAAATAAGCAAATCCGTACATACCTAGGTCTAGGTTTCCATCCAAACTCCTAACTTTCCAAGTCGCTAATTCTTTCCCGGGGATCCAACACCTATCATAGACCATTCGTAATCAATTTAGGTTTAATACACTCTAATTAGAACCCCTAATCTAGTCTCTAAGTCCTTTAAAAATTCTCATCAAATCATAGCATTGTTGCTATTTTCTGGGGTGGGAACACGCTCCCTTAGTGGGTGGGGCGCGCTCCCTTAACTGTGTTGATCACAATTGATGAAGGGAGCGCACTCCACCCTATGCTGTCTTGATAGAACACATGCATGAGCCACTGTTCTATCCACGAATCAGACATACAACAATATAAACTCCTAAAATTCATCAGGGATGACGTCTAGTGAGGTAACAAACCAAATTCAATCACCAAAATGTAAATTCATAGTGATTCTATCATCACTATCGAATTAAACTTTAACCAACATAAAAACAAATCATACTAAAGTGATGATCTTTGGTCGTTGATGTGTTTAAGCTCCTTAATAAACATTAATTTAGCTCCCTGAACAATCTCTCTCAATCTGAAATCAAACCTAAACCCTCTCCAACTCGTTTGATTAATCAAATGAAGAGGTAAGTATGATTTTTAGTTTAAATATATAGATTTCTCTTAAGATACGCATCGCACTAACTCGAGATTGATCAAGTGGTTGATGTGTTAAAGCGACATTTCTTAAAGTGCAATGAACCCTGACACCATCAATCGCTTATGCTCCACTCGAGACGATCAAATGATCCATATAATTCGTCTATTCTTTTATTTTCTAATATATATTTATATATTCTAAATATATAAATATATATAAATCTTTTGTATTTTCTCGCCCATAAACTCACTGGACATGTATACGAGTATACTCGGGTGCTCATATCCATTCCATGACCCATGCGTTGCACTTAGTGTACCAGTAATTCATTTTGTATTGTGTATTTTCCATTGATAGGCTTGTATATAATTCATTTATTATACATTAACCTATATAAATTTGTTAAACAATTCAAACAAACAAGAATCATCATGCAAACGCACGTACATGCTAATCGAGGGACGCTGGACTTAACCACGAGACTAACCCAGGTTAATTAGGATTTGAATTAGTACTAATCGCCAACTTAAAGTAATAAGTTACTATAGTCTCACAATTTTAAAACAATTTTTTCCTTCAAATTAAAGTCTCTTTCTTCTCTATGTAGTCCTAAATCAACTCCAGCCCCAACAATACTGTATCTCCAGCCTCAGCCAAACACGCCAGTGAACGATAAGGCCGACCATACGAAGCTTCAAAATGAGCCATCCCAATGCTAGCCTGATAGTTATTATTATAAGAGAACTCACATAGAGGATTATATTTCTCCCAGTTACCACCAAACTCCAAGACATAAGCTCGAAGCATATCCTCTAACACCAATATCAATCACTTAGTCTGTGCATCAGTCTTAGGATGGTATGCCATACCGAGGTTAAGAACAATTCTTATATGTCTCTACAATTCACTCCACAATCTGAATGTGAATCTTGGATCTCTATCTCAAGTAATTGACACTAGAACTTCATGGAATCTTAATACCTCCCATACGTACACCTCATATAAACAGTCAAGAGGATATCGCATGGAAACTGGTCGAAAATGCGTAGAATTTGTCAACCTGTTAATTACAACCTAAACTGCACCGTGTTTACTCTGACTCACAGGTAGAATGGAAATAAAATCTATCAATATATGTTCCCATTTCCACTCAGGAATAGGCAGCAAATGCAATAACCCTTTAGGTTTCCTATGCTCAGCCTTAACTTGCTAAAATATCTTACATCTCTTTATGAACTTAACAGATCAGTCTTCATCCCATGCAACCAATAAACATACCTCGTGTCATGATACATCTCAGTGTTACCTGGATGAATAGAGTAAAGAGATCTTTGAGATTCCCGTAGCAATTCGTGCCTCAACTGATCCTGCGCTGGAATCCACACTGTATCCCAGAATCACAATGCCCCATCATAAAAAACTGACCAGTCAGGAAGATCTATGCTAGCTGCTAACCTCTGACATGTTATATAGTCTTGATAAGCTTTCAAACTATCAACCACTTTCTGAATCATCTTCGGTTCAGCTGGAATTGGAGCAAAGAAGAATAGATTAGTATATCTGGAACTAGCTCTCATAGTTGATGATGTGCCAGCTCGACTTTCATGAATCATCATCACTTAAGCTTACTCAAGAAGTCTAAATTGAGAAACTTTGGCAATAGGTACGTTCTCTCTGCCTGTTCTTCTCCTACTCAAGGCATCAACAATCACATTTTCTTTGCCTGGATGGTACTCTAGAATGAAATCCTTAAGGAATTCAAGACATTTACGCCGCCTCATGTTCAATTGAATTTAAGTAAACAAGTATTTATGATATGAAAATAAAGTAAATTTCTTACCATACGGATAGTGCCTCCAAATCTTCAAGGCGAAAACAACTGCAGCCAACTCAAGATCGTGAACCAGATAATTTCTTTCATGAACATTGAGTTGCCTTTAAGCATATGCTACAACCTTACCTTCCTGCATCAGTAGACAGCCCATGCCTGAATGAGAAGCATCGGTATAAATCATTAATTCTTTCTGTGATTCAGGTAGCCTAAGAACAAGTGTCGTAGTCAATCTATCTTTCAAACCTTTGAAGGAAGCCTTGCATTCATCTGACCATACAAAATTAACATCTTTCTATGTTAGTCGAGTGATTGGCAAAGCAATACGAGAGAATCCATTAACGAACCATCTGTAATAACCCACTCGCCCTAGAAAACTCTGAACTTCTGACACAGTGGTAGGAGTAGGACAATCCCTGATTGCCTCAAACTTCACTGGATCAATAGATATATCCTCAACATTAGCCACATGTCCAAGAAATTTAACCTCTAAAGACCAGAATTCGCACTTACTTAACTTGGCATACAGCTGATTATCCTTCCGAGTCTGCAAGGTAACTCTGAGGTGGTGTGAATGTTTTTCCTCAGTCTTTGAATAGATCAAAATATCATTGATAAACGGGTCAAAATATGGTTTGAACACCCTATGCATCAGATCCATGAATATAACAAGACTATTGGTGAGCTCAAACGACATCACTGTAAACTCGAAGTGCCCGTAGCGGGTGCTGAAAGCCGTCTTCGAGATATCATCATCCCTATCATCCTCCCTGATCCTCAGCTGATGATAGCTAGGCCTCAAATAAAACTTAGAGAAATGTCTAACACCTTTCAACTGATCAAACAAATCATCAATCCCGGGTAATGGATATTTGTTCCTGATAGTCACCCGATTTAGCTATTTATAATCAAAACACAAACGTAAGGTTCCATCATTCTTCTTCACAAAAAGAACCGGTGCTCCCCATGGTGACATAATTGGATGGATAAACCCCTTATGTAGCAACTCCTCAAGTTGAATCTGCAACTCACATAATTCCTTCTGTGCCATACGGTACGAAAGAATATATATAGGTTTGGTACTAGGAATAAGATCAATGATGAAATCAATGACACGTGGAAGTGGAAGTCTAGGCAAGTCAGATGGAAAAATTTCAAAAATTCACAAACTGCGAGTATCTCAATTACCTTAAGTTCATGTCCAGGCTCTCCAAATATGACAACTCTTGTCATAACTTCCAAACCCTGAGGAGTAGCTTCCCTTCCACGAGTTGCAAATCGTGAAGGATTATAGCATTTATAGACTATAATTTTAGAAAGGTTAGGAATCTGAAAGATTATCATCTTATGGAAACAGTCAACACTGGCATGGTACACTGATAACCAATCCATCTTTTGTAATGAATCAAATTCTAGGGATTCCATTACTCTCATATCAATTAAAAACTCGTTCTCCCTAATTTTTTACTACACATCCCTCGCAGATCAGTTTAGGATAAACATTCTCACTTACTGTTATGCTCAGAATTAAAAATGTATTGGCTCTAGCAAGTTTCAATTTCAACCTATCAACCATTGCACCAAAAATAAAGGAAACAATAGAACCAACATCAATCAAAACATGCATATCTCGATCACAAATATTCAATATGCCTTCTACAAGCCTCCGAGTAGCCTCCCGGTCTGCCTTAGCAAATGCACGAGTCTACTCTCATACAAATGATGTTGCACTACCTCTTGATATAGTGGCGGCATGGAACACTCTCTCGCAATACGCCCCATCTGGCTACACCAGAAGCATATCGTCGATACGCTCTAAGGAAAACTACTGGCATAAGAAGTCTCCCCTGATTCACTCAGTTTCTATGAAAATTGTGCTCGACCCTAGCTCCTACCCCCTAAACTGAGATACCAGTAAAGGTGGTTTGGCTACTGAAGCTTGAGAAGTTAATGGATTTAGTGCACCGACAAAAGTCATCCTTGCAGACCATGACTGTATAGTTGTGCCAACTACACTCCTCCTCTTATTTAGCCAAAAATGAACAAGTTCCTGGACACTCTGACTTCCAGGATACTATGGTGCCAGGAGCAGCATAAGTACTATACAAGAAGGTCTTGCTAACATAACTGCTTCCACCTCCATCACACTCTTAAAAATAAAAGCTAACTAGTGCGAGGATGAGAGAAAACCACAACTCTAATCTCATAGTTCATCCCACCAAGAAACAAATAAATCTTGTTCTTCACCAGCTTTACTATCTCTGGAGAAAACTCACTTAACTTAGTAAACTTTCTCTCACACTCCCGTATAGATATCGCTCCCTATTTCGGCTAAATGAACTCAGTCTTCTTCTTGTTCCTGAGTGACTTTGGGAAATACTGCCTATAGAATATAGTCCTAATCTATGGCCAAGTGGTGATAGTCTTCCCTTCTCTCTCTAGGGAATTCCACCACTTTCGTGCAGAATCTATCAGTAAAAAGGTGACCAGTTTAACCTTAAAAATGTCCTCAACATCCACAACAACAAATCATTAATCCATCTCCAATATCCTGGTCTCACCCACCCCTTCCATCGTGCCATCGAATCTCATAATATCGTATTGCATGAACTCTTTGCAATTTTTGAGAACTACAGTCTTCTCTGAATCCATAGGCACCTTGGCAGCTGTTTTTGGCACCTGAATATGTGGTGCTACTACTTGAACTGGAGGTGCTATTATCTTAGCTTCAACCTCAGCTCTACTAACCTTGAGACTGGTCACAGTTTGTGCCTCTGGTCGTTGTACTAGTGGTCCTATCTGAGCCATCCATATAGCCATTAGTTTCACTTTAGCCTCCATCAATTCCCTCATTTGCTACTCAATCTTAGATTTCCATTGATCCTCATTCTCCCTATTACCTTGAGGTTCAGGCCTTTGTGAACCCTCTCCTCGATCTGCCATTAGATTCTAAAGTCAAATGAGAGATAACATTATTAGGTAACATTCAGAGAATTCAAGGAAATCATATCTACACAATAAATAACAATTTGTGCAACGAATAAAGTATAATAATGTTTTCGTTTTCATTTTCCCCAAAAATATGATAAAACTATTTATCAAACCCTAAGCTTATTTGTAACTCAAGACAACTCTTAAAGTCGATAAACTTAGGTACTGATATAAAGAAATATGCTATCATTTATTTCGAAAACAATTCGAAAGTAAAATGATTATCAGAGCCTTATCCATCCTACCAACCTGTATATATGTTACTAGGGCTGGCAAAAATACGGGAACGGACGAAAACGGGACTGGACACCTATTTTGAAAATGATTAAAGTTGGTGCCCAGTTCCGGTCCCGTTTTCAAAACGGGCATTATTTTTTTGTCCAGTCCCGTATGTTTGTAAAACATACGGGACCTGTTTTGCCCATTTTTTTTAAATATGATTAAATATTTTATTTATCAATTATCTTTAAAAAAACCCTCAACTACAACTACAAGTCTACAAGTTTACAACTACAAGTCACCAATTACCAAAAAACAAATACATAATATCACAATTTTTTAATTTTCAATATAAACATCACAAAATTTTTTTTAAAAAAAAGATATCACCTCAAATTCTCAATAATCCAAATTACCAATTCGACCTATTCTAATCCCAGACCGAGGAGGAGAGTGAGAGGCGGAGCCAGAGCCGGAGCCGTGCGTGAAAGGAGAGAAGTGAGAAGCGGCAGAGAAAGCGAGAGAGAGGTCGGCGCGGAGTGCGAGAGACGACGTCGCCTACGGAGATAGTGAGAGGCGGACGGAGGCAGAAGTGAGACTCGGCGTGCGAGAGACGACGGTCGCAGAGAGAGTGAGACTCGGGAGTGTAGAGAGACGACGGTCGCGAGAGAGAGAGTGAGAGGCCGACGGAGACAGAGAGAGTGAGACGGGGAAGGGCGAGACGACGACGGCAGTCGACAGAGAGAGCGAGAGGCTGACGGAGGCAGAGAGAGTGAGAGGCGGACGGCTCGAGAGTGTAGAGACGACGAGGCAGAGACGACGGTCGACGGAGCCGTGCGTGAGGAAGAGAGAGTGAGAGGCGGACGGAGGAGCGCCGTGCGTGGCCGTGAAACGCGAGGAGATGAGAGACGACCGTCAGGCAGTGAGAGACGACCGTGAGGCGGTGAGAGGCGGAGTGAGGCGGAGGCGTTAGGGTTTCTAGGTTCGTTTCAGAGACAGAGAGTAGAGAGACAGATGACGATGAGAATGACTGAATGAGATAAGAGAAAATGAAATGATAAATCATAAAGTTAAAAACTTTAAATAGTGAAATTACTTATATGCCCTTCAAATTAATCACAAACGGGTACCCATTTTTTTGAAATTTATGCCCGAACCCGGTCCCGTATTTTTAAACGGACACAAAAATTTGTCCAGTCCCGTATGTTTGTCAAAAAAATATTGTACGGTCCCGTTTAAAACGGGACCTGACAAAACAGGCAAAACGGGACCGGGCATATTTTGCCAGCCCTATATGTTACCACTTTATTTAAAAAGTTATAAACCTTAGGCTCTAATACCAAGTTGTAGCAACCCATATCCTCGATTAGGGTGATACTCGACCTATAACCCTAATTAAGCCCCGGTAATGCATATAGACTTAACTAGAACTAGCAGCCTCCTCGTTAGATCCTGATAAACTTAAACTATATATTAATATTAAATAAACAAATTAAAATATATGCAATGAAAAACTCAAAACTTTGATTATCGATATACTGTAAAGAGGATACGAGACACCTAAATCTTCTTTTTTCCTTTAGTAGAAGCGTTGAGTTAAGAACCTGAAATATTAAATTTGGGTGAGCGCTCCAACTTGCTCATTAAGTATTACAAAGCCATTAATATTCCACATAATATTCAAGATAATTATGTTATAACAGTATGCCCAATATTAACTAACAAGATTATGGAAAATATAAAAATCAATACATAACGGATGCAAAGCAAGTTATCATGGACTATTACACTGTAATCCCTATTTATTTATAAAACTAGGTTCAATTCCCAATGAAGCCATTAACACGAATGCTAGACCAGCATATTGGCTGATATGATGTCATCTAGTGAGTATGTTATCCACGCAACCTATAAACTGAGTAGGAAGTTACAAATAGGTCGGGAAGGTAACCCATCTCCTATATAACCTGGTCTCAGTTCCAGGAACTTGCTATCGTAAATCTCAGTAAACACCATTTTCCATTTATTGAAAACCATCACAGTGTACATATTCCCCCATTTAAGTACATAAACTACATGAACTACATATACTCGAATAACCATGCAACATTGATAAATAAGCAAATCCATACTTACCTCGGTCCAGGTTTCCATCCAAACTCCAAACTTTTCGAGTCACTAACTCTTTCCTGGGATCCAACACCTATCATAGATAATTTGTAATCAATTTATGTTCAATACACTCTAATTAGAACCCTTAAGCCAGTCCTTAAGTCCTTCAGAAATCCTCATCAAATCACAACATTGTTGCTAATTTTGGAGTGGGAGCGCTCCTTTAGTAAGTGGGGCGCGATCTACACATTGTGTTCATCACGGTTGATGAAGGGAGCACGCTCCTCTACTAGGTGGAGCATGCTCCACCCTGTGCTGTCTCGATAGAACATAAGGTTGCAGCCATTGTCCATCTAAAAATAAGCCAAACAATAGTAAAAACTCCAAAACTTCATCAGGGAGGAGCTCTAGTGAGGTAATAAACCATATTTAATCATCAAAATTTATAATTTACACAGATTCTATCATCACAATCGAACCTTGACACCATCAATCACTTACGCTCCACTCGAGACAATAAAATGATCCATATAATTCAACTATTCTTTTATTATATCCTAAATATATAACTATATATATCTTGTATATTTTCTTGCCAATAAATTCACCGGACATGCATACGAGTATACTCGGGTATGCACATCCATTCCACGACTCATCACACTTGTTGTACCTGTAATTTATTATTTATTGTGTACTTTCCATTTATAGGCTGTTATATAATTCCTTTATTATACTAATACCTATATAAATTTGTTAAACAACTCAAACAAACACGAATCATCATGCAAACGCACGTAAATCCTAATCGAGGTACGCCAAACTTAACCATGAGCCTGACTCAGGTTAATTTGGATTTGAATTAGTACTAATCACTAGCTTAAGGTAACAAGTTGCTACAGCTGAATTAGCCTGAATTGAAACTACAACAATCAGTTCAACTCTGAAACGAATTGCTGAGGTAGCATTTTCCTCAGGAGCCACTGGAGTAACAATAGGAACTTCATGAGCCATATGAACCACGAGTGCCTGTGCTACCACCTATATTCTTATGATATTCAACAACTCTAACATCTGTCCAGCCAGATTTTGAAACATGTTTGAATGCACACGTTATGGATCCCTATTTCCCTTGCTGGATCTTACCTGGATTTCGCTGCACTATGAGTCGATAACATAACTATATCCATCGATATGTAGATAATATAAAACACATAACATAAACCATAAATTTTTTAAACTATTAACTCTGTTTCATCGCATTACTTCCCAACTAATCACTCAATTATCCTCAATCAATAAGAATCTTTTAGAATCCAAGGCTCTGATACCAACATTGCCAGACCCCACCTAATTAGGGCATCTGATCGATCTAGATTACCTTAATCCCCTGATAATCTAGCAGCCTTAACTTCACCATAAATAAATAATTAAAAATATATCAGAGTAATGATCAAATACGATTCATTATAAACCACAAATGATTCTAAATTAAATCTCAAACCTCAAAATTCAGTTGGATTGATTACATTATCCTTAAAATTTCGTAAACTTTTTTCGATAGCACCTCCTTTGTTTCTAAGCCAACATAGAAAAACTCGACTTTCAAAAATGTTCAACAAAACATGCTCAGCTTGGTGGAAATTCCAAAGGACTCAGAATCCACCCTATAACAATATATATTGCATTAACAAAAATTATTTATTCATTTTAACATATCTCATGTTTTCAAAATCCTTAAACCATTATTAACTTAGCTCCACAGCATTCCAATCCATCCCAAAACTACTACAACCATTCCAAAGAAGATCCTAACCAACACAAACCCAAAAACACATTTATACAATATAGTATATTCAAAAATAATATATGCATAGTAAGAAAGAACAGAGCAAGTCACAAACAGTCGAAAGCTTTCCATTTCCCTTATCGCTGCTAGAACCTTTAATTACCTAATTATCTTATGGGTCATGCTTTAAGTGAAATCATATCATGAAACCCAATGAGAATTGCGTTCAAAGTACGCTTCACAACAGTTTTCGAGAATATTAATTTATATAATTGTATCAACTAGCTTTCAACAAGCCAACTTAGAGTAGTTTTTCAACTTTGAAAACCTCAATATTTGTCATGATAACCCAAAAGGAACTTGTAGTAGTCATGTCCTACTTTCCATAGACTTCAAGAACAACCAAATCGGATCACCGATAAATAAGTTATGAATTTTCCAATATGGCCTGTCAATTAGGCAAACTTCATTTATTTTGAAATGAAGAATTCTCAAAATCAACATTTTTGCAATTAAATCCTCAAAAATCGGCAACAAACACCAGGAAACAACTTGATACCGACACAAAAAAAATTTCACAGCCCGTGGAGTCAAATTATATCAAAACCAATAATCGATTCATCTAAAAACCTAATATAAATCAATATCAACTATATAAATATCTCCAAAATAGTTATCAACTAAACTGCACTAGTTCAATTCATCCAAACATGAACCCACATCAGTCAAATTTATTTCAAATTGATCCAAATCTACACAATATATAAATTACCAACAACGCCTATCAAATTCTATCAAAACCCCACAAAAGAAATTGAAAAATTGTGAGAATTCAAATCGAATTGTCGAAAATGCCCTGCATTGGGGATTTACCAAATTGTAAGCTGAATACCTTATTTCCACCATGGAAATTTAGATCGAATTGACTTATTGCGATGCTCTACAGTTTTGCGAAAAGAAACTAGGCGAAAATTGGACGTAGGGAGCTTCGCGAGCGAAAAAATGTTTTCTGGGGGTTACGTAAAAAAAGATTGTAAACATTCTGTTGAGCGAGTGTTGAAAGAATCGAACAATTTATTTTTTTTGTTTTTATTTACATATTAAACCTCAGCTGCTTATCAGTAACTTAACTAAAATTGCACTATTATGGACCCGATCTCAACCTCGACTACTGTTAATCGACAAGAAAACCCGAAACGAGATCTCCCACAAACTTCGTTCTCATTTCCCACTACCTCCAATCCTGACTTGCACGTAAATCAAGGCTAAAATCCCCGCGTCAGCTTGTTAAATCTATTTAAAGTTCAAAACGCAAATTTTAAAACTTAATCACAATTATTTTTAGCAAAATTCGTAACGATAGTGCGCTTTAACATTTGATTTTCTCGGCACTCATTTCGACATGTATATGGAGACAAAACCCCGTAAAATCTTGAATTTACTCGATTACTTGAGTTTTGTAAAATAACATAATATATAGTACACAACACTAGGTACACATCACACAAAAGTAAAATTAGCAGTAAGTCTCATTTCACCGGTCTTAAACTCTCGACTCGTAGCTTAAACCATAATTAGTCACCATTAATCCTTAATTAGCCATAATTATTGATTTTAAGATTTTTGGGATTTGACACTTCAAGAGCAAAAATCGAGGGTTTAAAATTTATTTTCTATGATGTCATTCATAATTGTTGTATTATTATTTAAATCACATCACACTAATTTAATTTCCATTATCGAGTTGTGCGTATGTGTGTTAAGAGCGTGATATGTATCGGGATGCGCATAGTGTAGGGATGAATGGTTAGTTATTTAGATAACTAAATAGCTTAGTTGAAATTACTAAGTTCTACAAGTGTCCTAAGCTATTACCAATCAGTTAATTTAACCCAAATTGACCTAAGTATTAAATTAAAATAAATAAATAAATAAACAAATAGATGAGAACCATATGTGTGCATCTTGGTGCACATAAGTGCGGGACGCTGGGTAGTCCGTAGCTTAGTTGGATGATGGAGCGCAAAATATCAATTGATCCCATAGACTAAGCTATTAAAATATAAGAGCCTAAAGTACATGTAAAACAAAGCTATTCAATTGTATCAATATGCCTAATGTTGAGATCAATATCAATTGATCGCATAGACTAAGCTAATTAAAATCCATGATTTTTCGAGCTATATATTGGGGGAAATATTTTTTAAAAAACTACTAGTCAGAAAAGGTTCCAATTTGGGCTAGCTTGGTAAAATTACGATATCTCTCTCATCTTAAATCAACATTATGCAAGTCATAGATTTTTGGAAAGCTAAGACATAGATAAACAACTTTTAACTCGGAACAGTTTTTGAAATTCAAATGTTTTCTTGAGCAAAAATGTTCTGCAAAATGGATGATCAAAACTAGAAATTCTTGTAAGTTTTAAGGGTCATCGCGGGTTGAACCACAAAGGCGCCACAAAGCAACACCTGTCCAATGGTTAAACCAATGAGTGAGGAAAATCTTATCCTTATAAAAATACATGTAGATGGTTTACTGACCAATGTTCGAACCATTAAAAAACCACTTAACAGTGGTGAAACCATTAAGATAATTATGAGCAGAGTTTTCTTAAAGGACTTTGTACACGGTTTAATTGTCTAAAATAAATTGTAAGACAACAACATAACCTAAATTGCATAATTGGACACTAGGGACGTAACGTATCATAGTCGGGTGTTTGGTACGGAGTTTAGGATGTGAGCGAGACATTTTGGAGTGTGTTACGTGATTGTTTGAGGTAAGTGAACCTATGAGAAAATGTTTTAGAACTCATTTAAATTCTTGCAAATTTACCACTGTCTTAAGATATAAATTGCGCCAATTTTAGGCTTGTTTATACTCCATTCCCACATGTGTCGGTGTATGATCGACGGGGCTGGCATTACACTGATCCCAAACACCATAGATGGCGATCGGGGAGTTGTCGTGCGATATGTATCTTGTTAGCGATTACGCATGATATTTGTCTTTATGAGTCCAGTAGGTACAAGAAGGAGTTGGCATGATGCTTGCTCCCGTCATAGAATTCTTCTCAAGAGCCGTCGGTCGGAAATCTAACTTCCGTCCATGAGGTCCTCTTTTGATCTTGAAGCGTTTGGTGAGAAATACTATCAAATCTTAAAAAATTTAAATCAGTAATTATGGCTGATCGAGGATTAACAAAGATTAAATATGATTTTAGCCAGGAGTTTGGAGTTAAAAACCAGAAAAATTGAGATTTTTAATTAATTTCATTTTTGTGTTATGTGTGCCTAGTGTTATGTACTACATATTATGTTATTTTGCAAAAGTCAAGTTAATAAGTAAATTCAAGATTTCATAGGGTTTTTTTCGAGAAAAGTGTCGAAACGAGTTATGTGAAAGTTAAAAGGTCGACCCAAACATTTGTTTTAAATTTTGTAAAAAATATTTGTAATTAAGTTTTAAAACTCAAGTTTTGAACTTTAAAAGGATTTAATATGATGACGTGGGGATTTTTGCCTCAATTTGCGTGTAAGTTGAGTCAGAGGAAGTGTGAATGTGTACAAAGTTTATGCGAGACCTTATTTCAATTTTAGTGTCGGTCTACGGTGATCAAGGTTGAGATTATATCTAAATTTTTGCAAGTTTGGTTAGGTATAACTAGAGTATTGGTCCATAAGAATTTGTTGTGTCGTGCACAAAGTTAAGGTTTTTAGGGTCTTAGTGTGACAAAACTAGTCTTATGGACGTTTTTAAAAAATGGACATTTTGTTGAGAAGTAGGCTCAATTCGATGAAAAATCAAAATGAAAACTAGCACCAGAAGTCGAAACACATTAAAATAATAATTTTAGGAATTAATATTTAAAAAGAAATTAAGCGGCTGACAAGCAGCTGAGGGTTTATGTATAAATATATAAAAAAAACAAATCAAACATTTCATTTCAATAGACAGTTTAGAACGAACGTTCCCAACCTTCTCCTCCGATTCTTTTGCTCATGGAGCTTCCTACATATGATTTTTGCCTTATTTCTTTTTGTAACACTTTATAACATCACGAGACGAACAATTCTAGCTAAGTTTTTATGGTGGAAATGAAGTATTTGGCTCTCAATTTGGTAAATTCTCAATGCCATGCATGTTTCCACAATTCAATTTGAATTCTCGTGATTTTTTATTTCCTTCGCGGGGTTTCGATAGAAACTAGCAGATATTGTTGTTAATTGGTATATTGGGTTGATTTGGGTCAATTTGGACACTGAAGTGGGTTCGGCTTTTGATGAACTGAACTTGTGCAATTTAGTTGATAACTATTTTGGAGATGTTTTTATAGTTGATATTGAATTACATTGGGTTTTTGGATGAAATGACTATTGATTTTGACCCAATTTGACTCCACAGGTTGTGGAAATATTTTAATGTTGGTATCGAGTGATTTCATGGTGTTTGTTGTCAATCTTGATGACTTAATTGCGAAAATATTGATTTGGAAAAGTTTTTTAGTTCAAAATAAATAAATTTTCCTTAGTTGATAGACCATATAGGAAAATTCATAACTTCTTCGTCGATGATCCAATTTAGGTGTTCTTAGAGTCTATGGAAAGTAGAACATGAGTATTACAAGTTCCTCTCGAGTAATTATGATAAATATTGAGGTTTTCAATGTTAAAAAGTTACTCCAATTTGGCTAGTTGAAAGCTAGTTGAAATAGTTATATAAATTAATATTTTTGAAAACTGTTCTAAAGCTTACTTTAACCGAAGTTTTCATTGGGTTTTGTGATATGATTTTAGTTGAAGCATGACCCATAGTATAATTGGGTATGCCGGGAAGCTATTGGAAAAACTTTCAAGGTGATCCAACACTCCGAGAACCTTGAAAACTAAGTGTGAAGTTGGCTGTATGTAAGGTTAAGTAAACCCATAGTAACCTTTATATTATATGATTAAAATTTTGTATAAACTACATTGATCCTTGATATTGCATTTTTTTTGTACATGCAAATATGGGTAGGGAGGATAAGGCGATTCGAGTCTCCTTATAGTGTATGTTATATCATAGTTATAGAACACTATATTATGCTTTAAGGGCTAGAGACACTGATACTTTGCATCACTTGGTTATCCTCCATGGCATGAGTACTTATTACTATTTACTTACCACTTTCGGAGGATATCAAATGATTGTGGTCGGATAACATAAACGAGATAGATTCTCGATTGTATTTAAATTCTTTAGATTATATTGTTTGTTTAATCTCTTGGATTATTATGCATTTGATTATTACAAGTGTATAGGATAGTGTGTGATTTACTTATCTAATAGTTTCGAATTTTTATAATTTGGTAATGACAGGTTCTAGCGGCGACAAGGGAAATAGAAAACTTTCTGACTATTTGTGACTTGCTCAATTCTTTCTTGCTATATATGTATTGTTTTTTTAATATAATATATTGTATAAGTAGGTTTATGGGTTCTTATGCGGTTAGGATCTCTTTTGAATTGTTATAATAGTTTTGGATGGATTGGAATGCTACGTGAGCTAATGTAATAATGGTTTAAGGATTTTGAAAACCTGAAATAGGCCAAAATGAACAAATAGTTTTTGTAATGCAATATATATTGTTATGGGTGGATTGTGAGTCCTTCAGCATTTCCACCAAGCTGAGCAGGTTTTCTTGAAGATTTTTGAAGACCAAGTTTTCAGTGTAGGCTTAGAACATAGGAGGTGCTATCAAAATCTTTTTACAAAATTTTCATGATAATGTAATCAATCCAACTAAATTTTAAGGTTTAAGATTTACTTTTAGAATCCTTTGGGGTTAATAAAGTTTTATAATTGATGTTTACAAGATCTTAATATTAATTATTTAATAATGGAGATATTAAGGCTGCTAGATTATCAGGGGATTAAGGTAATCTAAGCTAGTCAGATACCCTAATTAGGTTAGGTTTGACGATGCTAGTGTCAAAGCTTAAGATTCTAAAAGAAGCTTGTTGAATAGGGATAAGTGAGTGATTACTAGGGAAGTAACACATTGAACGAGGTTAAAAAGTTTAAAAACATTATGATTGTGTTATATGTATATTATATTATCGAGATATCAATGGATACGGGCTTGCTGAACCACTTTTTTTTGTAATTTTTGTTGTAGAAAATTATTAAGTGGACAGAAAGAGTTGGGTTAGGGATCTAACAAGGATAATACAAATCCACAACGTATGGATTCAAACATGTTTCAAAACATGGTGGGGCAGATGGTAGAGTCGGTGAATATCTTACTAGCACTGGTGACTAGCTCAGGTGTTTGTGGTTTGTGTGGCCTAGGAAATTCCTACTGCCACTCTAGTCGCTCCGGAGGAGTAGGCTACCTCTTCAGTTTGTTTCAAATTTGAATTGATTGTTGTAGTTTCAGTTCACGTTGGTTCAGCCGTGGTTAGTGGAATGCAATGGGAGGAAAGGTGCGAAGAGCTTGGTACCATTATATTGATGACTAAACCAAATGCTTTGCGAGAGGCTCGAGATAAAGCTAGAGCCTATATGATTACGCAAGATTTTCAACACAAATTACAACGATATCAGGACGTCGTGGAGTTAGGATATAGCTCGGGTGTTGAGAGTAAGAAAAGGTTCACATACTTATTTGTTACGAAGTTTAAGAAGAAAATGAAAAAGTGGAGAACCATCAATCTTATTTATGATAACTGGTGTCCCATCATATGTGTGTGGTAATTCTTTTTCGAGTTCAACTAGTAGAAAATTTAAGATGACATCGACCAGTTTAGGATAGACTTGATCGTAGTCTTATCAGCCTTCAGGTCGTAGAGTTATACCTCAGTAGCATTGGAGTTTAGGTAAAGAGTCAAGGATCTCATAGATAGGCTACAAGTCAGAGATCGGGACCTATTCAAGAATCTGTTGGACTAAGTGGTTAGTCACTCACACTCCGACCGAGATTTTGATGGAAACAAACAAGGTGAAAATGTACTAATAAACATCTAGTGTATTTCAGTTTTTGTTAAAGGATGCAAAACAACATATCAAGGGTACTCAAGAAATACAAGTTCAAGACTCGGCATTAATGAAGAAATGAAGATGAAAGTTCAAACCGCAATTTGTAATTTCAATGTAAGGTATACAAATTCTTTCACGCAAACCAAATGCATTAGTCCATGCATATCAAGTTTCTTAAACCATTTTTCAAAGTTATAAGTTTACTTCAAGTTTCAAAGTGGAATTTAAACACATAACTAGGTCTATGAGTTTAAACAATGTGAAACTTTGTGTGGATGGTCATTTGCATATTAGAGATCATTGTAAATGTTTTCGAAAAAGAAAAACTCGTTTTTGAAAGGTCTTCGAAAAGAAAAGCGTAAATTTGTAGAAAAGCCCCTAATACATTATGAAATCGTGAATTTCCGTTTCGGGATTTGTAAAAATATCCGGACCACCCAATTAGGCTTAATGACTCATAATAAACGTGTATAACATGTTAGATAAGGGTTGGTTAGGTCCCGGACGAGTTTAAGGGTCGCTAACACAAAGGGACAAAATAATTGTTTTGAGGTCCCTGCAGTTAGCGCGCTAATGATTTCATTAGCGCGCTAAGTGCAGAGTTAGCGCGCTAGGTCTCAAAGATTAGCGCGCTAATTGCATATCTCGATGACTTTTTTTGACAAATTTGGAAAACACACTTTAATTTGAATTCTTGATCTATTTTGGACCCTTGGATCCCTAGAACGGTCATAAACTGTCAAGATGGAATACCTAACATTATAAAACCACCAAGAACATGGTTTTGTAAAGAAGAAGGAAGAAACACACTCAAAAACTCACAATCTACAAAGAGAAGAACTTTGTTTTTTGTGAAGAAGCAAAAGGAGATCTTTGTGGCTATTCTTTAGTTCTCTAATCCAGCACTTTTGAGGCTTTCAAAGGAGTACAAGAATCTCTTCAAAGCCGATCTCTTTTGTCATTCTCTTGTTTGTAAGAAAGTCCTAGATCTAAAATCTTGCTTGTGCTTAATCTACATAGTTTTGTGTATTTGATTTGAAAATCATTTTGTTGTGTGTTTGAACACCTTCTTCTTGGGTTTTGCACTTAAAATTTATTTTATCAAACCCTAAGATTGATTTGAACAAAAGTTTTGCACTTAAACTTGATTTTTGTTAAACTATTGTTCTTGGACTTGAAATCGGTTTTACACTAATATATTAAGTTTTTAAAACGATTTCACATTTGGGATTTGCAACAAAATAAGTGACATATTTGCATATTCCATTTATTCTCATACTTGCATGCATAAGAGTTGTTAGGATCTAGGAGGCTTGCTAGTGTTTGAATTTGATACCACTTTGTGTTGTAAAGTGTATCTCATTATTTTTCAGCAACTTATTGTATTTGTATGATTGTAAGACTTAGTGGAATCTAAGTCAAAGGGGAAGACCTAGTTGAGACTAGGTACAAATCCTAGTTGCGGCTAGGTGGGAAGTCCTAATTGTAATTAGGCACTCTAGGCTTGTATGCTTAGGTTGTAACACTTATTTGCAATATAAGTGGGGGTTAAAAATCCTAACCGGGGAGGTTAGGTAGTGGACGTAGATCGTTGGATCGAACCACTATAAATTGTGTGTCACTTTCCATCTCTTCCATTCCATTCACTTGCATAGCATATATATATTCATTGATAGTGTATGCATTATAGTTGTAATTTGCGCATAAAGTTTTAAAAGGGCAATAACTACTCGGTAACCCAATTCACCCCCCCCCCTCTTGGGTGACCTTCAGAATCTTTTGTAGGTACTAAACATACAGTTACTTTTTTTGGGTATGGAAAGAAAGGACATAATAAGATTGAGTGTTCACAACTCTTAGGAGCGCCCCTTGTATGTCGCAGCTTTAACAACATATCGATGATATTGTTCAAGTAGTGACTGAATGAGATTCAGGTGTAAATCGTAATTTTATCGAAGGTACGATTTCTACTTGTAGTTGTGTTGTAACTGAGTTAGGGTTAACTCCAGTGCGAGTCCCTATTCATTTTCTACTCAACCCAGTAATTAAAGATAAGGTGGATCCTCTATTTTTGTATAAGAAATGTGTTGTTGAGATCTCCAAACACAAAATGGCCATTGATCTCCATGTGTTGGAACTACTGAATTTTGATGTGTTGTTGAGAATGGATTAGCTAGCGGCTTATCATGCACAGTGGGATTGTTTTTGTAACATTATGTTTTTTATATTCCTAGTTATTCAATTTTCACAAATACTAGAACATCGTCTAGGTTGCCTTTAACTGGAAGTGGGCTAGTCACTAGGGAATAAATGGAAACTCTTGCTGACACTATTAGCAAAAAAGCAAAACCTAAAATTATATTATAGGAGATTCTTGCAATTTGTGAATTCTCTAATGTGTTTCCTAATGATTTACCTAGAACTCCACCTCTGAGAAAGGTGATTTCTTGATTGATTTGGTTCTTGGAATTAAACTAATATTTATTTCTCCCTCTAGAATGGCTTGGAAGAAGTTGTAGGAATTGCAGAAACAGGATGAATAGTTTATTTATCAGAGTATGTCGTCATGGGGCGCACTAGCCCTTTTTGTGAAAAAAGGGCAGTAGTTCGAGGCATTTCATTGATCATATATAGTTGAACAAGGTCATGGTTCAGAATAAATATCCATTGCCTTGAATTGATGATTTATTTGATCAACTAAATGGTGCCTATGTTTTTCTAAGATTGATCTTCGTTTTGATTACCATCAGTTGAAAGTTCAGGAAGATGATAAAAAGAAGACTGCGCTCAGTACTAAAATATGATCATATTGAGTTTGTTGTTATAACTTTTGAGTTGACTAATGCTCCGACGATGTTTATGGACTTGATGCAGAAAGTGCCGAGGTTATATTTGGATCATTTTTTATAGTCTTATTTAATGATATTCGGATATATTCTAAGACTCGCGAGGATCATGAACATCATCTCAGTGTTATTCTCCAAATTTTGAGAAATCATAGGGTTTATGCTAAGTTTAGCAAATGCGAGTTTCGGTTATCTAAGGTGAAGTTATTGGGTCATGTAGTTGATACGAAGGGAATCTTAATGGATCCAACCAAAATTATGGATATCGTTGGTTGTCCAGAACCTACCACAGTGACGAAGACACAGAGGTTTCTAGGTTTGGCTGGCTATTATTGAAGAGTTGTGAAAGGTTTTTCTAAGATAGTTGCGCCTTACTAAATTTACTCAGAAAAATGTTCCATTTATTTGTTCAAAGGAATACGATGCGGCAGTTTGGAAAATGAAGAAGTGTTTGACTCCAACACCAATCCTTATATTACCTAAATCGGGTAAAGGTTTTACAGTTGATACTGATACATCAAAAGCTGGTTTGTGTTGTGTGTTAATGAAGAATGGTAAGGTCATTGCTAATGTTTCTCGGCAATTAGAGATTCACAACAAAAATTATCATATTCATGATTTGAAATTAGCGGTGGTTATATTTACTTTGAAGGTGTAGAGACACTATTAGTATGAGGAAATATTTCGAGCTATTTTCATATCATAAAAGTCTGAAGTATTTTTTCTTAAAAAAAGTTGAATACGAGGCAAAAACAATAATTTGAACACTTGGAAGACGTAGATTTTGGTCTTGAATACCATCCGAGTAAAAAAAAATGTTGTGGATGATACGCTTAGTAGGAGGAGTGCTAAAACATTACGTGCAACTAGTTGGTTAACTATGACTTACTCAAAACGTCATCTTTATGACTTTATCAGAGGTGCCTAAGGCTGATGATGAATCGATTTGTGCTCAACTTAAAGTACAAACTGTCTCTATTTAGAAAGTGATAGAATGTCAGCAAAATGATGTGGATTATGAAAAGTTCAAAGGGTTTGATGATGATGGTAATAATCAGATTGGCCTGAGTCTACAGATCAGAGTTTGAGGTTTAAAGACAGACTATGGATTCCAATGATGGCTGATATTTGGGATGAGATATTGAGAGAATTTCATCAGTCTAGGTATAACATTCATCCTGGCAAGACCAAAATGTATCATGATATGAAAAGATTGTATTGGTGGTCATAGATTAAAACTAATATGAGTGATTATGTGAGGAGATGCGTGATTTGCTAATTTTAGGCCGATAGGCAAAAAATCTGAAGGTACATTGCAACCACTTCCCATACCGCAATGGAAATGGGAAAATATTGCAATGGATTTTGTAACGACCTTAAATTCCTAACTCCTATCACATGTCACCACAAGACTTTAACAGGGACTTATGATGACATGACGTACTTGGTCAACCCTCGTGAGTCAACATCGAAGTATTTTAAATTTTCGTGATATGTGTATTATGTATCTATACCAAAAAATATACATTTCAAACCTATTAATCTTGCTATATAGGCATCGAGGCGTGAGTGCAGAACACACATCGAGATGCGTGCTAGCATGAGACAGAGTAGAGAGTGATATAGTGAGTCATTAGTTTAAGTTTTATACACACATTCCCAAGATATCATTTACATAAGTCTATAACATTTATAAAATGAATAAAAAAATATAGAAAGCCTAAAGTTGTGAAATAAATCCTACGAACATTGATGAGCTTCGAGATGTTTGTCACAACCAATCTCAATAGGACTTTATGTACAAGTATGTGTTAGTGGACTCAAATTAGTAGATGGTAGGATAACATGATTTCATTTGATCTATCTAGGGATGCTAATGAGATTAAGTGATCAAGGGTTAAGATGATACAATTCCTAGAGTATAAAACCACACTTAGTCTCTACAATACAAATCCATGCATAGTCATGAAAAAGAAATGTAGGGCTAAAGTCAATTGGTGCAAGAATCTCAAGATCTAGGTCTTAATTTGACGAAATCAAAGTCACTCTAGGAGGAGACCAAGAGCTATACATCAAACTTCAACTTAAAGTAACAAACTCATGCTCTTTTTAAACTAATGTATATGGATAAAAGCTTTGAATCATAGGGCTTTTAGTTTCAGACAAAATTAAGACTTTCTTGATGTTGGTTTTAATCAAAATGAGGTAAAAAAGAAGCTCTCAAATAGTATTTTTTGATAAAGTTATGAATTGTTTAACTGTTCATGTGTTCTTAGGTCAAATTATAAAATGCATGATTGAATGACTCAATTGATAATGTTCAAGGATGTTTTGATGTTGTCTAAATTGCCCAAAAGAGTATTTGATCGAATTTTAGGGCTATGGTATGAATGGGGATCTAATTCCCCACCAGGTGAAATTGTTGAACTCTAATTCCCTACCAAGTGGTTTGGGTGTTTGAATGGTTAGGCCTAGTTGACTATGTATCACTCATGAGTAGAGCATCCAAGTAGCTCCCTTAGCTCCTCCCGAGTAAGAATCCTTTTGATATGAGCATTTAGGGTCCTTATAGCTCCTCAATTAGCATTTAAGTTTTATAAGTAGCAGGCATCCTGGGTCACTATGTTCTCCTTTGGAACTCTCTCGGACTGCGGCTTAGGTAAAGTTAGCAGTGCTGAATGAATTGATATGGCTTATGAGGCTTTGGTCTGCGGTACCAACTTCCGCACTTACACCTTTTGTCAGTGTAGAGTGTATAGTCCACTTTCTCCTAATCTTTTGCTTCCGGGCCACTTGGTTCCTATTGTTGATTGCCTTAGTCTGTCTATAATGCACTTTACTGCTTTACTTACTATTCTTTCATTTCCTACATGATCTATAGAATTATCATTTATTTTCTTGAAATATTATTGAGTTTATACAGGATTTACTTGCTGGAATTGTCTCTGCCACTAGTGAAAATTACAGATGCCTCTGGTAACAGAGGCAAAGAGCCTGTGATCAGTGATTATTTCTGAGCTTCCTTCAGAGTTAGCTCCTCTCAGCTGCTACTGTGGGTTCTTTTTGATATTTTGGATGTACATATAAACTACACTTGTTGTTTCTTGTTATATTTTAGGATATTATGGATTGTAAGACTCGAGATACATGTATATGATGACTTGATCGTTATATTGTACTGATTCCCACTTCATGCATATACATGAAATCTATTCTTTTTTTGCAAAATTTCCATATTATAACTGTCCCAACTCTTAATCATTAATTGTTTAAGTTGATTTAAATTGAGTAACTTCTATTGGGATTTATTAATACTTTTTAAAGAAATTAGCAAACTTAATAAGCAACTAATGAACGAATGACATGGTGAAGAGGCTGACTAGGCATGTGTTGATTTCACTAGGGTTGACCAAGAGTCCACGTAGGCTTAAGCCGGGCGAGGCCTAGTTTGTAGGTCTGGGACCATCACAGATTTCATTACTCATTCGCGTACTTCTCGGAGGAAACATGATGCAGACCGGATTATTGTTAATGGATTAATGAAGTCTAGTTATTTTCTTCCTATGTCCATTTCGAATATTTTTATACAGCTGAGCTTGTTGTGTGAGCTAGAGTTGACTTGTTTGTTTCGAGTGTTGTTAACAATAGTTCTGATTGAGACGCTCAGTACATACCGGGGTTGTGGAAGAGCATAGAGGAACAGCTTGGCAATCAATTACATTTTAGTATTGTATTTCATCTATGGGTGGATAGCCAGACTGAAATGTTGATCTATATGTTAGAGGACAAGCTCATGGCTTGTGTACTAGGATTTAGATGTTCATGTTGAGAATATGTACCTTTGTGTAAGTTCTTTTATAATAACAATTATTAATCATGTATTGAAATGACTCCATTTAGACATGGTATCAGATACCTTGTTGTTCTCCTACCGGTTGGGTTGAACCGGAGGATTCAGTGGAGTTATGGCTATAAATGGTTCTTAGCAAATTCTTCTAAGATTGGAAGCAATTCAGAAAAGGCACAAAAATTATTATGATTTCTACCACCGGGTCGTGGAATATAGCAAAGATATTGAATTTATTTGAAAGTATTCCCTCTCAAAGGACGTTACAATTTTGGACTGAAAGGAAAGATCTTTATCAGATTTATTGTTTAGTTTGAGATTGTGAAACAAATTGGGAAGGTTACTCATAGACCTGCATTATTGCCTCAATTAGCCGAAGTTCATGATGCATTTCACATGTTTATACTCAAGTAAAATAAAACTGATTCACATCACATAATAGAATGGAATCAAATCGATTTACATGGTGGTATTTCATATGAAGAGAAATCTATATTGATTGTGAATAGGATGATTTAGAGGCTTTGCAATAAAGAAACTTCACTTATTTTGGGTAAATGGCAGTTTCACAGTGATTAAGACTTAACATGGGAACGAGATGCGTACACGAGAGGACATTTTTTGGATATATTTTATTGCAGTTAAATTTGGTTTAATTTTAATTTTGGAAAAAAAAATTTTTATTAGTTGGGAAGATTGCCAAATTCCTTAAATTTAATCGGTAATTATGGTAAATCTGGGATTAACGAAGACTAATTATGATTTTGGTCTCAAGTCGAGAGTTAAAGATCGGTGAAATTGAGATTTCTCATTAATTTTATTTTACTGTCATGTATGCCTAGTATCGTGTACTATAGATTATGTTATTTTGCAAAATTCAAGTTAAATGAGTAAATTCAAAATTTTGCTGGGTTTTATCTCGAGAAATGTGTCGATATGAGTTTTGTGATAGTTAAAAGGCCGACCAGAACATTTGCTTTGAGTTTCCCAAAAAATTATTTGTAGTTAAGTTTTAAAATTCGAGTTTCAAACTTTAAATGGATTTAACAAGACAACGCGGGAATTTTTGCCTCAATTTGCATGCAATTCAGATCTGAGGTAGTATGAAATGAGAATGACATTTGCGCGAGACCTTGTTTTGAGTTTCTTGTCAGTTTACATTGATCAAGGCTGAGATTAGATCCAAATGGGCGCAAGTTTGGTTATGGATGACAAGAGGATTGGTTCGAAAGACTTTGATGTGTCGTGTTAAGATTTTTAGGGGGTTTGGTGTGTCAAAACTAGTGTTATGGATGTTTTATAAAGATGGACAGTTTTGTTGAGAAGTTGGCTCAATTTGATGAAAGGTCGGATTGAAAACGAGAACCGGAAGTCAAAACACATTAAAATAAGAATTTTGGGAATTACAAAATAAAAAGAAATTAAGCTTTATATATAAATCCCATAGACATGGGTTTTGATAACAATTGGTAGGAATTATTGTTAATTGGTATATTGGGTTGATTTGGATCAATTTGAAATAAATCCCACAGACGTGGGTTAGGGTTTTGATGAATTGAACTAGTGCAATTCAGTTAATAAATATTTTGGACATGTTTTATAGTTGATATTGATTTATATTAGGTTTTTGGATGAATTAATTATTGGTTTTGATCCAATTTAACTCTATAGGTTGTGGAAATATTTGGGTGTTAATATCGAGTGATTTTGTGGCGTTTGTTGTCGAGTTTTGAGGACTTAATTGCAAAAATATTGATTTGGAAAAGCTTTTTAGTTCAAAATAAATAAAGTTTGCTTAATTGATAGGCCATAAAAGAAATTCATAACTTCTCCGAAGATAATCCAATTTAGGTATTCTTAGAGTCTATGGAAAGTAGGGAATGAGTACTACAAGTCCCTTTCGAGTAATCATGACAAATATTGAGGTTTTCAAGGTTAAAAAGTTACCCCAAGTTGGCTAGTTGAAACAGTTGTATAAATTAATATTTTTGAAAATCATTGTGCTTTGACTGCAGTTTTCATTGGGTTTCGTGACATGATTTCACTTGAAGCATGACCTAAAATATAATTGGGTAAGTATGGAAGCTATGGGAAGCATTTTCAAAGTGATATGATGCTCCAAAGACCCTGAAAATTAAACGCGAAGTTGGCTCTTTGTAAGGTTAAGTAAATCCCATAGTAACTTTTACATTATATGATTTTAATTTCATATAAATTGCATTGATCCTTGATATTACATTTTTGTTGTACATGCATACACGGGTAGGGAGGAGAAGGCGATTCGAGTCTCCTTATAGTGCATACTATACCGTGGTTATATAACACTATGCTTGAGGGGCTTGTGTCATTGATACTTTGCATGACATAGTTATCATGAGATCACGTTGAACTAAATCATACTCACAGAGTCTAGAGGAATGATACTCATTTGGTTATCCTCTTCAAGCAAGAGTCCTTATTACTATTTACTTACCACTTTCGAAGGATATCAACTGATTGTGGTCGGATAACAGAAACGGGATGGATTCACGATTGTATTTAAATTCCTTTGATTATATGCATTTAATTATTACAAGTGTACTGGATAGTGTGGGATTTACTTATCTAATATTATCAAACTTTTATAGTTGGGTAATGACAGGTTCTAGCGACGGTAAGGGAAAGGGAAAGCTTTCCAACTGTTTATGACTTGCTCAGTTCTTTCTTGCTAAGTATGTACTATTTTTTGATATAATATATTGTATAAATGGGTTTTTGTGTTTGTGTGTGGTTAGGATCTCTTTTGAAATTGTTATAATAGTCTTGGATGGATTGGAATGCTACGGGAGCTAATGTAATAATGGTTTAAGGATTTTGAGAACCTGAAATAGGTTAGAATGAACAAATAGTTTTTGTAATGCAATATATATTGTTACGGGTGGATTATGAGTCCTTAAGTGTTTTCACCAAGCTGAGCGGGTTTTGTTGAAGATTTTTGAAAACTAGGTTTTTTGGTGTAGGCCTAGAAACAGATGAGATGTTGTCGAAAAAGTTTTACAGAGTTTTAAGGATAGTGTAATCATTCCAACTAAATTTTGAGGTTTAAGATTTACTTTTAGAATCATTTGTAGCTAATAAAGTTTTATAATTGATATTTAAAAGATCTTAATCTTGATTATTTAATAATGGAGAGGTTAAAAATGCTAGATTATTAGGGGATTAAGGTAATCTAGGCCAGTTACAGGTCCTAATAAGGACTTCTCGATTTAGCAAATTCATTCCCCGGGTTCGACAGACATTTACTACACGCGTGTTTTGACTTTGCATATTCATTTGTGAGGCATCCCATATTTCGATTAGCGCAATACTCGGGCTGAAACCCTAATTAAGCCCGATAACCCATCAAGACTTAACTAGAGCCAACATCCTCTCCTTCTATACCTAATAAAATCAAAGTGTATATCAACATCGAATTAAGAAAACTCAAAATATATTCAGCTGAAAATCAAAATCTCTTCGATAATTAAAATGATATATATAAATACAAAGTTTATCAAAATCTACAACTCGATTATAAAACCTCCCAACCCTATTCAGTTACAACAAAGTAACTCAAACCATATACATATTTATGTAGGAAAACTCATTTCATAGTAAAGAAGATAGTAAGACTCATAAATCTTCTCTTTTCCCTTCGCCGAAGCGCTAGGTTGAGAACCTGAAATGTTAAATTTGAGGTGAGCGCTCTAACTTGCTTAGTGAGTAGGGATTCACAAAGCCATAAACATTTCATATAAAAATCAAAAGTAATATGCAATAACATTATGCACCAAATATAACTAACAGGATTATGAAAAGTAGATAGTCGAATAAATAATAGATGCAAGTCAAACTGTCAATGGCTAGTACACGATAATTCCCATTTTAGTTTTAAAACTAGGGTCAATTACTTACTGACACCATTAATGTGATTGCTAGACTAACACATTGATTGATGTGTTGTCTAGCCAATCCATTAATGTTCAAAGGTTATATCCCAAACCCTCTAGTGAATATGTAATCTACGCAACCTATTTAGCTAAGTAGGATTTACTATATAAGTCGAGAATCAAACCCATATCTTTTATAATTTAATCTTAATTTTAGGATTTACCCTTACAGATCACATTAAGCATCGTTTTCCATTTAATAAACGAATCAAATTGTACATAGTCCCTCATTCAGTCCATAAACTATATGAACTACAAATACTAATATAGCCTGGCAACATTGATAAATAAGTGAATCAATACCTCATTTTAGGTTTTCTTTTCTAAATTCCCTAACTTTTCAAGTCACTCATGCTTTTCCGGTGTTCCAACACCTATCACAAACCATTAGTGGTTAATATAGGCTTAAGACCCTATATTTAGAACCCTTAAGTCAATCCTAAAGACCTCAAGAAACTGTAGGAAAATCAAAGCACAGTTGTTGTTTTCTGAGGCGGAAGTGTGCCCTCTCACTTGGTGGGGCGCGCTCCACCAACTGGGTTCATCCCGACTGATGAAAGGTGCACACTCGTCTGTTATAGGGAACACGCTCCACCCTGCACTATCTTGACAGTGAACAAAGCAGCAACCATTATTCCATTTCCAAATCACCAAAACAACAATAAACACTCCCCTCAAACATTAGGGATGACCTCTAACGAGGTATAAACTCATTTACAATCATCAACAACAACAATTCACAGAAAAATCATCATATTCTATTGAATTCAACTTGAAAATCAAAACCTAATTTATCAACAATGATGATCTCTAATCTAATAGTCATTTATTCTCTTCAAATCACACTAAGTGCCCTTATAATCAACTCTTTCAATCATTCAAAACGCTTAAATTCTCTCTTCTCTCACTTTCTCGATTGATCAGTAATCAGTGAGGATAAGTTTGAAAATTGTGATTTAAATATATGGATTTCCTCGAGATATGTTTCACGCTATCTCGAGGCTATTCAAATGAATGATGTGTTAAAGTAACACCTCATAAAGTGTTACACATTTTAACACCATCAACACTTACGTTCCTCTCAAGGCGACCCAACGATTCATAAAATTCAAATCAAACTTATTGTTTTATTATATATATTTATATATCAAATATATGTGTATATATACTTTATGTATTTTCTCACAAATAAGTTCATCAGAAATTCCAATGATTAATTGTTTATTTTTCGATTGTAGGCTTATACATCAACATGCAATTTCGCCACTCTTTTGTCACGCTGAGGTTGGCCAGGGCGCTAGGGCATTGAAGTTTGAATCTTGCACATATCCAGCACTTTATGAAGCGATTTTGGACTAGTTAGAGGCTAAATTGATAGAGCTTGTTACACATGAAGTTTTTCAGCTTTGAGTCTCTTTCAAAATGAAAGAAACGACAAGTCATTTAGATTTCAAATAAGGGAATTATGGCTAAAATACTAAAGATTAATCAAAATGGACTTCACCAAAAATTAGTCAATTTGATGACTTTCTTGCTCAAACCTTGTATTCTCATCCCAAAACCTCAAAATATCTACAAAATACATAAAATCTTGTGAGATATCATCATTTCATCACTCGCCTCTAGCCTCTCTTTCCTTCTTCTCACCTTGCTTATTACGCAAACCATTCAATCGTTTTATTTACCTACCATGCACACAAAATGCCCTGAATTAGTACAAAATCACCATTTATTTTTTCTAAATATAAATACTACTATAAACTTATAAACTATGCTACGCATTACAGCCCCTAACTTGAGACTTTGGTAGTCTTGAGCAAAAAGGCATGAATAAAATTTATGTAATTTATTTAAACCAACTACATTGATGAGTCATTATTTATGTACTTTTTCATAGGTGTTTTGCTTTGTAAATCAATTCCAAAGTCATGCTTTATTGCTCTATATGTTTACTTTGGAGATTTTTAGGGTATTTGAGTGTTTGTGTGTTAATTAGATAAATACAGGAAAGAAGTCAATGATAGATAAAAAACTAGCAGGCTTGACGCCCTTAAAATGGATAGACGGCACCACTGAAGACCCACGACACCAAGCAAGGTGTCACGGCAGAACAACCGACGATGCTAGAATTGAACAAACGACATCACCTACGAAACTAAGTTCAGAAACAAAAGTTTCAGATCGACTTGCTACCTAAGACTTTCTATACATTGCAACGTTGTGACCTGGTGCCATCCCTTAATAACCACAGAGCTACTAACGACGCCAAAATCGTAGAATAGAAGTTTTGCATTTTTTAGAAAGTTCTTATTTCCCGACTTTTCCTATTGTTTTACTTTGGCTCTCTTATATAAATGAGGGACCACTATGAACGAAAAACAAATTGTATTCATATTGATTTAGGATTAGAGTGAGATATAGTATCCATGTGCAGCTAGGTACTTTAATACAGAGGTCGGGGATGAAACTCTCTAACCAGTAGTAGGTTTTTTTTCTTTGTCTTGATCAGATTTTCTTATATAATAGTGTTTGATTCAGTTCTTTATCTTTATGTTGTTGATTTTAACGATGTCTCAATAGTAGTATAGAGTTTTTATATTCATTGGAAATCTCTAAGCGTAACCCCACTAACATGCTATCAATCAGGTTGAGTCCGTGATACCAACCAGGTTGAGAAGTGGTATCACTTAGAGTGGTTACGCAAGGTTATCTAGGGGTAGTTGTTCCTACAGAGCTGTTAATGTTGCTCACCTGCTAATTCTTGCAACCGGTTGCCCAAGGTTGTACAATGGAGTAAGACAAATATTTAGAGAGCAGTTGGCTAATCTATCGAGAAAATGGGAACTAGAGTGTTGGTGTGACATCCGAGAATTTATAAACTTGATTAGGTGGCTAATTAAAAACTTTTAGATTTAATTTGGGATTTAATTATTTGATGTTGGATCCATGTGTTACTGATCAGAGATCATGAATTTTAATATTATTTTTGTATGTCGTGTGCCTATTTGATATACTATACACTATTTTGACGCGAAATAAGATTAAGTGGAGTGCATATGCCGTGTCCGCGAGTTTCGGAGTTCGGTGGGAATATTTCTCAATTTTTGGTGAAGTTTAGGTATTTTTTGGAATTTAATTTGGATATAAATTAAATAGTAATCACAAAATTAAATAAGATAATAAATAAATTGGAGAGCGCTTAGTGACCCGCGTGGTCGAGGGTGACGCGTGGGATATATAATAGTGTTCAAGCCCTAGGTTGGTCGTTGGCTTTCGTGGCAAATTTAGAAAAAAAAAATTTTGAACTAATTGAATAGAAATTGGAGATTTATGAAAAATGAGGAATTTAGAATTTTCTTGAGGAATTATACCAGGGTATTTTCTAGTAATGCGTGTTATGATACCCAAAAATGTTTGAAAGTTAGAATTTTTTTTAAAGCCTAAGTTAATTTTCAATTCAAAATCTGAATTTGGAGTCAAAATTGAGATCAGGACATCGGAGGAGTTGATTTGGAGGTATTTCAACGTTTTCAAGTCGGGTAGGATTGATAAATATATATATATAATTAAAAAAATTGTATTTAAGCCTAGCCAATGTAATTTTCGATGTTGAACTATAATTTTGAATCAAAAATGAAATTAGACCATTGAAGAATTTATTTTGGAAGTATTTTAGGGGTTTTGAGATGCGATTGGGTCAATTAAATTGGAAACTTACATGGCGTATAAATGAATTGTAGGACCGCTGTTGAAGCCCGTGTGGATTAGTTTATCAACTCGAAGCACAAGAGAGTTGCGATATCACGTTTGTTAGGTTAAGTAAATCTCATATTAACCTTTACATTGTATGATTATAACTTCGTATAAATTGCATTAATCATTAATATTGCATTTTTGTTGTACATGCATTCACGGATAAGTAGGATATAGGCGATTCAAGTCTCCTTATAGTGTGTACTATAGTGTGGTTATAGAACAATATATTATGCTTAGGGAGCTAGAGTCACTGATACTTTGCATTACGTGGTTATCATGAGATAACGTTGAACTAGATCATACTCCCAAAGTCTAGAGGAACGAGACTCGTTTGGTTATTCTCTCAGGGCATAAGTCCTTATTATTGTTTACTTACCACTTTCAGAGAATGTTATTTGATTGTATTCGGATGACAAAAGCAGGATGGATTCACTATTGTATTAAAATTACTTAGATTATGTTCTCCATTTTATCTCTAGGATTATTATGCATTTGATTATTATAGGTGTACTGGATAGTGTGGGATTTTGTTATCTAACATTATCGAATTTTTATAACTGGATAATGACAGGTTTGAGCAACGATAAGGGAAAGAGAAAGCTTTCCGACTGATGTGATATACTTAGTTCTTTTCTCGAGGTATGTACTAGTTTTTGAATATTTTATATTGTATAAATGGTTAAATGGGTTTTAATGTGATTAGAATCACATTTGGAATGAGGGGAATGATTTAAGGACTAATTGAGATAATTTTTTAGTTAAAATAATATTAGCTTAAGGTTTTTAATACTTCAGATCAGGTTAGAATGAATATATAATTTTGTAAATGCAATTTATATTGTTATGAGGTGGAATGTGAGTCTTTCGGCATTTTTGCCAAAATTGAGTAGGTTTTGTTGCAGATTTTTGAAGGCTGGGTTTTTCAGTATAGGCAAAAAAATAGAGGAGGTGTCGTCAAAAAATTTTTACGAAAATTTGCGGACTATCTAATTAATGTAAACAAACATTAAGGTTTAAGATTTACTTTAAAACCATTAGTTTTTAATAATATTTCATAATTGATGGTTACAAGATCTCAATTTTAATTATTTATTGATGGAGATGTTAAGGCTGCTAGATTATTAAAAGATTAAGGTAATCTAGGCCGATCAAATGCCCTAATTAGGTGGGGTATGACAGTTGGTAACTCCAACACTTATAGCCTATCTAGGGAAATTGTGTTAAAACCCATCATTCAAAGTCTATGATACAAGACATGGAAACAATATAGGACTAGATTGTGGATTCCTAAACTTAGGTATGTTTCTAGTTTTTGATTTACAACTTATTTACTTTCTTGTTTAGTAGACCTTTAGGATAAAACTATTTCAAAAACCCCCAGATTTACTTTTTCGTTCATTAAACTAAGTTTGACTAACTCTCGTGGATTCAACCTCATATTTACCACTACTACACCCAAGTGGGATTGGTAACCTTTTATAGGTTAAATTTGACACGTACAACACGTGATCAAATTTTGGCGTCGTTGTCGAGGATTCGGTTCTAAATTGAGTTTAGCTTTTATTTTCTTTTATTTTCTTTTGTTATTTAAGTCTACTAGTTTGTGCATGGTAGGATAACTCGATCTAAATCGATTGGTTCACTATTACCTGTCGATTCAGAAATCAATAGAGCCCACCGAAGGTTGGCTTTGAAAGCTCTAAACCAAGAGCTCAGTCTTCCCCAACCTACTATGGTTGACGATGCTAGCCATGCTAGCGGTGATTGCTAGATTACCATAGGGCGCATCAATGAAGATCTTCATAATTTTCTTGCTCAGCACCCCCTCTACAAAAACTTCCACCAAACAGAGAAGCTTTTGAGCTTAAGTCTGGCTTTATTTACCTCTTACCCACCTTCCATGGCAAAGAGAGTGGAGACCCGGTAGCCTTCTTAAAAGAGTTTCAAATAAGTTTCCAGTGAATGAAACCTCCTTGATTAGAAGAGAATGTGGTAAAGCTTAAGGCTTTCTCATTATGCTTATAGGATAAGGCCAAACAATGGCTCTTTTATCTCCGCCCTAGTACCATTAACTCATGGCACAACATGATAGATAAGTCCCTCAGGGAATATTTCCCTAAGAATAAGGTAGCCCAACTCATCTCTATGATATGCAATATTAAGATGAAGATCGGTGAGTCTTTTGGTGATTATTCGGACCACTCTAAGCACCTAATTGAAAATTGCCCATAGCATGGCCAATCAGATAAGGCCATTGTCCAATTCTTCTATGTCGGCATGTCCCCTCTAAAAATTCGTATGATTGATAGCGCTTTTGGTGGTCACATTCATGACAAAACCCCTACATAGATGAAGCAGCTCTACGATGACATAACGCAATAGTTTCAATTATACAGGGATATTAATGTTGACATGTACCAAATTCCATCAGTTGGAGCTACCACTAGCTCTACTGACAAGATAATTGATCAATTGACCTCCCTGATGGAACGTCTCCTGAGTAATAGCCAAACGCATGTTAAAGCTTGTGGATTTTGCTCAACCAATAGCCATGCCACTGATGAATATCCTACTCAGTTTGAGTACCATAAACAAGTCAGTGTTATAGGTAACCAATTTCAAGGGCAACCCCAAGTACCCATCAGAAACATCTATAACCAAGCAATAATAAGGAACCACTCTAACTTCAGTTATGAGCATTGAAACAAGAACTATTCATCATTTGTCCCCAGAGGACAGTTGTTGCTTGAACAAGTGGCTAATTGTTCCTAACTAGTGGACATAGTTAAATCTCTAGTGGTTCAACAGAGCAGGTGCACTAGAGATGTTGCCTAGCTTCAAGTGAACACCTAGAAAGCTTTCAGTGACACAAATTCCATGATTTAAAACTTGGAAGTTTAGGATTGCCAAATTGCACAACAAATGGGTTGACTTGAGGACGGAGGAAGTTGCCTTCGCAACCCAACCCTAACCCGAATATGGGTATTAACCCATTAAGCATGCAAGTGAGTGCCATTGTTAATGACATGACCACCTTAAAAAATGAGGTTTGTGAGACCATCACCCTAGAAAAGTCAAAGTTTGGACGTGATCAACCCAAACCTCAGGGAAGTCCCATCAACATCCCGCTTAATTGTGATGATTCAGGGATAGTAGGTATCCCTTACACTATAGGTGGACACTATTTATAGAAAGTAATGCTTGATTTGGGAGCATTAACCAATGTGATTTCATCAAACTTCCATGAGTCTATACGGGTTGGTGAACTGACATAGATAAAGATTCAGATTCTAGATGTTGATGGTAAGGAAATCTCGTCCAAAGGAATCATTCAGGATGTAATGGTTCATGTTGGGGATTTGAAGTTCCCCGCGGATGTAACAACCCATAACCTTAAGCAGGCGATTAGTGATAATCTGATTTTAAATTAACTCAAAATAGGCTTAAAGTTAAGCCCCAGCTCATTTCAATTAGCATGTGCATGGATTTGCATGATGTTAGGTGTTTCTATGATATGTATTAGTATTTATGGAAATAATTAGAATTAATTGAATAATTGATAAACTTTGGAATGTTTAAAACCATGTGTAGGTCATGGGTGGTGCACACAAGTTGTGGGGTAGTGTGCTCCCCCGAGTGTACTCATTGGTGGGCACAGTGAAGTCATAGACGTGTTAATATTGGCTTATATATATTTATATATAAATATATATTGAAAACAAATAAATAATCAACAATTGGTGGGCGCCTAGTGATACGCGGGGTCGAGGGTAACACGTATAGGACGTACAATAATGAGCGTGTCTGAGGGTGGTCGTTGGCATGCACGACCAATTTATAGCCGTGAAAATACATATTTGAATATATATTTATATATAACCTATGGTTATATATAAATATATATTCATGAATCCTAAAGTTTAAATTAAATAAAACTATATATCGGATTCGCCTCAAGATACACATAGCGTGAGCATCGATGTGGTGAATGGATGTAAGTTAATGAGTTTAGATGATTTTTCTATGTCTTGAAATGCGTGCGACCATATTGCAAGGAAAATCAAGTGGTGCATACATAAGTATGTTTATCAAAATAAAGACAATAGATTTACCTCGAGATGCGCAATACATATATCGCGGAAATTAATATATATTTGATCCTAAGTATGGCGGTTAGGATGTGATCAATATTTTTTTTACTGCCATAAGATCGTGTCGAGATATGTAAAATGTATCACGAGGAAGATCAAAATAAAAATGAAAAGAAATGAGTCTTTAGATCTACTTTGAGAGTACGACTCTCGAGGAATTTTAATATATATTTCAACAACCAACATCACCACCTTACTGTGTTGCAAAATCGATTTCGAACTCGAGGAAAAAAATTTGAAAGTGAGAGGGGATTGAACCCAAGGGAAAGAGAGACGAAAGAAAGGTCGATGAAGACCCATGGTAAGATTATGATTATTGTTAGGTTATTGTTGTTGCTATTTATGGCGTTGTTGATATTGTTCTTGAGTCGTTGGTTATTGTTGGTAAAGGAGAAGGGAGCTCGGACGAACTACAAGAGCAGTTCATCCGTGGAGAAAGACAATGCAAAAGGTCGTCTCCCCTCCTTAATCGACAAATTAAGAAGTCAAATAAAAAACTTACTGGTTTGTTGAAGCTGCAGGGTAGAAAGGAAGAAGAAAAGGGGTTTGACCCAAACTGGACCAGTCCAGTTCAGTGTCAAACCACTTTATTAATAAAAATGCTAGAAATTCATAAACGAAATCTAGAAAAATAAAGAAAAATTCCAAAAAATAATATTTTGACTAAACAAATAGAAATTGATGATTTTCAATGAAAAATGAAGAATTTGGGATTTGTGTGAGACTTTTTATGTGGTTTTTAACTCGTGAAGCACGTAATAGTCATATTGACCTAAGATTGACAAAATGATTTCGGATTCGATTAAGACTAGTTTAGGGTTCTAATTAATGAGTATTGTACCTAACTTGATGACAATCAATCTCTTTTAGGTTCTTGGTCAACGGGGAAAGATTTACAGATCTCGAGAATCGTGTAAATCGGTAAAAAATTAAAAAAAGTTTGGCATAGGTTGGTGGTACTCGTATTCTTACCAATTATGCAACGTAATTAGTATAATTAGTTCATATAACATTATTGACTAGGAATGAGGCAATGTACTGTGACTTGATATGGTTTTTACGAGAAAGTATCCGGAAAGAGGTACGACGGGCGAATTGAACTGCAGTGACGATGAAGGTGATTGGCTAGCTATCGACACTTCCTTTGAGCAACCTTATGGCACCTGATTGTTGCTGTCATATTGTTTTATATCAAAAAGTGATCTCGGAGAGGGCTGCAATGGAGGAATCCGACTGAGGTTGATGATCGAAGTATTGAGAGACCAACCAATACCCTTCCCTCATATTTGTGACACTAATTGATTGCTACATTCCATTTAAGAGTGGGTAGATATGCTATGCTTATATATACCAAAGAAATCACAAGTTGGTGAACGTGTGAGGTTCTGTGGACCGTATTTCAGGGTAACGGGAGTTTAGAACTTTTGTTTTGAATGCTAAAAATATAATATAAGTCGCGAGTATTGTTGCAATTGATCTATGTACTTGCATTCAGTTATCTATTGTTATATCATTTTAATACTAGAATGGATTCGTTTTGGATTCATATTGTTGTTCATTGATTCACTGATATTAGTTGATGATTAATACGTGTACAAGCATCACTTAATAAGCAAGTTAGAGCGCTCATTCCTTAATTAACATTTTAGGTTATCGACGTGTGTTTCGACGTAGGAACAAAGAAGATTAAGAGTATATAATCTTCTCTAAGGTGAAGTGATTCCCCTACTATTTATGTATTATATTAAATTAATATTTTGTAAACGAGGTTGAGATATGATTTTACGACCGAGGTTTATGTCAATTTTTATATATCATATGTTTTATCAAAAAAAAATTTAATTCTACTGCGTTTTCAATTATTTATTCGATATATGATATATTGTTTGTGTGATTATCAGGCATGCATGACGGCTGTACTTTTACTCTAATTGAGTCCAACTTGTGTACCAGGGCTTAATTAAGGTTTCAAGCTGGTATCGCCCTAATTGGGATAAGGGATGATATAGTTAACAGTTATGTATCTGTTGAACATAAGGGAAAAGTGGTCAGTTTTAAAATCCTACATATTTTAAAATTTTCCAACCGACACATTATTTACTTGCTCTACTATGATTTTGGACAAGATGATTATGGATAGGTATTCACAGATGGAGGAAGCCATAGAGGAAATCATGCCAGAGATAGTCTAAAAAGAAAAGCCTATGTGAAGAGGTGCACGAATGAGTACCAGGCCTCCACATAATTTGCGACTCGACGAACGAATGACAAAACGCATAAGGATAGATGACGACAAAGAGGAAAGAGCTCTACCTCCTGACACACTGTGCCTAGCAGTTCCAATCCGATAAAAACTCTGGGAAGATTTTGCTCTCAGGAAAGATTTGATATAAAAAGGTTTCCTATTATGCTATGTGACATGGGTGCTACAGTCAATGAAATGCCATCCAAAGTTTTCAAAATGTGCAGATTATATATCACTGGTGATGTTGAGACCAATGTGAGATATCTAAACAGGACGGTGGAGAAACCTAGAGGGATGGCTGAGAATATATATGTTCGCGTAGGAGACTTCGTGTTTGTCAAAGACTTTTATGAGGTTGATGGAAGTAGTAGCCAATATGAAACACTTCTATTGGGATTACCCATCTTAGCGACATCTGGATCATTGATCGATGTGTAGTTGCAGTTGATTAGCATCCATGTAGGAAGAAGATGAAGGTTTTTCAAGACGGAAATGAGATCTTACATGAGAAAGAGCAAATCTTCTAACGATTCTTCGTACATGCAATTGAGGTAATTGATTTAGACCTCGATTGGCAGGGAGGTAAATTCATCGAGGCAATGATGTTAAACAAAAGCGCTACTAGGACGTCAAGCAGCCTATGAACAATTTTGTAGTAATTAATCGATTTTACTTCGTGTTTTTCTTATTTTACTAACCATGCATGAAATATTGTACTAAAATCTCTATATATATACTATCCATCAATTTTCACCATTTCTTTTATGTTTGGTATGCCCAGCTTATTTTGAACCTTAAGGATAAAGTTTGGAATAAGTAATGGGGTGTTTAGGTAAGTGGACTGCTGGACAGAATCGTTGGTTGAAGACTCGCAGGTACAAGCTTTACATTTTCTTTCCAATTTACTTACGACTTCAGTAGAATCGTGGTGGTATTTTTTTCATTCCATTTCTTACCTTCCATTTCTTTCATCCTTTGGAAATTAGTATAATAATACATGAATGTTTTAGGTAGTCTAGTATATTTACTGTTTTATATTCTTACTTACGAGCAAAACTTTGCTATCAATTTTTGGAGTAAAAACTTGGTCAAATTGTTTATCTTCATACTTAAAAGATGTAAAAGAGCTTTTAAACCTACTTAACAACATATATATAGAAACTTGGAGTGGGTTTGAGTCATAACTTGAGACCAAAGTAGGTAGGTGGTCAAATTAACCTTGTAGAAAAATTTGAAATCCCTAAGATTCTAAAAAAGAACTAATCCTCTTGGAGTATGATAGTTAAAGATCTAGCACTTGTAAGAGGAAAGAGTAGGCTTATATACTATAATAAAATATGGGCTCGATAAGTCTACATTGGAGAACTAACTTAACATAAACAAAAGCAAGAATTGCTGACTAGAGATTTCTAAGAAAAATAGAGAGTAGTCTCATGATTTCAATAGGAAATGGAGCAGGGAAATTGATGGTTGAGAAAAATAATAATGAAAAATTGGTATCCACAAGAAATGGAGAAGGGACCGTATGATAAAAAATTCATATAGAGGATGAAAGTGAGGATCTCCATATAAATAAAAGGCGAATGTTCAACAAAAGAAACTTATACTAAGAAAGAAAGAGGTAGCGCTAGTGCTTGTAGCTAGGTTAAGTGAGTTTTCCCTATGCCATGAACCAAATAATAGCATACCTTTAAATAAGTCCTATGGACTTTTAAGATGTGAAAATCTGCAAATATGCGAAAAGTGGTGAAAAAGTCCATTTATAGGAATCCATTTAATAAAGGGATCAATTTGGATCTATTGCTTTGATGAAGAGACCTAGAAAACCTATAAGTAAGTTGAAGGTTATGGTTTTTAAATGCTTTGAATTTCGAAAAAGTATAGTCTTAAAAGGTGATAATGTTTGACAAGCCTTAAAAAACCCCAAATCTCTTGTTAAACAGATTGGCCAAGTTTTGATTGTAAGGACTCCATTATTTTGCAAAGTAGGTATAGTCTTTAGGAAAGCATCACTCAATTTTTTCATAATGTGTTTAATTGTTGAAGTCACATAACCTTTGCTCGAGACGTGCTAAGTTATAAGTTTAGGGGTAATTGATGAGTCATTATATATGCACTTTCTATAGGTGTTTTGCTAATTACATGAAGTCCAATGTCATGTTTTATGGTTCTATATGTTTACTTTTGAGATTTACAAGGTATTTGAGTGTTTGTGTGTGAATTAGACAAATCTGGGAAAGAACTCAAAGATATGTAAAAAACCAGCAGGCTTGACACCCCTAAATTGGACAGATGACGCCAACAAAGACCTAGGGCGCCATGCAAGGCGTCACGGCAGAACAACCGACTACACTAGATTCGAATAACTCTATAATGACTTCATCACCCACGGTGCTAGGTTTTGATAAAAAAGTTTCATACCGACTTGCCGCCTAAGTCTTTATATATATTCCAAGCCGTGACCTAGTGCCATCCCTCAATAACCACGACGACAATGACAGCGTGAAAGTCGCAGAATAAAAGTTTGTATTTTTTTTAGAAGGTTCTTATCTCGCGAGCTTTCTATTCTTAAACCCAAGCGTACCTATATAAAGGAGAGACCTCTATAAACAAAAACACATTGTAATCTGAGTGATTTAGGAATAGAGCAATGTAGAGTAGCCATGTCTGCTAGGTTCTTTTATACCTAGGTCAGGGATGAGACTCTTTAACCATTAGTCGGTTGTTTTCTATATCTTGTTCAGGTTTTCTAATATAATAGTGTTTGATTTAGTCCTTTTTCTTTATGTTGTTATTTTTATCGATGTCTTAATGGTAGTGTAGAGTTTGTATATTCATTACAAATCTCTAGGAATATTCTATTGACCTGCTATCGATCAGGTTGAGTCTGTAATACCAACGGGGTTGAGAAGTGGCATTCACTTAAAACAAGAAACCTAACACACTTGTTGTTGTAATTAAGTAGCATCAAGAACTAAGGTTGATCTTGAGAGCGGTTGCCTAAGGTTATATAGGGGTTGGTGTTCCCACAGAGCAGTTAATTAATGATGCTCACGTGCTAAATCTTGAGAGTGGTTGCCCAAGGTTGTCCTGTGGAGTAAGATAAGTATTAAGAGAGCGCTTTCCTTATCTATCAAGAATAGTGGAACTAGAGTGCTGGTGACCCCAGCACCTATAGCCTATCTAGAGAAACTATTTAAAAACCTTTCATTTGAAGTCGATGATACAAGACATGGAAATAACGTAAGGCTAAATTATGGATTCTTAGATTTAGGTATGTTCCTATTTTCTGATTTACAACTTATTTACTTTCTTGTTTAGTAGACCTTTAAGATAAAACCATTTCAAAAACCTCCTGATTTACTTTTATGTTCGTTAGACTCAATTTGACTAAATCTTGTGGATTCGACCATGTATTTACTATTACTACACCTAAGTGGGATTGGTAACCTTTTATGAGTTATATTTAACACGCACGACACGTGATCATACACTAAGCTACTTAACCTACTCTGATCCAAAGTTCAAACATATTGGGTATATGCAAGCAAAGTTTATTCTAATATAAAGTTACCCTTAACTATCTACCTTAGAGGTGTCTTCCAATCTCAAACTCAAATCAAATATTGACTCAACCTAAGGTCTTTCAACTGCTCAAGTACCCTGCCTTTCAACCCAACCTTCGCGAGAATCCACTTTCGATAATTCAAATGCAAGTCTGAGAGTCTAGCCTCAACTACTAGAGAGAGTCCACAAAAAGATTTAAAAACTCAATAATTTTTCATTTAAAGCATCAACTTCCAAGTGATTTCATTTGCTCATTTCTCGATCTACTCTCTACTATAATTGAACTTAAAAAGACCAAGAATCCTTAGGTCATTGATAGGTTGTAGTGGGGTAATGGCTTTGGTTATCAAAATGTAGATATTTAAGCTCAAACATAATTTGATATATTTCGCAAACTCTTTCCTTATAAACATAGAGCACTTACAAAGATAAAACTTATAAAAATACAAACTTTTCCACTCATTTTGAAGTTTCACTCTTAATTTTTTTCATTTCATTTTTTTCTTTTTCTTTGGAAATTATTTGGTGGATTCATTCATTTTCTTTCGACATTCCTTTTTTTTCAGGTTGATTTCACTTTTTCACTCTAACTTTACAAGCTCTTTTCATCATAGATAAGGGTCACTCATCACTTTAACTTTAGGAGGTCTAAGGCTTTTCGGCTCGGGACAATGTTCAGTGCTAAGGATGCATGATAAACAAGGCTCTAGTCCTTCCTCACACTAGGCTCCTTCGGCAAATTCTTAACCAAGCTAACTAAACACTTAAGTTCAGGAGTCCTCTACGCAACCCCAAATATATTGCCTCATTGGTTTTGAAAATTTTTATCTTAAACTGTCAGCCACACTAGAAGAAACTAAAGAAAATAATATTTGCTTCCTATTCATGTTCATGCTTGCAAAAATACCCGACATTTACACCACCCAACCACTCAAAAAAAGTTCGGCCTCATGCACTCCCAAACATAAGATGTTCATTGTTCTTAATGAACTAAGACATGATCGAAAAGGAGGATAAGAACAAGCACTAAAACAAAATCATTCATAACAATCAAACCATTAGAGAATTAAAAATAAATAAAAACTTTGAAATCAAATACTCCCCTGATGGTGTTGATGCCTTTTATGTTTCTCACTGCCGTTCCATGCTTCCTTTGGTATTCCCCCAAACTTATATAGCATCACATTTCCTTATGTTTTTTTAGTTTATCCGCGATCTACCAATTCAATGATGAGTCACCCAACAATTGGTATCCGACCTGAAATGTTTTCACGACATGTATTAACCACATAATAAGAAAAATTCATAATTTTTCTCTTTTTTTATTCATGCAAATGTGAAAAAATAAGAACTAAAATATAAAAAAGCTCTAGGCTACCTCCTAGTAGCGCTAAATTTCTTGTCCTCAGCCCGACGCATGCACCATGACTCTCAAGTGAACACCATAGTTTACCATGGTTATTTCAACACCGTATCCTCACGGAGTTCTTCAAATCCTCTAATCATTTTGTTGCATGCCACCTTATCATTCATAAACCTCACATCATTCAGTACTCGTCATGCATCGACAAAACGGATCTTCATTACAATTTTTTTAAATATCTCCACAAGGATCCTAACTTGCTCACTATTTCATTGCTCTTGCAAGTCTTGCGGATATGACAATAATGGTACAACAAAGAAATCATCAAAAAGATTGATCATCCCTTGCACAAACTCCAAACCGTATGATCCCAAGTTTTTAGTATACTTTTCCTCTCATTATTGTTTCAAACGTTTTTGGATCAACACCATTATCATGCGGCTCAATGTAGTCAATTTGACTTTCCTTTCTAGAATGCTCAAGTGAATCTTATTGCTTTTAAGCATCATCATCATGGTAATCATCTCTATTAGGCTTCTCTATTACTTATATTGTTTCCTGAAATATTTCTTCATGTAGCAGCTGTAACAACCCAAAAAATTTTAACATGCGTCATGTGGCATTTCAAGACGTGACATGGCATATTTGATCAACCCTCAGGAGTTGACATCGAGGTATATTAATTTTCATTAGTGATTGTATTAACTAACTAAATATATATAAAATGCCCAATTTAATTCATTTAAATTGTCTAATATTGCAGGTAAGGTTTGATTTTGGTATGCTTGCACTACAAGTATTCATGTATGGATAGGCTAAGTGGTGGGATTGCTAATAATTGAGTAGCTAAGTTAGTACTTTTAAATCTTAGGCTAACTTGGTCTATTAAAATGGTGAAGGAAAATGTCTTAAGTTAATTACCTTATTACTCGGGTTAAATTGATCTTACTAGATAGTGAGGGGCCATAATGTCATTTAATCAAATGAGTAACCTTAGTTGGAGTTTCTATTTAAATTACCACATTATTGCACCTATGTCCAAATGATTTAAAATGAAACTATGTTATTTATTTGCCTAGACTAAAGCTAAATAAAGGTCAATTGGACACATATAAATTACACACTTAATCTAGAACACCATGGACTTCCATGAGATCTACTTGAGGATGAAGGTATGAAAAATATTTAGTGCACATCAAGATATGCAAGTGATGGGGTGAATAAACCCTAGATTTTCCTAGAGATTAGCTAACATATCATGATATAAGGTTGGGATCAAATATGGACACTAATAAATAAAGAACACTAAGAGCATTATTGGTCTCAAACACATTCCAGGAGCATGAATTTGAGGAAGAAAATAGCGTTGGTTTAAGGGCTGGATTTGTAGAAATTAAGGGCCAAGAAAGGTTTAATTAGTGTCAATCAAGCCGAGTAATTAAGAAAAGAAAGCTAGAGTTCATCCAAGTTAGCTAGGGTAAGCAATCATAATATATCTCAATCTTTCAATTGGGTTTCTCATTAACGAATGCATGAAATAGTTGAAAGAATGGATTTAATCTATGGTTTATATCCTAGGAAGGTATTCTAATCTCTGAGTTTTAATTCAAATTAATTTCCTCAATAATTTTATAAGTTATGGCTTCAAATTGGTTTTCATATTTATAAAGGTATTGTGATTTAATTTGATATAAATTGATGAATAATGCATATAAATTGATGTTAAATGTATGTTGACTACTCTTATGTGGAGGTGGTTAGGCCCCATGATGGGTATCCAGGCAATGGAAATTTCCAATGAGGGACTTGGGGTCAAAAACCCTAATCTAGATTTGCAGAAACCCAATTATTAACGTCGTTCGCACGCTAATAAGGCTAATAAGTTATTTTTGTGAAGTTAAATTCGTAAAAAGGTAGCTATGGATCAATATATGGCTAAGATTATATTAATAGATGTAAGCCAAGTTAAATGGACTCTAAGAAGTATATAACTAATTTAAATGGATACCAAGAGCCTAGTCGCATATTGTCATGTGTCGAGGATCGGTTAGAGGCGTGTGGGAGCCGTAAAAGTTTCAATTTCACGTAGGTTTGATGTAAGTAAACCAGCAGGGGCCGTAACACTAATTATTCTCATTCAATTAGTTTAATCTCTTTGTGAAATGCTATCTTGTAAATCTTGCTCATTTCTTAGTCAAAATGATATTATTCATAAACTCGTTATTCTTGAATTGATGATATCTTTGTGACATGTCTTCATTGATAAATTGCTTTTTTTGGAACTCAAATGAATGTTATTGTTGAATCAAAGTCTCTTTCTTTATTGTTATCAATTGTTTTTGGAAAAATCATGCATTCTACATTACGGTATGGTTTTATCTTAGTGATTTACTCCAGTATTGAGTAGACTTAGGTCTAAGTGGTCAAATGGTGGTCACGGGTTCGGTACAAGTACTATGTGATCATATGTACCACCGTGACTACACGAAATGGAGATTGTGCTAAGTCCATAGTTTAGGATTGGAAATTCAAGCTAGTAAAGGTGACTGTGTGTCTGCTATAGTTGATGAAACCAATCTAAACTATTGGCGACTTAGTTAAGTCTACATCTCATCTTAGAATTTACGTCGTGTGTTGCAACCGGATGGACTTGGACCACTTGGATACCCATATCTATGCGACATTGTTTTTCAATTCTCTTTGAGTTCCTTATTAGCTTATTTTCAAGCACTTTATATTTCATTTCTTTGTGATTACTTGTATGATCTATCGGCTAACCTTTTATTGGATCCTAGAATTAATTAAGAGACTCATCTAACTTTACTCACTAGAATTGTCTCATTTATGGTGATAATAGCAAGTTTGTCGTCTGGCAAGGGAAACGAGCTGGTACTTGGTGACTTCCTCTGAGCTTTCCTCAGAGTCGGCTTCCACTTTTGCTACGAATAGGTCCTTTTGGTGTATTTAAGTTGTATACTTGCATGTAAAATGGGATTTTTGGCTGAGTTCGCTTTGATACATGTATATTTTCATATCTTGTCACCTTATATATACATAAGATCATATTTTCTAGGTTTCCACACCATAAGTTGTTCTGACATGTCACCGAGTTATTTAAATTGTTTAAGTTTCGTTCCACTGCTTTAATTATAAAACTTGCAAAATGTAATGACTCAAACATAAAATACTAAATTTGTAATAATGATGGAAACAGATACTAGGTAGGCTTGCGTTGACCTTGCGAAGACTGACTTGGGGTCCCATGCAAGTTTAAGTTGGGCGCGACACAGTTTATGGGGATTAGGGTTGTCATAACACAAACTCCTTAACTTCCATCTCCTTAGACTCGACCACAACTTCTTTTCTTGAATTTGTGAATATTGCAATTTGCTCAAAATTTTCTTCCAAATTCAAGATGACTAGATCATCTCTTACATTAAATGGTTGTGGAGGCATTTCTAATCTTTTTTCATACTTCTTGAGATCATGTTTTTTCTGCTCAACCATTTTTCTTAACAATTTCTCTAGTGAAGTTAGAAACGATTGTTCATCCATCTATTGATCTTGTCGTGATTGCCAATTTTCATGAGAACTCCGTTATGATTGATAGACATATTCAATGTGAAGATTATGAAAGCCTTGATGTTTATGTCATGTATCCTCTTCTTGCATGTAATTGTAATGCCCTTAACTTCCCATAATTCCTTGTAATCCATATGGGTCAAATTGTGGTTAATGATATCTTATCCATGCCGCACCATTTCTAATAGGTTGAGCTTGGTATGTGGCGTTGTCTCGAACCAATTCACTTTGATAAGCCAACCCAAAAAGTATAGTAAGGATCTCGCTAGTTGCTTCTTCCACATGATAGCAATGCATTATTTTTTCTTTTTTCTCTTCTTCTGTTTCATCCTTGAAACACCAAAGACAAAAGAAAGTAGATCAAGTGCAACAAGGTTATTCAAATTAAATAAAAAAACTAAAATTAACGAAAATAAAATCTTAAATAGAATTTCCTTATAAAATTAAAATTATATATTGTCCCAGACATAGACGCAAAACACTTAACACACGCCGCAAGTTCACGACAATGTGGTAGTAATAGTGACCTAAACTAGTGTTCAAGCCGCGAATATCAAACCAAAAAATGGTTTAATGCAAATTTGTTATATAATTAGGAAATAAAGTTGGGCAACATTGATTTTGAATTTGATAGGGAAATTAAACAACTAAATTACTCTAACTATCTAATTGCAAATAATGCAAATTGAGAATTTTCGGAGACACTTCCAGGAAATCAATTTCACCAAAGTTGTATTCTTTTGCACTAACTTTATTTGAAACACTCCCGATAAGAGTGAAAAGGGGCTAATTTCCTATAATTCACCTCATCCCACGGTCTTGGTGATGAGGATTTAAGTGTATCACTCAGACTCCACCATTCGATATGAGTAACATTATGACGAGACCACATTAAGGACCAAGTTCAATTGTCTCCCTACACAATAACCATCGATTGATGTGCATACGTTATGCGATTGTGTTTTTCCCAAACCCGAATTGAAAGCCTCCAAGGTCATAGTGACTTTTAAACCCTATTTTATATACGCACTAAGCTAATGTGAGAATACCATTAAGAAAAAGAAAACACAATTCAACACAAAAAATTGGAAAAACAAAGTCAAATTACATTATAAACAAAGTCTTTCCAACTTGAGATCCATCGATCCCTATAACAAAGATTATTACCTTATATAGGTGCAAGAAGCAACACAAAATATGGTAGAAACTGAAAAAAATAAGAAATCAAACCTAGAATTAAAGTTGAATCCATAAGTTTGATCCAAATCTCTAGCCTCCACAAGTGTTTGTCCCAAACAAAACTTCTCTCTAACCTAATTTTAAGTCCTATTTATACCCCCAAAAGCAATATGGTCCAAAAATTACACAAAACCCCTAAAACTCAATTTTTACATACTTTCCCCATATGGGCGCTAACCCTGGTGTTGTGGCACTGGGCTCAGCTTCCACTACAATTTTGCCACTATTTTATGACGTTGAGGTTTAGCCTAGGCACTGGGCTGTCGAGGTTCGGATCCTACAAAAATCCTTAACTTTACGACACGATTTTTGACCACTTAGAGGCCGAATTTGACAAAGTTTCCGAGAAATGCCATTATTCAGCTTTGAGACTTCTACTAATCGAAAGAAATGTCAATTCATTTGGATTTGAAATGAGGGAGTTTGGCCAAAACACTGGAGATTGGTTAAAATCGACTTCGCCGAAACTTAGCCAATTCGATGTCGTTCTTGCCCAATTCTTGTATTCTCATCCCAAAACCTCCTAGCATCTTCAAAACACATAAAACCATGTGAGATATCATCATTTCATCACTTGCCTCTAGCTTCATTTACCTCTTTCTCGCCTTGCTTATTATGCAAACCATTCAATTATCCTTTTTACCTACCACGCACACAAAATGCCCCAAATTGCTATAAACTCATGATTTAAATGATTTATTTTTTCGAAATATAAGTTAAATAATACTATAAAATATATAAACTATTCTACACATTAGGCCGTCACAACTTACTTACAAAACCCAAGCCCAACCTGACACTTAATGAATGTGCACATTTTAAAAAAAAAATTTGGACCTAAGGTTTGAAGTCGAAGCCATTCGTATTAAGCTTTATTCTTACCGATATGCTATGTTGATCCTTTATGTGAATGAGTATGGTGATATATATATATAACTATTTAATAATTCTACAACCATGGAAGAAAATGTTTTTTTTGAAAAATATTATTATTTTATTATTAAAAAATATTCGTGGGCTCGATGGGTTGGACTTGGATTTTAGATTTTTAACTAGGATCGCTTGGACCAATGTATAGGCCCAACCATAGGTGATGGTCTTGGATTGGGCTAAGGTTTTTAGGCTCCGACTCGGTTGGGCCCTACACATGAACAAGTCTATTGATTATCAAACATAAGAAAATATCATATTTCTTGCATAAAATAGCATTTTTAAAGTAATATTGACTTTTCCATTTTCCTTAGAACGTTTTCCATTTCCTCCGTGCAACCAAACACTAGTTAAAGTAATTTTACTGAGAGAAATGTGTTGACTTTTAAAAGTGATGTTTGCAGTGTAGGTATCCCAATCATTTTCCTAGAGGAAATGCGGTAAGGAATCTCTGCCTTACATAAGAAGCGGATTGTTCTATAATGTACGAACAAGGAGAAACGTAAAATTAATGGTAAGAAACCAAACTACTCTATGTAACCCTTACATGCTTTAAAATGTTTTTGTTCATTTATTTAGTTATTTGTTATGCAAACAATTCATTTGTTGTAAAATTTTTATTACAACCTTTTCATTTTTCCCCTTTTTGTTATTGGATTAAATCTATTTACTTATTGAGTATCTTGTACGAAGACCCAATCCCTTAATCGAGACATAGATTAATTTTAGCGTTTAGGGATTTGGATGAATTGAAATACATTGAGGATAAGTGGTTTTTATAATTGAGAAAATCTTACCCCAAGGTTTTGGTGTAGTAGTTTCGAAAACGGTCTTAGTACTCTAATGTGACTACCCCAACCCAACAAATTAGGCATCGCTCAGTGCTAGGCCTCTATTAACCCCCGATAAACAAGTGCAGAGTTAATGAAGGCCGAGTCAGCCTCATAAAACGATTTTTAGTACCTGATAGTCCACATGTTAGAGTATATATATATATATATAAAATCATATGCGACAAAATTAAAATGTAGTGAAAACTCGATAACAAATAAATTAAACACACGACGAGCTCTGAGTGTAGAAGCTAGAATGTGAAAACCCTGTACAACGTATACAATGTATAAATTATAATGACAAGGGAAAATACATGTATCTCTCAACCCAAATACCCATTTATTAAAATATAATAAATGTAATATAGACAAATCAAATGACTTAAGTATGTTGCACATCTAAGTTCTCGACCTCAGGGATTAGACTTGCAATTTCCACCATGTAAGAAACAATTCTAGTGAGTAAATCCAGAAAAAGTTCAACACTAATTCAGGTTTAAACAATAAATAAGTCAATAAATCATGCAGGAAAGAAAAAAAACTGAATAGAACAAGAGAAAGCATGATAGGCATACTACAATGGTCAACGGTAGAGACTAAGTAACCTGAAATTAAAGGATAGGAACCTAAGTGGTCTTGACACTTTACACATGATCTCAAAGCCACTTGACAATAGGTACATGTGAAACAATGGTACGGCGGGACTAAGTTTGCTTCAACCATACCCTAACCATTGGCACTGTCGGCATACTTGAGTTGTAGCCCAAGTAAATTCCAAATGGAGCCACAGTCATGTTGTAATGACATGTTACCTTAAGCTAGTAATTATTGTTAACCTAAATCCTAATTAACCCGAGTTAGGCTCGTGGTTAAGTCTATCGTACTTCGATTAACGTATGCGTATGTTTGCATGATGGTTTATGTTTGTTTGTTATGTTTATGAATTTTATAGGTTTTAGTGTAATATAGGATTTATATACAACCAAATAAACGGAAATTATGTAAATAAACAATAAATAGCCGATACACTAAGCGGGATGGTCGTGAAATGAATGTGCACACCTGAAAATACTCATAGGCATGTCCAGTGAATTTATTGGTGAAAAAATAAACGAAATATATATATTTGATATATATATATATATATTGGAGACTATAAGTTGGTTTGAATTATATGATCATCAGATTGCCTCGAGATGAGCATGACTGTTGAAGGTGTCAACATGTGTGAACTTTAAGGAGTGTCATGTTATCACATTAATCATTCTATCATTCTCAAGATAACGCGATGCGTATCTTAAGGAAAATCCATATATTTAAACTAAAACCTCATATTTATCTCATTTGATCGATCGAAACATAAAGAGAAGGGTTGATGGTTTATTACTCGGATCATAAGAGATCATTCAAGGAACTAAATCAACAAAGATTGAGGTGCTTAAAAAATTTAAAAGTTAGAGATCATCACTTTGGTAAGTTTAATTTTTGTGTTTGTTGAAGTTCTATTCAATGGTAGTGATGGAATCTCCGTAAATTGTGTTGTTTGATGATTGAAAATGGCTTGTTACCTTACTAAAGGTCCTCCCTGATGAATTTTGGGAATGTTTGTTGTAATTTGGTTTATTTGTAGATGGAACAATGGCTACGGCCCTGTGTACTGTTGAGACAGTATAGGGTGGGGCTCGCTCAACCATTGAAAAACCCAGTTGATGGAGCGCGCTCCCACCCTAGAAAATATCAATGTTGTAGTAATTCGATTGTAATTTTTTGGAGGACTTAGGAACTAGACTAGGTGTTCTAAATATAGGGTATTGGACAAATATTGATCACAAATGATTTGTGATAGGTGTTGGATCCCCGAGAAAGCTTGAGTGCCCGAAACGTTAAAGAATTTGGAACATAAACTTAAGCCAAGGTAAGTACATATTCGCCCATTTATCAATGTTGTCTAGCTATCTTAGTGTATATGTAGTTCATATAGTTTATGGACTGAATGGGGGACTATGTACACTGTGATGATTTTCAAAAAATGGAAAATAGTGTGTAATATGACCCAGAAGAGTAACTCCTGGTTTAGAGAATAAGTTTATAGGAGATAGGTTACCTTCCCAACCTATGTGTAACTCCTGTTCAATTCGATAGGTTGCATGGATTACATACTCACTAGAGGGTTTCGAATAGAACCATTGGGTATTAATGGATTGGCTAAACAGCACATCGGCCAATGTGTTGGTCTAGAAATCGTATTAATAGCATCGGTGGGTAATCGACCCTAGTTTTATAAATTAAATGGGAATCACAATGTAATACTCAATGATAGTTTGATTTGCATCCATTATTTATTGATTTATATGCATTCCATATTCTTGTTAATTAACATTGGTGCACATCGTTATTGCATAATGTTCTTGATTATGATATGGAATGTTGATGGCTTTGTGAATCGTTATTTACTGAGCAAGTCAGAGCGCTCAACCCAAATCTAATATTTCAAGTTTGCAACCTAGCGGTTCAACGAAGGGCAAGGAGAAGATTTATGAGTCTTATAGTATTCTCTATGATGTAATGAGCCTTCATGTACATATATAGTGCTTTATATATTTTGTTATATATAAATAGGGTTAAAAGGTTTATAAATGAGGTTTTGGGTTTTGACAATCTCTGTATTTCTGTATATTGTTTAAATATCAAAAAGTTTTTAATTTTTCACTACGTATAATTTAAATTGTTTATTCGATAATAATATACAGGTTGAGTTTATCAGGTACTAATGGAGAGGCTGCTAGCTTTAGTTAAGTCTAGTTGGGTTATTGGAGCTTAACTAGGGTTTCAGGTTGAGTATAGCCCTAATCAATATAGGGGATGCTACACATGTAACACCCCAAAAATTATGGATCTCGGGATACACATATTTATGCGTTGAGATACGTATTACACTTGTTGAATCACACATTATTTTGTTTTATTATACTATATTAATGCTTTTGGAAGAATATTAAGTGATACATTTAGTTGATATATCATTTGCATCTTTCGTTTGCTTGCATCTCTTGATTAATCTTAAAGAATCATTAGAATATCATGATGGGGATAAATTAGTCCTTTCAATAAATATAGTGATAAGTAAAAAGTAATTAGCTTAAGGGATGAAATAGTCATTTTTTGTAAAAGGTGAAAATAATAAAATAATACAAGGGATAACAAGGTAATTGTCATAAATTAAATAAATTAGTAAATTTAATCTGCAGAAGAAAGTCGATTTTTTCATCAAGTAAATAATAAGAAGCTTCTATAAGTTTTATCTTTACATTATGATTGACAGTGACACTTAACATCTTTAGGAAAAGAATGAGAAGTTTCATTTATCTTTATCTTAACATTATGATTGAAAACGACACTTTAACATAATCTTGAAGTAAAGAATAAGAAGTCTCTACGAAGTCTGTTTATCTTTATCTTAAACATTATGTTCGACAACGACCTTATCTTTATCAAGTCATTAAGATTTGTCATTATGACTTTTGTTTTATTAAGTTGATCTCTCTGTATAAATAGAAATGAGAACTCGATTCATTCTCACATTTTGTTTTAGTTTCTACTTCTCTAAATTTATGCATTCTCTTGGAGAAACTTTAAGAAAAATGTCATAACCATCTTATGGAAAGTGATTCTTGTTGAGGTAATCCTCTTTGTTATACGTTATTAATTTGATGCATGTGCATTCACATCTTTGCATCTTTATTACTATTATTATGCTAATTACTTATATATGTCTATCCACATGTGTGATTCTTGTTGATGGGCATTTTGAAGTCCACCGGTGTGGTATTATCGGGCTACCAGTATGGCCAAATGCTAAAGAACACTATTAATACTGCTATTTGACCTTAGTGTGGTTCGAGCCAACGCTCGTGACTCATTGGGTCCACCGGTGTAGTTTATATTCGGGCGTAGTTTAGTTTGATGCTTTTGTGATGTTTTTTATATTTGTTGCATTAATGATGTGTAATTTGAGTAATAATAGGCAGTAGGCTCATTAAATTAACAATTTAAGGTATTTTGCTAAAGGGGCTCAATCATGGACATGACATATTCGAAAAGAAAAGAGAAGTTTATAGACAGTAAAAACGTATTATTTTTATCGTGTATATAATTAAATGGATATTTTGTTGTCAAACAACTTTTGATTTTCTTATTTGTGAGATATACTTGATTTCTATGGCGCATGTGGGCCATCCATCTTGAAATCGGGTATGCATATCCCAAAATCGTGGTGTGATAGTCGCAACCGGATGCTCAGCTGCAATGGAATCCTTGAAGTCCTGTGCTGAGCCACAACGACTATGGATGCTCACTTAGAGGACTTATTCTCGTCGGGAAGCCACGAGTGCAACTCGGATGCTCAACCTAGGAGTAAGCAACGACTCAATTCAACCACTCAGACCCTACGTCACTCGGTAGGGAAGTAGAGTCCATTAATAGGTATCATTTCGATTAAAATATGTAAGGAAAGGAAAATAATTAAAATTGGTTTTCTTACCTATTTACTTACCTCAAATCGCATCAATATATTTTGCCTGAATGTTGATCCTCCCTACTGTTCTCTATCCATCACATCCGAACTTCCTAAATCATTCAATTGTCTTTGATTATTATCATTTCTAAGATTCATTCATATTTTTTTATAACCATGCATGCATTACGAGGTTGATCTCGATCTGATCGCCTTTGAAATATTTTGAGCCCTTGCACATATCAATATGAATTCATATTTTCTTGGATATAATTGTGTATCTCGATGTGATCTCTAATCACCTAAGTGTCAATACATATTTTAATGTGATCCTAAGAAATCAGATGCGATAACATGCATCTCGAGGCATTCTCGAATCACTCTAGTCATTTAACACACATCTCGAGACAATTACTTATATTTTAAAAAATAGCACGCATTTAAAATTATAGCATACATCCCAATGCACATATCCACTTCCAAATCATCATTACAAATCCCGAGATGGTCACATTTATATCCTAAAATCACGACGCAAATCTCGAGGTAAACATTTACATCCAACATCTCGGCACGGATCCTAAAATAATTTTAAACCCACACAAATCCTGAGGCACATATACCATGCACACACCTTAAGGCCCACACACTAAACCCACCTCATATACATTAAGCTAACCTCATATTCCTCAATAAATACACTACATCACTTAAGTTTGCTTAGGGAGATTCACTAGTGAGTGGTTGTAGTCGGAGCCAAGAGGGATCCAAGGTTGTAGAGAGAGAGAGGCCAAGTGTGACGGGAGGGAGGGTGAGTGAGGAGATGCGCGAGTGAATTAGGCGGAAAGAGATGAAGAGACCGTGATGAAGGAGGATGTTGTGAGCTCCAAGGAAGAGCCGACTTTAATGGAGATGGGGGATGAGGAAGAATACCAAGATGAGAGAGAGTGAAAAGCTATTGATTTTTATTTTTAGATTGGAGGCGAGAGAGTGAGAAATAGAGTGAGGGAGAGAGAGAGAGAGAGAGAGAGAGAGAAAAAAAAAAAAAAAAAAGAGAGAGAGAAAGAGTGAGAAAGAAAGAAAAGTAAAATGAAAAGAAGGGTTAATGTGAAAGTCGATTGGAGAAAATGTGGGGATGTGTCCACAATTGAGAGGTTGAGTGGGTGAGTTACTTTTTGACTTTTCTCGTTTGAATTTTGTGCCAGTTGTCACTCGCATATTTATTTACACCAATGTTTAAACTACACCCAACCTTAAAATATCACTTCATTTTCTTATATCACCAAACCTTACCACTTTAAATCCTAACGTATTTAAATTAATCACTTTCTTTTTGTTTGACTCTATCTTATATTTTCACCCATCTCGATACGTTTTTCGAGAAAACTACGTGTTGCAAAATCTCAACTAATTCTTCCTGTTCAACCTGAACCTGATAATTTCCTTATGGTTTGTCTGTCTTATTAGGTTTCTTCGATAATGTTGCACCTACTTACCCTCTATCACACAAATCAAGAAACATTTCACACATTCTAAGGCAAACACTTATGAATTCGACAATTTAAACCAATTTAATCATATGCTACACTTGTAAAATAATGTTAAACATAACATCATATAAATCTAAAACATAATGTTTTTGAGTCAACGTCCGAGGTTTGACCAAGAATGTCATGTCGGATTGATCCCTATGTCACGGTCCCATAAATGGGCGTGACTAGGATCTCAAAATTTTAGGCTTTTACAGTCTTCCCAACAAGGAGAAATTTTGTCCTAAAATTTAGATAAAACTACTCGAACAATATTTTTTTACTCATGTACTAGTAAGACTTCAAGTTTAATAACGGCACAAGAACTAAGACTTAAAAAAAAAAAAAAAAAAAAAAACCTAGACCTGAAGTATGACAAGTGTCCTTCAAAACCTTTGATGAAACATAGCCCTATCTATCTTTATGTTCTTTCTCACGTGATTTTTTAGTTGCTTCACTCTTACCTCAATAACTTTACACGCTCCGTTAATACCCTCAACACGTACTACTCACAGTCCGTGCAATTCCTTAATTACATCATATTGCATTCAATAAGCTTATCGGCGCATCTGTAACAAACTCAGATGTGTGAAGAAAATTTGAGACATGCAATATTTTAGGTTTAATGCTTAGGTTAACTCTGGCCTTTTGAACATTTCAGGGGCTCTACATCCACTCATACCACTTAATTCGTTCGTAAATCCCCAAAGGTGGTGGTTAACTTCACCAACCTCTTGAACTATAGATGAATAGTGATACTAAAGTGGAGTTACTTGAGCTTCTGACATAACACTACTAGTCTAGTGTTTTTATAAAAACTAAAGGAGTTTGTACATGCCTTTCTCATTATTTCCTAAGTCTTCTCAACACTTCGCTTCCTTAGAGTCCACGTTAACCTACTTGTCTCACAAATCTTCGTCCTTTACTTTCTTTCTTATACGTGACGCATCCATCATTTTACTATGTTAGGTTATGGTCACGTCATTTGACTATCGTACTTCGTATCTTGTACACACTAGCTCAAATCAAGGTTAACCCTAACTTAATTTACAACTCATGGACAAATAAGAAAGTAGGATTGTTGACACCTTAACCAAGGTAATCATAACTATTCACTATGCATCCTTCCTTCAACAATATTTTAGGTTGTGTCAATCATTAATTTTGTTCATGCTTGAGTTCATTAGCTACACTAGAGTGTAATATATATTGTAATTGACATAGTTGCATTTTTTTAGAACAAGGAATTACACATAGTTTAGATGTCCTAGAGTCTGTATCTCAAATATAAATGACTTAGATAGTTGTGGAAATGCCAGAATAGTATCAAATGATTCAAAGTTGACTATCGTCACAAATTTTCAAAATTTGACTCCTTTAAAATCATCAAACTTTACGTTCTCTTCTAGTCTTCATTTATGACTCGATTCTCGTACGTAGTTCCAATTTAATATATTGAGATCTATTGTTTTTCTCATACTTCGGCATCCACACGCTTTACTTCTATCCAAAGATTAATCATTGTCATCTATCTTCTTTATTATCAATTTCCTCGAATCTGTAGGTTTTATTGTCTATCTTTTATAATTTACTCATAGTGCCTCACGTTAAACATAGAAGTGAATACATTAGTAGAAATAGTTTTATCATATATCTACTAATACCATATGATTTATACAATTAAATAGCATCTAATAAAGCTTATTCAAAACTTCTCTAATTCTCTCATTCGCTTGTTTCCCAACTAAATCTCCAACTTATGGTTATAGGGTTTCCACACTAAGTTTGTTGGTGTTCCTAACTCTACAAGTTCATGTTTGCAAACTAATTAGTTAGTAGGCTTATCAAGAGCTAAAGTCAAGACATAAGGCTCTAATACCAACTGTGACGACCCCAACCCTACAAATTAGGCACTGCTTAACACTAGGCCTCTATTAGCCCCCGATAAATTATCGCAGAGTTGATAAAGGCTTAGTTAGCCTCGAAATCAGTCTTCAATACTAGATATTCCTCACAACAGAGTATATATATATATATGAAATCATACGCAGAGGAATTTAAATGCAGTGAAAATCTGATAATAAATAAATTAAACACATGATGAGTTCAAGGTGTGGAAACAAGAATGTGAAAACCCCGCATAACAGATACAATGTAAAATTAAAGTGATGAGGGAAATACATTTATCTCTCAACCCAAATACCCATTTATAAAAATATAATACATGTAATATAGACACATCAAATGACCTAAGTATGCCGCGCATCGATGTTCTCGAGCTCGAAAATTAGACCCATAATTGTCACCACCTAGGAGACAACTCCAGTAAGTAAACCAGTAAAAAATTTAATATTAAATATTTTCCTTTCCTTGCATATTTTAATGGAAATGATACTTATTGTTGTACTTTACTTTCCTACCGAGTGACCTAAAGTCTAAGTGGTTAAATAAAACCATTGTTTATTCGTGGGTTGAGCATCCAAGTCGCGATTGTGACTTCCCAACAAGACTGAATCCATTGAGTGAGCATATGTAGTCATCATGGCTCCTCATAGGACTTCAAAGATTCCATTGTTGTTGAGCATCTAGTGGCAACTATGACTCCTTTTAGAATTTTCTTAGGATGCAACTCAGGTGAGCCTATAGTGCCGAGGGTTTGGGTACGATCGAAGCGGACTTAGTCTCGTCATACCAGTGTTTGACACTTACTTGTAGTCAAGTGGCTTTGAGCCCATAAGACTATTTTTGCTTCCGGGTCACTTGGCATCTACCGTTAACCATTGTAGTATGTCTACCATGCGTTTTATTATTCTTTTTAGATTTGTTTCTTTCCTGCATGATTTATAGACTTGTTTATTGATTAAATTTGAATTACTATTGAACTTTTTTTGGATTTACTCATTGAAATTCTCTCCTATATGGTGATAGTTGCGGGTCTAATCTTCGAGCTCGAGAACATTAATATGCGACATATATAGATCATTTGATGTGTCTATATTACATTTATTATATTTTCATAAATTGGTATTTGGGTTGAGATATACATGTATTTCCCCTCCTCACTATAATTTGTGCATTGATTCTATTGTACGGGGTTTCCACATTCTAGTTTCCACACCTAGAACTCGTTGTGTGTTTAATTTATTTGTTATCGGGTATTCACCGCATTTAGATTTTGATGAATATGATTTCATATTATATATATATATATATATATATATATATATATATATATATATATATATCAAATATATAAAAGAACCAATCTCCAAATCTTGATTTGTAAGGAAAATAACTATTTTACCCCTGCGTTATTGCCCTCTCCAAGTCGATGTGTTATAGCCCTATCCAAGTCGATTAACAACTCTTATGCTCATGCATTATCTTCCTTTCCAAGTCAATTAACAACTCAAACTCCCGCCTATTTTATTCTTGTGTGCTCTTCATCTCCAAATCGACCTCTTCATCTCCAATTCATTTTTTCTTCTTTAGTTGTAGTGCAGACCGTAGAGACGAGTTGTGTGCGATGTCAAATTTTAGAAATTTGAGTTATAGACCAAAGAAAAAATTGTGTGTGATTGCGAATTTTCTATCTCAGATTTAGTTAAGCACACGACTTCTCTCTCTCTCTTCCTCTTGTCTATAATATGCAATTTACTTCTCTTAATTCTCTCTATCTATCTCTCTCTCTCTCTCTCTCTCTCTCTCTCTCTCTCTCTCTCTCTCTCTCTTCTCTCTCTCTCTCTCTCTCTCTCTCTCTCTCTCTCTCTCCTCGCTCGTTTATAATATGCAATTTACTTCTTTTAATGGGTTATGCGTTTTTTATGCCCAATGTGATTCATTTATAATGCACATGAACTTATCAGCCCACATATTCTCTAACTTGTCTTGAATCTCCAGTAATGTGTTTTTTTTCTTGTTACCCCTAATCTTGAAGGTGCATGAATTATTATCATAATCTTGTATTAAGTTATTTGTCTAAATAATAAAATAAATAATGTTACCACATTAGAGAATATGAAATCTTGCACTGTAAGTGATTCATACACATTGTTATCATAAGTTTTTTTTAGAATGCAAGTTTTTCATATTTCTAAGTATTAAAAAATGGAACCCCAACCCATGTTTTACAGCCAAATTTTCTAGTTATCAAGATAACGAGTTTGATTTCCTAGACTGATTAAGATGCTATTTTGTTTTAACTACCTTAAGACAAATGGGAATGCTCATTTAATGCCCCTATTCATTTCTTCTATTTTGCTAAAGGAAGTTTAAGTTCCTCCAATCAATCTTTCTTTACACATCAATAAAGTGTGATAAATCTTCATCCGTTCGGTATTGCATTTGTCTTTATCAGCACTTGTTATTGCAATTAGATTTGACCTATTGATATAAAAATTGTTATTTCTTACTTCTTACATTAAGATAGTTTGATTCAAGAGTGCTCTTAAGTTGTTTGATGGAATGCCCATAAAAATATTGGTCAGATTACCATTGTAGAATTGACTATGTGATTTGTTTTATCCATCAACGGCTTGCTGTTGTATGTTATAATTGGGATTTGACAATAATTTGTAGTTTATATGTTTGAATAGGACAGTCAAGTGATCTTGGAGATATTTCTTCTCCATTAATTTGCATTTGCACTGGAACTAATAGTATTATATAAGAATCCATGCGCTTGATTTATTTGTATTCAAGTATGTATTATACACTAAAAAAATCACTTAAAATGTTAACTAATTTAAATACCAATTTTTAAAGTGTTTTCCTCATAAGCTCTCTTGCATTAATTCTTATTTTAATAACCAAATGTGGCCTATGTAGGCTCATGGTTGATTTATTTATATTCAAATATTAGTCGTGCGTAACAAACGCATAATTATTTTGAAAATATAAATTGTTTGTTCTATTAATAGTATATCAAAGCAAATTATAGGTCATGTGTTTTCACTTTTCTTGATCATGTGTGCATAAAGGGTAGTTTCACCATATGTATATGATCTATTTAGATTTTGCAATAGATTTTAGTGTTTTAGAGTCATTGATCATGTATTATTCACATTGTATTGTTTTGAGGAACTATTAGTTGTTAATTAAGTGTAATCATTTTACCTTGCATTAGCAATTTACCAATTTCTTGAATAAATGTCAAGCCAATCTAGATTTTGGTTACAACTATCTAACTCAAAAGTACTGAATAAGAATGATCACCAAGTGTTTGAATAAATGTCACACCAAAAGGTGAGGAAATTCATACAAAATTAAACAAAGCTACCAATACAACTCACACTTGAAGTATGGATTGGATAGTATTTATACATGTAGCTATAACCTCAACTTATGAAACTTTACCAACAATCACCCTCTCAAGTGATGAATGCTAGGTGCTAACAACATATAGAGCTCTAACATGGTCTCAAGGAGTTTGTCTTGTTTTTTTTAGCCATTTGCAAAAGTTGAATTAGAGTTGTTTTGGTGTTTTTTTTATGAAGTTAATTACAATCATTTTCTATATATGCTCTTTAAGATTTATCATCTACTTAGAATTCAAACTATCATTAGATTGTAGTTTTTCTCGAAATTGTGAAAAAAATCTTATGTTTCATTAGATTTTAGTTTATCTTATTTTTAATAAATAATCTTATGTTTGTTTCATTGGATTGTAGTTTTATCTGTCTCGTTCAGAAATTCATTAAGTGTAACCATTTTACCTTGCATTAGTGAGTTACTGTGGTTAAAAACTTAGGAGTTGTCAACAATAGTGAAGACATTGTAAGGAAAGCAATAAATACTAATAGTAGGGTGGTGGATAGTTTGAAACATAAATTTGCAAAGGAGGCAGAAAAAGAAATGAAGCGGGCTCGCCGAAGACAATTGAGGAGTGAAAACGTTGAATGACAAGGGTATGGATTTGAAACTTGACAAAATATTGTATGAAATATTGAGTAGCATAAATGCAATAAAGATAAATGAATGGTTTTAATTTATCATTTAAAAATTAAGTTGCCTTGATTTTTCTTAATATATAGGTATGCGAATGCAAAACAGCGTTATGTCGCTATGGGTTTTGAGCACGTTGATGATTCAACAGATATGTTACCATCTATAAACTCTTGTCGAAATAGCGGTGCAATGAAACTTTTTCATGAATCTAATAGTTTATGTTGTTCAAACAGTCAAGTAGCCTTCGTCCTTAATATTGTTCGTGAAGAAATGTTAGACCTATTCACTTCAAGAACTGAAGAGACACGTGAGTTCTTGATCTACATCTATACTTATAACATCTATTTTAGTTTTACATATTTTGGTATAAAATGCGAGAAAGAGTATGCCAAAAGTAATATGGGTGTATATATATTTAAAGTGCAGGGCCAAATTCAACATTTTATAAATAATTTACTTCCTAACAATGAGCATCCTTCTTTTTTGCAACTGTACTTTTATGATAGTGATCATGAATTGCAAAAATGAATGCATTGCTCGAATAGGATGAAAGAGAAAATCTTGTCAAGGTTAATTAGTATGCTTGCCAAAAATTCATATGCAAGTTTTTTTTGCACTTTAGAAAATAAGAAAGATCTAGAAAATCATGTTTAATTAGTTTCAAGTGTTAGTCTTGATCAAAGAGTATTTAATATGCCCATTACTTCTCAAGTTGTTGTTGTTTGGATAGACGATAATACATGTGCTCAGCCAACTAAGAGGGATATCCTTGTGTATAGTCACTCTGAAAGTAGCCATATAATTAATTACTAATATAGTCGTTATGATCCTTTACAATAACCTTGTTATTCCCATATGGAGACATAGGTTGGCATAATGGAATTTAGATAAAATTTACCATTGGATCACATAAAAATCACAATACGGAGCCTATTCTTGATCCTCATTTAGTCAATTCTACTGAAGAGTTACTTGACAACGAAAATGAAGGTCAATGTTTTCATTTCCTTCATTAAATAATTTGGTTGGTTTATAATTGTCCTTTTCTCAAACTGAAGTAAAATATTTGTTCTATTTTCATAGTATACTCTAGACGTAAGAGGAATTATATATCTTATCGTGTGTATTATTGTTATAAACTTCATATTAGAGACATGCAAAATTCTGTTTATTACATTCTAGTGGACTTTTGCAGTAGTACGTTGATGATATGTATGTCAAGTTAGAGACATGTAGATTAGATTTTATTCATCATATAAAGAATGAGATAAGTTTAGAGTTGTAAGATAATGGACATCTGTTGGAGGGAGCGTAGGCAGCCTTTTTGGACATCTGTAAATAATGGACAGAGGGTGTAGTAAGAAATTCTCTAGACAAAAAGTCAGTAAGTAATATATAACATACTTCCAAGTGAACGGCCTGCGACGTAGGAAAACTCGACTGGGTAGTAAGTTTCAAATGATCGATAGTAAGATGTAATGCGGAAATTATATGGAAACTCAGAAGTAGTGGTATATAGATAGGGTGCAGGATACAAATAATAATAGGACTCTATGATTACAAACTTAACAAAGCAGAAGACTCTTAAAAAACTCTTTCTTAATACATAACATACTTCCTTATTTATAGACGCATTGCTTCTGTAAAAGCAATCCTACAAACAACTCTTCGAAAAAGTAAATAACAAAGGTCTACAGTAAACGACCTTTGGAAAAAGCAAGCATTAAAGGTCTACAGTAAACGACCTTTGGAAAAAGCAAACATTAAAGGTCTACAGGACACGACCTTTCACAAAAGCAGGGGTAGCATAACTTTTCACAAAGTAGCGGGGCATAGACATTGCAACGTGGCAAGGCAAGATTGATCAAAGATCAAAAGATGGATTACAAATCCTGGAGATGGAAGACGACTGTCATAAAAACCAATGGAATTTACAAACAGAAGCCTGAGCTTGAAAATGGAAAATGGCATGGGCCGAGAAAATTTGGACACGTCCAGGAACAACTTAGTCACTTGATAGTTTAGTTCAGACGAAAGCAAATGGGATCTTCACCACGATAATAAATTATGTGGCGTAAATTGGTAATGTGTGAATTATGGATGAAATTCCATAATGGGGCGAAAACGTATTCAGAAAGCGAAACACTTGCTCGAAAATCAACAAAGATGGAGATATGGGGACAATTCAAAAGATACCATATGGCAAGGATGTAATTAGTATCTTCGGATGTCCAGCGAAACAAATATTGGCTAAATGGATGGTCATGGAGTAAGGACGTCTACTTCAGTAGGCAACGTAAACATCCACAAAATGGTTGAGAAGAGTATTGAATATCTACTCCATTGGGATAAACCAAATACAGGAGATAATCAACAATTGGTTGGATAAATTTCGAGAGAGATCGGCTAGGCGTCGTCATCGATAGATGAACACTTGAACCGATGGAGAAGATGAACACTGGAAGTAACTGTTCAATTTCATGGTGAAGTTGTTGGTTATCTTCATGAATTTTTTGTCTTAAAGCTTTATTGTCATCTTCAAATTGTTGCAATTTGGCCAAAATGAGAGCCATTTCAGAAGATGGTTTGGACACAACATCTTTGTAAGATGTTGAGGCAGATGGTAATTTGGCAGTTTTTGCTGGAGTTGGTGGAGCGACTGTCGGAGCAGCTAGAGCAGCTGTATAATTGAACTTGTTCCACCATTTGGAGGAAATTGCTTGGGAGAGATAATTGACCTTATTGGTATTGGTGTTTTTTGGTTCATAAATGGAAACTGAAGCAGTTTCATATTCCCATTTTAAAATCCATGGAATATTATATTTGCATAAAAATTGAAGCATTGGAAGGTTATCTGTGGTAAATTGTTGTTGGACTTGTTTTGGAAAGATGAATTCATGGGGTCCAAATTTTGTCCACCAATTGATAATCCACCACTGGGGAAAGGATTTTGGGCAAGTTGGGGCAAAGGATAGATACCACGAATAGTGATCAGGATCCTTGTAAAATAATATATTGGTCCAAGCAGCGATATAATCTTTATAACTTATAGATACAGCAGGCTTATCTTTATTAATACTAATTTCTTTATAAGCAAATGGAGTTTTGGTGATAAACTTAAAATGGTCACACCAATCATCAGCAGATAAAACCCTTAAGATCTTGAGCTTTGAAAAGTCAATTTCAACAGAGTTTTCACGTGACTTATGGTCAAATTGAATGGACAGTGGCTTGGTGAGGATGGATTCATAAAATGGAATTGTAGCATATGGGCGATCGGGAAGAAAATGGAGACCGGGAGGGAGTGTGCAAGCAATTTGGGTAGCAAGAGACTTGCTAGCTAATGGTTTGTCTAGAGGACATATTAAATTTTGACTAATGGTGATGTAAGCACAGTTGGGTTCTGGTTGGTCAAGTGGTTTGAATCTGTTGGAGGGAGCGTAGGCAGCCTTTTTGGACATCCGTAAATAATGGACAGAGGGTGTAGTAAGAAATTCTCTAGACAAAAAGTCAGGAAGAGAGTTGGTAGTACCTGGTATATATTGTATATCAAAATCAAAGATACTTAATATAGCTTGCCAGGAAGCAAAAATCTGTTTAGCAGCAAGATTTTTAACATCTTTGAAAAATATAGTTTTTGCAGATTGACAATCAACACGAATTAAAAACTTTTGATTTAGCAAATCAGCTTGGAATTTTTGAACACACAAAACAATGGCAAGAACTTCTTTTTGAAATGTGGAATAATTGAGTTGGGCACCTTTCCAGGTTTTGGAAGTGAAGCAAACTAATTGCTCTTGGCCCGATGGGTTTTGTTGTAAAAGGATGCCACCATAACCAATGTTAGATGCATCAGTTTGTACAATTTTAAAATAATGTGGTATGGCCAGATGAAGACATGGTAAGGAATGAACCTTTTGTTTGATAAGTTGGACAGCATTGGAATGGACAGGAGTCCATTTGAAAGGTTTCTTGGAGGATAATAAATCTTGAAGACATTGTTTATCTTTTGCAACATTTTTATAAAAATCAGAGAGATAATTTAGGCAACCTAAAAATCTCTGTAATTGGAGACGATCAGTCAATTGATCTGGAAATTTATTGGCGAAAGCAATAACTCTATTGACCGGAGTCAGAGTTTGATTGGCTAATTTAAAACCAAGGAAGGTGACCTCTGTTTGAAAAAGATGTATCTTCTTTTGAGAGAGTACCAATCCATGTTTTTTAATTAGAAATTGGAATGTTTGAAGGTGTTTCCAATGTTGATCTATAGATTGAGAGAAAACTAATAGATCATCAATGTAAACAAGGATGAAGGAACTATATGGATTAAAAATATCATTCATAATCTTTTGGAATTCAGATGGAGCATTTTTAAGACCAAATGGCATAACATTCCATTGATATTGCCCAAATGGAGTGTTAAATGCAGTTTTGTATCGATCAGATGGATGGATTTGGATTTATGGTGGCGGACAGCATAAGATGGGCGTTTTTGCTTGGAATAGCGAACTTTTGATGTAGATTTGGAATAATATGGAGGTTTATAAAGGTAAGAATTATTCTTAGGACGCTTGGTATTCTTTGTCCTATGTTTGGGAGTGGTATATCTGGAAACATCAAGTTCTTGGCCGAAATCAAAACAGAAATTTCCTAAATCATGTTTTAGGGTTGATTTCTCTTTTTGAATTTGGCGATTGAGTTTCATATCATTGCAAATAGATAGTGCACAAGTTTGTACAGCTTGTGTAATATCACCATAGGAAAGTTCAGCAAGAGTATTATCATAATGCTCGTTGATGAAATCTTTGATTTTTGAGGCAAAGTATGGAGGTAACCCGACAATAAATCGTTCTTTCCAGAACATTTCGTCATGTTTTTCGGTTAATGAATATAATTTGGTAAAGAAAGTATCCTTATACCAACGATAATCATTAAGAGTACGACATCTAAGACTATGGAGTTGATCCCTAATCTTAGCGTTAACTGATTTAACATGACCAACAAATTGCCAAATTAATTCTGCAATGAGCTGGTTTACAGAATCATAGACCCATTCGTTATTGGGTCCCATTATGGGATTGTCTAAAGCATCAGTTTTAAGATGATTGAGAATTGATTCTCGTTCATCATCATCCATGGTATAATGCCACCAACCATATAATTGGCCTGTGAAGCCGCAAGTAATTGCTTTGGCTGTATCAGGTTCAGTATGATTTTGGAGGATACTGGCTTTGGCATAAATGTGCATTTTGAGGACAACTTCAATAATTTGATATTCAGAAAGTCCATCAATACTCCAATCATAGATGGCATTTCCGTCATATTTTTGATTTCGTTTGACCTTTTCTTCAAGAATCAGGTCGGATGGAGATGGTCGAGAGTAATATTGTTTGGATAATGGATATCTATTTTGAAGAAATGGATGATTTGAGTGATGTCTGGTATGTTTGCGACGACGAAAAATCTTGTGGATTTCAGGAAGATTGGAATCTGACGGAGAGTCAGAGGTACTGGAGGTGCTTTCAAGAGGGACACTAGATTCCGCATCTGTAGCAGATGAAGAGGATTTAGTGACAGTAGGAGCAATAGTGTAAATGGCAGGTGCTTTGTCTTTGGGTTCTCTAGGACGAGAAGGGGAAGATTGAGATGGAGGAGGCGGTTGTGCTGCTGGCGCGGCTGGCATAGAGGTTGATGCTGAGTTTGAGATGGATAATTGGCTAAGTTTAGATGTTAGGACATCAAAAAACTCAGAGGAAAGAGGAGTTTTATATGAGGGCATAGATGGAGAGGCCGATGGTGGAAAGAAAGGTTTTGTGGTAACCTTTGTTGGTTTTGGCGAGACGGGTGTTGTGGAGGGTAAAGCAGAGGTTTTGATTGTAGAAAGATATAAATTAGTATAATTGTTTTGTTCAATTATATTATTAATATCCTTTTTGGTAATTGGTCCTTCAGAATCAAGAGTGATTTTCAAAGGAGCGGCCTTAAAATCTTTACGTTTTATGGCGGCTAAAGGAGGATTTGTTTGATCAAATTTTCGACCATTTGTTGTTTCCCAAATAACATTAACTTGTGCAGCTGTTTTGGGACTTTGAAGGGCTAACCAATCAAAGAAAGAAATGTTTTGCTTATGTAAAGTGATATAAGCAAAATATTTTTCTCTAAAGCTGGATTGATGTTTAAAAGGAACCAGCTTACAAAAAGCAGGTTTTAATGGATGGGTTAAGAATTGTTGCTTAAGCAATTCATAATCCATGATGAAGTCATCAACATGATCTTCAATGGTTACAACATTAATATGATAATCAGCGAAATCTGAAAAGCTGACATTATCATCATTAGTTGTTGTAGGTTCAACAGTATTAACTGGGTAAGCTATACCGTCGGAACTGGTTTTGGATGGTGCAACTGAAGGCTGTGCAACAGAAAAGTTGGAAGATGAAATAGTAGAAGTTGATGTTCGTGGTGCAAATAAGATATCAACTTTACCATTTTCATGTTCAATGATTTGAGAAATTTGTTGAGACACATGTCTCGTTTGTTGTTCTTCTTTATTGGTGTCAGTTATCGTCCATTGATGAGGAAAAGCAATTTCTTTTGAGGCTAATTGCTGTCTATCAATGACCGTATTTTTCACATTGGTAAGAAAAATGGTAGAATTGGTTTGTTGTTGGAGTTGATTATATGCAATATCCGGTATAATGGTATGCATGACTTTATAATAAAGTCGATAAACAACTGCAACATTTGAAATGGTCTTGGATAAGGTAAAACCTTTGGTAGAAATTCCAAGAGCAAGAGCTCGTGAAACAAGAGTGGGTTCATTTTGGAGATCAATTGTGAAGTTTGGAGCGCATTCAAAATATAGAGGACCTTTTGAAAGGCTACCTTCAATGATTCCCAAAATTGAATCTTTGAAATTGAGATGTCGTTTGTCTCTAACAGAGACCATGACATCGGCGTTAACACCGAGAGCAACTAATGGTTTAATTGCAACCTGTATTAAACCGAGATGGAGATATTTATGAGTTGAGGCATGGGAAGCAATTTTTTCTGGAGAGAGAATAACTAATTCCTGTCCATCTTCTGTAACAGAAATAGTATCTTCAACAAGTTTGATAATGTAATTTTGCTTTGGGGAGAAATCACCTTTGGTATACACCATGAAAGGTTGGACATTTGGAATGGACCAATTTTGCAAAGCTTGTTCTAGATTAGCATATACTATTTCATGACTATTTTTAGATTTTTTATGTAATTGAGTGATAGACTCAGGTAGAGAAGAAGAAGAGGTGGAACTAGATGCAGATTTATCAGAAGAGGAGAAAGAAAGTACTTTAGATAAAGATCTTCGCAGAGAACTCATGATGATAAAATAGTTTGAAAAACAAATCGATTTCCAGTCAACGATTTACTGCTCGTCTTACGTTCCGTTTGCGAGTCTTACAACGCGACGATAAAAACGACAAGTATCAAATAAGATACGATCAAGAAAAGCTCATACGAAAATCCAACTAAAAGAAACACAAGTAAAAGTTCTTCAGTGAAAACAAAGAGAAGGCAAACTATTAAGAAGTTTGATATTGATAAAAACATATACTTACAGTGGATGGCTGAAAGCGAGCACGATCTATGGCTCTGATACCAAGTGAACGGCCTGCGACGTAGGAAAACTCGACTGGGTAGTAAGTTTCAAATGATCGATAGTAAGATGTAATGCGGAAATTATATGGAAACTCAGAAGTTTACTTTTAAAAACAGGAGACTGTAAGATCTGATCTGTTTTTAATAATAAAATTTCATTTTTGAGATAACCAATATGAATAGTTTTATATTCAATTTGGTGAATAAGGAGGTCAATGTTTGAAGTATTAGGAGGTTGGGAAAAAGGAAACTGAATAGATTTTCCTTGAATGGTAGTTGAGATGCCAATCTCAGAAACAGAGAAAGGTTGAATTTTTCTCAAAAATGGAGTGCCGAGTAACATATCTTGTTTGAGACCAGGGATAATAATAAATGTTAATGGAAGACAAATTCCTTGATTACAAATATGAGCTATAGGAACTTCATATTTGATTCGAGTGCTTTGTCCATTGGCTACAGAAATACTATGGTATTCTTTGCTATGGGTACAGTATTTGAGAGGAAGAAAACCTTCACGAATGCAATTTAGGTCAGCTCCTGAATCAATAATTGCATTACATTTTACAGTGAAATCTTTAACTGTAAAAGTGATAGGCGTATACCATCTTTGGAAGTTGGAAGAAGATTTTGAAAGAGAGAAAATATCATTCTCATCATATGGATAATGAGCTTCAACATCAGTTTGCTCAAGTTGAACAATACGAGATGTTAACTGCTTTATCTCATTTTTAAGTTGGTTAATTTCGGTCTGGAGAGATTGAATGGTAGGTTGTTTAGTTGATTTTTTGTTGTTTATAATTTCCATAAGATTGGAAAAATTAAGATGAGAGTCATCAATGGATAAATGTTCGGTGAATTTTTGTTGGCGTTTATCCAATTTTGGAATTGTGGATGTTGAAGCAGAGGCTTCATTTGGAACAATCTTTTTGAAGTATTGTAACTTCAAAGCAGGATCAGTAATATTATCACCAATTGCAAGAAGAAGGTCTTCATAGGCAGTGAGAACATTAATCTCTGGATGAGACGAAGACGATGACGATGTATGAGGAAGATTGGAAGCACAAAGACATTTTTCGTTATTAGAAGACGAAGAAGAATATGCAACATGGCCATTATGCTAACAATAAATAACAAAGGTCTACAGTAAACGACCTTTGGAAAAAGCAAGCATTAAAGGTCTACAGTAAACGACCTTTGGAAAAAGCAAACATTAAAGGTCTACAGGACACGACCTTTCACAAAAGCAGGGGTAGCATAATTTTTCACAAAGTAGCGGGGCATAGACATTGCAACGTGGCAAGGCAAGATTGATCAAAGATCAAAAGATGGATTACAAATCCTGGAGATGGAAGACGGCTGTCATAAAAACCAATGGAATTTACAACAGGAAGCCTGAGCTTGAAAATGGAAAATGGCATGGGCCAGAAGTCTGGACACGTCCAGGAACAACTTAGTCAGCTTGATAGTTTAGTTCAGGACGAAAGCAAATGAGATCTTCACCACGATAATAAATTATGTGGCAGAAATTGGTAACAGGTGAATTATGGATGAAATTCCATAATGGGGCGAAAACGTATTCAGGAAAGCGAAACACTGCCTGAAAATCAACAAAGATGGAGATATGGGGACAATTCAAAAGATACCATATGGCAAGGATGTAATTAGTATCTTCGGATGTCCAGGCGAAACAAATATTGGCTAAATGGATGGTCATGGAGTAAGGACGTCTACTTCGTAGGCAACGTAAACATCCACAAAATGGTTGAGAAGAGTATTGAATATCTACTCCATTGGGATAAACCAAATACAGGAGATAATCAACAATTGGTTGGATAAATTCTGGAGAGATCTGGCTAGGCGTCGTCATCTGATAGATGAACACTTCGAACTGATGGAGAAGATGAACACCTGGAAGTAACCTGTTCAATTTCATGGCGAAGTTGTTGGTTATCTTCATGAATTTTTTGTCTTAAAGCTTTATTGTCATCTTCAAATTGTTGCAATTTGGCCAAAATGAGAGCCATTTCAGAAGATGGTTTGGACACAACATCTTTGTAAGATGTTGAGGCAGATGGTAATTTGGCAGTTTTTGCTGGAGTTGGTGGAGCGATCGTTTGAGCAAACTAGAAAGCATTGTATAATTGAACTTGTTCCACCATTTGGAGGAAATTGCTTGGGAGAGATAATTGACCTTATTGGTATTGGTGTTTTTTGGTTCATAAATGGAAACTGAAGCAGTTTCATATTCCCATTTTAAAATCCATGGAATATTATATTTGCATAAAAATTGAAGCATTGGAAGGTTATCTGTGGTAAATTGTTGTTGGATTTGTTTTGGAAAGATGAATTCATGGGGTCCAAATTTTGTCCACCAATTGATAATCCACCACTGGGGAAAGGATTTTGGGCAAGTTGGGGCAAAGGATAGATACCACGAATGGTGATCAGGATCCTTGTAAAATAATATATTGGTCCAAGCAGCGATATAATCTTTATAACTTATAGATACAGCAGGCTTATCTTTATTAATACTAATTTCTTTATAAGCAAATGGAGTTTTGGTGATAAACTTAAAATGGTCACACCAATCATCAGCAGATAAAACCCTTAAGATCTTGAGCTTTGAAAAGTCAATTTCAACAGAGTTTTCACGTGACTTATGGTCAAATTGAATGGACAGGGTACTGGTGAGGATGGATTCATAAAATGGAATTGTAGCATATGGGCGATCGGGAAGAAAATGGAGACCGGGAGGGAGTGTGCAAGCAATTTGGGTAGCAAGAGACTTGCTAGCTAATGGTTTGTCTAGAGGACATATTAAATTTTGACTAATGGTGATGTAAGCACAGTTGGGTTCTGGTTGGTCAAGTGGTTTGAATCTGTTGGAGGGAGCGTAGGCAGCCTTTTTGGACATCCGTAAATAATGGACAGAGGGTGTAGTAAGAAATTCTCTAGACAAAAAGTCAGGAAGAGAGTTGGTAGTACCTGGTATATATTGTATATCAAAATCAAAGATACTTAATATAGCTTGCCAGCAAGCAAAAATCATTTAGAAGAAGAAGATTTTTAACATCTTTGAAAAATATAGTTTTTGCAGATTGACAATCAACACGAATTAAAAACTTTTGATTTAGCAAATCAGCTTGGAATTTTTGAACACACAAAACAATGGCAAGAACTTCTTTTTGAAATGTGGAATAATTGAGTTGGGCACCTTTCCAGGTTTTGGAAGTGAAGCAAACTAATTGCTCTTGGCCCGATGGGTTTTGTTGTAAAAGGATGCCACCATAACCAATGTTAGATGCATCAGTTTGTACAATTTTAAAATAATGTGGTATGGCGGATGAAGACATGGTAAGGAATGAACCTTTTGTTTGATAAGTTGGACAGCATTGGAATGGACAGGAGTCCATTTGAAAGGTTTCTTGGAGGATAATAAATCTTGAAGACATTGTTTATCTTTTGCAACATTTTTATAAAAATCAGAGAGATAATTTAGGCAACCTAAAAATCTCTGTAATTGGAGACGATCAGTCAATTGATCTGGAAATTTATTGGCGAAAGCAATAACTCTATTGACCGGAGTCAGAGTTTGATTGGCTAATTTAAAACCAAGGAAGGTGACCTCTGTTTGAAAAAGATGTATCTTCTTTTGAGATAGACGATAATACATGTGCTCAGCCAACTAAGAGGGATATCCTTGTGTATAGTCACTCTGAAAGTAGCCATATAATTAATTACTAATATAGTCGTTATGATCCTTTACAATAACCTTGTTATTCCCATATGGAGACATAGGTTGGCATAATGGAATTTAGATAAAATTTACCATTGGATCACATAAAAATCACAATACGGAGCCTATTCTTGATCCTCATTTAGTCAATTCTACTGAAGAGTTACTTGACAACGAAAATGAAGGTCAATGTTTTCATTTCCTTCATTAAATAATTTGGTTGGTTTATAATTGTCCTTTTCTCAAACTGAAGTAAAATATTTGTTCTATTTTCATAGTATACTCTAGACGTAAGAGGAATTATATATCTTATCGTGTGTATTATTGTTATAAACTTCATATTAGAGACATGCAAAATTCTGTTTATTACATTCTAGTGGACTTTTGCAGTAGTACGTTGATGATATGTATGTCAAGTTAGAGACATGTAGATTAGATTTTATTCATCATATAAAGAATGAGATAAGTTTAGAGTTGTACCAAAGGAATATGGATTCTGTTGATATGAGTGAAACCATTAGTTCAAATATTGGACGTAGGATTGTTCTTCCATCATCTTTTATAGGTGGGCTGAGAGACATGTGAAAGGGGTACATGGATGTTGTGGCATTAGTTCGACATTTTGGTAAACCTAACATCTTCCGCACTATCACTTGCAATCCTCATTGGTCAGAAATACAACAAAATCTTTGATTTAATGATGACGCGCAAAGCAGACCTGATCTTATTGCTCATGTTTTTAAATCAAAGTTGGAGTGCTTGAAAAAATAAAATAATAAAAAAGCAGGTATTTGGTCCAGTTGCAACATATGTTTATGTTGTTGAATTTCAAAAACGAGATCTTCTCCATGCACATTTCCTTTTTAAAGCCAGCGTGTGAAACTAATAAAACCTAAAGCTTTTGATTCATTTGTAGTGTTAGGCTTCCCGATGATTCGGTTCACCACCACTTGTATAGCGTCGTTGTGAAACATATGATGCATGGTCCAGGTGGTAGTTTGAACCCAAATGATATGTGCATTGATTAAGATGGTAAATGCAAGAATAACTTTCCAAAGGCTTTTCGTGACTGTACTTCGTATGGTAAAGGTTCGTATCTTAAATATCGGAGACTTAATGATATGAAGACTATAGCTATTAGGAAATGCAGTCAATCTAGCTGTAGCCGCAACATGGTACCAAGGGCGGAGATAGAGGTAAAGTGAGTGGGAAGTAGGGACATAGAAAGAGATCGATACCTCAAGGACTAGGGCCGCAAAGATCTTTCTTTAAGTACAGACAGTCATAGCATTTTAGAGATAAGTGCCCGTAGCTTGGTAGAGCACCGTCGCAAGCCGAAGAAAAAGCCCATGTCGCAGCAGAGCTAGATTCAGTAGCGACGCGCAACCATACAGAGGTTATGACATTTATTTATTTTTCATCATGCATATAAGAGTGGTTCGAAATGTTATGAGTAATTGTCTGTAGCATCTGATTGAGATCGTCGATGCCACACGAATACATTAAGTCGTCTAAGGCAATTTGGTCAAGTTCATAGTTAATGATTGAGTAGTTTTAGCTAGTAGATGTGGTTGCAACCTGCTACAGTTGATGGACTTGCTTTCATGTTGTTTTGAAGTAACTGGACTAAGTCCATAGCTCAATATGTAAGTCAAGCTGTTGCCAAAACCCGTAGTTTAACGGATTTAAAAGTCAAGGTGTAGCCGAGACTTGAAGCTCGATGTATTATGATATCGAACTAATTAAAGCGACTCTCCATAGGTTCGTGGTTGTCAAATATCAAATTGTCTAAAGCGACTTTAATAAGTCATCATTCGATAAAACACTTCAGAAGCACTTCCTTTTTATTGTTTAAATTTATGATAAGGAATTCACTCGAGTATAAATTAATTTCGAGGTAAAAGTTTTTATTAGTTGGGAATGTTGTAACGACCTAAAATATTTTATTTTTTTATTGCTTATATTATCTATCTATCAAAAATACACAAGTTATTTATTTTATTTCTCTAGTTTTGCGAGCGAGGTTTTTCAGGATGCATGTGACATGTGAGTGTATGTGTTAAGTCAATATCTTGACTAGACTTAAGATTTACTTATAGGTTTAAGTACAACTCAATGAGTTATGTTAACTCATGACTTATAAGGCATGAAATATATCATGAGCCTAAACTAGATTAAATCTCCTAAACTAATAAAAATAACCTAAGTTGAGTCTTATTGAGACTTAAGCCTAAATTATGAAAAATGTCATCATAAAGGCTAAGTATGGAATTAATTTATGAGCTTGTGTTCAACAAAAATATTTTAGTGACTATAAGGAATCCTATGATAAATTAGTGGGCATCAAGGAAAGTGTTGAGAAGAGATAAGAAAAACCTTGAATTTGTCTAGAGATCCAACATCCAAAGTGATCAAATGATGGAAAATAAAAGACATGAGCCATAAAAAGGGGTTTCTTTTCTACAACCTGCAAAAAGAAAACATTGAACATAGAAGAGAAGAAGAGTTTGTACATAAGGTGATATCTAAAGAGGATTGAAGGCTTGATAAGAGTTCTAAGACTAAATCTCTCTACAAGGAAAAACAACCAAGAACAAGAGAGCAACTAGGTATGTACTTTTACTTTCTTTTCATTGTTCTAAATTTGACAAAATGGGATTTTTTGTGAATGATTTGAGATTACAGGATTTTAGATTTTTTTTACTCTCAAAATGATGTTCAAATATGAAATTCAAGCTAGCTTGGTGATTCAAACATTGTCGTTGAGTTTAAATTCGAGTTCTTTCTTGTTTATGCCAATTTTTGGTCAAAATTTAAAGTTTTTTGCGCACATAAACATATGAGGATGAGTTATTGTTGAAAGGATCTTAAGAACTCTTATTTTACACTCTAAAATCATTTATTTACAATGGACTTGAATGTTGGACAAGATCAAGTATAATTGGGTTCATGACAATGACGTTTGAGTTCTTGAAGTTTTAATGTTTTTTAATGTCTTTGATCAATGTCAAATTAATATTATTGGTGATGTACTTTGATATTGATCAAGGTATGAGGCCTAGATTTCTATGTTTTGAAGTTCCCAAAAGAGTTTTACAAGATCCCATGGGAAAACAAGAAAAGTGGGGGACAAACCGAAATTTTTCCCAAATCTATGCACAATCTCGCATAGGCAGCGCTCCGTGTTTAGTCTTGGTAAAATAAGCATAACTTTCTCGTTTTAAATCCGTTTTTGACATTCTTTATATAGTTAGAAAGCTAAGACAGAAACCTGACACTTAAATTCGTTAGTTTACAAAAATCAAATCATTTTATTTGTCGAAAATATACTGAAATACAAGGTTTATTAGTAAAAAAAAACTTCAAGTGTTTGGGTGACGAGACCTCTTCCGAGGGTCTCCACTATTCTGAAATTGACCAAAACCTCCAAAATAACTTTAAATACTTTAAATAAGGTTCCCTAAGAGTTTCAAGTTATTCCAAGGGGTTTTGAGTAGTTTTCCAAATGGGTTTTGAAATAGGCGAAATTTATTTACTTAATGAGCTTATTTTTGGTTAGGTGTTTTGGGTATCAAATGATGTCGGAATTAAACCAAAATTCTCAGAACACGTTATTGGATAATAGTAAAGGTTTCCCCTGAGTTTTGTGATCTTTTGGCGTATCTGCCTCAGTTTTCAAGTCATGCTTCGAATAAGATATCAACATTTATAAATAAGGACTTAAAGTTTTACTTAGAGTCTCGAATTTAGTTTTTGACCATATTAATATGATTTTTATCACTCAAAAACCTTGGCTTTAAGTTGATAGACTTCATGGAACCAACCTCGATAATTTTAAAAACTTCTATTATGTTTTAAGCTATTTTTCAAATTGAAGAAAAACTAACTTTCAAATATTTATTTAAAGGTCCCTAAGGGGTTATTTTGCAAACTAGTATTGTACACCAACTTAAAATAAGTTCTAATGATCCTAATTCATTCAATAACATCTAAAAACAATAGATAAAGTGTGCTAAACAATGTCAAGCAAGCTTGAGTACTTTTAGCCGAGCTAAGTCCCCGATGAGAACTTGAAATAATAAAAATAAACCACTAGACACTAAATTGACTTGGAATAATTTGGGGGACTCTTTATGGGGTTTTTAGGCATCAATGTGTCAAATTACATTCCTCACGCGATAACAACCCATAGCAACTATTACCAAGAGCACAATAGAGTGTTTAAGTTATTAATAGTCAAGTCAATTACAAATTGAACTATATAAGACACAACGATTATAAATGTAACTCAATGAACTCTAACACACATGAAACAAAAACTCTAAATGATATCATGGACCTAGGAGACAAGTGGTAGGTATCAAAAGAGTGTTGCGGAGCGTGTAGGAGCCATTGTAGCACAACTTTTATTGCATTTTGAGGTAAGTAAACTAGCAGAGGCCTTTATAGTAATTCATTTCATTTATTTGACTTATTTCTTTGTAAGAAAACTGATAGGCTCAATTTGATTTCATTACATTTTTCTTGTGATAAATTCTTGAATTAAACCATATTTAATTTTTTTTCATTCTTTTTATGCAAATGTCTCGAGATCTAAGTGTGTTAAGAAAGTACTTAAGGGTGCAGTGTTTGACTTGCTATCCTTTACACCCTTGTGTTTACTGGAGATTTGAGTGTAGTCGCGGCTGCAGTGTTCGAGTTTACCGTCTACACCTCTTTGGACTACTTTCCATTTCGAACTCGTGAACTTAGTCCACAATTCTAGGAACTCAAGATTATGGTTGCGGGCTCACAACTTGATGGATTTGGACTGCTTAGACACCCTTCCTCTTGTTTCTTTGGCACTCATTCATCATTGTTATTTCTTTAGCTTGTTTATCATGCACTTACTCTATTTCATGTTTATTTACATTTCTGCATGATCTTCCAGCATATTTATTGGGTTCATGAAATATTGTTGAGACTCATTTGGTTTTACTTACTGCAATTGTTGCTTTCTTGGCAACAATTGCAAGTCCCTCATCTAGCAAGGGGAAGGAACCGATGCTTGGTGACTACCTTTAAGCTATCCTTGGAGCAGGCTTTTTCAATTGTCACTTAGTAGATTTTCTTTTTGTTGGATGTATTTACTATTAACATGATTTTCTAAAGTTGGGTTTATTTTGGGGTTTCGAGAGATACATTGGATACATGTATATGATTTCTTTTTTTATGTCACATGATATGTATGAGATTACTTTTGCAAGATTTCCACATTTAGGTTCGTCTCAACTTTAAATTATTTAAAATTAGTTGCTTTAATTATTTCATTGCTTCTTCTGCACCATACTAACTTAAGACATACTAATCTTAATAACTCTAATAAGCGACTAAAATGTAAATGAATTCGTAAAAAGAGAGGTTGATTAGGCTTATGTTGACCTTGCGGAGGTTGACCGAAGGTTCACGTAGGTCTAGGCCGAGCAGAGCCCAATTTGCAGGAGATAGGGCTGCCACATACACTCATGTCAATGGATATCCTTTTGCTCGATGAGAATGTGAGTTTCTATTTCAGTTTTTTTAAATGCAATTATTTCTTCTAAACTATGTCTTGTATTAACATTTATATAATGAATTTGTTGTAGGATGACTATATACATGTTACCATACCCATCTATTTGGTTCCTAAATTTGAGTACCTCGCATTAGGCGAGGTTTACAACATTTCGAACTTCAAAGTGGAAACAAGAAAATTGCATAAGGTTGTAAACCACGAGTATGTGATACACTTAATAGGCGATACCTCTGTACAAGAACACATGAGAAACGTACAAATTCGAAAGCACAAATTTGAAATATTTCAATTCAAATAATTGACAAAACGGTAAAACAATTTTGTTCAATCATCAGGCAAAAAAAAAATCAATCAATAGCTAAAATACATAAATTCCGCTTTTTATATAACTTTTAATAGTAATAATTATTTTGTTCTTTACAATTGTACTAGACGTCTTATTCGAATAGGTAAGCTTGTAGATCAAGAAGTTAAAGGAAAACAAAAATTGGTCGAAAAACTTGTTTTACATATTCAAATCAATATGAATATATATTTTGTCGAAATTACTTTTTACAAAGAAAAATGATCCATTATGTTTTACAATTTAATCCTACGTTTGGTCTACAGAAACAAAAAATTGAATGCAACATTTTGGGGCCAAAAAGCAATCGAAACAAGAAGTAAGTTTCTCAATTGCAAATCATCCAACTCATTGGTGATTATATTTACCTCGAATAATCTCAAGACTTGTAGAGGTAATTCCTGCAAGTTTATTTATTAAAATACATGTACAAGGTCGCTTAATTGCTTAATTTCTACATGCATTGTAACTTTAATGCTCAATTTATTTATACTTTTAATTCACGCAAATATTAAAACTTTTATTAAATTGTGGACTAACACTTTTATCAACAAATGCAACAAAGATTTACATAAGTCCTATTGAAGGAATCGCATCATTCATGAAAGGGTATAGGATTTTTTTTTAACCATATGCATTGTTTGCTAATGTGTAAATGACATTGCATGATAGATTCTTTTCCTTATTTTCTTCAACTGCAGAGAACCATTGATTTTAAGAAGCTCAATTAATTCGAGAAGAAAATGAAAATTTCAATATCAAGGCAGAAATTATGACTATAGAGGAAGTCAAACGCCAAAGATCGAAAGCTACGGTAAGACATTATTAATTATATTCAAAATAATAGCATACGACTTTATTCACGTTATTAAACTAATTGTTAGTTTTTCACGCGGGAATTGTACGTTGTTTGCTCAGTGAAAATGACATCGATCAATTCAAGTGGTTCTTGGCATTATAATATTTGGCATTCACATTACGTCAACAACAACAACAACAACAACAAAAACAACAACAACAACATAACCTCAGTCCCAAATTAATTAGGGTCAGCTACATGGATCAAACTTTTCCATTATGCTCGGTTAAATGCAATGGATGATGAGCTTTCCAAATTATTCAAATCCCTCTTAATTAATGCATCTCATGTTAACTTTAGTCTACACCCACCTCGTCGAATTTCTACAGTTTCTATTGAGTCAAGTTTTCTAGTGGGTGCATTTGTAGGCCATCTTGTAGGTGACCAAACCATCGCAACCGTTCTTCCCTAATTTTTGTATCAATCGGTGATACTCTAACTTGTCTTTGAATTTATATATTTCTTATTCTATCTTTACGAGTTTTACCACACATTCACCTAAGCATCCTCATTTTTGTTACGTTCATTTTATGTAATTTTTATTGTTTTATTGCTCAACATTCACTTCTACATTCACTTCTATAGAGCATAGCTGACCTAATTACGACCCTATAAAAGTTTTCTTTTAACTTAATAGGAACATCTCGATCACAAATCACCACTGTTGCAATCCGCCATTTCTTCCACCCAGCATGAATTCTATATGTGACATCGTTCTCAATATTACCATTATTTTATATGATTGATCCTAGATATCTAAAGTGGTTCAACTTAGGAACTTTTACTTCCCCTAATTTTACCACTTCATCATCTCAATGTCTAGTGTTTCTAAACTCACAATGCATGTATTCGATTTTCGTCATACTCAATTTAAAGCCTTTAGATTCTAATGTATTCCTCCAGAGTTCCAATTTCATATTCACTTCATCTTTTGTTTCATCCACTAAGACAATATCATCCGCGAATAGCATACATCATGGTATATCCTTTTGAATATGTCTAGTTAGTTTATCCATAACTAAAGTAAATTGATATGGGCTTAAAGTCTATCCTTGATGTAGTCTTATCGTAATGGGAAATTCTTTTATAGCTCCTTCAAATGCCTTTATACTCGTTACTACTCCATCATACATATCCTTAATAATATCTATGTATCTAGCATGCACTTCTTTTATTTCTAGAACCCACCAAAGAAGATCTCTATGGACCATATCATATGTCTTTTCTAAATCTATGAATACCATATGAAGATCTTTTTTATCTTTATATTTTTCTAAAAATCGTCTTACAAGAAAAATTGCCTCCATAGTTGACCTCCCAAGCATGAAGCCAAATTGGTTCTCTGATATTGTTGTTTCTCTCCTTAGCCTATTTTCAACTATCATCTCCCTAAGTTTCATAGTGTGACTCATAAGTTTAATTCACCAATAGTTTGAGCAACTTTGAATGTCTCCTTTGTTTTTGAAGATTGGCACAATTGTGTTTCTTCTCCAATCTATTGGCATCCGTTTTGATTTTAGAATTTTATCGAAAAGTTTTGTTAACCAAGTCAATCCAATTTCTCTTAAGTATCTCCAAACCTTTATGGGCATTTCATCAAGGCCACATGTTTTTCCTATTTTCATTCTTTTCAATGACTCTTTAATTTCTAGAATTCTAATATTGCGTGCATAGTTTACATTTCTTTCCTGGTATGGGTTTTCATCTATTATATTATCAACTTGGCCATCATTAAATAAACTATTGAAGTAACTTCTTCATCTCTCCTTAATATCATCCTCGCGCGTTAAAACATTTTGATTTTCGTCCTTAATACATCTTACATGACTTAGGTCTTGTTTCTTTTTAGCTCTTAATTTGGCTAGCCTATATATATATATATATCGTCATCTTTATTACCTAACCTCGTATATAGATCTTCCATGAAATTTGTTTTAGCTTGACTAATTACTTTTTTATCTTGTTTTCTAGCTTCTATATATTGATTGTGCGCATCTTCATATTGACACTTAGGTATTTTCGTATACATCTCTTTTTTAGTCTTAATTGCTCGTTAGACACCCTCGTTCCATCACCATGTTTCCTTATTTGGTGGTCCCAAGATATACCTAATATGTTTGATCTCACTCTCCTTATGCAACTACTCATTTCTAGCCACATTATGTTAGCATCCAAGTCAAGATTCTAAACATTTTCCTTTAGTAGTTTTTCTCTAAACTCTACTTGCTTACTATTTTTCAGGTTCCACCACTTTATTCTAAGGTTGCTAACTCTTTTATTCATATTATGTCGTCGTTTTAGCTTAATATCAAGTACTACTAACTTATGTTGGGTAGTAAGCGATTCATCAAGTATTACTTTGCAGTCTTTACATATTTTTCTATCTATTTTTCTTGTTAAAAATAAATCTATTTGACTTTTTTTTATGACCACTACTAAAAGTAATTATATGCAGCTCCCTCTTCCTAAAATTAGTATTTGCTAAGATAAGATCGTATGCTAAAAAAAATTCTAAGATTGATTCTCATTCATCATTTCTATTACCGTAACCAAAAAATATTTTTATCTAATGGTAAACTTTGCATAAATCCATGTATATCGTCCCAAAACTTGCGTTTAATGCTCTTGGTTAAGCCTACTTGTGGTGCATAGGCGCTAAGTATGTTAATTTTTCCGTCTCTAATAATTAATTTAACTAGAATCAATCTATCCCCCATTCTCTTAATCTCTACGACATGATCCTTATAATCGTTATCCGCCACAATTCCTACTCCATTGCATTTTCTATCTATACTAGTGTACCACAATTTAAACCATGTGCTTCCTATTTCTCTACTCTTTTCTCCTACCCATTTTGTCTCTTGGAGGCAAGCAATATTGACTCTTCTTCTAATCATAGTATCTACTAGTTCTATTGACTTCTCTATAAGTGTTCCTATGTTCCCTGTAAGTGTTCCTATGTTCAATGTCCCTGTAAGTGTATCCATATCTAGGGGTAGCAAAATATGCCCGAACCAGTTTGTCTGTATTTGTCCGGACCCGTTTTAACCGGGTTCGGAAATAATTTTTTGAAAATTAATAAGTCTGGACATGTTTTCTTATCTGTTTTAAAAAACGGGTACCCGGTCTGGACATGACAACATAAAAATTATGTATTTTTGTTAATAATTAAGTGAAAAAAAATTATTTTATTTTATTAAAAAAAGGGTCTGGACAAAAAACGGGACGTGTATATTTTAAAAACATACGAGTTCGGACAAAAAAAAAACTGTCCGTTTCAAAAACGGGTACGGGTCCAGACACTATTTTTAGTCATTATTAAAAGGGGTGTCCGGCCTCGTACCCGTCCATACCCTTTTTTTTGCCACCCCTATCCATATCTACGAGTTTTTTTATCCCCTTCGTGCCATTCACATTACGTCAAGTTAGAAAAATCGAGGTCAAAATATTATTGTAGTAGGTACAAAGGATTTGTTAAAATGTCATATCGGAGGTACGTTAAAGGTATATTATACAAGTGTATTTCAGTTTTATAAATTATGTATATCACTTTAAAGATCATCTTTCACACTTATCTTCATTACATTAAAACTATATAATATTACTTTTCAATTTCCTATGTAAGATTCTTTGTTGTTGTATTTGATAAATATATCTGGTCAAAACTCTAATTGATGACCATTGCAATTGTTTTTAGGTTCAAAGTGCATGTGCGGACCGCAGACAATTCGGGCTCCACAACTTTTGTTCTATTCAATAACATAGTGAGAAATATTATAGGTAAAGACAATGGGGGAAAGAATCTTGAATGGAGCATCTTCGATATGTCTTTTTAATTCAAAATATAAAACTAATTGAATGCACGTACAATATTTTATATAATATATATTTTATTTATTTTATGCTCATTTTATTATAATTGATCTTTTGCTTATATTGTCGGACATACGAAAAGAATGTGATCTTAATAGAGCTTTCCCAGATTATAGGAAAGTCTTACTTTTAAACTAAAACTTACTAATTACAATTTAACCAATGAAAATAAAAATTTCACCATTTCAACTATATGTGATGAAGAAAATGGAGATAATTTTCATCGTAACGAGGTATTTTTGTTATTTTACAGTAACTTACAAGATTACATTTGGGATCTAATTTAGTTTTACATGTTCTCTTATTCTTGAAAATGATAGGAGAATTTGTCAAATGACATTCAACACATAAATACGAAGTCAACAATGACCAAGAAATCAACATGAAGAGAAAAAAGTATTGATAATGATTTGGGAATGAATAAGTATCCAAGAAAATACTGTTATGTTGAGTAAGTTATTTGAACTTACATATTATTAATTAGTTACTAATAATATTTATAAAAAATTAATATAATATATTTCTTATGCAGCGATGACGAAGAGCAACTATAGTCAACATCATCATGAATATTCTACAAGAGACTTTTTATTTTTAATTTTAAATAAACACTTTCAATTTTTAGCAGTTGGCATTTGATATTTTCGTTGTCATCTTTTGAATTTATTTAGCATTGTATATTTAGATTTAATATTTTAGATTTTATATTATCTAATTTATTCAAACTCATACATATTATTTTAATTTTAATTTTGTATTCATTTGCTTATTAAATTTACATTGTTGTAATTATAATGCGTGGCTATTTTTAAAGTTATATATCAATCTATCTATCATTCATGACATGACTTAGTATGATATATTTATTCTAAATTTTATATTTATATTTATATAGTTTGTTCAATTTCTTTTTTCTTTTTTGATAGTTTTGTAAGTAATTAACATTATTTATTAATTTAATCAAATTCTCGCGAGAGAAGCGACAGAGCTTAGTCATGCGTAGCACGATCATCAAACTAATATATATATATATATACTATGTTGTGTGGACTATCAGGTACTGAAGATCGATTTGTGAGGCGAACTAGGTTTTTATTAACTCCGCACTAATTTATCGGGGGTTCGAGGGTCAGTAAAGGCCTAGCGTCGGCGGTGCCTAATTTGTAAGGTTGGGGTTGTCGCATGTAACTAACGCAGAGTTAATGGGTTTGATTTGCTGGAATTGAACTGTTTCTCCTTTGACCTATAGGTTAGTGGTATAAGCGCCCTTCAAACTCGATGGGATTAGTCAAGCCTTAATCAGGAGGGGTTGAGGCAGTTCGAACACCCATACTAATAAAAAAATAAAATAATAATAATAATAATAATTGATAAAACTTGACAAAATGATCATAATCATCAGCGAAAAACATTGATTGAATTCAAATATAGTTCAATTATTATAATCAAACAATGTATAATTCTTAGTAGTTTTCTTACTGATAGATGAACAATCATCGAGGAGCAAAACACAACTGCTACTATAGAGGCTGATTATGATTATTGGGAGCTCCCATGTACTTCATATCACCACGGAAATGACCAAGCATCTGACAAGTTGATCAGTTGTTTTGTGATTTGAAGCCACCTCGGCCTCGATTAGGACCCCTCGACCACGATTGTTCGAGCCTCGACCTCCATTATTCTGTTGTTGGCCATTTTGACCACCAAAACCAGTTTTATTTGATAGTCGCCCTTTACCATTTTGTTTTACTTTCAATGAGTTTGTATAAGGACTCTAATCTTGAAACACAAGAGAATTCGGCCAGTGAACTATTTGGATCTGACTCAATATTGTCTCAATACTCATAAGATGCTTGGAACTCTGTCCACCTTAATGAAGACTTTATTTTGCAGAATAGCGATGATTGGAAGGTACTTACCATCCCAAACGGCTAACGTATTCAAGATCATATCATCATTCGAGATTGGTGCACCAACAGTGTCCAAATTATTAGCTTTTCATCTTTAACAGATACTCCGAGATTGACTAGTAACCCTTTTTGGCATTCTGAATTTGATGGCGATACACTTGGATATAAGCCCGACTGTGCGAATCACAATGTTCCAATACACTACCATGCTTCAAGTGTAGATGTGGCTCCAATCACAGCATATGCAACACCTTTGGACATGACACTGATCAACCGACCCTAATAGAATTGATCCTTGCCATACCATTCTTCGTATGCCAGATTCGGCACATTATTTCCATCCAAGAACTCGGATTGACACGCACTCGTACCAAGAAAATGACCTTCAAGATGGCATGTACAGAAAATCGAAAGAACCATTGCCTTCTAAACTAAGAAATTAGTGCGATCTAGCTTCATAAAGACTATTTGGTTCAAGGAATTACCAAACAGAGTCATCAGTTCTATCTGTGGCGAAGATCCAGCACCCAAAGACACATATCCGGAGCTTGAAGACACAAATTCGGCGAACAGAGGACCAGATCTGGTGATGGGAGACTCAGATCTAGATATATTTGGCGATGGATTTTCTGTAACATTCACCACCGTTAATGAGGAACCTCTATGCTCGGATCTTGCGCCATCACCTTCAACGGTGTTAGCCATTTGCGTTTGATAACAAAGAAAATGAGAAAAATCATAAAAAAATTGTTTATTTTTTTTTGTGTAACTATTTTTTTCTTTGTTTGATAGCTTTGTAACTGCACTAAAAAAAAAGATCACATTCCCCTATTTTCTTCATTTATTTTCTCATCTTTTACCGGAAAATTAAAAATCTCTCTATCTCTAATGAACTGATAATTTCTTCCACCCAAACAAACTTGGTATCTGCTACTCTTTTGTAGATATAGACTTTTTCTTTTTCTCTTCGTCTCTGACTTCGTCACCAACATCATTGTAGAGCCGTCCGACATCGACGGTGATTTAGATGCGCATACGAATTAAACCATAAAAGAAAATTCTTTCTCGTGTAATTAAACAACTATGAGAAAATTTTCTTTATAAAATTCTCTTAAAAAGATTTACTAAAAAAAAGTTTTTTTTCGTTGAAAAATTTTTTTGCTATCAAACACACCTAAGGCTCTGATACTATGTTGAAAGAGAAATTCAACCAATATCGTGAAACCAAATGATTACGATTTGATGAACATGAAGCAAAGAAGCTTTGGGAGGCTCTGATAAGAGAGATGAAAAACTCACTCAGTATATCATTTCTCCAGTCTTATATTAATGAATGAATGTAACATGCACCGTTGGATTCCTTACACTTGAGCCACATGATCCGAAGCTACGGATTGATCATTACAACAACATATATAAAAGTGCATAGCACTTGCATACAAACATAATTTTACACGACCCGTATTACCATACTAATGATTTATTCTCACATCTATGAAGGTTTTAGATCTAGGGAAAGATCAGAAAAGGTTTTGAACTCTCTTGAAGATAGCACTTCAAATTGCGATCGTCCGTTCATTTATGGATACTGGTAGAGGGGTCTGACTTCATATTCGTGAAAAATTTATCAACAGCAAAAAAGGCAGAGATGGAGTTTTTCTTGTTGAGGTATGGTTTTCACTTTTACTATTTAGTTTAATGGAATCATAATGATCTTGGTTTGGGGATGTTCGATAAGGTTTCGAAAAACTTTCGTCACGCTTAATCCCTGAAACCCAACACATAATTCATGTCATTCTTGTTGTTTATCTAGAAACTTCATTAACTTAAAATAGTCTTGAGTTCTTTATATAGATACCCAAATATCATACTTGTAATCCAACTTGAACACTGAAACATTACCCATAAACAACTCTAAGTCCTAATTAGACTCAACTAACAAACACAAATTAAGCGCAATTTGACTCAAATTAACTAACTTAAACCCTTCTTAGGCTCTAACAATGAACTTAAACACACTTAAACAATCAAACTTGAAGTTGGATTTTGAGCCAAACTCCAACATGATTTACTCTACATATATAGTTGTTTAGCTCATAGAAATGTTTTAGTTGAATCAAAAATAATTTTGAATGGAGAGGGAGTTTTTACTCTACCAAATTTGATGGTTCTGATAAGTGATTATTTAGACTTATATATTGGGTTAGTTTAGTACTATATTTAGTATAAATATCCCTAAATGAGCTTAAATTGGTGGTGTTTATGCAATTTCAAGTACACAAGGCATAAAAGAAGGAAAAGAGTGAATTCGATAAGAAATGGAGCAAAACCACACCAAATGAGGTTTGGCGTCGTGGCTAAGAAATGTGACATTATTGGATAAGAAGGTACAACGTGGGAAGGAAAGGTACAGCGTGGGAGAGCAAGCAAATGAAGAAAAGAGACTAAGGATGACCAGTGCAGTAACGGAGTCGTGGAGGTCAAGGGACGGCGTTGGGAAGAAATACATACAGCGCCAGGACCACTGAAGAGAGAAATTGCACACAGGATGCTTGACGTAGTGGCAACACCTAGGAGTGTACACACAGTGCCAAGACTTAAGTGGCAACGCCAAAAAGAGAAGAAAATAGAAAGTAGAGTTCTATTTCGTATTAAATTGTTAAGTAAGGTTTCTAATAGTATTAAAACTTCTTAGAGGGTATAAATACATAGGAAAACGTGTTAAACACACAAATTACCATATATTAGCCATCATTAGCAATAGTTTAGTATAGGTTTACTTTATTCTTGAGTATTAAGGAGATTTAAGGAAAGAAGACATTGAAAACTCACGTGTGGTGATTCGGGTATTGTTTTTATTGATTTAATAGAAAATTATTTCATTATATCTATTATTTCAATGAATACCGTTATGTGCATGTTTGTTTCAATGAAGTGTAAGTAGTTTATTAATCTTATGGATCAATGGATCATATGACATGAATGTTATGCTATTAACATGAGTAAAATAGAAATATAAAAAGTGCAATTGTTAGAATTTGTATTGATTCTGAGCGTAATGCGACGAACATTTTGATCAGGCGTTTGTTGATGTTAGGTTTTAGAAGTTATCATGGACATTGAAACTTTTAATCCGGATATAGATGATACAATCATAAAATACATAACATCGAGCAATAGTTGTTGATTAGGGAGGCACAGATTGTAAACTTAATTGATTATGAATCTAAAGTTTTGGAACATTAAAGCAATGTGGAGATTATGTTATTTATATAGATAGGTGAAGTTCTAGTTTGTACACTAGAATTTTTTCCATCATGACGATGGGTTAAAGTAGATTTGAAAGAAATCTATCTATTCTAATTAAGCATTGCACACACATAATAAAGATGATAAAGTAAGTTGAAAAGTATAGTATTTCATTACCTAGGTGAAGTTGTGAACTAAGATAGTCTTAATATAAGAGTTTAAGTAATTTGCATTGATTTGTTAGTACAGATTAGTTTAGTTTAGTTATAAAACCAACTAAAATGATTTCCTTAGCAATAGAGCAGTTTTAGCTAGGTACGCATTAAGTGCCTACACCTTTCCCTGAGGACGATATTCATAATCAACGTAAGTTGGTTACGCTATTACTACAAGCGAGCTGTTCTACTTGCGACATGCACATCAAGTTTTTGGCATCGTTGCCGAGAAAAGGTAGCTACTTAGACTTAGTTAGTTTGAAAAGTTGCTAAGTTTTATTTTACGTACTTTACTTTCAAGTTTATAAAAACAAAAAGAAAAAAATAAAAGGTTAAATTCTCAAGTTTGACGTTTTGCACTTGATCTTTTATGTTTTCTTTTTAAGGATGATTAATGCATGCATAGCAAATGAGAAAAAACTTAATGCCTTACGACCCTGAGATTGACAAAATCAACAAAGGAAATAAAAAGAAAGGAATTAACATAGTTGAATATCGAACAAGAAACCAATATTAGGGTCGAGGGAATAACCAACCCGAAAGTGATCTGGTAGTGCAGGATAAAGTGTGGGGACATAGATGCCTTCGTGACTACTTCAAACCATAAGTTCAAGATACTTACAACGGAGTAATGACGCTTTTGACCAACACAACCGAGTTAGAACTAAGAATGTCTCTAATCAACATTGTGCAAAATAGCTTGTTCAACGAGCTAGCCAATGAAGATCTAGTTGCACATGTAGAGAATTTCTTGGAGAAGTGCGACACCGTGCCCATTACTAGAGTTACAAAGGAGGTGGTCAAGATGAGACTTTTCTCATTCTCATTGGGTGAAAAATTCAAATCATGTTTCCAAGGACTAAACGTAGGAAGATGTTGAGTCTCGTGAAGAGGCTTACGAAAGATTCAAGGAGATTATGAGGAGACGTCCAGGACATGGATGCATGAAAATGGGTACAACTCTAGATTTTCTACTATGGGATGAACCACAGCATGAAAACACTAATAGATGTTGTAGCAGGTGGTTCTCTAATAACCAAGGATGAGGATAGAGCATTGGATCTCCTAGATCTTATGTCTCAAAATTCTATAGCCAGTACTCATTCCATAGTAAGGAAACCAGCTGGCGTATATGAGATTGATTCGCAAGCTACAATTATAGCACAATTATCTAGCTCGAGCAATCAAATGGCGAACTTTAAATAGGACAACAAAGTCGGCAAGTGTAGGCGATACAACAACCCATTAATCACCAAGCCATGGTGGTTAACCAAATAGACATGTAGCAAGGAATGGAATATGAAGACGTAAACTTCATGAACAGCCAAGGATATGGACACAACTTCAGGCTGAGAGGAATGGCTCCTCAAATGTTATATCAAGGATACAACAACAACAACCCGAACTTCTCATTTGGAGATCCTGATAACGCACTGAAGTAACTGTGACGGCCCCGATTTTACACGAATTGGGCCCCGCCCGGCCTAAGCCTACGTGAACCCCCGAGCCAGTCTCGCAAGGTCAACGCAGACCTAGTCAGCCTTCCAATCCATCATTATAAAGTTGAGTTATTAATATTTTTTCGAGTTTACAATTTAATAGCGGAAGCAACTAATGTATTAAATAACTCAACAAAAAGATAAGGGAGTTAGGCAACCTAATTGTGGAACCCAGTAAATATCATCCAAGGAGAGTAAAAATACAACATATACAAAAATCACCTAGCTAGGAAGCCTTCCCTTCGCTACTCGTCCGCGGCGCTGCACTCAGTCAAATATAAAAAAAATGACGAGCCCAGGTAAGTAAATCCAGTAGGACATATACACAACATTTCACAATATCCAAAGCAACACTTCACGATATCCAAAGCAGTCAAATTCATGCAAATATACGAAAAGAATAAAGAACGCATGAATATACAAGACTGTAAACAATCCATCAATGAGTGATACTCCCAAGGTAGATGTATATGTCTCCCCAATTACTCTGAAAGACATATACATCTTTTATGTTTCCTCCATATGTGTGTGCGAGCACGCTCTGCGAACTACACATATGGGCATAGTACTTTCACGCCCAATGTAGATGTATATGCCTCCCCAATTACTCTGAAAGACATATACATCTTCTATGTTTCCCCCATATACAATCCATCGATGAGTAATGCCAAATAACAAGGAGTCCCGACCAAAATGTCTTTGAGTCGCGGCAAAAGCCAGCAGACTCGGGTTAGGGCGAGCCCCCTTGCCTTACAACCCTAACCCCTGCCGACTATGAGATATCTACGGACCCGGATAAGTGCCCCCAACATACACTCAATTGGGAGATATCGACGGCGTACGGATAAGAGCTCATATTCGCAGATAAACAGTAACCATGACTCGCTTGCTAATGGACCCCATCAATCGACAACAGTTAAACGATAGCTATCATCACAAGCAGTGAACAACAATAAAGCTATCACAACAATAAACAATAGTCAATGGAGAAACATGAAATACTGTATAAATTCCTAACTGGTTTACTTACCTCAATAAATCGCGAATCTCAAAATGTTTCATTCGCGTCTCGATTTGCGCACCGACACCCGACTCCTAAGTCCCTGGTGTCCATTTTTACCAATTAAATAATTTTATTTCAAATTATTCACATCGAACGAAAATTTAGTGAAATAAAGCTCACCTCATTCGCGTCGTCGCGATTTCGTCGAAATCGCGCAACCGACTAGTCGACATCGCGCAATCGCGTTGACGCCGCCGCTTCACCGACGCTGCTGCTTGCTTGGTCGCCTGGCCATTGCTGGTCGCTGGCTTTCGCCGGCGCTGGCCTCGCTGCGCCGCCACGCCAACGGCCGTCACTTGATCCATCCGGCAGAAGACTTGGTTTGTCCGTGGCCCGCTGCTTCTGCGCTTATCATCGCCGCATTGCTGCGATCTCGCTGCCGCGGTTCTCGCAGCCGATCCGCCGTCCGATCGCCATCATATTGCGCCGCTGCTCGTTCGTCACGTTGATCCGCGAAGCCGCTGCCGCGCTTGCATTGTTGCGCGCGATCACCGCCCACCACTGTGTCGCCATTGGTGCTTTGTCAGAGCTCGGGAGCTCACGCCGCTGCCGCCGGGGATCTCGGCCGTCGCCGCCGGGGAGCTCCGCCGTGTCCCTCTCTCTCGCGGTTGTCTCGCTCACCTCCTCTGTTTCTCTCCTCTCGATTCTTCTCCTCCTCACGTTTTTTTTTTTTTTTCTTTTGATCTTATCTCCTCTTTTTTTTTTTTATCTTTACATATATATATATATATATATTTATATATATCTATATATACTAGTTTCAAGACGTGCTACGCACGATCCCCCCGCTCGCTTTGCTCGCGAGAATCAATTTCTAAGAATTTATTAACAAAATCTAAAATTGTAATTAAAATTTAAAAATTAAAAATACAAGTACATTTTTTAGCTTATCAATATTCTCTATTGTGATCGAGATAAGATGTGAATGGAAAAACAAGCTAATCATGCTAGGACATTACTTTCTTAAAAAAAAGTGTATTGGGTTGATGAGAATGAGTTCATGATTGATTTGGAGATAAAGAAAAAAAAACGTGTAGTAGATTGATAAGGAGTTAGAGTTTGATTTGGATACAAAATAAAAAGTTGATTTGGAGATAAAAAAAAAAAGAAGTATGAGCAAATAGGTAAATTTCATTACCACTCAAAAATTTGAAGCTAATCATGCTAGGACATTACTTTCTTAAAAAAGTGTATTAGATTGATGAGAATGAGTTCATGATTGATTTGGAGATAAAAAAAAAAAAAAAAAACGTGTAGCGGATTGATAAGGAGTTAGAGTTTGATTTGGATACAAAAGAAAATGTTGATTTGGAGATAAAAAAAAAGTATGGGCAAATAAGTAAATTTCATTACCACTCAAAAATTTGTGATTCGTGCTTTTATATATATGATAGATACATCATATATATATATATATTCTTTTTATTTCCTTTTTGATTTCAAATAAAAAGTGTCCTCGATTCGTGGAACGCGCATCTCGAGGCAAATCCAACATTTCGGTCCCACGTCGGCACGCGACTCGAGGCGCGTCCCTGTTCGTGTTTCGGCTCACCGAATTCCTCGCATACTTAGCATATCATCTTAAATTTAATTCGAATATACGTATTTCGACGAGTGGGTCCCACATATGACCTTGACTTGACACGTGGCACAAGTCGAATTTTCAGGCCGTTACAGTCTTCCCAACGAATTAAGAATTTCGTCCTCGAAATTGAAACAAATCTCAAATGACCATGGTGTATGAAGACCCAAGGCCATACCCGCCCAAGGCCATACCCCCATCTTACTCTGTAGGGCTGGGCTCATCCGCGACAAGCTGGGCTCCTCCGTGACGAGCTGGGCTCCTCCGCGACCTCCAAGCAAAGAACGCACCATCTGTCTCCTCCAATCAATATATGCCAGGGCAACCCTCGCAACATATATTGGAATACCAACGAACATTTTAATTTCGCTATCCACCGTCACTAACATACGTATATCTGTCGTATGCCTGCGAGAAATGTAACTCAGTCTCACTACCCGAGTGAGTTTCAACCTAACTCGTACCCTCTATCAGGTTACGATGGATAGTAGGACATAACGTGACAATAGCATGCATATGTTTCTTACTCTACTATACCTGGCTGTCCATACGCCCATCCAGATACATTGAAATCTCGCTTCAACTGGAACATGTCCATTTCCTTTCCCATGTGCACGACTAGATCGTTGTCCCTATCTGTGCACTCGACTGGATCTCTGACCCTATCTCTGGCCACTGTCTCCTTATGCTAAGGATTCTGACGGTGCTAGCTGATGTACTACACTAGCGTAACTTTACGCTGAACCAACTAACTTTGACGCTATATACGCCTTATATGGCGAAAACGCAATAAGGTTGCTCTCGTGTGTTCCCACACTCTCACTCATCATAACATCAATTGTACTCCAGAACGTCCACATCGCTGCCACCGTAGTGCACAACTAGGCATCGGCCTCGCCGAACAACGAAACTGATGCGATGCTCGACCTTACATGATTTGGTGTGGCTAAGACGTCATGAATATTTGTTGCTCCGAGATTCGTACCACCTTGAACTTTTCCGAATGATGCCGCTAAAACTAACGCAACTACCTCGCCTGAGTCGTTACTCTCATTCTCGCATCAGTAGTTGCGCTCAACATCTCCTCATGTAAGCACGAGGTCAACACGTTTACTCCAACGCGTTCACTTTTTGACTTTCAAAGTTAATGCGTCCTCGAGATTCGTGCGACACGAATCTCGAGGCACCACCTCAATGTGTGACCAAAATTGTATCGATTCTCTCAAATTACGTATTTCGAGACACCTCCCAAGTTTCGAACTCGCATTTCCTAATCCAAATCTAATGTGTCCTCGAGATTCGTGCTGCTCAAAACTCGAGACATTAAAACATAATTATTTCCATTTAAATCTTTTTTTTTTCCTTAACATTTTATGTTATCCAACATCACATTCAACACCATTTAGAGACTCAAACTTCCATTTCAAGTCTCACTACTTATAGAAAATCCTCAATTTGCAGTACTAACTGAACAACTTGAAATGAATTTAATGAACTCTTTTGAGTCCTAAATAAGATCAAAATTCCTCTAAATAGCTTGAAAATCAATTCACAAGTTTGTTTGAGCCCTACATGGCCTGTTAAGTTTCAATTGGAAACCATACTATTCGTAATACCAAAGTTCTCCATTGGCTTCACCAAACCAACCAAGCTATTTACCTCAATTGATCAAGTGAACTAACTAATTCTTAAGCCAATCCGCGAAGCTGAATTAAATTTAAACAACTCCCGCATTTCCAAGGCACGAGTACGTATTCATGCAGCTCCACTATTCCCAAATACGCCACAATCACCAACATTGCCACATCCGATCCGTGCATGAAAGCAATGCAATACGACCTCATATCAGATGGAAATATAACTCCTAAACCTTTCCCTTATTTGTTGTTTGCACCATCTCAAAGGCCTAGTAAAGGATTTTCAAGCAAAGACAAGATCATCATCGCAACCTCGTTTAAGTGAAACAGGTTGTCATTCTACCATTTTTCACTTTTTCCAAAATGTTCTAAACATGAAATCCTTTAACATTTACTACGGATTTGATTCCCGTATCACATTCCAATTTCATTAATTATTTCGAGCGGATCCTCTAGAAATACATGCAGGGTATTTTTCTCAATAAGAAATCAAATGTGTCCTCGAGATACGTGCAACACGAGTCTCGAAGCAACCCCAATACTTTCACCGATTCGTCCAAAAATGAAATCACGTATGCAAATGGAACATCAATATCAATTAATCATTTACATAGTCACGATTCCTCGAATCATTATCGACATCATATATAAGGAAAAAATGTTATAAACATTTTCCATTTTCCATTTTCCATTTTCCATTTGCCATTTCTCATTTTCCATTTTCCATATCCGCCAGGTGTTCTACCATTTTTTTTTTTCATTTTTCCAACTCTCCTCACTTCCCAACGAAGACTCAAGTCAGGATCATAGGGTTCCACTCTAAGTTCAACCATTCCTAACTTCCGCTTGTTTTGTGTCTTATTTCGCCCATTAAACTTTCTCCTAGGTTCGTCTGAACCTAGGCTCTGATACCAACTGTGACGGCCCCAATTTTACACGAATTGGGCCCCGCCCGGCCTAAGCCTACGTGGACCCCCGAGCCAGTCTCGCAAGGTCAACGCAGACCTAGTCAGCCTTCCAATCCATCATTATAAAGTTGAGTTATTAATATTTTTTCGAGTTTACAATTTAATAGCGGAAGCAACTAATGTATTAAATAACTCAACAAAAAGATAAGGGAGTTAGGCAACCTAATTGTGGAACCCAGTAAATATCATCCAAGGAGAGTAAAAATACAACATATACAAAAATCACCTAAGCTAGGAAACCTTCCATTCGCTACTCGTCCGCGGCGCTGCACTTAGTCAAATATAAAAAAATGACGAGCCCAGGTAAGTAAATCCAGTAGGACATATACACAACATTTCACAATATCCAAAGCAACACTTCACGATATCCAAAGCAGTCAAATTCATGCAAATATACGAAAAGAATAAAGAACGCATGAATATATAAGACTGTAAACAATCCATCAATGAGTGATACTCCCTAAGGTAGATGTATATGTCTCCCCAATTACTCTGAAAGACATATACATCTTTTATGTTTCCTCCATATGTGTGTGCGAGCACGCTCTGCGAACTACACATATGGGCATAGTACTTTCAGGCCCAATGTAGATGTATATGCCTCCCCAATTACTCTGAAAGACATATACATCTTCTATGTTTCCCCCATATACAATCCATCAATGAGTGATGCCAAATAACAAGGAGTCTCGACCAAAAAGTCGTTGAGTCGCGGCAAAAGCCAGCAGACTCGGGTTAGGGCGAGCCCCCTTGCATCACAACCCCTAACCCCTGCCGACTATGAGATATCTACGGACCCGGATAAGTGCCCCCAACGTACACTCAATTGGGATATATCGACGGCGTACGGATAAGAGCTCGTATTCGCAGATAAACAGTAACCATGACTCGCTTGCTAATGGACCCCCTCAATCGACAACAGTTAAACGATAGCTATCATCACAAGCAGTGAACAACAATAAAGCTATCACAACAATAAACAATAGTCAATGGAGAAACATGAAATACTGTATAAATTCCTAATTGGTTTACTTACCTCAATAAATCGCGAATCTCAAAATGTTTCGTTCGCGTCTCGATTTGCGCACCGACACCCGACTCCTAAGTCCCTGGTGTCCATTTTTACCAATTAAATAATTTTATTTCAAATTATTCACATAAAACAGAAATTTAGTGAAATAAAGCTCACCTCATTCGCGTCGTCGCGATTTCATCGAAATCGCGCAACCGACTAGTCGACATTGCGCAATCGCGTTGACGCCGCTGCCTCGCCGGCGTCGCCGCTGCCGGTCGCCGGCCACTACCGGTCGCCGGCCCCTCGCCGGCGCTGCCTCGCGCCGCCACGCCAGCCGGCCGTCCGCCAGTCTGTCCGGCAGCGCTGGTTCGTCTGTCAGTCCGCGCTGCTGCGCCACTGGCCGCAGCTGCCGATCTCGCTGGCCGCCGTTCTCGCAGCCGATCCGCCGTCCGATCGCCACCGCGCTGCTCTCGCCGCTGCTCGTCACGTTGATCCGCGAGCTGCTGCTCGCGCCGCCGCTGTTGCGCGCGATCACCGCCACCCAGCTGTCCGCCGCTGGTGCTTCGCCGTCAGGAGCTCGGGAGCTCCGCCGCTGCCGTCGGGGGATCTCAGCCGTCGCCGCCGGGGAGCTCCGCCGCCGTCCCTCTCTCTCGCGGCTGTCTCGCTCACCTCCTCTGTTTCTCTCCTCTCGATTATTCTCCTCCTCACGTTTTTTTTTTTTTTTTTTTTTTTTTGATCTTATCTCCTCTTTTTTTTTTTATCTTTACATATATATATATATATATATATATATTTATATATATCTATATATATACATCATATATATATATATATATATATATTCTTTTTATTTCCTTTTTGATTTCAATTCAAAAAGTGTCCTCGATTCGTGCAACGCGCATCTCGAGGCAAATCCAACATTTCGGTCCCACGTCGGCACGCGACTCGAGGCGCATCGTTGTTCGTGTTTCGGCTCACCGAATTCCTCGCATACTTAGCATATCATCTTAAATTTAATTCGAATATACGTATTTCGACGAGTGGGTCCCACATAAGACCTTGACTTGACACGTGGCACAAGTCAAATTTTCAGGCCGTTACAGTAACCTCCAAGCTTCGATCAATAAGTCCAATAGAGGAAGCAAGGGCAGAGTGAAGAGATGACTTTATAGAAGTCAATTAAGAAACTTTCGTACACCATGGACATTTGCAACAAGGAACGCCATGAGAAGCATGAAAAAAGATGGAATGAGTGAAGCGTGCCATGAAGAGGATGGATAATGAAAGATCACAATCCATTAAGAACCTTGAGAGACTGATTGGTTAGTTAGCCAATGCCTTGAGTTCAAAGAAAGAAGGACAGTTTTTGAGTAACCCAAACACTAATCCTATAGAAAATGCATATGGAGTCCAATTAAGAAGTGGAAGAACAACTACGGACCCAGTGTAACCAAAAATACATCAAACAACACAAGGAAACACATTGATAAGCAACACAAAAGCGATGTCGAACACTTAGAGAGTAATAGAGGTGCCCAAAAAGAAGTTCGACGAACAGAAAAATTAGAATCGACTCAAAAGAAAGTAGGGGAGATAGGCAGAGAAAAGATGTGGTACTAGGGAGAATGATATTTCCTGACAATCTACCAGTAATAAATCCACCTCTACCATATCCCCAGCGATTCAAGAAACAAAAAGATCAAGAACAGTTCAAAATGTTTGTGGAGATGTTTAATAAGTTACACATAAACATCATGTTCATGGATGCGTTGGAATAAATGCCAAATTATACAAAGTTTCTAAAAGACATAATGACAAAAAAAGTGCGATTAGAAGATTATGAAACAGTAAATTTGACAGAAGAATGCAGCGCTATTTTACAAAGGAAAGTACAACAAAAGTTGAAGGACGCAAGAAGTTTTTCCATTCCATGCACTATATGGGTACACCTGTTTGATAAGGTATTATGTGATTTGGGGGAAAATATAAATTTGAGCCCTTATCAGTATTCAAGAGATTGGGTTTAGGAGAAGTAAAGTCGACTAATATGACCTTACAATTAGCAGGTCAATTAGTGACCTATCCAAAAAGAGTAATCGAAGATGTATTGGTGAAAGTGGATAAGTTCATTTTTGTAGTTGACTTTGTAATGCTGGATATGGAAGAAGATTCAGAAGTACCGGTAATCTGAGGGAGACATTTCCTAGCAACTACAAGAGCATTCATAGATGTTCAAGAAGGAAAATTAAGGTTACGGGCAAATAACGAGGAAGTCTTGTTCAATATCTAAAAGACCTTGAGATTTCCAAGTAAGGAAGAGAATTGTAATAGTATCGAAGTTAGATATGTAGTTTCTGATTGTGTTTCCTAGATAGCCAAGGAGTATTCGCCAGATGATTTGCTAGAACAGTGCCTAGTCTAAAGTGTAACAGCAAGTTCTGCAGTTAAGGGTGAACTTTAGGAGGCATTGAATGTTTTATCACCGATAGGACCCTCAAAGGTCCATAAAGGTTTTGAGAAACTACAAACGGAAGTGGAAAGTACATTTATTGAACCAATAATGGAATTAAACCCTTTGCCAGAGCATATAAGATACACAGATTTAGGAGAAAATTCAGCATATCATGTGATCATCTTAGCAGCATTGACAGAGTTGAAAAAGAAAAATTGCTTCTAGTTTTGAGAAAGCATAAGTCAGCGTTGGGATGGATAATTAAAAACTTAAAAGGAATTAGTCCAACGGTATGCATGAATAAGATCTTGATGGAAGAGAATCATAAACAATCAATTAAAGCTCAATGGAGGTTAAATCCAATGATGAAAGAAGTAGTAAATAGTGAGATCTTAAAATGGTTGAACACCGGAATCATCTATGCTATTTCAGACAGTTTGTAGTTTTCGCCAATACATATGGTCCAAAAGAAAGGAGGAATGACCATTATTCAAATTGAAAATAGAGAAACCTTATCTACGAGAATAGTACCTGGTTGGAGAGTATGCATTGATTATCGAAAGTTATATACAGTTACAAGAAAAATCACTTCCTTTACTATTCATTGATCAAATCTTGGATATATTAGAAAGGTACGAATACTACTGTTTCCTAGATGAGTATTTAAGTTGCAATTAAATTGTTATAGCACCAAAATATTAAGAGAAAATGACATTTTATTGCTCTTATGGAACATTTGCATTTAGAAGGATGTTATTTAGATTGTACAACGTACCAGCAACATTTCAAAGATGAATGATGGCTATTTTTCTCATATGGTCGAAGATAACACAAAGGTATTTATGGGTGACTTTTCTGTATTTGGAGCATATTTCGACCTATGTTGGCAAAATTTGGTCTTAGTATCAAAAAAAAATTGTCAAGATACAATTTGGTACTTAATTGGGAAAAGTTTCACTTCATGGTTCGAGAAGGAATTGACATAGAGTGTATGCTCATGGATTAGAAGTAGATATAGCAAAAAATAGCGCCAATTGAGAAACTTCATATACTAAGAAACATTAGAGATATAAGGAGCTTTTTAGGACATGCGGGTTTCTATAGAAGGTTTATTAAGGGTTTTTTTTTTAAATCATTAAACCATTGTGTACATTGCTGAAAAATGTTCCATTTGAAATGAGTCATGCATGTATACAAGCATTTAAGACCTTGAAAGTAGCTTTGATTTCGACACCAATAGTAGTAGTACCAGATTGGGAATCCAAATTTGAAATAATGTGCGATGCAAATGATTATGTGGTAGGAGCATTGTTAGCCAACAAAGAGATGGAATGTTCAGAGCTATATACAATGCAAGAAAAATCTTGGATCCAACATAGAAGAATTATGCTACCACAGAAAAGGAATTTTTGGCAGTGGTGTTTGCATGCAATAATTTTAGAGCTTACATAGTGGCATCAAAGGTGTACACTGAGCATGCAACGATTCATTACTTGTTTGCAAAGAATGATGTCAAACCAAGGCTAATTAGATGGGTGTTATTATTGCAAGAGTTTAACTTGAAAATTAAAGATAAGAAAGGAAGTGGAAATTTGGTTGCAGATCATCTATCTAGGTTACCTCATATAGAAGGTGATACATGAAAGGTGGTAACCGAAGTATTCTTTGACAAGCAACTATTTCAAACATCAAAAGTATTAGAGTATCTCGATTTACACTCGCACTAAAGGAGCGAAAAGCGAGGCTAATGACGTTAAACTAAGCACTACTGTAAGGCAGCCCATGAGTTTTTTAATTTCAAGTTTTTCAATAATGTCAGTCAGTTAGTTAGTTAGTTAGTTAGTTAGTTAGTTAGTTAGTTAGTTAGTTAGTTAGTTAGTTAGTTAATTAGTTAGTTAGTTAGTTAGTCAGTTAGTTAGTTAGTTAGCTAGTTAATCTTGTTAAGGACAATTAACAAGTAATGGTTTTTTAACTTTCGAAAATTTATGCTAAAATGTGCAAGAGAAGTTTTTACAGATGCGGAAGATTCATAAAGTATCAACGAGATATAAAGATATTATTATTATTGTGTTATTATATGTTTGTGTTTTAGTATTTTCATGATTTCAGACTTATTTTTAAACTTCGAGGACAAGGTTTGGTTTAAGTTTGGGGCATCAACACTATACTACTTTATGAAAAGTGGTAAGAGAGAATGAAAAATAAGGATAAACACTGCAGGTATGATCGTTTAAATTTTATTTGTAAAGCAGTTAAAGAGGAAAGCATGTTAGTGTATTCTATTTTATTTACTTACTATTTAAACATGTTTAGTAGTATATATTAGGTTATATATAGTAATATATGATGAATAAGTAGTTAATTTGCATGTTCATGCTTTTAATTGCGAATGAGTAAAACACAAGTGTCTTGTTGATATGAAACTCAAAAGAGTGTTTTTAGATTTTTAGAGAAAATATAAAATGTGCCAAATAACGGTATGATTTAATGATTAGAAACCTAGATTTATGGAAGATCGTGAATTGGAAACAAAAACAAGGAGATTACTAAACACTTCTTGTGGAAATTTATATCTCTAAGGAATTCTATAATAAGACTTAATGCAAATAGGGGAAGAAATACGCATGTTTAATGGAAAAAGTTGGAGTTAACTTGCTTGATAAAGTGAAAGTGATGATAAATTCTAACAAGAGTTTTAGAAATAAAAACAATAAAGAGTTCTACAAGTTTTATAGGAAATGGAGCAGAGAACTTGTTGGTTGAAAAAAAAAAGAGAAAAAATGGAGTTTGTAGGAAAACGAGTAGAGACCATGAAATAAAAAAATATAAGGAGAAATGAGAAAAAGAAAAGAAAAGAGATATAAAAATAATGAAAAGATGGTGGAAGTTAAATTAAAACTCTTCAAATAAAAGATTTAGCTCGAGTGCTAGTAGCTTGATTGAGTTAAGTTTTCGCTCCAACTATGTTAAGTCCTATAGACAGTTGAAGTACTAAAGTCTGCCAAAATTAGTTTGATCTATGCTTGTTTGTGAAATCTTGAGCTTAACCAGAAATCATGAGTTTGTACACTTGCTACTTGAGTGTTGATTTGAAACAAACATGTGATTTGTGATGGTTTTGGTTGTAATCTACTTTAGTGTTTCGAAAGTGAGTTATATGCGTTGTTAAAGCTACATATGTTGAAAATTATAAGTTTTTGAAAAGAAAAACTCTTGAGTGGATTATTAAGTTGAAACTTAGTTGGATTAAAGATACTCGATGAACAATGTAAAATGAATGTGAACTAGGTAATAGAAGTAGTTATGAGACTTATTAAAATATATTTTTGCTCGGGACATGCAAAATCATAAGTTCGAGGGTATTTGATAAGTGATTATTTAGACTTATATAAGGGGTTAGTTTAGTAGTATATTTAGTATAAATATCTCTAAATGAGCTCAAATTGATAGTGCTTATGCATTTTCAGGTATACAAGGCATAAAGGAAGGAAAAGAGTGAATTCGAGAAGAAATTGAGCAAAAACACTCTAAAGGAGGTGTTGTGCTGTGGCTAAGCAGTGTGGCGTTATGGGATAAGAAGGCACAACATGGGAAGGAAAGGCAAGGTGTGGAAGAACAAGCAAATGAAGAAAATAGACTAAGGATGATCGGTGCAGTGGCAACACCGTAGAGGTCAAGGGACGATGCCGTGAAAACATACATACACCGACAGGACCACTAAGGAGAGAAATTGCACATAGGATGTTTGCCGCAGTGGCGGCGTCGTAGGAGTGTACACACAGCGCCAAGACTTAAGTGACAGCGCCGAAAGCGAAAAAAATATAAAGTAGAGTTATAGTTCGTGTTAAATTGTTTAGTATGGCTTCTAATTGTTTTAAAATGTTCTTAGAGAGTATAAATAGATAGAAGAATACGGTGAACACACAAATTACCATAGATTAGCCACCATTAATAATAATTTAGCATAGGTTTACTTTATTATTGAATATTAAGGAGATTTGTGAATAGAAGACATTGAATACTCATGTGTGGTGATTCGGGTATTGTTTTTATTGATTTAATAGAAGTTATTTCATTAGATCTATGATTTCAATGAATACCACTATGTGCATGTTTGTTTCAACGAAATTTGAGTAGTTTATTAATCTTACAGATCAATGGATCCTATGGTATGAATGTTATGTTATAAACATGAGTAGAGTAGAAATATAAAAAGTGCAAGGGTAAAAATTTATATTGATTTTAAGTGTAATGCTAGGAACATCCTGATCACGTGTTTGTTGATGTTAGGTTTTAGAATTTATCATGGTCATTGAAGCTTTCAAGCCAGATATGAACGGTACAACGGTAAAATGCACAACATCGAGCGATAGTTGTTGATTAGGGAGGCACGGATAGTAAACTTAATTGTTTATAAATCTAAAGATTTAGAACATTAAGGCAATGTTGAGCTTACGTTATTCAAAACGATAGGCGGAGTACTAGATTGCACATTAGAATCTTTTCCATAACGATAGTGGATTAAAGTGGAGGAAATTTGTCTATTCTACTCAAGCATTGCACATACATAATAAAGATAATAAAGTGAGTTGAAAAGCATAGTATTTCATTACCAAAGTGAAATTGTGAACTAAGATAGTCTTAATATAAGAGTTTAAGTAATTTGCATTGATTTGTTAGTATAGATTAGTTTAGTTTAGTTATAAAACCAACTAAAATGATTTCATTAGCAATAGAGTAATTTTAGCTAGGTACACATTCAGTGCATACATCTTTCCCTGAGGATGATATCTGTAGTCAACGAAAGTTGGTTACACTATTACAACAAGCGAGTTGTTATACTTGCGGCACGCACATCAAGTTCGAAGTACATCTAACATATATATATGTCAAAAGTGTCAAAAAGGTGTGGGGAGGGAATTTTGTTTCCTATCTCACTTACAAATGCTTATATACATAAACAAGCTAGAGGAATACAAGCATTATTTCGCACTAGCCAAAACAAAAACAAAAACAAAACTGTAAATGAAAACTAGTGGCAACTAGATTCATCAATGACGCCATCCCAGCATGCTCTATTCCTCCACATACATAAACGCAGATAGTAAGAAAAATCACAGTCTCATCTCTCCACTTCTTTGCCTTTTGAATCTAAGCCTCTTAAAAACTCTCCAGTAGTGTAAGACCAGGGTTGGGCGCACTACCCGTCAAGCGGGTAATGCCCAATTGGCCCCCAACCCCGTGCACCAAAACGCGAAGAGCAACTTACCCAATTCTAAATTATGAAAGTCTACCCCATTAGCCGCTCAAGTCACTCCACCCCCATCATTTGAAATCTTTTGACTTCGGTTGTACCACTGTAAGCGTCGTTTGGTCGTCTCCCACAGCTTTAAACCAGTGTGCTCCTCTTCACAAAAAATCTTATTGTTCTTTTCATCCCAAATTGTCCAGATCAAAGCTAGCATCCCCAAACACCACAAAATCTTTTTTTTTACCTTTTAGCCTATGCGACTCCCCATCCTCTAAACATTCAAGTAACCGCTGAGGCACGATCCAAACATATCCCACCTTAATCGCCATCTTCTTCCACATCCATCCTGTCATTGGACAGAGAAGAAAGACATGGTCAATGGACTCACTCGCTTTTTTGCATAGGATATACCATAACGGCAAAAGGCATATATATGGACATCTTTGTTGCAACACTTCCACCACATTTAGCTTACCTTTCCATGTTAGCCAGGCCTAGACGTGTGTTTTCATGGTAGCCTGGGCTTTTCATATTATCATGTAAGTTGTACATGTATCATATGTCAACTCGGCACATAAATTTTAAAAGTAAGATTTTACCGTAAAAACCTTAGAATTGTCCCATTTCTATACCCTCCTATCATCTTGTTTAACATTTGTGCGTTTCCCTTGGATAGAGTTCATAAGTGTCATTAATTGCGTCGCGAGTTCTTCATTAAGGCTTTTCGAAACTCTAGAGCCTAACCTTGTTGATCTCTGAAGACCTCCTCCACCATAGCATATCTCCTTCTCGCCAACGTACAAACCCGGGAATTCCTCCTTAAAACACCTTTTACCCGCCCAATGGTCATGCCAAAAACTAATTATAATCCATTGTCCAAGTTCATGTAATATACACTTACAAAACTCGTGATGTGTGCCCATCACAAAGCGCCAGGGGGTTCAGAAGGATGGGTTGAAATCATCGCCTAAATCCCATTGGTTTTAACCAATGTCGTATGTACTAAGCTTGGCCCAAGTCACATGTTGTTCATTCTAGAAGCAACATAACCATTTGCAAATGAGATTTTTATTCCTTATTAGTAAGTTGTTAAAACTGAGGCCTCCCAAACTCTTTGGGAGACAATCTTGAGGCCACTCAACCAAAGGCAACAACTTGTCTGCATTCATCTTTCACCACAGGAAGTCCCGCATCAATTTCTCTATTTGGAGAGCTACACCTGCAGGTAAGTGATACATCGACGTGAAAAAAGTAAGGAGTGCATCTGTAACAGAGGAAATTAGTGTTACTTGCCCTCCCTTTGATAAGAAACCGCTATTTCATCCATCCAATCTCTTCTTTATCTTTTGTATGATAGGTTCCCAGAAAATCCTAGAGAGAGGTGTATCCCCGAGAGGATACACCTTAACTAACTAAACTAAGTAACCAACTAACTAACCAAATTAAACTAAACTAACTAACCTTAACTAACCTAACCAAACTAAAGTAACTAACAAACTAATCTTACTAACCTAATCTACACTAACCTTAACTAACTAACCTTAACTAACCTTAACTAACCAAACTAAACTAAACTAACTAACATTAACTAACCTAACCAAACTAAACTAACTAACTAACTAACTAACTAAACTAAACTAAGTAACCTTAACTAACCTAACCAAACCAAACTAAACTAACTAACTAACTAACCTTAACTAAACTAAACTAACTAACTAACTAACTTAACTAACTAACTAACTAACTAACTAACAAAGTAAACTAAAATAACTAACCTTAACTAACCTTAATTAAACCAACTAAACTAAACTAACTAACCTTAACTAACCTAACCAAACTAAACTAACTAACAAACAAAACTAACTAACCTAAACTACACTAACCTTAACTAACTAACCTTAACTAACCAAAGTAAACTAAAATAACTAACCTTAACTAACCTAACCAAACTAAACTAACTAAGTAACTAACCTTAACTAAACTAACTAACTAACTAACTAACATAACCAAACTAAAGTAACTAACTAAACTAACTTAACTAACTAAGCTAATTAACCTAACCAACCTAAACTAATATAACCTAACCACCTACACCTAACTAACTAAACTTACCACTGAAGTTAAATTAAACATATAACCTAAACTAACTATTGAAGAGTAATCACAGATACGACATTATAATAATATGGACAACATGAGAAATAAGTTTATTCAATGAGAAGGTTGTATACACGTACTCCGTGAACCCAATATATAAGTTATCTACAAATCACCATGTCATCAAGAAAACTCATCATGCAGGTCTATTCCGGCGGTTCCGTTGACGTTGTTGCTTGGTGATGCAAACCGGACATACTCTTTGTCTAGTTGGACGATGTGTTTGTACATCCGGTTGAGGTTGTTGAGGTAGCTGGTCATCCATTGAATCACGTCAAGTGGATTGATGTGTTTCCTCTGGTGCTTCACTCGACTCACCTCTGCTACTGATGCTCCCAAAAATAGGAGGTGGAACCATCCATAAATACTGGCTTCCTGAATGGGGTTGGGGGAAAGGAACATGAGGCTGCGGCATGGTCAACAAGTTCATGAATGAGGGATCTCCACTATATTGCATATTGTAATTATAAGGAGTAGGAGTATATGGACTAGGCATGCACTGAGGTAGTGACGGAAACATTTGATGATGAGGCATTCCATGGTCCACATATGAAGAAGACGGCCCAGGTGCGTATGGATCAAAATGGTAAGGAGGAAGATTCACGCTCGGTGGCCTGGCTACAAACATTAGAGGTTCTGGTTGGGGTGTGGACGATGCAGGAATGTACCCATGAGAAGAATGAGTTGGTGGGGATGATCGTTGGGTACTCTCGCCAACAGTCTTTGTTCTGCTCACTCTCGAACGAGATGAACGTGTTGGAGGAGAACGTCTACTACTCTCTGCAGCAATCTCTATCTGAGTAGATGGACGTGGTAGACGAGGACGTCTGGTGCGTTTCCGCACAGTCTCTAGTCGTGTTCGTCTTCTTCTCTCCTCTATGTTTGGTTTGCCCTGATCATTTTCTTCATCTTCTTGTTCATTATCCTCATTTATGCCTTGTTCGACGTCAATTTTGTCATGCGAAAGATTAGACCATTGCTTTTCATCTTCCACTACAAGGAAAATAAAATTTAGAAACGGAATTAGAAACGGAATTAAGTTCCGTTGCTAAAAAAAGAAGTCAGAGACGGAATTGAGACGGAAAAATACAAAGACGGAATTGAGACGGATCAGAGATGGAATTAGAGACGGAATTAAATTCCGTCTCTAAAAAATGGTGCCAACATTCCAACCAAAACTTTATTTTGTTATACCCGTTCATCAAATCTCAAGATTTTCCTTGTAGCCCCCTCCAACACCCCCCCTCGTCCTCCCCACCACCGAAATCCCTAAATCCCACAGCGTCTTCGTCTTCTCTCCTCTATACTCTCGTCTCTCCTCTAGACTCTGGTCTCTCCGTCTCTCCGGTCACCGCCCCCCAAATATCCAACCCCCAACAAATCTCTCGTCTCGGTCTCTTGCTCTCAACTCTCTCTCTCTGGTCTCTTCGTCTCTTACTCAACCAGCCACTCCGGTGTCTCTGGTCTCTCTGGTCTCTCCGTCTCTCTCCGGTCACTGCCCCCCAAGTCTCCAACCCCCAACAAGTCATCCTCGCACTCCATTGCTCCCTGGTAGCGCTGCCCTGCTCTGGTCGTCAACGCGTTGATCCGCTCCAGTCTTGCACTTTTTCAGTCTGCGCCTCTGCTCCTCTCGGCTCTCACATCGTGCTCTCATTCAGTCCCCTCTTCGACCTCTCTGCTCTCTCATTGTGCTCTCATTCAGTCCGCACCTCGCTATGTTTCATTGGTGAGTTCTCCCTCTTTCCTCTCAAAACATTGTTTTTGGTTAATTGGCAGTGACATGTTTTGTTTGCTTTTACAATGATCTGTGATTTTTACTCGGGCGTGAGAATTTATTGTTTCATGTATTTAGTTGTTTTTTTGCAAGTTTATTATACACAAGTTCTTTTGGTGAGTAACAATTCGATTACAATGTTGGCAAATATTTGGATGAATCTTCACGACGACATGTATATGTAACATCAACTATGTAATTACTTGTTGTCTATATGTTACTTGTTCCACTTTGTGTACTCTTCTATTTACCTTGTCCACTAAGTGTAGCTTGTAATCTTTGTTCAAATTACATATGATCATCATGATCAAGGGCATATAAAAGGAGTTCCTTATCTTGTAAACAATATAAAAATTCTTGAAATACAATCTCTACATTATCTCTAACTCTCTTCTCTTTTGTTTCCCTTCTCTACTTGCTCTTCTAATTGTTAGTTTAATTAAGCCTTCCATGCTTAAGTCTTTAGCAAGGCCAACTTTAGCTTATAACACGTTATCAGCACAAATTTGCTATTGCACAAAAGAGATCTTGAAGTTCAAGAAAGCTTGTTAAAGAGACAAAGCTAGAAATGTATAATTTAAATAAATTTGATTTGGTTGTAACTCTTTACATCTTTTTATTAATTTAAACTTGATTTAAATTTATGAGGTTTACCTATATAATTAAAAAAAGGGAAAAAGGAAGAAAAGGAACTGTCCTTGCAAGCCTCTCACTATGTTTCTCTATGGGTGTCCGTTCTTTTGTGTTTCTTGGTTAATAGTTTTATAATACATGGGTGGTTCATTATATTGATTATATGTTTTTAAATATCATGTTAGCATTAATTTGTTGATATTGCTACTACGTTTCGTTATTAAATATTATACGGATTGTTGACAGTTAGGTGAATCTGATCTTATTGAGCAAGTTGAAGTGTTGACCCTGTGACAAGTGATAACCCAAACCCATATGAAGACCCCTGTTTATTACATAAAAACTAAATAGATAAATAGTATTAAAACCTACGCATAGAATAAAGATCTCTTATGTTATAACCATTTATTTTTCCTTTTTTAGATCAACAACTGAGGTACTTAAGAAGTAGTCATTTTAAAGAAGTTCATCACTTAAGTATTTTCACTTGAGGAAATAAGTCTTAAAGAAAATACTTTGATCCTAGAAATCTCTACAACAAGTCAAAATAATGCGGCAAACGAAGTAAGTGAGGTTTGAACTATTATCAATCCTCCCATGCTAGTTTATATGCTTGGATTCATTTTAGTAGCGATTGATGTTTAATTTGGGATCCATTATGGTATTTCTTCACTAAGATCTTTTTAGCAGTTCCCTTTTAAACTCCTTATCGTTTAAATGCCTGTGGAACTGATATATCGTTGGATAATTTCAATTAGTACCTTGTAAAGAAGGGCCAATGGCCACCAGTAAGTCTCCTTTGCTATTTTATGATATCTTGATGTGTATAACTATTCAGATATCATAAGTGATATCTTGATGTCTTTGTTATATGTTCGGTGTCTCTCTTGATGTGTTATGTAGGTGTTCAACTAACATTTATAAAAAGAACAAGTTTCCACTTCCTTTCAGTCTAATGAATTCATGAATTTTTGTTCAGTATTTTTGTTCAAATTTATCATGTTAGGCATTGTTGTTTTTTTCCTTGCTATTTTATTATGTTTGGTTATGCTATTCTGAAATGCCAAAAAAATGATAATAGGTGCGATGATCTGAAATATGAAAATCTAATTCTGAATATACTAGGTATTACTTGGATGATTGATGGTGATTTGGACTAGTGTTTTACTTAGACATTGACATTTGTGCTCACCACACTTCTCTTTCCAAGTACCTTAGCTGTCATGATTGGATTGCGAAAGGGAAGGGGTAGAAAACTCATAGGGCCTTCTCATTTGCGTATGAAAATGGTTGTAATTTTATTATGTATTTTCTTATTTAAACATCTATAATACAAGGATTAACTCGGGTAACTAATTGAAATGAAATAAGGCTTAGAATTAAATATTAGACACAGAAAATATTTATGTGGATAAATACACCTTTTTGAATTTGGATATACCTGCATAAGTTGTAGAAGAACTTTTGCAGGTATTTTGGGACTTATTTGATAGCTCGAACTACAAATGAAACTCTATCGAGATTTCGTTAAAAGTGTAAAGTTTGAATATTTGAAATAACTAAGTTGACTTAATGGGCCTTCAACTAGTTCCACGGAAAAGTTTAATTGGATCATGTGTTATTAATTCCAATCATTTAGACTTAATTACTAATTTTTGTATGCCCTCCTTCTCTGAAATTTTATTGGTATTTTGTTAGGTTTCATGGCGGGAGGTGATCATCCCCCACGTTGAGGTATCCCATTAGGAGGACATCGTCCAGTCGGAAGAGGTGCAGCACCGACCTCTGGATGCGAAATACCGACTGGGCGTCATAGTCAGGCCACACGAGGGGTCCATAGAGGTCGTGGCGGTCGAGGTCGTGGGTCGATTCCTGCATTATCGATTCCGACTTTTCGTTCTCTCGAGCACGATCCAGCCGCAGCGTCACCTTCGCCTTCCATACCATCGGCGTCGTGTGTACCATCATCTTCGTCATCAAGGACTATACCAAATACGCAGTTCCGGTCACCATCGCCGACATCAAGGACTCATTTACCCACGAGGCCTGCACCCCCAGCCCACAGCATCACCGGCAGCATCCCCACAATACGACGACAGAGCAGGGTTGGAGGTGACAGGCTCTCTGCGGGCACCTCAGAGGACAGGGATTGAGCCACCTCGCGTGCAGGGGATCCCTATCAGACTGATTGCCAATGATATGTAAGTTTGTATTTGATTCATATATGTCGTTTTAAATATGGATGTAAATTATTAAAGAAGTAGTTAAGATGTTATGCATGTTCATGAAACTCAGGGAGTTGCATCCTTCTCTTTTTTGTGCACGGAGGATGACAAAAGTTTTCAAAAGATGGATGATTCCTGAAGGGTATTATTGGAAGTCGGTACCGACTCATCATAAAGACCAATACTGGCGCCAATGGAAGGTAAACAGGACTACCAAATGGCTTATGATTTATACTATTTCGTCAATGTCTCGTAACAATTGCAATCGCCATTTTGTAGGTATTTTTAGATGGGATGACGCGATTCCCGAGGATCTCATTCGAGCGGCGTACGACAGGCTTGCAGGCACAAGGTACACCACATTGATGCATAAGTTAAAGAAGAATCGTGTGCAACCAATGTATGTTACAGATGAGGCATGGAGGAGATACTTGGAGTACTGGGAGAGCGAGGACTTCCTTGCCAGGTCTAGGCAAGCGACAACGAATAGGAACACTGAGGTCGAAGGCCCTGGGACTGGACCCTCGAAGCACGGTGGTGGTTCCGTGTCTTTTGTGACTACCCATGAAAGATTGGTAAGTTTTTTTTTAAGCTCTTGGTTATTTTTTTACATTTATACACTTGTTCACTATGCTTGGTCCTGTACGCAGACTGATTCATCCGAGACGCCACCGACTGTGAATGAATTGTATTTGCATCTCCACACCGTAAATCACGACGGGATGACATTCATCGATACTAGATCAGAGCGGTTCTATGTAAGTATAGAAATGAAATGTTAAATAGTATTAAGTTTACTTTAAACCATATCATGTATGTTGTTTGTTGTTGATTTCTGCAGGATAGGCTCCAGAGGAGACGTCAGGAGCTGACCCAGGCTACACCGGACCAATCGGTGGATGATGAGGCGGTGTACCTCAATGTGGCGGGTGAGTGTCCCAAAGGACGTGTCTACGGTCTCGGGTCTTTAGGGAGAAAGAAGAGGAGATATGCAGATCCTGGTGCTAGCACGTCCGAGATGCCGGATATGGTGCCGCGTGCAAAGTTCAATGTCGTTGCAGAGCAATTACGAAAGGTTATGGAGTTCATGCAACAACATCTCGGGATGAACATGGACGGAGCAGGCCTATCTCAGCAACAACCACCACCACCGCCACCACCACCACCACCTCATGACCAGTAACAGCTCCCGCAAATAGATCTGGTCGATCCACCACAATAAGGGGACAATGTTGAGCGAGAGACGCAAGCGTGGCTTTCGAGAGATGAGCAGCTTGATGATACATAGGTATTTTACTTGTTATTTGTGTAAATTATGAGATTATACGTTTGCTTTTGTAGATAACTTTAGCAATTCTTCGCATTACTTTATGATTGACACTTTTTTTTGTGCATATTTAGATTGATACTCCATTATGTTTCATTGGATAGTTGTTCAGAATTTTCTTCCATTCCAGTTACTTCTTCTTTCTTACCCTACTGCAGATGTTACATTCGTTTGGCGTAGAGACGTTTGTGAAGGTGTAGCCGAAAGAATCGTGTTCATCTCATGAAAAACCCTAATGAATACTTGTACATATATGCATATGTGAGGCCTGAGAGCCAATGCACTTATGGAGTTCATTTGTTGCATGTTGTGTGTACTATTTTGAGGCTACCGTTTATATTATCAATTAGTTATGAATCTCTTGTTCGAGTGATATTGACATAATCTGAAGCTCTCACCGTCAATTTTTTACTTGGTCCTAGGTTGTTCATGAAAGATTGCTATATGATTGTTTCATTAATTGCTGTCATTGATGTTTCTGCCCATGCGATTGCAGCGAGTTTCTGTGTACATAATGGCATTGTTAGGGGGTTTTAGATGGCTTAGTAATTCACGACTGGTTTCCTTCTCATACACTCAGGTATGTGAATTTATTCCATTGTTTTCAATTACTTGGTTAATTCAGCGTTGGACGCAGAGATGGATTCATGGTGTGTATGGGGTGGCACTGGTGAGCCCTTTAGTCATAGGGGAAAATGGAGCATTTCCTTTCAAAACACACTTAACCATGGAAATTGAGGTAATACATGTGAAGGCCCTACTAGCTCAATTGGTACACAACTCCAAGAAATCGCATACTTGACCCCATGGGTGCGAGTTCGAGTTGTGGGGGTGGGGAAAGTGTGCATGGGCTGTTAGAGGTCCCATGTACACCCTGGGGGTGCCTAGGCTGTTAGAGGACCTAGCTCAATTGGTACACAACTCCAAGAATTCGCATACTTGACCCCATGGGTGCGAGTTCGAGTTGTGGGGGTGGGGAAAGTGCGCATGGACTGTTAGAGGTCCCATGTACACCCTGGGGGTGCCTAGGCTGTTAGAGGACCTAGCTCATTGGTACACAACTCCAGAATTCGCATACTTGACCCCATGGGTGCGAGTTTGAGTTGTGGGGGTGGGGAAACTTTGCATGGGCTGTTAGAGGTCCCATGTACACCCTGGGGGTGCCTAGGCTATTAGAGGACCTATGGCCTTCACAAAAAAGGCGCCTTTTTTGTGAAGGCCCTAGGTCCTATAATGCCTAGGCACCCCCATGTACATGGGACCTCCAATGCCCATGCACACTTTCCCCACCCCCACAACTCGAACTGGCACCCATGGGGTCAAGTATGCGATTTCTTGGAGTTGTGTACCAATTGAGCTAGCTAGACCCTGGGGGTGCCTAGGCTGTTAGAGGACCTAGGGCCTTCACAATACATATAAAAGAGTATCCTTTATGTTTGTTTCGTGCCTTTTGATTTTTTGACACATTAGTTTTTGCGGATTCGTAGTTTTTTATTGTTATTTGTTCTTATTTCAGCGTATCCAAATTGATGGAAATTATTCTTATGCACTGCTGCTCATTGTTAATTGTATCAAATGACATATTTTCACTTATTTTTATTCATTTGTTAGTGTATCCCTATAATCACACTCTTACATTTCACTTATTTTGAGTATTATCCTGACTTCCTTACTCGAGCATTAGGATTTAAGGATCAAATGCTTTTCACACCTCTTCTGCATGAAAGCATTCATATATGAAACTATTATATCCATTTTTCTACTTCCCCCTAATCTATGTCCTTGCAGATTTCAATGGTGTCGCAGTGGTGCAAAACTATTTGGACAGAATGGGACGTGAAGAGTGGGCCAAACAGGTCATTACTTTCCTTGCAATCAGTATTTAACTTATATCTCATGCACCAGATGAGGTTATGTCCCAAGTCAGGTTAGTGACGATGCTTTCGGTGCCACATTTCTACATATATGATCTGTGTATAGCAATTTGGTTATTACTATGTAAATGCCATCAGACCAACTAGTTTGTAAACTGTTACACATCATGTTTGGAAGGTATGCTTTTGTAATTTGATGTGTCAATTCCTCACATTTACTGGAATGAAAATTCTAAAGATGTGCAAGTTTTATGTCTGTCACTCTTGGCTTCCATGTGGGACTTGCTAAATTTTTACCTCTAGAATTAGCTTTGTGTTGCGGATCATGTAGGCTCTTGTTCTTCTATTATCTCATGTCGCTAGAAAACCATGCCCAGAAAATTGAAATGAAACTGGTGGTTTAGAATGCTTCGCATGAAGTTGTATTCTTTTGGTTCATCAAACTCTTAAATGATCCAAATTTGATTAACAATCTCACTATCATGGATGAAGGTGTTGAGACTTTGATGTTTCCATGTTTTCTTTATTGAAACCTTCATTTTTATACTTTTTTTTTCCACAGGAGGAACTGAATTGGAATGCAAAGTTGCTCAAGCTTTACATTGGGAGAGAGGTAAGGTGGTCGTATCAGTTTTACATTCATTAGTATTCTCACTATTGATTTTCACTTTCATTGCATTTGTACAAGTTTCTTTGATTTTAAGCTTTCCCCCTTTTAACTAGGGAGAAAAATGGCACCACTAATGATTGGCCAGCTACAAAGAAACAGAACAACTGGTTTGACTCCCTACGTTGATTTCCATGAAATCTGCCACTGCAAAGAATTTACAAGGGTTACTTGGAAAGCACTGGACAGGTCAGTGGAGCTTATTTTGGGATCTTTGGAGGATCATTTGCATGGTTAGAAACTAAACTAGAATATATATATATATGTATAATTTTTTTTTCTTAAATTTGTGTTTATAATACGTTAATCTATAGGATCCAAATGCTGTGACCTTTGGATGCATGATTGCTGACCATTCATCTGCTTTCATACCTCTATTTGTTTAATTTTTTAACTATCTGCCGCCATTATTGGCAATCAAAAGCCTTGGATCTCTAATTATTGTTGATTGTGTACACTCATGGTTTTAATCAAATGACACCATCTGTTGCTTTTGACTACTTTCCTGTATTATATCGCAACACGTAGGTAATACTCGGAAGTATCATATGTAATCTTGTTTACACATGTTACAAGGAGGTTTCGAATGCAGGATTTTTGGTTTTCACGCATCCATTGCACTTGTGTGGCCCAGCTGTGGGTTTGTAGTTTTTTGCACACACTGGTGCGTTGTTTTGTTTGATGACAAGAATTTCATATGTATCATCGAACTACATCAAAAAAAACCTGACTATTTTACTAGGAACATATGATAGGAGAACTGTACATGAAAGGGTGAAAGTTTCCAATAGAGAGAAACTGATGGGGGAAGTCGAGTATATCTACAATGGTTTTGTTATGGACATTTCCGCTTATTTTGGAATAGTCATTTAATGTTATTGCATTCTTCCTAGTTGAAGTTTCAGTTTGCAACTGCTTTTGTTGGCTTTTTGTTTGATGAGCTATATACTATTTTCCCTTTCCACTCTTTGGTCCTTCTATTACTTGGACAACAATGTGCATATGGTCAGTCATTCTAGGAAGTTGAAGACAAACTTGAGCTGTGGTTAACATGCACTTAAATTTTGAATGTTTCTTAAAGAACATTCATGTCAGGTAACAAATATTTTTATGAAATTATAGGTCCTAGTTCTTCAAGCGCACACTAGAAACATGCCTTGAATGATTACACCAATTTATACCGTACATTAGAATTATAATTTACTGGCTTATGACTTGAAATGACGCCTTGTCAATTTTATTGGTTACTTCCAACGAGTATTTATTCCTGCCGAGAAGATTTTCTTTTTCTTTTTACGTTGATTTCCATGAAATCTGCCACTACAAAGAATTTACCTCAACTAACCTGATCATAAAGAGATTATTAGATTGATTATGGCAACTGTTGGACGTGGTGGTCACGGTGATCTAAGGCAGAGAATTCGCGATGAAATACTTCTTATTCAGGTTTCTCCTTCACTTTTTTACTTCTGTCTTATACATCATGGTTTTCTTTGGGTTTTTTGGGATTGCTATCAGATGTTGGTTTTTTTTTTTTTTTGGACAACTCTTCTTGCTTTACCTTTACTAGTGTTTCTAATAACATTCAAGTAAGCAAAGAAAACAAAGATTTTTCAACTCATTGAAGAAAAATCACATATTTCTAGCAAAGAAAGCTCTTAATTTTGTTAGTGAAACACAAAAACAAAACAACAAAAGCCTCAAACCAATGAAATAGGTAATAGCCTATTTATCACATGTAATATCTTGATAACGCCAGTGACCTTGTTTTACTTTGAATTGAATACTAGTGACTATGCTTGAAAGAATTCTAATGTTGTTCGCATAAATCCACGATTTTGCGATCTTATAGCACCAATTTGTTTTGCTTCCTTTATATACTTTTTTATTTTATGCCATATAAATGCAAATAACTAGGAGTTTGACTATTATGGCATTGCAAGAACTAGATGCTTTAAGAATTTTTGCTTATATTGCCACAACTCTTTATCTGTTGTAAATTTGGTAAACTTTTTTCAATCGTACCCAATTGACTGGATGGTTGATGTATATAATATCAAGTTTCCGAAACATTTGTATGCTTATAAAATGTAGAGTAGCGCAGTAAGAATTTTAGATTTTATATTGATCTCGTCGCTACTATTTTTACAGGGCCTCTCCTGCTCTTTCTGTTTGTGCAGGGCCATGATGGCAGAGCGTGGCCCTATCAGTAGGTGGTTGGTTATTCGATCGAGTGGGAGTTAGTGCCATTGATTGCCCATATCCCTGTGACAATACCTGTCATAATCTAGTTTCCAAGTGAGAGATGAGGAATTTAAAGCATATCATGTAACTTTTATAGTTGTTTACATTAATTTTTTATTGATAATTCTAATTGTGCATATTTATAGGATTGTAAGTTTTTTTTTTTTTCGAACAATAGGATTGGTGGTTTTTGTGAATACTTAGAAATTTGGAGCTTTCGTAATACAAGACAATTTTCCGTGGATATATAAATCTTTTTCAAATTTTAATTTTTACATTTTTTTTTCTCTTTTGAATATTTGTTGATATATATTGTCGATGTATGAATGTCAAATTTGGCTTTTTTGTGGGATGTTAGCACCCCCAAGGAGTTGTTGGAGGGGGTGCAGGCGATGGAGGAGGTCCTATGATTGTAATTTCAAGTTATAGGTTGGAGAACCAATTGGATTATGTTTATGTTTGAAAATTAAACAAATATGAAAATTAGAGACGGAATAGCAACGGAATGTTTGAATTCCGTTGCTAATCCGTCTCTAATTTTCCAGAAATATATGTATGAATCACAAACAGAATCAGAGACGGAAATAAGAATTTCGTCTCTGATTCCGTCGCTAATCATAAACGGATTCAGAGACGGATTTAGACATGGACTTATCCGTCTCTGATTCCGTTGCTGATTAGCAATGGAATCAGAGACGAACTGTTTGCATTTCGTCTCTGATTCCGTCTCTGAGTCCGTTTCTGATTAGCGACGGAATCGGAGATGGAATTCATAAATTTATTATTTCTGTCTCTGATTCCGTTTCTGATTAGCAACGGAATCAGAGACGGAATGCAACTACAAATGTATCATTTCGAAAAAAATTCCATTTATGTTTCGTCTCTGTTCCGTTTCTAATTTTCGTCTCTAAATCCGTCTCTAATCAGAAACGGAATAATTCTGTCTCTATTATGTCTCTAATTAGAAACAGAATCATTTTTCCATTTCTGATCGAATCAGCGACGACGTTTTTAGAGACGGAATAAATTTCGTCTCTGTTCCGTTTCTGACTGCAATTAGAGACGAAATTTATGCAAATCAGAGACGAAAATTTTCGTTTCTGATTTGCTATTTTTTTGTAGTGTTCTTCTAAAATTTTAATCCCTTCATCAAGCGCAGCAAGACCTTGCTCGTACCCATCCTCGATAAACACTCGCCTCAGTCGATGCACCAAGTTACGCTGATATACAAAATATAAGAGGTCAGAGCATGCAATATAAGATATTGAATGTTCGAGGAAAAGAAAGAGTTAGAATATTACCGAGTAGTCACGTAACGCCCCGTCGTGTCCAATGAATCTCCTAGTGACCGAGCGATACCACGTCATGTAGTCTTGGTGATCGTGGCCTTCATTAAGTGTCGTTGTGGCAATGGTGTCCCCACGATTCTCCCACATATGTATGTAGCTTGCGTGGAAGGTCACCTAATTTTCATGATGATGTCCACGCAATTCGAGGCGATGCAGTTGGGCGTCGTAAGCACAATTAGGTGGCACCACTTGTATCATGTTGAATTGTCTCATAACCCTTTCTGGTCGATGCCACTCCACAATGTGGAAACAAATTAGGGGACTCGTCGAAAGCCAACTTCCGTGACCATTTGTACTGTAATCGGGAAGAGACCCCATGAGTTCAGTATAAGGTTGCCATACCACATCATCCTCATGCCTTTGCGAGTCGAGTGCATCACGGTAAGCCGATACGACGTGCGTCGCACTTTGTGAAACCGAAAATGCATCGAGCCATCTGTGTAGAAATCAATAAGTTAAGATAAATGAAATTGGACAAGATTTTTATGCAAATTAATGACAAATCGACTTTAATACTTGTGTCCGAGTGGAACGTCCATAAGCATATTTTGGCCATCCACAGTTCGCTGCTGAGCTCTAGAAACACACAGGCGTCGCGGTGCTATGAATGGAAATTTGTCCCATGCCCAAAGTTGTAAAAGAATTGACGCGCCAGCAACCTCATGTGCCCCTGCGCGAGATCCGTGGCACAACTCCCTGTACAAATAAGCCAAATATGCACTCCCCCAACTATATTGTCCAGCTAGTTGGAAATCCTCCCGCAATGGTAGGAACATCAAATGTACGAATCGATTGGGCTTGTCGGCGAAAAGACAACCACCGATGAGTTGTAGTATGTACGATCGAACGTAACGTTGGACCGACTCCTCATCACTGTCATCATCTATTGCTGGTACGTGACGCTCTAGCCAATCGACTTTAAGTTTACAACCAACGACGTCATCTCCACCAGGAGTTCGTCCAAGTATCCTCTCGCAGACATCAGCATAGTCTGCTTCCGTCGTTCCCGTCACAAGCATACCTTCGATAGGCAATCCAAGCTGTACCTGCACGTCTTGGAGTGTAATGGTGCACTCCCCACAATGCATGTGAAATGTATGCGTCTCAAGGCGCCATCTCTCTACAAACGCAGTAATCAAAGCCCAATCAAGGCTGAAAAATGCTACCCAAGATATCCTATAGAACCCACTGGAACGAAGATATGGGATCATCCTAAAATGATATTGCATCGTTCGATCAACGACCCCACGTCTTCGACGTACGCGCATTGTTTCGTAATTGAAAATGTATTAAAGTATGTTTTTGATATATTATTGGTGTAAATTTGACGTATTGAGGAAAAACAGGTTACCTCGCCCCTCCAGGTTTGCATTGATCTGTGTGTAGATTGGAGTTGCAATAGTGATAGATCTGAAGGTCCTGGATCCATTTCAGTACAACTAAAAAGAAGGTTAGAAAAAGAAAATGAATGTTATACGAAACCAAACGATAAGTATTTACTAAATGTTCACACAAAAACACACGACGAAAATGTTCAAAAGCAACAAATGTACGAACTTAAGTTACTTCACACATTATACAAAATCGACTATAGGTTCTCATTGGATAGTTGAGGTCTCCTTGGACAATTTTTTTTGTTATGTCCCTCTAAACGACAAATACCGCACCGGTTCTTCCTAGTTGGGACTCGTTCACGGTCTCTATTTGGACATGATGTTCTTCTATGTCCTTCTTGATGACATATCCCAAATCGCAAAGGTCTTTGGACTTTAGGCAGATCCATCTCGGTATGTCTTCGCGATCCCTTAGGTCTCCATCGGCCACGTCTGCACCTTGGGTCGGGCATGATCTTCGTCCCAAAAGTCGGCCAATACTTCTCATCTGGGATGGCCTTGAATTTGTACGAGAAGCATTGTGTGTACACATCCATCCTATAATATGGCTCGATGAACTGCGTGTAGCTCACTCGAATAAACGCACATGCTGCTAACACGTGTGAGCAGGGGAAACCAATGACTGCCATTTATTACAAATGCACACCCGGTCCTTTAAGATGACGACTTGTGTGTTGTTGCCTTTATGCATGCGGTCTCCATGTCTTCCAGACAGCACTTCAAACTCACCAATATCTCGATTGATCAATGTGACGTGATGCCTCCTTGCGGATTTCTCATATTTCGTGAATGCCTTCATTACATATTCCGTGTACGCTTGTCTGTTTACGATTGCCGCATTGATTTCCTGGTTGCGTTGATTGTGGTACATCACCAATCTGTAGTATATCATCTGAGTCAACGCCGTAATTGGCAAGAATCGAGCACCCTTCAAGACCCCGTTAAAACTCTCTGCAATTTTCGACGCAACTCTAGTAAGTAATATGGGTTCGTCGAATATTTATTGTATTTCAGTGCGAAGAATAAATTGTATTTCGTAATTACCAACACCATTAGAATTCATCCATCCGTACCGCATGCCTCCGTCGTGCGATTGCGTCCAAAGTTCTTTGGGGATGGCATTGACATATCGCAGGCATTGAGGCGTTCGCGAAGATAAGTATGTGAAACGCTCCATGCACGCAATAAATTTCCGTTCTTGATGTTGAATAGCTGCTCGACCAAGGAGTACTTTGAAGGGCTCATTTTCGAAGTGCGTGCCGAAATTACTAAGCAAGTGTTGCAAGCAATAATGGTGGTACCCTTTAGGGGGACAAAAGCCGTTGATTGGGGTGTTGACCGCATCCAAAATACGAGGGTGATGATCAGAAATAACGCAAATCCCTTCTCTATCTATCACGTGTTTGCGCAACATCCGCAAAAACCACCCCCACGAATCAGCTGATTCAGTTTCTGCAACAGAAAATGCAACTGGTAATATGTGTCCATTTGCATCAACAGATATTGCAATCATGAGCTTCCCACTGTATTTTCCATATAGGAATGTCGCGTCAATCTGAAGCAGAGGCCTGCAAAACTTGAAAGCATGTATTGAAGCTTCAAATGCAAAAAACATACGACGAAATTGAGGAGACGCGGTTCTTGTTTCATCAGCATGTCATTGTCTGTGTGACCACTCGATTCTTGTCCCCGGACTCTTACTCCTCACAGTCGCCAACCATCTTGGTAATTGAGCGTACGACTCATCCCAATCTCCAAACGCCCATGCAATTGCTTTCCTCTTGGCATCCCAAATTCGCTTGTAGCTTACTTCGTGTCCATATTTTTTCTTAATTATATCTACTAATGCTTTGATCGTGATACCTTGATCGCTCTTGACGACGCTTTGGATCTCTCGCGCAATCATGTTGGCGTCAAGTTGGGCATGACCGCGTTGTACGTTGGGATTAATACACGTGTGCAGGACGTCTAACTGTGTTATCTCCCAAAATAGTGTTTTCTTTCGGAAACATGCACGAAGACGCCACATACATCCGTGTTGTGGAAATCTGCACTCAATCGCCCACGAAGTTGTAGTCGATTCCATGACATGGTATTGACAATGTCTATTAACATGCCACACTTTAACGGTATGTTGTAAGTCATTTTTATTGTCAAAACACATCCCTATCTCCAAATCGAAGTTAGACGTGTCCCCCCAAGTTTGCTTATGGGAATGTTGGGTCGCAGTTGAATTAGCCACCTCCCAATCGATTTCGTTACATCCCGGTATTGGTTGGTGAACTTCATCGACACTACCTTCCTCCAACAAAATCTCTTCACCGACAGCAAATTGCTCATCATCTTCGACATTCTCCGCACCCGGAGGATCATATCTTGGATCATCCGTGCAAACGTTTACGTCATCCCAAACGTCAACTGATGGAGCTTCTTCGTTGTTATGCGTTGCCTCAGCAGTTTCATCATCTTCGTCGTCGTTATCATCATCGTCATTATATGCATTATTTTCTTCATGTAATGGAGCTACAAACCCCTCTCGCGCGACCTCAGCCTGTGGGGATTGCATACGCAGCCTTTCCATCATTAAGGCTGTGTTTGGCGTGTCGCTACGTTCGTCAAGAACTTGCGAATGAACATTGCGATTTCGAATTGAGTCGACTGACTCAAATGTTAAATATATATCAACCGTTGCAGTTTTTGGTAAACTGGCCACTGTCTCCCACATCAAGTCGAAGTGTGTCGCATCATTCAACAAGACAGGAACGAAATAATGTGAGCCTCCGGGGAGGATTATCATGTGGCGATAAGTCATCTGAACTATAGTATCCGTTGATGAGATAGGGAACGCGTTACAAATGTCATCAATCATTTCGCGCCCACTCGACCCAAACTTAACCCACAACACTACTGATGGCGGTGAGCTGTACGCGATCCCATTGACCCCATTAACAATGGAGCCATACGCATAGAATAGAAAATGGACGTTTCTTTGTGACATGACCTACAGAGGTTTGCAAACTTGGATGTAAAAATGTTACAGACAAATGCACAAATTTGGTAAGGGAAATAGTTGACAATCATGTGGTTATATAACGCAATCAAACTTTCTGATGTAGAAGATCGTAATAATAGCGCAACTACAGAGCATACTCATTCTTTCGCACTTACATTTTCTGTGTAATAACGTTCGATAAATAAACATATGAACCGTTCTTCATAAACAAAATAGGAATGTTCCTATATATCATGCAAACCATAACCTCACCCAAATAATTTATTATGAAAATACTAAATTAATGAACTTACTTGTTTCCTCCGCTTTTCCGCCGCAACGTAATATTCATGCAATAACATTGTATTTTCGTTTGTTAAGAACAATAATCACAGTTACGTAACCCAAGTGAAATAAAACATATATGTTTGTGCAGTTTTGTGTATTGGAGGTAGGTGCATCATGGGGGGGAATCATGCGTCGAATCAGAGACGCATATGGTTGGTCGTGTTAAAACAGGCGCCTCTCTATTACTTTCATATCATATTGTAATTCTAGCTTCTTTTTAGCACGCATGCAGGTAGGTGTAATTGCGATTCAATATTGATGAGCAAATTAACAGCACCTATGTGATAACTAAACTACACTAACCTAAACAACATAAACTACACTAACCTAAACAAAATTGGCAAATATACCTTGCAACATTGTGATAACTAAACAAAATACATTAACTAAACTAACTTACCTAACTAACTTAAATACCTCAACTACCTAAACACTAACCAAACTAATACATAAACTTAAACTAACTTAAACAAACTAAATAAACTAACTTAAACAAACGTAATTACCTAAACAACTTTGGCAAACAAATCTAGCAACATTGTGATAACTAAACAAACTTAACTACCTAAAAATACTTAACTAACTAAACTAGCCACCAATACCTAAACTAAACATCTAACCTAAACTAACTAAACTAACTTAAACAAATGTAATTAACTAAACATACCTCCTCCTTCGGTAAATTAACTAAAATACCTCAAACAAACTTAATAAACTAAACTTAATTCACTAAACTTAATTAACTGAACGTAATTAACTAAACCAACTTAACTTTTACTAATTAAGTAAACTAACTTAAACAAACATAATTAACTAAACAAACTTAAACAAACTCACTAAACTAAACTAAACTAACTTAAAAAAACTTAATTAACTGACTAACCTAACTTAAACATACGTAATTAACTTAAACAAACTTAAACTAAGTTAAAAAAACTTAATTACCTAAACTCACTTAAGCAAACTTAAAACTAACTTAAACAAACTAATTTAAGCAAACTTAATTAAGTAACTAAACTAAAAAAAACTAACTAAACTTACATAAACTAACTTAAACTAACTTAAACAAACTTAATTAACTAAACTCACTTGAAAAAACTTAGACTAACTTAATCAAACTAACTTACCCAAACTTAATTAACTAACAAACGTCACCTAACTAACTAAACTTATTAAACAAACTAAACTAACGTAAACATACATAATTAACTAAACTCACTCAAACAAACAACAACTAACTTAATCAAAGTAACTTAATCAAACTAACTTAAACAAACTTATTTAACTAACTAAACCAACGTAAACATAGCTAATCAAACTAAACTTATTTAACTAACTAAACTAACTCAACTACACATACTTCCTCCTTCTCCTACTTCCACTCCGCTACTACGCTGGCTTTTCCGCCGCAGCCGCCGGCGCTGCTCCTTCCTCCTCCGCCGCCACAGGAGATCCCTCCTCCGCTGGCCGTCACCGTTTTTCTGCCTCACCACTGGACCGCCACAAGCCACCACGGACTACTGCCGCTGCTGCTGCTTAGAGAGGCCTCTCGCCAAGCACTACAACAGTCACCGCCGCTCGCCACACTCGCCCACTCTCTCCCGTGCGTCGCTGGCCGCCCATCCTTCTTCGTCCCCCCTCTGTCTCGGCTCTCTAGTTCGCTCCCGTGCGCCCCTCCTTAAGTACCCGACCCACCCCACTGTCCACAGTTAACCCGTGACCTACCATACCCCCTACCCCCTACCCCCTACTCCTAACCTACCACTGCAAAGCTGAAACCGACGCAGAATATATAATACCAAGACGCACAGTTAAAACATTGATTTCCGGCTCAGAAGAAGAGGCAGAAATATGTTGAAAATTAGATATCAGAGCCATTCATCGAGTCCTCTACCTAGACGCTGTAAGTATTTCTTCTCGTTATGTTCTTATCATTATCAGATTTCTTAATAGTTTGCCTGATCTTTGTTTTCACTGAAGATATCTTTCTTTGTTTACTTTTACTTAGAGTTCTCTGGTTTTAATTGTTCTAATACTCTTTGTATTCCTCGTCGCGTTGTAAGTCTCGCAGAAGAGTGTAAGTCGAGCATTAAATCGTTGACCGAAGCAAAGTGTTTTCAAAATAATTCTTATCATGGGTTCTCTAAGAAGATCTTTGTCTAAAGTACTTTCATTTAAATCATCTGAAAATGAATCTGGGTCGTCTTCTAAATCATCTTCTTCGTTACCTGAGTCGTTATCTAAAAATTATAAAAATATTTCTGAAAAAACTTATGCCAATATTGACCAAGCTTTACATAATTGGTCTATCCCTCCTATGAAACCTTCCGCGGTTTATTCCAAAGGAGATTTCTCTCCAAAAAAAATTTTATTATTAAACTTGTTGAAGATACTATCTCTGTGACTACAGATGGTCAAGAACTAGTTATCTTATCTCCTCAAAAGATTGAATTCCATGCTTCAACCCATAAGTATTTGCATCTTGGACTTATCCAAGTTGCTATTAAACCTCTAGTTGCTCTAGGTGTGAACGCATATGTCATGGTCTCTGTTCGAGATAAACGACATCTAGATTTTCGCGATTCGATTTTAGGAATCATTGAAGGGAGTCTTTCCAATGGTCCCTTATATTTCGAATGTTGTCCCAATTTTACTATTGACCTTCATAATGAGTATGAGCTTGTTTCACGAGCTCTTGTTTTAGGAATTTCGACCAAGGGCTTTTCTCTGTCTAAAACAATCTCTAATGTTGCGGTTGTTTATCGCCTTTTTTATAAACTAATGCATACCATTATACCAAACATTGCTTATAAAGAACTCCAACAGCAAACCGAGTCCACCATTTTTCTTACCAATGTCAAAAATACTATAATTGATAGAAAACAATTGTCTATTAAAGACATTCCTCTTCCACATCAGTGGACTATCACTGATACGAACAAATAAGAACAACAAAAAAGACAAGTGTCTCAGCAAATATCTCAAATAATTGAACATGATGACGGAAAAGTTGATATTGTCTTTGCTCCTAGAGCTTCAACCTCAACTATGTCATCTTCCAATCTTTTTGTTGGTCAACCATCAGAAACTTGTGATACTTGTGGTGGTACCGCTTATCCTGTTAATTCTATCCCTCCTACAACAGCTAATACTGATAATGTTAGCTTTAATGATTTTGCTGCTTATCATATTAATGTTGTAACGATAGAAGAAGCCCAACCGGATAATTTTGTTATGGATTATGAATCGCTTAAACAGCAATTCTTAACCCATCCTTTAACACCATCATTTTGTAAACTTGTTTCATTTAAACATCAAGCCATTTTTCGAGAAAAGTATTTTGCCTACATCAACAAACATAAGCAAAATATCTTTTTTTTTTTTTTTGGTTATCCATCCAGAGTCCTAAGACTTCTGTTCAAGTTAATGCCATTTGGGAAAGCATTACTGGCCACAAATTCGATCAAGTTCATCCTCCTTTAGCTCCAATTACCATACAAAAGGATATAAAAGCTTCGCCTTTTAAATCCACCTTAGATACTGAAGGTCCTATCTCTAAAAATGATTTAGTTCACATTATTGAACAAAATAATTATACTAATATGTATCTCTCTACCATTAAAACTTCACCCTCAATGAGCGTTCCTCCTGCTCCTCCATCTATAAAGAAATTAGCCAAGGCTACAAAGCCATTTTTCCCTCCTTCGGCATCTCCCATAATGCCATCGTACAAAACTCCCCTTTCTGATGAGTTCTTCGATATTCTTACCACTAAGCTCAGTCAGCTCAAAATATCACCAACTACCGGTCCTTCTACATCTCAACCTCACCCTTCACCTCCAGCGCCTCCCAAAGGCCCTTCTAAGGATAAAGGTCCTGTCATTATGACTTTAGCTCCTGCCTCCACTCCGCCTGATACGCAAGGTGACTCTGTTCCCGCTTCACCTATCCCTATCTCCCAGCCTTCTTTTTCCTCTGAGGAAACTAATGCTGATATCTTACCAGAAATTCATCGTATTATCCGCTCCCGCTCTAGGAAGCATACCACACCTTATAAGAAATTTCCATCGCCAAATCGATATCCTTTAACCAAACAATATTATTCTCGGCCAACCCCTTCTGACCTTATTCTCGAAGAAAAGGTAAAACGTAATCAAAAATATGATGGTAACGCAATTTATGACTGGAGTATTGATGGTCTTTCCGAATACCAAGTTATTGAGGTTGTCCTTAAAATGCATATATACGCTAAAGCCAGTATTCTCCAAAATCATACTGAACCTGACACTGCTAAAGCCATAGCTTGCGGCTTTACAGGCCAATTATATGGTTGGTGGCATTATGTTCTGGATGATGATGAACGCGAATCTATTCTAAACCACCTTAAAACCGATGCTTTAAATAATCCTATTACCAATGCTACTGGTGATTGGGTTTTTGATTCTGTTAATCAACTTATGGCCTCCATTATTTGGCAATTTGTTGGTCATATTTCATCCATTAATGAAAAGATCCGTGATCAGCTCCAAAACCTACGTTGTAGAACTCTCAATGATTATCGATGGTATAAAGATACATTTTTCTCAAAATTGTATTCTTTAACTGAAAAACATGATGAATCGTTCTGGAAGGAAAGATTTATTGTCGGTTTACCCCCTTACTTCGCTGCCAAAATCAAGGATTTCATTAAAGAGCATTATAATAATACTCTTGCTGATCTCTCTTATGGTGATATTACTCAATCGGTGCAAACCTGTGCCCTTTCTATCTGTAATGACCTAAGACTAAATCGCCAAATTCAAAAGGAAAAATCAACTTTAAAACATGATTTGGGTAATTTCTGCTTTGATTTTGGACACGATATTGATGGTTCAAAGTATCTTACTCCTAAACATCGTATCAAACGCCAAAACAAATCGTCTCATTTCTTTAAACCTCCATACTATAAACATCCTCCTCGCTTTAAATCTAGACGTCGTCCATCATATGCCTTTAAGCCTTCGTCAAAACCTGACCCTCATACTACGCAAAATGTCTGCTACAAATGTGGCAAGCCTGGGCATTATGCTAATAAATGCCGCTCTATCCCGTCTACCAAGAAAATCCATCATGTTGCATTTTCTTCCTCTTCCTCCTCTGACGATGAATGTCACTGTGTATCTAATTTTCAACATATTTCTGCCTCTTCTTCTGAGCCTGAAATCAATGTTTTAACTGCTCATGAAGAACTTCTTCTCTCCATCGGTGAGCAAATTGCTAACCCTACTCTTAAACATAAATATTTTACTGAAGTTATCCACAACCACTCCGATTCTTCTCCAAATACAGACGAATCTCTTCCACCTTCTCTCATGAAAAAGCAAAAACAATTTAAAGAACAATTATCAATTGATAACTCTCATCTCAACTTTGCGAGTCTCATGGAAATTGTGAACAAAAAACCCAAACATGTTACGATTCAATCTCTCCAAACAGAGGTTAATCAGTTAAAACATGAAATTAAGCAACTTACCTCTCGTATTACGAGTCTTGAACAATCAGATGTTGAAGCTCATCATAGCTTTGATTCTAATAATATTTTTGTGGAAAGCATTTCTAAATCTAGCTCTGAATTTCAACGATGGCATACCCCAATTACTTTCGCCGTCAAAGGCTTTTCTGTAAAATGTAATGCGTTGATTGATTCTGGTGTTGATTTAAATTGTTTAAGAGAAGGATTCATTCCCCTCCACTATTGTACTATTAGCAAAAATCTTCATAGCATCTCCGTAGCCAATGGCCAAAATACGAGAATCAAATATGAAGTTTCTCTTGCCCATATCTGCCATCAAGGGATTTGTATCCCATTAACATTTATTATTATTCCCGGTCTCAAACAAGACATGTTATTAGGAACACCATTTCTGAGAAAAATACAACCATTTTCGGTCTCAGAAACTGGTATTTCTACTAATTTTGAAGGCAAATCTCTTCATTTCGCCTTTACCACTCCTCCAAATGAATCATATCTCAATCTTATCATACATCAGATTGAGTATAAAAATACTCATATCCAATTTCTTAAGCATGAAATTTTGCTATTGAAAACAGAGCAGATTCTCCAATCTCCTATGTTTAAAAGCAAGCTTGATGCTTTTCAAACTACCTTACAACAACAATGTTGTTCTGATGTCCCTTCTGCCTTCTGGGCACGAAAACATCACATTGTTACATTACCCTATATTCCTGAATTCAATGAAGCTAAAATTCCAACAAAATCCAATCCTTCACAGATGCCTTCTCGCCTTCGAGAAATCTGTCAAAATGAAATCTCTGATTTACTTCACAAGAAGTTAATCACACCATCCCAATCACCTTGGAGCTGCACAGCATTTTATGTTGAAAATGCTCCAGAACTTGAACGAGGAGTTCCTCGTCTTGTTATCAATTATAAACCTCTTAACAAAGTTTTAAAAACTATTCGCTATCCTCTTCCAAATAAATCTGACCTATTAAAAGCTACTACCTCTGCAGTAGTATTTTCCAAATTTGATTTAAAATCTGGTTTTTGGCAAATACAGGTTCATCTAACTGATCGCTATAAAACAGCTTTTAATACTCCATTTGGCCAATATCAATGGAATGTTATGCCGTTTGGGTTAAAAAATGCTCCTTCAGAATTTCAAAAAATTATGAACGACATTTTTAATCCTTATTTCTCTTTTATTTTGGTTTACATTGATGATCTTTTGGTTTTCTCACCATCCATTGATCAACATTGGAAACATCTTCAAATTTTTTACTCTTTAATTCGTAAAAATGGTCTTGTTTTATCCCAAAAGAAAATGCATCTTTTTCAAACTGAGGTAACTTTCCTAGGTTTTAAAATATCCAATCAAACGCTTACTCCTGTTAATCGAGTAATCGCTTTTGCTAGTAAATTTCCAGATCAATTAATAGATCGCCACCAGTTGCAACGGTTCTTAGGTTGCCTCAATTATCTCTCTGATTTTTATAAACATGTTGCTCAAGATAGACATTGTCTACAAGAGCTACTCTCCTCTAAAAAACCTTTTCACTGGACTCCTATTCACACTACAGCTGTTCAACAAATAAAGCAAAAGGTTCAATCTCTTCCATGCCTTCATTTAGCCATTCCTCATTATTTAAAAATTGTTCAGACCGATGCGTCAGATCGTGGTTATGGTGGAATTCTTTTACAAACCTCTCCATCTGGTAAAGAACAACTTGTTTGTTTTACCTCCAAAACATGGAAAGCTGCTCAAATAAAATATTCTACCTTTCAAAAAGAAGTTCTTGCCATAGTACTTTGTGTTCAAAAATTCCAAGCTGATTTGCTAAATCAAAAATTCTTAATACGTGTTGATTGTCAAGCAGCTAAATCTATCTTTTCTAAAGATGTCAAAAATTTAGCAGCAAAACAAATTTTTGCAAGATGGCAAGCTATTTTAAGTATTTTTGATTTTGATATCGAATATATACCAGGAGAAACTAATTCTCTTCCTGACTTTTTGTCTCGTGAATTTCTTACGACCCCTTCTGTGCACCTTTTACAGATCATGTCCAAAAAAGCTCCTGCTGCCTCAGCCTTCTCCAATCGTTTTAAGCCATTAGAAACACCAGAACCAAATTGTTCGTATTTAGCCACCAGTCAACACCTTATATGTATCTTAGACCCCTCTCTTGCCACTAAACCTTTAGCTACCCAGATAGCTTGTACTATACCTCCGGGTCTCCATTTTATCCCAACTCGCCCTCATGCCACCATCCAATTTTATGAAAACATTCTCCTTTCCACCCAGTCTGTCCATTTTGACCATATGTCCAGAGAGAATTCAGTTGAAATTGATTTCTCCAAATTTAAGATTCTCCGCGTTTTATCTGCAGATGAATGGTGTGAAACGTATAAGTTTATAACCAAGACTCCATTTGTCTACAAAGATATTGTCATTTGTAAAGATAAACCAGCTGTTTCTTTAAGTTATCACGATTATATTGCTGCTTGGCAAAATATTTTATTTTACAAAGATCCTGATCATCATTCCTGGTATCTCTCTTTTCGCGCCGATTGCCAAACTACTTTTCCCCAATGGTGGATCACGAGTTGGTGGAACAAGTTCGGCCCCCATGAATTTATTTTTCCTGATCGTGTTCAAACAAAATTTACAACTGATCAAACAACCATACTCCAATTTCTTTGTAAATATAACATTCCTTGGATCCTTAAATGGGAATATAGCACCTCTCCAGTTGTTGCGTATGATCCCATGACCCAGAAAACTACCCATGTATATCTGTCCCAAGATATCTCTTGCAAATGGTGGAATAAATTTAACTATGAAGCTGCCTTTGCTCCAAAAAGTAATCAATCCAAAAACCCCAATGAAATTAGCTACCTTTCCCGCCAGACCATCCAGTAGCTCTTCATTTAAAGATGCTGTTGCAAAACCAAGTCCTCCTGCCTCTTCGGACATGGCAATAATATTTGCCAAGCTTCAACAGATCGAGGATGACAATAAGCAATTACGTCAACAAATTGAAACTGATCATAAACAATCGCGCGGTGATTTGGAATCCAGATACTCGCCTTCTCCATCTAACAGAAGTGTTCACCTTTCAGATGATGAGCCCTGATGACATTCCACCCGCCATACAACAACCCCTGGTTGATCATTTCTTTTCCTTGCTTTATCCTAATGGAGTTGACATCCGATTTGGCCCAATTTCTATTTGCAGTTGCCACCATTGTTTCCATGCTCCCTTAGCCATCACTGTCCACATGGCTTCTATTTGTTTCAATTGGACAAATGAAGATACCAACTATCTTTTAGGTTTATGGTATCTCCTTAATTGTCCCCAAATCATTTTCTATATTGATCTCCAAGCAGTGTTCCGTTTTCCTGAGTATGTGTTTACTCCCCTTTGGAATTTCATCCATGCCTCTCCTGCTTCTCGATTTTGCTATTTGGTTTATTCACCACGATCTCCACTTACTCGAGATTGGCACATTCAGTAAGCCCTGTCCTGGACGTGTCCAGCCCACAGGCTCATGCCATCCATCTTTTCAAGCTCAGGCTTCCTGTCCTAATTTCCACTGGTTCTTAGTGACAGCTTTTCCAAGGTTCGTGACCTCTCCATGCAACAAACGACAGCATCTTTTCCTTTTTCCAAAGGCCAGGATACTGTTGCTAGCTTTTCCTGATGTACTGTTTGCCTTTCACTTTTTCAAAGAGTCAAGTACTGTTTACTATATATACTGTTTGCCTTTCACTTTTTCAAAGAGTCAAGTACTGTTTCTACTTGACCCCTGCTTTTGTGAAGAGTTGCTTTTGTCCCGTAGGGTTATCATTGCACTGATAACGCGTCTATAAATAGATTTCGATCTTTATGTTTGAGGGATCGAGTCTTAAGTTTGTTTTAAGAATTCTCTGAAGTATCTCTGTGATGTAATGAAGTGTTGATGAAAATCGAGTCTTTCTATTATCTAGCAAAAGTTCCTTGGTATTATTTAAGCCATTAGAAACACCAGAACCAAATTGTTCGTATTTAGCCACCAGTCAACACCTTATATGTATCTTAGACCCCTCTCTTGCCACTAAACCTTTAGCTACCCAGATAGCTTGTACTATACCTCCGGGTCTCCATTTTATCCCAACTCGCCCTCATGCCACCATCCAATTTTATGAAAGCATTCTCCTTTCCACCCAGTCTGTCCATTTTGACCATATGTTCAGAGAGAATTCAGTTGAAATTGATTTCTCCAAATTTAAGATTCTCCGCGTTTTATCTGGAGATGAATGGTGTGAAACGTATAAATTTATAACCAAGACTCCATTTGTCTACAAAGATATTGTCATTTGTAAAGATAAACCAGCTGTTTCTTTAAGTTATCACGATTATATTGCTGCCTGGCAAAATATTTTATTTTACAAAGATCCTGATCATCATTCCTGGTATCTCTCTTTTCGCGCCAATTGCCAAACTACTTTTCCCCAATGGTGGATCACGAGTTGGTGGAACAAGTTCGGCCCCCATGAATTTATTTTTCCTGATCGTGTTCAAACAAAATTTACAACTGATCAAACAACCATACTCCAATTTCTTTGTAAATATAACATTCCTTGGATCCTTAAATGGGAATATGGCACCTCTCCAGTTGTTGCGTATGATCCCATGACCCAGAAAACTACCCATGTATATCTGTCCCAAGATATCTCTTGCAAATGGTGGAATAAATTTAACTATGAAGCTGCCTTTGCTCCAAAAGTAATCAATCCAAAAACCCCAGTGAAATTAGCTACCTTTCCCGCCAGACCATCCCGTAGCTCTTCATTTAATGATGCTGTTGCAAAACCAAGTCCTCCTGCCTCTTCGGACATGGCAATAATACTTGCCAAGCTTCAACAGATCGAGGATGACAATAAGCAATTACGTCAACAAATTGAAACTGATCATAAACAATTGCGCAGTGATTTGGAATCCAGATACTCGCCTTCTCCATCTAACAGAAGTGTTCACCTTTCACGTGGGTTCGGGAAAACCCTATTTTGTCCACGTGGACACTAATAGCGCCTTCGCAGAATGCGCTATCAGTTTGTTACGGGTTTTCCCGGTCCACATGGATCCACGTGGACCGGGAAAACCTATTTTGTCCACGTGGACAGTAATAGCACCTTCGCAGAAGGCGCTATCAGTGTAACGTGTCCATGTCGGTCCACGTGGACATGTCGACATGGACACATGGATAGCGCCATTTGAGAAAGTGTCATCCATGTGTCCACAACAGAAAATTAGTTTCTGCCACGTAGATGACACCTTCCCAATAGGCGTTATTGCCTACTCCCCGAAAAAAAAAAAATTCACCCCTATTTTCCTCATTAAAAATTAAAACATGTGTACTTTGCTAAAAATTTCAAGAGCAAAATGTTTTCAAACCATAATGGGGAGGGACACCATTTGGCCGTACTTGTGTCAAATATCAGTGAGAAGTGATCAAAAGTGACTTTACCTAAGGAGTTGTCTCCCATCGTGAAACGTCAATGATCAAAAATGAATCTATTCCCAAGGAGTTGTCTCCCATCGTGAAACATCAATCCCCAATCCCTAGTGTAAAGAAACATATCCAATCTTGCACATATCAGGTTTTCCCGAAAGTCAGACCATGTAAACTTGCCATTCCTTAGTGGTGGATCAAATAGTTGAAGTTATCTAATAATGAAATCAAACTGATTCATGCTACTCGTGCGATGCGTACTATTCAGTTTCTCATGAACAAAACGAATAACATTAAAGTCTCCGACCACAAACCAACTAGGGCTACACAGTCCTACCAAAACCACTAATTATTCCTAAAACTCTTCTCTACCCCTCGACATGGACAGTCCATACACTCATGAAAGCCACCAAGTGCACCCCTCATATTCATCTATTTGAACTGAGACTGAAAAATTCCCGATAAGACTGTTTACCTCTTTAATCTTTCTCACATCCCAAATAAGAACAATACCTCTTTTAGGCCCCTCTACCAAAAGAAACGTTCATTCCTTGAATTTGCCTTGGCATATGCTAGTGATGTCCTACTATTAATATCCACTTTCTTACTCCCTTGAATAACCAAGATGTCCGGGTTCATATTTTTAACCTCTTCCTTTATTTGCCTCCTTTTAGAAGTCACATTCATGCCCTTTATGTTCCAAGAGACTATCCGCACCGAGCACTATTACCTTCCCACCTGTCTAAAACTTCATTCACATTCCAAGCGAAACGTTTCATTTCTTTTGACCTGCTAGATTCACCTTTTATTGTAGTTGTTCTACTCTTTTTCCCAAGATTAAGACCACATTACGATAGCAACTCCTCTAAGGACAAAGAGACAGTCAAAGTCGAACCCAATTGGGCCTCTTATGGATCATTCGGGCTACCCGGATCATAAAACATTCTCGGCACCGATAGGTCTACAATAGATTGGGCGTTAGATTTTTGTTCTGGTTGAACTACGTCTCTAGGGCACGGCTTAAAACCTAATGGAGAAAGGCCTAAGAGTTCTCTCTGTGCCATTAGAAATGTAAAAGAGATTATTTTCGCCTCAATGATCACCCCAGCCGTTCCTCTTCCTGTGCCGCTACATTCAAATTCAGTGTTTTTTCGACCCTATCGTCTTCCCATTCATTTATCTCCAACTTTGCAAATTGACAACCCTCCAAGTCCTGCGTTATCTCGTTACTCTCTTCGCAGTCTGATTCGAAAGACTTTTACTTCTCTGTTTGTCATTCAATAATCTCTTCATTCATCATCTCGTGTTCCCTTTCTTAATCTTTAGTTTGCTCATCTATTCCCTAATTTGTTTGTTGTAATAGAGAAATAGCCCTCCCCTCGTGAACATTGCATGAGGCACTATTAATTTCGCACAGTGCAAATGAAACCTTCATTGGTTTTTTTTTCCTTTTTCAATTTTAGCTGACTGTAATGGTTTAGTATGAAGGAGGTCCATAGAAGATTAGGGACTAAATTAATGTTTCGTTAAGGGTAGGTCTGTAAGGAGGATGGAGGCCTATACCAAACAGCCATAACCGCCCCCAAAATATGGTCCTACAATGTATTTTATGGGCCTCACTCCAGGCCTTTTCAGCTCCTTAATCACCTTCGTCGAATGCATACCCATATCACTAGGTCAGTCAAGCATCATCTCCCTAGTTAGTCTTCCCCTAATTTGTGCCTCAGGCCCACACCGCGTGGGCAATAAATTTCGTTCACCAGTTAGTGTGTCGTGAATTGAGGCATGCATATCAGTACAGTTGTCAACTCTAGTTGTGTCTGCTACACGTAAATTAGTAGGCATTGGATGAGCTATAACTATAGTGATTTGGTTGCCCTGTATTGTGACGGCCCCAATTTCTCACAAACTGGGCACCGCCCGGCCTAAGCCCACGTGGTCTCGCAAGGTCAACGTAGACCTAGTCAGCCTTCCAATCCTTCATTATGCGTAAATTCACAATTTTAAGTTGAGTTATAAGTATTTGTCAAGTTTTACAATTTAGCAGAAGCAATTTTTTAAATTAAATAATAATGTAAAAAGTTAGGCAACCTAATTGTGGAACCCAGCATAAATATATCATTAGAGGTGAGTAAATACACAGTTTACATGCCCATAATCCTAGTGTTGTTGAAACAAGTATATATATAATAATACAACATATTTGCCTAGCTATGGAGCTTTCCCTTTGCTACTCATCTGCGACTCTACGCTCAGTCAAATACGAAATTGACAAGCCCAGGTAAGTAAATCCAGTAGAATCTAAACAGTAATTCAAAATAAAATGAAACAGTCTAAAAGTCATGCGGATAAAAAGAAAGCTATATGAAATGCATGATCATGAGACTGTACAAACAATGGAAGTACAATGAGAATAAGTATCACATGAAAAGATAAAGAGGTGCCCAAGTAGTCCAAGACCACCGAGTGCGGGTGCCACAGGGTCGGGGTCATAGAGTCGCGGCAACGCCAAGCAGAATCGGGTCCTGGGACACGGCGTCGCCTATTGTACATAGACCGTCGCGAATGAGGGATATCAACAGTGCCCCGGATAATACACATCTCATTCCGACCAAATACTCAAGTGACTCGAGGTCATGGCCCCGGTTGCAAGCCGACGACCACTCCAATCAGAGACATTTGTAGGACTTACTTGTCCCTCGAACACTCATAAGTAGGTAGGAATTCCAAGAAGGGGACATGGTTCAACATCAAACAAAAATGCAAGCTCAGTGAACTACTGTACATTTTCCAACTCGTTTTACTTACCTCGAGAACGTCCCGCTCACGCCTCGATATACGAACCCAACACCCGAATCCTAAGTCCCTGGTGTCATTTATACCATTAGGGTTATATTACTTAAATCATTCAAATTGGAACTAACATTAGATGATGTACACCTCACCTCCACCGCGTCGTCGATATTCGTCGAATCGTCGAGGAGCGATCGGTCCGAAAAAATGCCACCGCGTCGTTCACCGCGCCGTTGCCGCCGCCGAACCGATGTCGCTGCCGCGCCGACATGGTCATCGCGCCACTGCCGTCGTCGCTGTTGCGCCACTGCTGCTGCCACTCGCCGGCGCCGCCGCTGCTGCCACTCGCCGGCGTCGCCGCTGTCCCTCGCCGACGTCGTTGTACCGCTCCCGGCGTCGCTTCCGGAGCAGCGCCGCCGCCTCTGCTGCTCCCACATGAACTGCTTTCCAACTCCTCGCCGGCATCCACGTCGCCCGCTGCTAGCATCCCACTGCCCTGCCACGCCGCACCGCTGTAGTAACGCGTCGTTGCTGGTTTGCTGGCTGTCCGCCGCCGTCCGCAACTGGTCTGTGAGCTGCTGCTGCCGCTGGAGTTGCGCCAGTCCGCCGCTGCTGCTGTCGCGTTCCTCCGAGCCGCGACACCGCCGACTCACCGATCTCCTCCCTAGCCCGCCGCTGCACCGGCAGCTCGTGCCCTCGAGTTGCCCGCGAGCCGCCGCTCGCAGCTGGAACTCCGCCGTGGCTCGCCCTCCACCGTCGTCTCTCTCTGTCGCTCCTCTCCTCCCCCCCTCCTCTTTGTTTCTCTTTGGTTCTCTCTCTCTATCTTTTTCTCTCTCCTCTTCTTTTCTCTCTCTCTTATCCGATTTATATATCTATATATAGATTTTCATTTTGATGTGATCACATTAAAATCACTATAGCCACATTACACTGCTACCTAGGTCCACGTCGACACGCGACTCGATGCGCGTCCCCGTTCGTGTTTCTGCTCCCCGAATTCCCCGAGTATGCGTTACTCGTGAAATAACTCAACAATTAGCATTCCAATCTCAAATTGGATATTATTAAATAATACACATATCACGAAAAAATATCATACCTCGGTGCCTCCACCCGAGATTTGGACATACGTGTTTCGACAAGTGAGTCCCACATACGACTTTGACTTGGCCCGTGGTACAAATCAAATTTTCGGGCCGTTACATGTATCACCCATCATCATCTCTGGTACGACATTTTGGGGATTCACTAAAAAAAAATAGCCGATCAGAAATGGAGATTTCCGTTGTTGATTAACATAAATTCCGTCTCTAATTCAATTCTGCAACGGAACAAAGACGGAATCTATTCCGTCTCTAAAATTGTCGTCGCCGATTTAGTCAGCAATGGAAATGTGTTTCCGTTGTTGATTAGAGACGAAATTTAGAAACAAAACAGAGACGGAACAGAAATGCACATTCTTCCAAAGTGAATGGTTTTACTTGCATTCCATTGCTAATCCGTTGCTAATTAAAGACGGATTAGCAACGGAACTTATAAATTCCGTTGCTAATCCGTTGCAAATTAGAGACGGATTAGCAATGGAATTCATAAATTTTATTGCTAATCCGTTGCTAATTAGAGACGGATTAGCAACGGACTTTACGAATTTCGTTGTCAATCCGTCTCTATTCCATTTCTAAACTTTGTTTACCCAGTTTTTTCATTCTATTTTTTCACAAATTAGAGACGGATTAGCAATGAAATTTATAAATTCTGTTGCTAATCCGTCTCTATTCCGTTTCTATGCCCAGTTTTTTTTTAAATATTCACAAGAATCAAATTGGTTCTCCAAAACTTCTAAAACTAAAAATAACAACGGGACATGCTCCATCGCCTGTACCCCCTCCAACAACTCCTTGGGGGAGCTAACATCCCCAAAAAAGCAAAATTTCGAATACATACACAAATCAACAATACATATCAACAAAAAAGATTCAAATGAGAAAAAACATATAATTCGATATTAAAAAAGATTTATATATTCACGAAACATAGTCAAGTATAATAAATGTCTAAGATACCTAAGTATCCACCAAAAACTACAATTCTCATTGTTCTACAACAACCATAAAAATACCTAAGTGTCATAAAGTTGTCCATCCCTCGTTGTGCTAGCACCTGGGATGTGCTAGCATCAGGATCTACGTATATTCTCTTCTTTCTCCCCAACGACCTGAGACTGTAGACACATCCTTTGGGACACTCACTCGCCACCTTGTAGTACATCGCCTCATCATCCACTAGCTGGTCCGGTGTAGTCTGGGTCAGCTCCTGATGTCTCCTCTGGAGCTTAGCCTACATGGATTAACAATATTTTTTTAACAATATAATAGTAGCATTAAATTTGTTTTCTTAAGTAAGTATACCTTAAGCTTTACTGCTCATTTTCGTGATTTCAATAACTCTACTTTTGATATACGTCTTCCTGCATAGAAAGATCAAAGGTATAAGTAATTACTTACAAAAAAAATCATAAATGCACAAGAAAAAAGAAATAAAGATTTAAGTAATGCTCGCGCGACCCCTTAGAGAGGCATTGCAGTACAAACAGTCCAAAATAATTAAGTTACTAGATAGCAACTCGAGTGGCTGTTGACATGTGAAGCTTACAAATGATCATTGGCATCACTCAGTTAAACAATTCCATTCTAGTTTTCTACCATAGGCAACCCTTGGCCAAAGCCCAATCTACACGGCCACCTAAACAACAAAATATGGGTATTTAACTAGTTATGAAACATCAAACTAAATCATACTAAAACATAACCAATAGATAAGACAACCAACATAATCAAGAGACATTGGATAATAGATCAAACACTCCAACTCATTAAGTAAGGGCAAGTACAAAGGTTAGCTCCTTAAATCATTCATATCGAAGACTTCATGTTTTAGAATTTACAAACAAGCATCACACCATAAACATGTTGACATATGTGTGTACATTCACCAATAAATACAGTTACACAAATCATAATATGTTATTTAGAAAGAAATTCAATATCTCATAGATCAACGACATTAAAGGAATTCAATCATAGAACGAAGTCAAGACAAAGAATGCTATGCAACAATTTTTTACACGATTATTTTAGCAAAAGAAATTCAATTGAAGTAATACACAATGCATGACATTGCCAATATATATAAGATCGGTAGTAAAACAATCCAAATGATTTAATGTCAACTCAAAAATGGAAATGAAATAAAGAGAATTCCCTCAAAGGGTTTAGTTACCTTAAATGCACGCAATTCGTAGCCTATACCGGCTCTCGACCACTCCAAACTCGCGTTCCACACCTTGTAAATCCTCTTCAAGCTCTAACAGTGTCCCAAAAAATCTTGCCTTTGCAATCTCAACTTTTGGAAGTGCAAGTCCTGGAACTGTGTCTATTCCTAACACAGTGTTCAATTCTACCATTGATGACATAATTTTGGCTTTGTCCTTCAAGACTGATGTTGCCACAATTCGGAAGATCAAAGCTGGGTCTGCATCCAAAGCCTAATCAAACCAAGAATTACCATTTCTATTACTAGGAGAGCAACCAAATTTGTGTAATTCATTACAAGTTATTTCTCATTTTGGGGATCCGTCGTTTTTAATTCTTTTCCAGTGTGTAATAACTGTCCTGCTTCTGAAAATAATCAGTGTGTCTGTCTCTTAACTATGTATCAATGATCAATCAAAGTATCATAATAAAGATTGACATTTGAGTTTGAAGTTGAAATGTAATTAGTTGAATATGAACTTGCATTTTTTGTTTCTTAAGAACATGTTGAGCAACATCCACCAGCAACACATTCCAGTTTATATCACAAATGGATTTTAACAGACAATCTATCAATTCATGGGAGACGACCCAATTTACTAAATTCACAATTTGATAAATGCTTAAAGTGCAAAATAATTATAACCAACATACCCTCTCTGTAAAACAATTTGTTCTATTGCAACATTCATGAGCGGAGAGCAAGGAATGTTGGCCAATTCGTCAGGTTCCAGGTGTATCTCATTCGCCATCTTTGCAGCGCCTGAAAAGAAAACTATTAGTCCTTTACACCATTGGAGAAGCCCTCAACTACTTTACGGGAAGTTTAACATATTGCACGCATACATGAGCGAGAGCACCCATTAAAGTTAAAAAATATATGAAAATATGATAAAAAATGCTAGAAACAAAACATGTATTCTACAACAAGACAGTCAGCACCTTCCAACACATCATCAACAACAACAAAAACAACAACAACAACAACAACAACATAGCCTCTGTCCCAAATTAATTGGGGTCGGCTACATGGATCAAACTTTTCCATTGTGCTCGACTAAGTGCAATTGATGGTGAGCTTTCCAAACCATTCAAATCCCTCCTAATTAATGCATTCCATGTTAAAATGAATGTAACTGGAGATAATCTATTAACTCAATCTATTGGTCTGTAAGGTTTCTATCCACAGCGAACCAAAAACCCAGTATGATACTAACACCGGATTTTCACACGTTCACAAGAAAGTTTACCCAAAACGGAATATTTTTTATAGAGGAAAATGACATTCAAGTGAAACAGAAATAGAGAGGGACTTAGACTCCAAACAATTGCTTTAGAACTATCAATTTAATTGAAACCAAACGAGCATGAGATCGAAGACTATGCTTGCCTCACCATTGCCAACTTTGGAGCTTAGAAAACTCAGAGCGGCTTTTAGTGCAAAATTTTTAAATATAGGAAAGGGATTGAACAAAAGTGAAACTAACAAGAAAGAACTCTTGATTTAGTCATACGAAAAGATGTAAAAGAAAGCATATCCAGAGCTATTATTCCAAATTCACATTAAAGACAGGTTAACTGTATTGATATATACATAGATAGATGTATTGCACCTAATAAACCAATGATTAGCAGATATAAATAGCATATTTAAGTGAAGGCCAAGATATCTGAGCAAAAACATCAACTTGTAAAGCAGATAAACATATTTAAGTGAAGGCCAAGATATCTGAGCAAAAACATCATTCCGGTCGAAGACTTCATGTTTTAGAATGTACAAACCCGAATCAAACCATAAACATATTGACATATGTGTGTACATCCACCAATAAATACAGTAACACAAATCATAGTATGTTATTTAGAAAGGAATTCAATATCTCATAGGTCAACGACATTAACAGAATTCAATCATAGAACGAAGTCAATACAAAGAATGCTATGCGACAATTTTTAACACGATTATTTTAGCCAAATAAATCATAGACAGTAATACACAAGAAATTCAACATTACCAATATAAGATCAGTAGTAAAACAATCCAAATGAATTAATGTCAACTCATAAATGGAAATGAAATAAGGAGAATTGTCTCAAAGGGTTACTTACCTCAAATGCACGCGATTCGTAGCCTATACCGGCTCTCAACCACTCCAAATTCGCGTTCCACACCTTGTTGCGCTGACCATGATTTTAAAATGAGGTTTAGTTTAGGACATTGAATGGTTTACCAGATATTACAATGATTGATCTTATTCAGTTGCTTTCAAATCGACAATGACAGTTAATGAATCAAAATAAACAACTCAACAAATGGAAAAAAAAAACAACCATAATCGATCATCGAACTTAAGAAACACAAACAACCAGAAATCATTGCTAAAATTATTTATACTTCTGTAATTCCTATTAAATCATAAAGTTCACATTTTAGAATTACGATTTCATTTTAACACTTCAAATTCCATTTTCAAGTCATAATGAAGTGAAATCACTTCGAAACTCATTTATATACTTCAAATTAGGTTATAAACCAGTTTCAATTTCACAACAGAGTTCAAACCAATATAAACTCCAACAACTTCTTTTTAAAGTCCTCAAATACTCTTCATAACACTTTTCCATGTGTTTTTGAACTCCAATTAGAGTTTCAAACAGTTAATTTAATTTGGAAACCAATACAAGCTCATTTATGAATTCTAAAATTCAAATCATAGGCTATGCCTATTCAAAACCTCAATTAGAAACTCTTAATGAGTCTCAATTTGACTTGTTTCAACAACAATATCATTCACCATGGTTTAGCAAAATCATTATTAATTCTAACTCAATTGAAACTCATACAAGTCTATGTTTCATCAAGGAACAAATATTTGTCTAACTATATCAACAAGCAATGGCATAAATTTTTACAAATTCTAGTAACGAACACTTGAAACAAATTTAAAACTAGGATCTCATCATTAGAACCCCTTGGTCATTATCAATTTCTCATCATTTTATTTAATGTAATTTCAAAACTTCCTCTACAATTCCTCCAACAGTGACACAAAGGCTGCCTCCTCAAGTACTGCTTTGTTTAGAGAAGGACACACACAACCCTGCCATGTGCGGGGTGGCCCTGCAGAACATGAGAGTTCAGAGGCGTGCCCACGCCCGATACCTCCCAAGTTACACAACAAGGCAAAGCAATCCGCCACACCGTGTTTTTTATATTGATAAGTTGATCGAACTCATCACTACCATTGAAACCACCAAGAACACCACCATCACAACGAAAAACTCAGAACCATAATGATTTTTACATCGTCACAAACCATCTATTCTATTTCCCTTTTCTAAATAGATACCACACTAATTAATAAAACCCCAAAACCCTCAACACCCTTTATTCAACAAGAGATCTACAAACACACCCGACGCCTACCTCTGTTCAAATCCAACGCCTTCTTTGTCCAATCACGAACAGCGGCGAAGCCCAATCACGAACATCGATGAGGGACAACGACGGCGAACAGCGGCGAGGGCGTCGGAGGCAGCGACGGCAGAGGGCGAAGGCTTCGGAGCCTCCAACCTCCGACAGACGGCAGAGATTTCAGGGTTTCGGAGAGAGATTTCAGTGAGTGAGAGAGAGTTGACAGTGAGTGAGATTTCGGTGAGAGATAGAGCGTTGATGGTGAGTGAGATTTCGGTGAGAGAGAGCATTGATGGTGAAGGAGATTTCGGTGAAAGCGAGAGAGAGAGAGAGAGAGAGAGTAGACAGTGAGATTTCGGTGAGAGCGAGAGAGAGTAAACAGTGAGAATCGGGTGAGAGCGAGGGAGAGTGTTCTATAAGCCGTCCCATTTTTCAATTGTCCAGATTGACGCACGCACGAATCTCGAGACGTAATGGAAGGTTGTAAAAAATTAAAGTTTTGATGGGAATGTTGGCGCCATTTTTTTGAGACGAAATTAAATTTCGTTTCTATTCCGTCTCTATTTCCGTCTCTGGTCTCTCTCAATTCCGTCTCTAAATCATTCCGTCTCAATTCCGTCTCTGAATCATTCCGTCTCAAATCATTTTTTCTTAGTATGCTAATTTCGTTTCTAAATATCTATTTTCTTGTAGTGATTACAGCTCATCCATGCACCATCACGTGCCTCGATATGCTGGGTCGTCCCCACCTATTAAGTCACCAAAATGGTCGTCCGGGCGCAGTTTTCTGGCAAGCCGGCCCTCGAGACTGCCTAAACCGCCAATTTCATCTTCGGTTCCTCATCGGATGTTCTTTTTCCTCTATCGCCAAGCAACCCAAGAGCTCCTGCATCTGAAAGGAGTCTACTCCTCGTTCTTTGAGATGAAGATTTATAATGGAAATTTCGGCGGGGTGCCTTCCGAACTAGGGTTCATGATTTTCGTAGGGTAAAAACCCCTCAATCTTCCCATGATCTTAATCACAACCCTATCCAAGTTCTGTCTCCTCAGTGTGAGCATATTAATTTCCAATAAACCCCTAAACCTTTCAACTATCATCGCCAGAGCATCATGGTTCCACATACTTAGAGGCACTCCAGTTAGAGATATCCAGCAGTTTGCACCACCCTATCTACAATCTTCTCGTAACTTATATTTCCATGAACTAGCCTTTTCAATGAGGTCCCCACCAATGGCAGCCACCTGAGTGAGGATCACGTCCCTTTCAATCTCTAATCATAAAACAAAATCGATTGGTCTTCCCTAATAGGTTTGATACTTACCGCTCTGTTCAATTCTTTTTCTAGTCGTTCCTCAAGCATGCTCCAAGCACAATAGACCGGTGATAAAAAAATCACTACTGCTGGTTCCCATTCTATTAGACTCTGACGATTTCCCCTGTATTGGAGCAAGGTAACCTCTTAATTCCTCCCCCTTATTACCTCTCTTGGTTTTGTGGGGGCTGCAGTAGTGATCTCCCTTTGCCCGAATCTGGTACTGCTTCTTGGCTCTGGTTCTCTCACTGTGGCTATCGTCATAGGCCTATTACCTTTCTACCATAATATCTCCCCAGTACCTCCGGCTACCCCTAAACCGTGCCTTATGGTATTCCCCTTAGCAATCACCATTGTATCCTTGTGCGCTACTAATGCTAAACCTTGAGCATTACTCTGTTCTGCCCCTAGTCCTGTAAGTCCTTCTATAGCTTCGGCAAAACCTATCCAAGGTATAGTCTCACTACTCTTCAGAATCAAGATCATTTGCCTCTCATTTCCATTTAGCTTAGAATCTTTAAAGCTGCACCACGTTCATTTTGAACTCTTTGCAAAGTGATTGTAACCATCCCCTCATGCTAATATTTCGTCTGTGGACCGCCTCCAAAATGCCAGGGTGACGATAAGAAATAACGCAAATCCCTTCTCTATCTGTCACGTGTTTGCTCAACATCCGCAAAAACCACCCCCACGAATCAGTTGATTCGGTTTCTGCAACGGCAAATGCAACTGGTAATATGTGTTCATTTCCATCAACAGATATCGCAATCATGAGCTTCCCACTGTATTTGCCATATAGGAATGTCGCGTCAATCTGAAGCAGAGGCCTGCAAAACTTGAAAGCATGTATTGAAGCTTCAAATGCAAAAAACACACGACGAAATTGAGTAGACGCGGTTCTTATTTCATCAGCATGCCATTGTATGTATGACCACTCGATTTTTGTCCCCAGACTCTTACTCCTCACAGCCGCCAACCATCTTGGTAATCGAGCGTACGACTCATCACAATCTCCAAAAGCCCATGCAATTGCTTTCCTCTTAGCATCTCACATTCGCTTGTAGCTGACTTCGTGTCCGTATTTTTTCTTAATTATTTCCACTAATGCTTTGACTGTGAGACCTTGATCGCTCTTGGCGACGCTTTGGATCTCTCGCGCAATCATGTTGGCGTCAAGTTGGCATGACCGCGTTGTACGTTGGGATTAATACAAGCCGCGGTATGTCTAACTGTGTTATCTCTCATAATAGTGTTTTCTTTAGGAAACATGCGCGAAGACGCCACATACACCCGTGTTGTGGAAATCTGCACTTAATCGCCCACATAGTTGTAGTCGATTCCATCACATAGTATTGACAATGTCTATTAACATGTCACACTTTAACGGCATGTTGTAAGTCATTTTTATTGTTAAAACACATCCATATCTCCAAATCGAAGTTAGACATGTCCCCCCAAGTTTGCTTATGGGAATGTTGGGTCGCAGTTGAATTAGCCACCTCCCAATCGATTTCGTTATATCCCGGTATTGGTTGGTGAACTTCATCATCACTAGCTTCCTCCAACAAAATCTCTTCATCGATAGCAAATTGCTTATCATTTTCGGCATTCTCCGCACCCGGAGGATTATATCTTGGATCATTCGTGCAAACGTTTACGTCGTCCCAAACGGCAACTGATGGAGCTTGTTCGTTGTTATAAGTTTCCTCATCAGTTTCGTTATTTTCGTCGTCGTTATCGTCATCGGCATTGTATGCATTATTTTCTTCCTGTAATGGAGCAACGAACCCCTCTTGCATGACCTCAGCCTGTGGGGATTGGATATGCAGCCTTTCCATCATTAAGGCTGTGTCTGGCTTGCCGCTACGTTCGTCAAGAACTTGCGAATGAACCGTGCGATTTTGAATTGAGTCGACTGACTCAAATGTTAAATATATATCAATCGTTGCAGTTTTTGGTAATTTGGTCACCGTCTCCCACATCAAGTCGAAGTGTGTCGCATCATTCAACAAGACAGGAACGAAATAATGTGAGCCTCCGGGGAAGAATATCATGTGGCGATAAGTCATCTGAGCTATAGTATCCGTTGATAAGATAGGGAACGCGTTACATATGTCATCAATCATTTCACGTCCACTCGACCCAAACTTAACCCACAACACTACTGATGGGGGTGAGCTATACGCGATGCCATTGACCCCATTAACAATGGAGCCGTACGCATAGAATAGAAAATGGACGTTTCTTTGTGACATGACCTACAGAGGTTTGCGAACTTGGCTGTAAAAATGTTACAGACAAATGCACATATTTGTTAAGGGAAATAGTTGACAATCATGTGGTGATAAAGCGCAATCGAACTTTCTGATGTAGAAGATCGCAATAATAGCGCAACTACAGAGCATACTCATTCTTTCGCACTTACATTTTGTGTGTAATAACGTTCAATAAATAAACATATGAACCGTTATTCATAAACAAAATAGGAATGTCCCTATATATCATGCAAACCATAACCTCACACAAATAAATTATTATGAAAATACTAAATTAATGAACTTACTTGTTTCCTCCGCTTTTCCGCCGCAACGTAATATTCCTGCAATAACATTGTATTTTCGTTTGTTTAGAACCGCAATCACAGTTAAGTAACCCAAATAACCGTAGGAAACATGTACCTAAATAATAAATGAAAACTAACCTCAAGTAAGTAAATTAACTAACGTAACCTAATCTAAATAAATTAACCAAACTATGTGAACCAAACGTAACCTAAAAGTACCTAATAAAACGTAAACATATCCAAAATAAAAAACCAAAAAATTGTAGATATGTTCAAGTGTTTTTAAGTGGATCATAACGAATTCAAAGTCTATATGAGCTTGGTGTACTATATATGTGGATTCATAAATTTTGGGGCTTTCCTTAACATAAAATAGAACATATATGTTTGTGCAGTTTTGTGTATTGGAGGTAGGTGCATCATGGGGGGAATCATGCGTTCAATCAGAGATGCATATGGTTGGCCGTGTTAAAACTGACGTCTCTCTATTACTTTCAGATCATATAGTAATTCTAGCTTCTTATTAGCACGCATGCAGTTAGGTGTAATTGCGATTCAATTTTGATGTGCGAATTGACAACACATATGTCACTATATATTAACAACCTAAACAACATAAACTATACTAACCTAAACAAATTTGGCAAACATATATTGCAACATTGTGATAACTAAACAAAATACATTAACTAAACTAACTTACCTAACTAACCTAAATACCTCAACTACCTAAACACTAACCAAACTAATACATAAACTTAAACTAACCTAAACAAACTAAATAAGCTAACTTAAACAAATGTAATGACCTAAACAAACAAATCTAGCAACATTATGATAACTAAACTAACTTACCGAAACTAACATAAATACCTCAACTACCTAAACACTAACCAAACTACTACATAAACTTTTACTAACTTAAACAAACTAACTAAACTAACTTAAAGTTTTAAACTAACTTAATTACCTAAACAAACTACCTTAAGTAAACTAACTAACCTAAAGACCAAAAATAACATAACTTAATTGACTAACCTAACTAAACAAACAAACTAAACTAAACTAACCAAACTAAACTAACTAACCTTAACAAACATAAATACCTAACGTAACCTAAACTAAACTTAACTAACTCAAAATACTTAACTAAACTAACCAACAATACCTAAACTAAACATGTAACCTAAACTAACTAAACTAAGTTAAACAAACGTTATTAACTAAACATACCTCCTCCTTCGGTAAATTAACTAAAATACCTCAAACAAACTGAATTAACTAAACTTAATTCACTAAACTTAATTAACTAAACGTAATTAACTAAACAAACTTAACTAAACTTAATTAACTTAAACAAACTTAAGTAACTAACTAAACTCACTTAAACAAACTTAAAACTAACTTCAACAAACTAACTTAAACAAACTTAAGTAACTAACTAAACTAAAACAAACTTAATTAACTAACTAAAATAAAACAAACTAACTAATCTTACTTAAACAAACTTAAACTAACTTAAACTAACTTAAACTAACTTAAACCAACTTTATTAACTAAACTCACTTAAACAAACTTAGAATTACTTAATCAAACTAACTTAAACAAACTTAATTAACTAACTAAACTAAAACAAACTAACTAAACTTACTTAAACAAACTTAAACATACTTAATTAACTAAATTCACTTAAACAAACTAAAACTAACTTAATCAAACTAACTTAAACAAACTTATGTAACTAACTAAACTAACTCAACTACACATACCTCCTCCTTCTCCTCCTTCCATTCTCTACGCTGGCACGATCGCATGCCGTGTTGCTAACTCCTTCCTCCTCCGCCGCCGCCGGAGATCCCTCCTCCGCTGCCTGGACCGCTGTTCTGCCTCACCACTGGACCGCGTATTCCACCACGTACCATTGCCGCTACTGCTTCTAAGAGACGTCGCTCCTTGCTCCGGTGCCCCCGCCAAGCTCTACTCCGTCTCCGTCGTGCGTCACTCTCGCCCACTCTCTCCCGTGCGTCGCTGGCCGCTCCTCCTTCTTCCTACCTCCTCTGTCTCGGCTCTCCGGTTCGCTCCCCCCTCCCCTCCTTAAGTACCCGACCCACCCCACTCTCAACGGTGTACCCGTGACCTACCACACCCCCTACCCCCTACCCCCTTCCTCCTACCCCTACCGTAGACTGTAAAGCCGAAACCGACGCAGAGAATACATTCTATGCGTCGATTTCGGGAAGATGATTGTCGGGTGCAGATAGCGCCTTTTGAGAAGGCGCTATCTGCGCCCCTAAGTCACGGGCTTTCCACGTGGACCGGGAAAACCTTTTTTTTTTCACGTGGCGACTGATAGCGCCTTCGCAGAAGGCGCTATCAGTATGTCACGGGTTTTCCCGGTCCACGTGGACCGGGAAAACCCTATTTTGTCCACGTGGACACTGATAGTGCCTTTGCAGAAGGCGCTATCAGTGTAATGTGTCCACGTCGGTCCATGTGGACATGTCGACGTGGACATGTACACTGATAGCACCTTCTGCGAAGGCGCTATCAGTGTCCTCCACGCCACGTTGGCCGGACACATGGATAGCGCCTTCTCAAAAGGCGTTATCCATGTGTCCACATAAGAAAAAAATTTAGGCCACGTTGATGGCGCCTTCCCAATAGGCATTATTGCCTACTCCCCGGAAATAAAAAAATTTGACCCCTACTTTCCTCATTAAAACTTAAAACATGTGTACTTTGGTAAATTCATCGTACTACTCATGTATATAGACCTTCTCCTTAACTAACTAGTAACTACCCATGACTTGGTAGCTCCACTACATTAGTACACTCTTTGTAACTACCCATGTAAACATAACGTAACTACCCATTACACATTAATAACGTGGGATTCGATTAATTAAAACATTTTAACATATTTGAATTACATTTTTCAACATTCTCTCTTGATTCAAATATGTTAAAACTAAAAATAACACATCAAATTACATCTACAAAGCACGTCTCTTCGCGCAATCAATTTTTCTATTACTGATTTTTATGAAGCACTTGTCTTCATAATGATGATGCTCTTGTCATTACTTTTCTTGGAGCACTTGTCTCCAAATACCTTTATTGATGCACATCTCATCACATTCGAAAGCATATCTTCTTCAGTGGTCACCAACTTCTACCTGTCGGAGCACTCACACTCTCATATTAGAGCTTCCCGGATCCACTATTTTTTTCACATTCTTCGCAGCACCTCTCAGCGAATTATCCTCGGCTTCTTGAATGAGATATGCCTCAGGATTGAACCATCGCTCTGATACCATGTTGTATTTTTTCAAAGAAGAAAATTATAAATAAAACTTCACTAAACTAACTCTCAAACTGCCACCATGCATTCATTTTCAAATCACTTTCATTGCTTACATTATTGTGAGTATGTTCTTTAATTGTACTACACACACATATAGGCCTTCTCCTTAACCGACTAGTAACTATCCATGACTTGGTAGCTCTACTACATTAGTGCACTCTTTGTAACTACCCATGTACACATAATGCAACTACCTATTACACATTAACAACATGGGATTTGACGAATTAAAATATTTTAACATATTTGAATAACATTCTCCAACACCCCGTACTCCAATACTCAGCTCTTACAGTAGGAGGCATAGGAAGCCAGAGGTAAGGAAGAAGAAGAACCATTGCAGCAACACTAAGCACACTAGAATCTTATCGGCGAGCAAGACAAGGGGCCTAGAGGGGTTCCCGTGAAGGAGAAGGCGAACTTTTTAAATCTTATTGTGTTTGGTTTGTATTTTACATCTGACATAATTTAAAATGCTTGGATCGCATTGAATTCATGAAGCGAAATGGAAAATTTATTTAATCTATATATATAAAGGAATTATTTCTATGAGAATATCTCACAACATGATACGTGGAATGCGAGAAGCTCTTATAACGTGACATGTGACACTATAATGTCATAATTGATATCTTAAAATAAAAAATAAAAAACACAAGCCATTAATATTTTTCACACTTAAGTGAGGAGGCAGGATGGTAAAATCTAATTTTTTCAATTTTTTTAACAATTATCATTTTTTTGTGTTTTCTTGGGGTGTTCTTTTTTTTTTTGGGGGGAGTTTCTATTTTTTGTTTCGATTTTTTTAATAATTTTCATTTTTTTCGGTCTTTTTTTGGGAGTTTCTAATTGTAACACAAGTATTTGACAAAAAAGAAATTGTAACACAAGTATCACAAGTATCACAAGTTTTTTTTTTCTTTTTATCCATTACAACACAAATTCAATTACTCTTTATTGTCATAGAAATATACAAAACTTATGATATCTTATAAATAGCACATATGATTTTTTATCACAATTTACAACGTCTAAAGTTCTCTCTCTCTCCAAGATGTGAGTTTATATTTATAGATATAATATATATATATATATATATATATTATGTATATATATACTATAGATATATACTATATACTATATATATGTGATTTTTTATTCTTGTATCTATAAAATTTTCTTTTGATATAGACATATAATAAATATTAAAAATGGCATTTTTTCACATTAGCTACACGGATATACTTGGTTAATTTCATAATATTATCACAAGTTTAGCTTTTTTTTAATAATTATTTTCATATTAATATTTACAGATGTTTTTTAAACAAGAAATATAATAGCATATGTCTTTCTCTAACCTTAGTTATTTGCATCTTTTCACCTCGCAGCCGAGCCGCTGCCACCGCAAGCATGCCGCCGTCGTCGTCCAGGTGCTGACGATCCCGCCGGCGACCCATTGCTTCACCGGCGTGGCTTCCGCGTAGCCGCCACCGCCTGTTGGTCCAAAATCTGCCACCGCGCCCTCATGCGCTTTCTTGTGCAGCTCATCCGCATGGCCGTGGTTCGTGCCGTCCGCATTGGATCCCCGCCATGGGTAGGGGCTCCGTCGCCTCTGCCGGTCTCCGATCTCTTGCTCTCTCTTTCTCTCTTCACTCTCTCTCCCTCTTCACGATCACTCTCTCCCGATCTTTATTTTTTTTTTTTTTTTTTTTTTCTTATCACATTTATATATATATATATATATACATATATATACATTTCGTTTTATTTTCTTTTTCATTTCAAATCAAATGTGTCCTCGGAAATCGAGCAACGCGCATCTCGAGGCACCAACCCGCCTCATTTCAAAATCTCGATACTCGCGCTACATGCATCACGAGGCGTATCCAATGAAGACATTAAAACCACATAGCCAATATATCCACATTAAGCGACTATCTCGGTCCCACATCGGCACGTGACTCGAGGCGCGCCCCCGTTCGTGTTTCGGCTCCCCGAATTCTCCACGTATTCTTCTCCACTCAAGATTCGGACATACGTATTCGACGAGTGGGTCCCACATACGACCTTGACTTGGCACAAGTCAAATTTTCGGGCCGTTACAGTCATCCTAACGAATTAGAATTTCGTCCTTGAAATTGAAGCAAGTCTCAAAGGACAACGGTGTTTTATGAATGAAGACCCAAGACCATACCTGCCCAAGGCCATACTCGCCCAAGGCCATACCCCTTTCTTACTCTGTAGGGCTGGGCTCCTCCGCGACAAGTTGGGCTCCTCCATGACGGGCTGGGCTCCTCCGAGACCTCCAAGCAAAGACGACACCATATGTCTCCTCCCATCAATATATGCCAGGTCAACATCCTCGCAACATATATTGGAATACAAAAGAATACAAATGAACATTTTAATTTCCTGATCCACTGTCACTAACATACATATATCTGCTGTATGCCCGCGAGAATGTAAATCAGTCTCTGACTGTCTGTTAGTCTCTCTGATCGAGTGAGTTTCAACTCAACTCGTACCCTCTATCAGGTTACGATGGATAGTAGTCGAACCTGACGTGGCAATAGCATGAATCTGTTCCTAGCTGCCCACTCGCCCATACAGATACGTGGAAATCCCAATCCAAATGGAACATGTCCATGTCCTTGTCCCTGTGCATGACTAGATTGCTGTCCTTGTCAGTGCACTCGACTGGATCCCTGACCCTGTCTCTGCCTACTGTCTCCTTATGCTAAGGATCTGACGGTGCTAGCTGCTATAATGTACTAGCGTAACTCTTCGTTGGACCACCAAACACTGGCGCCATATACGCTGCATACAGTGGAAATGCAATACGCGCTGAGGTTGATCTTCCCGTCTTGATTTATGTCTTTTTCTGATAATGTCCATTTACAGATAAAGGTGCTAGTCAAGGTTAGGACCCTTACTACAACAGAAGGTCACCCATTGAACGGGTAAGATTTAATGCATAAATGCTTGACGCATGGTTCATTTCCACTGTATAATTTGATAGTAATAAGTCAACATAGAAGTGCAATCAACATAGAGGTGCAATCAACATTTGCTTCACCTCCTGACACTCGATGAAACCTGTACCATCTAAATCGTAAAGTTTAAATGAAAAACTAATCTTATCCTCCCGTGGAGCATTTGGATGAAAAACACTTAGTGAGCGGAAAAAATCCCCAAAATCAATAACCCCTTTTTCCTTAACATCCAACTGGTCGAATATATGATTAGCAAATAAGTTCTCCTTCTTTCTGTTCTTAAACAAAACTAACTGAAATTTTTCCTTACTTATTATCACATCATCACCCACAGAGTTGCTTATACTCTTGAACAGTAACAATACCTTAACCTCACTAACACTTAAAGCAGTTTGAGACGCTAGAATTAGCGAATCCTCCATTCAAGGAACTATTTTTTTAGCTGTAGAACTGAAACAGCCCATTGGCCTAGGTTAGGCTTCACAATTACTCCACACCAGAGCCATTGAAATCGGATATTCGCCAACTCGACCGCGAACCCGCAGCCTCACGATCACTTCTGGATCCAATCCGAAACATCGCCGCAGTTTCCATAGTCACGAATCCTCGATATCATATATATATTACAACACAACGAATATACCATATCGGATACATATTATTATTATTATTTTTTACAACATGCACGAGAATTTTCTCTTGAGATACTTAACTGTCCCTTAACTTTTTGAATGATTCGCAGACTCTACCTCAACTCGTAACACTTAATTCATTTACGAGTCCCTGAAAGTGGTGGTCGACTTCACCAACCCTTAGACTATATATGTTTAGTGCCACTAAAGTGGAGTTACCTTGGCTTCTGATCCAACACTACTACTCCAAAGCTTTCGTCAAAGCTAAGGAGTTCGTACATGATGTAATCGTTAGCTCTCAAGTCATCTCAACACTCTGCTCCCTTAGAGTCTGCGGAACCCCACTTGTCTCACAATTCTTCGTTCCTTTTATTATTTATTTATTTTCTGATTTCCTATAATCAATACAATTAAACTCTTAACATTTGAGCTCTAATTCAATATCATTTAGAGACTCGAACTTCCATTTCAAGTCTCAACACTATAGGAACTCCTCAATTTCAGTAATCACTAAACAACATGAAATGAATTTAATGAATTCTTTTGAGTCCTAATTGACATTTTAAGTTTCAATTGGAAACCATACCCTTTGTAATACCAAAGTTTCGAATTGAAAACCTTAAAAGTCCTAATTCTCTTATTTTACTCAAAATGAATTGTTTCATTTTCCATTGGCTTCACCAAACCAACAATGCTATTTATCTCAATTTATCAATTTCTCTGAATCCGATAAATTTAGATAATACAACACATCAAATAGCTCATATATCCTCAATTCTCCTCACTTCCCAACGAAGACTTAAGTCGGGATCACAAAGTTCCACTCTAAGTTCAAGGTTCCTAACTTCTGTTGGTTTATGTCTTAATGGCTTGTGATTTAAATCAAGAGTCGAGTATTTAAAACTTCGTCTCTGATACTAACTGTGACGACCCCAATTTTCACAAATTGGGCCCCGCCCGGCCTAAACCCACGTGGACCCTCGAGCCAGTCTCGCAAGGTCAACGCAGCCTAGTCAGCCTTCCAATCCATCATTATACGTAAAGTCACAATTTTTGAGTTGAGTTATTAATATTTTTCAAGTTCTACAAATTAAGCGGAAGCAATACTACATGAAATAACTCAACAATAATATCAAGGAGTTAGGCAACCTAATTGTGGAACCCAGCATAAATGTATCATCGGAGGAGAGTAATACAAGATGTACAAAAATTTCATCTAGCTATGGAGCTTTCCCTCTGCTACTCGTCTGCGGCTCTGCACTCAGTCAAACATAAGAATGACGAGCCCAGGTAAGTAAATCTAGTAGGACATACACGACATTTCAAAACATAACTAAACCAGTCGTATTCATGCAATTAGAAGGAAAGGAAACAAATCACGCATGAATATAAAAGACTGTAACAAATCAATTGACGAGTGAGGCTAAATAACGAGGAGTCCCAACCAAAAGGTCGTTGAGTCGCGGCAAAAGCCCAGCAGACTCGGGTTTAGGACGAGACCCCAGTCTCCCAGCCCTAACCCTTGCGACTATGAGATATCCACAGACCCGGATCTAGGACGAGACACCTGCCTCCCAGCCCTAGCCCGTGCGACTATGAGACATCCATGGACCCAGATAAGAGCCCCCAACATACACTCAATTGGGAGATATCGACGGACGACCAGGAAAAACCTCGGGTTTAGGATGAGACCCCTGCCTCCCAGCCCTAACCCTCTCATATCGCAGATAAAAAGTAACAATGACTCACTTGTCAATGGACCACTCAACCGACAACAATTTCAAAGATAGCTATCACAAAGCAGTAATCTACAATAGTTAAAGGAAGCTATCATAAAGCGGTGAACAATAGCTAATGGACCACTCCACGCAATATCACTTTCAAAGATACTATCCAAGCAATGAATAACAATATCAAAGCAATGATCAACAATACCAAAGAAATGAAATTACTGTACAGTTCCTCACTGGTTTATTTACCTCGAGAAATCGCAAACCCCAAAACGTCTCGCTCGCGTCTCTATTTGCGTACCCGATACCCGACTCCTAAGTCCCTGGTGTCCATTTAGACATTTTACGGCTAATTTACTAAAATCATTCAAATCACACTGAGATTAGGCGAAGTATACCTCACCTCCATCGCGTCGTCGACATTCGTCGATTCGCACCCCTCGTCGAGGAGCGATCGGTCCAACAACGCCATCGCGTCGTTCACCGCGCCACCGTCACTGCCGACAATACTGTCGCGCCACCGCAGTGCTGCTGGAACCACCGTCGCGCCAGCACCGCTGCCGGCGTCCCCGTCCCGCTGCCGTGCGTCGCCGCCTCGCTGCATCTCCTCGCCGCCACTGCATCTTCTCACCTCGCAGCCGAGCCGCTGCCACCACAAGCATGCCGCCACCGCCGTCCAGCTGCCGACGATCCCGTCGGCGACCCGTTGCTGCACCGGCACGGCTTCTGCATAGCCGCCACCGCCTGCTTGTCCGAAATCCGCCACTGCGCTTGCCTTACGCGGCTGTTGCAGCTTGTCCCCGTTTGGCCATTCGTGCCGCCGTTGGATTCCCTCTATGGGTCGGGGCTTCATCGCCTCTGCCAGTCTCTAATCTCCTGCTCTCTTTTTCTCTTTTCGCTCTCTCTCCCTCTTCACGATCTCTCTCTCCTGATCTTATCTTCTTTTCTTTTTTTTTTCCTTTTTTTCTTATCACATTTGTATATATATACATATATATATATATATACATTTCTTTTTATTTCCTTTTTGATTTCAAATCAAATGTGTCCTCGAAAACTGAGCAGTGCGCATCTCGAGGCACCAACCCACCTCATTTCAAAATCTCGATACTCGCGCTACATGCATCACGAGGCGTATCCAATGTACGCATTGAAACCATATAGCAATATATCCACATTAAGCGCCTATCTCGGTCCCACGTCGGCACGTGACTCTAGGCGCGCCTCTGTTCTTGTTTCGGCTCCTCGAATTCTCCACGTATACTTCTCCACTCAAGATTCGGACATACGTATTCGATGAGTGGGTCCCACATACGACCTTGACTTGGCACGTGGCATAAGTCAAATTTTTGGGCCGTTACAAAGTCCCTATTTTATATTTTTGTAGGATTTAATTTTGACTTTTGATCTAAATGTGTACACCCATCTCTAGGAAAATCAAAGGATCCTCATTAGCTAAGTCACACACTCCAGTGACACACACACTTGTACATATCTAGCATAGGAATCATCATCTAGAATCATCTCCATGATATCTAAGGGTCTACATTAAATAGATCAAACTATAGTCCCCTTTTTAATTTAATAAATTAAATTTCTTAGCTTAGGCACATTAATTCATAGGTAGGATACATAAGGCCTTAAATTTGGTGTACTACCAATTCTCCTAGTACCTGACTATCCGACATCTCGTACCCTACGTTTCAACATGCATATTTAAGCATGTCAATTTTTGCGCCCTCGATTTAATTGACTTAACCAATGGTTTTAGTATCATTAAATGTAACATTTACTTTGACTATACTCATGTTAGTCTATTTAGCATAGTCTAGATTCAATGCACCCGTACTTCGCTTACCTGATACTTGCATTGATACGCTTTTCAAGGTGAATACCTATCTTGCATCCTCACACGATATGTCTATATAAACGCACACATGCGATGCAATAATGAGTAAAATAATAATTAACATCACAAATAATTAAGCAACCGACAGACAAAAATAATTATTCAAGCCCAGTCGAGCATGTCCTAGCCTATTCGAGGCGTCCACGTAGGTCTGAGCTGGCTTCTGAGCCGAAATAATCTAAATAACTACGTCAATAAAGATTGAGCCATTACAATTTTTCCCAACTAGGGGAAATCTTGTCCTAAAATTAAGGTAGACTACCATCCCGAACCATAAAATCATATATGATACTAACGTCCCAAGTATCCCAGTTTTTTGTTCTTCTCTTCATGGAAATGTAACTGTGGCGGGAAAAATTGATGTTGCCAATTTACTTTGAACTCCACTAGACCATACTTTAGTACGTTGGGATCCCTCTAGTGGGTTTTTTTAACCACCCTATACTGGTCCATCACCAATAGCCCTCGCGGTGATCAGCAAGGACCCACGACCCACCGACACATGCACCGAAGACAAGCTGCTCAGGTTGCAATTTATTAAAGGTGCCCGTGCCACGTGTTATGGTCGAGTGATTCGCATAACTACTGAGTCTTCATATGTGTATAGTTGGGAATTAAAATATGTCAATGTAAGATTTATAGAGAGAACCAACAAAATGTGTCAGATGACTTACCTTCGACATGTTATCTGGTCACCTCCCTGTCCGGTTGATTTATTGCGTGAGCTCTCTCTCAGGTTTGATCTGGCTCTAGTAGTGGTGTTTCCCTTCGACAATAAGCTCTAAGATGCCCAGTCTGACCATATCGGAAACATTGATGCGTCTCCGACCTCCTTGCCTGTCTGTCTCTGGATCTCTGACACCGAGCTCTATCTCTCTTACCCCTTTCACGACCTTCCTGACCTTAGTCTTGTAGGTACTGAAGAGTCTGATATCTAGGCTGCTTTATAGGTGTGGGTGCGATAGTGAGTACTACATGTACGTCATCATATATATACCGATTTGACTGATAGTCATCCATGCGGTCACGGTCATCTTCGTGGTTCCTATCAAATCGTGGGTTATCTCTACAGTCCCTATTAGACTGATCTCTCTGCCTCTTCTGCATTTGGTCTGACCTTAAGCCCCGCCCTAACTGTCCGCTACATCCATGGTAAACTGTAGCAAATAATGATATCTCTCCATATATTGTAACACCGACCGATTACCTTATCTCAAGGCCCAAAAGCCCTATCTTAGACGTAGTTGGACCTCTATAGGGATATACTAATCGTAGAAGACCTGTATGAAGTATGACCATGTCATCGACTTTGGGTGGGTATCGCCTTAAGTAGTCCACCATATAGCCGCGGCTCCTCGAAAGTATAATCTAGAAACCCGTGCTTGTATGCTCTCCTCGGCTCTCAACAGCTTGTATAGCAGCCGATGTGAAAGTAACCATCTCTCGGCCGCCTCCAGGTCACCACCTTCGTTGAAATACCCTGGCTGAAAGCGAATAAACTCTTTAATCAGCTTCTTCTCAGCGTCAATGTAAACTCAGAGGTAGTAGTTATAGTAGTTGTCTCTATAGTCGTCGCTGTAGGAGTATGAGTCGGTGTCTCTATTAGTGCGAACATTGGTACAATCACTGGAGTAACCCTCTCGACATGTATCTCAAGAACTGTAGGAGTAATAGCATGACCAAACGTTTGTTGGGTAGCCGGTGCGACGACTGTTGGAGTAGTAGTAGTCATTACAGCAAGTTTTATGGGAGCTATTGCTACTACGATGGTTGCTGCAGCCTGAGTTCTGAGTAACTGTAAGATCTCGACCAACTGAGTGTCGTGCGCCATAAGTCAGTCATCGACAATCTGTGTAGTAGGAGTGGTCGTGGCTCTAGCCGCATCGCTAGTCTGACCCATCTTAACAGAGTAGTAGACTGTCCGTCCATTATGATCAACATTGAGAAACGTGCCTCGAATTTGCCTCGGTATATATATGCATACAATATATGACATACAAGAAAAACATAACACGTATATAATCACTTACTCTACCAACCACACAACACTTCCCAACTAGGATTCTAAGGCAAGTACATCGGATTTGCACATCTAAGGTTTTGTTCATTAAATTCTCTGCTCTTTCATTAATTCCCAATGTTCCACAAACCATTGCTCTGAAACTAACTCTGGCAGCCCCGCACCTTGAGGCCGTTGAATAAGCTTCTTTGCAGCCTCGCAGTCCTACCGATGCCAACGCCTTGTCAGCACTCCTCGATGTGCGTGTTGGTCGTCATATTCTCTATATTATTATTTGTTAAAACTTACAGTCTTTTATTTTGAAATAACCGTTTACAAGTGTGGTTTGTGTTTTACAGAGTTGCAAGTAGGTAATAAGTAATTTACAGCGCAAGCCATAAAGTAAACATAAAAATGGATTTTCATTGACTTTCAAGTCATATAGAGCATCAGTCCTAATGTGGAAAACTCGTAATAGAGTACACTATATAACATGCGAAAAAGTAAATATATACAAGTATATGTGTCTCATAAATCTCCTATAAACCCAAAATATATAACAAAATGTGTAAACAAACACCTACGAATAATGTGCCAAATAGTAGGCGAGCTTAGAGATAGTCGTTAAGAATCTCCTTACCCTTACTCTTAAAAGGATATGCACTCAGCTATCACATAAAAACAAATGACGATTCCATTGAGTAAAATCCCAAGGAAATTCTTTGAGTATTCATATGATAAAGTAAAGAAAGTCTAGCAAATACTGTTAAATAAACATGCGGAATGTAAACATGCAACTGTAAATGGATCATCACATGTGTAAATAACAACAAAGCGCAAACGTGTGTACCCATTCCTGTCAGACTAGACCATACTTTGAATACCCTTCCCAGGATCCCACAAATGTTCGCACCCAACTGGCCCATCACTTGGCCTCTCGGTGGCCAACGTAGACCTGCGACGCACCGACAGATGTACCGACAAAAGTAGCTCAGTTCATTATTCATCGAGGACTCCCGATATATATGTTATGGTCTAGTGTGTCATAGACACACAACAGAATACCCGATGGGAGTAAACTCAACAAACCATTTAAACAGTGACACATACATATGTAACTGAAGTAAATAAGGAACAAAATTAGGAATACACTTAACAATATAAAGTAAAACAGTAATGAAAGCAAGTAAATAATCAAGTGATATTCCATATGGTTTTACAAACCTCGCACACGTGTTGCAACTTCCTCGGGCTTCCGTATCTAACCTCGCCTAGCTCATGGTACCTGAGCTACGATCCCCTTAGTCCCCTGAAGTCCAAATGTATCGTTTTACACTACAAGAATCAAGGTCTTTAAGGACGTTTGTAAAATTTTCTCTTAGCACCTTTAGGACAATTTAGCCTACTTCCTAGATATAGATGTCATAGAAAGTCAAATACAAGTTAGGAGATCTTAGTCGTCCTCATATAAATGTCCTCATTTGTAATTTTTAGGACATTGAAAAATGTAGTTATAAGTGCACATTACAACATTTATGAACATCCTTCTTTTACAAAATTGGAAAGGTCTTCCTTCAATAACATCTCATAATATTGTCCTTATTTCTGTATTAGGACGTTTATTGGTGTTGTTGCAAGTCCTATTTGTTAGGACGATTTTTAAATGTCTTGTGTCATTATAAGGATATGTTTAAAACTGTCCCCCTATACTCTATTAAGCTTTTTTTTCAAACATCATAAAAAGCTTTCTATTATTACGACATCATCTAAATATCCTCGTTTCCTACTAGGATAATTTGATTATTGTCTTAAATTATTTGTTAAGACATTTCATATTGTCGTTGTTGCCTTGTCTATTAGGTCAATTTCAAACGTCTTGTTTTACAACGAGGATATTTTTGCAAATATCCTAAATTAATCTATTAAGAGTTTTTCTACACATCCTAAAATATGTTACTCAACAAAGACAATCTCTAAATGTCCTTATCTTTTTTACGAGGACGTTTTGGGTATTGTCCTTTATAATGGTGTTAGGAAGTTTCTGAAAGTCCTTCAAGGCCGTCGTCTTTAATGTTACCTGTAATCGTTTTTGTATAAAAAATTGCACAGCTCAAAGTACTCACATTGAACCTGTCCATATATATAGCAAAATATCATCATGACAAAGTTACTAAATACAAAAGACATAATTTTTTATTCAGACTTTTTTTGTATATCTTCAAACTAACAAAATTCCTTCTAGAAAGTGATCACTTTGTATCTTTTACAAAACTCAAAAAGAAAAAATAAACTCTATTTGAGATACAAAATAATAAAGCTTCATTAAAATGTAACTTTGAGATTTTTACTTTCCAAAAGTACTTAAAAATATATAGAAAACAAACATGAATAAGGAAATAAGTACGATAACAATAATTTATATTCAAAACAACAATAAAGAATTGGAGAAATCAAAATTATAACAACCACAATAAAAAAATTACAAATTAACTACATATTATCACAAGTAAAACATTACTAATCGACAACTTTGAAAATGGTAATGTGACTATTACTCATGTGGAAGACATCATTCAAGGTATTGATAATTTCTATTACTAAAAACAAATTTACAAGGTCCTATAAGGAAATGAAATTAAACGGGCTTCACGACATGTATGTGATTTGCACAATTCTTTTTCTTCATGTGTGAAAGTTGATTTATATAATGTGTATCTCGAACATACTAAATAATATAATGAATAAGTTAAAAGATGCATATTTCAAATAATCAAGAAACAAAATTAGAAGCAAGCATATCATATATGCATCTACATGCACCATCAGAAGAATTAAGGCGAAGACTAACATAAATATAAGAGTTTAAGCCAATCATTGCATGCATTTTTTAAACTTAATCCATTATACGTGAGCACATCACCATGTTCATTCAATCGAGTAGACAAACATACCAACACTCTATATGAATAAGAATGACTAAAGAAACTCATTTGCAATAATTTTCCTACAAGAGTTTGTCTTTCACTTTTTTTGGTAGATTTTGTTGTTTACATTCCAACACTCCTTAATCTTCTATACGGACATATATGTTTCAAAAACATATAAATAGAGTATGTTTCATTAGTGTAAATAGTATTTGAAAAGCCAACAAGTATGAATAAAATTATAAAACTTGTGTAAAGTTGAAATTCATGCTTACAAAAATCAAATAAAGCTTGTAAAACATTCAAAGTTGTAGAAACAATCATGATACCTAATAAGATATGGATTATGTATTCTTTATATATTATTTATAGAGGTGCTACTTCCTTATGGTAGCTACTGTATAAAAATGCAACGGTGTTGTGATGAAAAACTTAAGTAAATACGTTCATAAGAAAGAACAATGTCTCGTAAAAATCTCGCCAGAGTTTCCACTAAAGCTAATGGTTCCCAAAAATTATAAAACATGAGAGAAAGTTATGCGATTTTAACAGGTAGCAAGAATACTATAAATGGGTCGCAATAAATCACAAGTTGTGTGGTTCATCAAATCACTCTCACATGATGTGTTAATTTTTGCATCTCTTATCTTCTATCGAATATCTTCTATCAAAGGCCAAAAAGAAATCTCATTTTCTCTCTCTTAGATAGTATGAATAACATAATGTGGTCAAATAGTACTTATATGAAAAAAGGCTAATCTAAAAGAATAATGAGTTATATATGAGTACTATATGCAGAGTACCACATACTTTAAGTTTCAAATAAGAATAATATATTCTTTGGGCCAAATGACATTTGATCTTTCTCTTCTTGCCATATATTTTGATTCCATGTTTGGCCTATATAGAAGGGCTGAAGAGTCAATGACACGTTCAATCAAGATTTTCTAATTGCCAATCCCAGAGGAATATGATGTACAATTTTGGTAAGGTCAACACATGCAATAGAACCCTCTGCATAACAACTCGATCATTAATACAATCCCGTTTCAACAATTTACACTTTCAATGAAGTACACATGAACTATCATCAACAACTTGTGTTGTCTACACCAATCAAACAAAAACTGCCCACTCTACTTCAGTGAATAAATTTGAAGGACAAAGTTGTTTGTATGACTTCCCTTTTATCTACAGTCAATCTAGATTTATATTGTCTCCAACTTCATCTCATCTTTTGGAGCATTGTATACTTATGAGAATTGTCAATTACAAACCTTTGCTGCATATATGTAACTAAATAAATACATCAGAAATAAAAAATCACACACACGCGTATCAAGATGACATTGCTTTCACTGTAACCATTTCCCACAATCCGTTTTTTGCAATTGAATCACCTTTCGTCCAACTGAAAAAATCTAATAATGCGTGCTCATGTGCAAGAACTCCCATATACGATGTAAGGTTTTTTTAGTTTTCTCCAACCATTTGACTTTTTTCATTAACTCGATTTTCATAAGAGGGTTAAGACTGTTAATTGATCCCATCATTATCCGAGCCCTCTTCTTTTTCTCCTTTGTAATTGTTGAAGTCACTTGTTCATTACCTCCATTGTCCTCAGATCTTATTGTTTCACGAGATCCCTCCTTTGACATACTTTGACTTTTGCTCTGAGCTAATGCAGCAAGAATTGCTTCACATTATTGTCCTCTAACATTTGCGTTCTTACTTGAAGCCTGCAATTTAAAATTTATTGATTTTACTAAGAAAACACCTGAAAAAAGGAATAAGTATTTATTATAAATATAAAAGAATGTACTTAATTTACTTTTTTCATTTTCTCCTACCAGAATGCAATTCAAAAACCAATTGGAAGAATATAAAGCACCTGTAAAAGCATTGCATAAATACATACAAAATTCTTTATTTAAAAACATTAATATGATGATATATATATGAAAAGGAAAACATGTCCTATAGCAAAAAAGCTCATCGAAGCATCATTCTTACATTTAATAATCCAAAAATATTGAACTATCAACATCAAGTCCAAACATCACATAAAATACAAAACTTTAAGAATCCATAAATGTCATTCTTCTATCTATGCATCACATAGTGCACCATTAACATCAACTCTTAAATAAGGTTTCTCACCCACAACATTAATTAGAGAACTCAAAAATTGAAGAGTTCGAAAAAATGTCGATGTTCTCATCATCATTATTCATGTCATAATGGCCAGTTGGAGGAGCTTGCAATACAACATACCGGGGAGACGAATCATTTTCTCTAGAATAAAATACTTGCTTTGTTTGTGATGCCAAGACAAATGGATCATTTTCAAATTGATTAAACTCGTTATGGAGGTTAACTAATATAAACCCATCATAATCTTTTTCTATTCCATTCGTGAGATTTGTCCAATCACACTAGAATACAGGGATAAAAAATTTATTGTAATCGAGGAGTAAGATTTCCTTGATGACACTGTAATATACAACATCAGCGATGACATCTGAAGGGTCTTTCGAACTAGCTCTGCAACTATTGGTAGATTCAACGGATACACCACTATTTTGATGAGTATTCTCAACACCTTTAGTGTGAAACCGAAAGCCATTTATAACATATTCAATGTATGATATCACTTGCTCCCTGGCCTTTTCAATAACCATCATAAGGTCGATGACATGTTAATGTCATTTCCTTGATCTTTAATCTGTGAAAGTACATTTTCTAGTAATATAGTAATTAATTTGACTAGACGATGGCAACAATAAAACTATTCAGGTCTACTAACCTTTTGACGTATCCATGCACAAAAGGTTTTTGCTTACTTCTTATATAACAAACTATCATTATTAACAAGTCGCTTACTTGAATCTCTCAGTTCATCCAAGTACATCCTAATAAGAAAATGTGTTGGAAACTCTATTTAATATATATATAAATGAAAATAACATACTTTATATGAGGTCAAGTTTCTTCTCTATTGAATAAAACACGGTTTGTAGCTTTAAGCATATCATCGGATATAGTAGTTAACTTTTCTCCGGACACTGGATAACCTTCAAAACCAACTATATCAATATTTGTATTCTTAGAAGGTTGAATCCCAATTTTAGATGCATTTTTGAAGTAATTACTACAATAAAATGTTGACTTTTCTGTTAAATATCATTCAGCTATACAACCTTCTGGTTTTGCACGATTGTTCACGTGATCCTTGAGCACTTTCATAAATCTAGAACAATAATAGAAAATTATTCGTGTCAATCAATAAATTTTTAATAAAATTAAGTGTGATAAATATTTAATGTAAAGTAGTCATGACCTTTCAATTGGATATATCCATCAAAATTGTATAGGCCCGCTTAAACGAACTTTTCGCCCAAGATGAATTGTTAGATGAATCATAATATCAAAGAACGAAGGAGGATAAAATCTTTCAAACATGCACAAAGTTTCAATAACTTCTTCTTCCATTTCCTGTAAACGACATCGATCTACTACTTTAGAGCACAATTGAGAAAAAAAGCACATAATCTCATAATGGTCTTTCTGATCTCATTTCGTAGAAGTTTACGCGAAGCTATTGGTAGAAGGTGTTGCATCAACACATGACAATTGTACTACTTAAGACCAATTAACTTGCATTATTGCAATTCTACACAATTTCGTATTTTAGAATCGTAGCCATTGGGCGATTTTAAGTCAGTAAGTTATTTGCAAAATACTTGTTTCTCTTCCTTCAAAAGAGTGTAACTTGAATGTGGCAAATAAAGTTTATCACCTCTACGCTCTGAATGCCATTTTTTTCTAATGCCAATACTCTCCAAATCTTGGCATGCATGAAGTCTATCCTTTGTCTTTCCCTTAACATTCAAAAGTATTGAAATAATGCTATCACAATTTTTTTTTTCAATATACATCACATCCAGATTATTATGAACTAACATGTCCTGTTGTTTAACAATTAAATGTAAAAATTATCGATTAAGGATTAAACATAAGAAAATGTTGAGCGACTATCAAGATAATAATTGGTATACCTTCTAATATGGAAACTAAAAAAATATCGATTTCTTCTTCCAAACATTTGTCAGTGTCACATCTACTTTCTTCTTTTTAGTACCATTCTTCTTCTTTGTCTTCTTATTCTTCATTTTCTCCCATCTTTCGCTTTATACATCTGTATCCTTTCCAAAATTATTTACCACATTCTCAACTTTTTTCAATATATCTTCCCCATCTGCTATCGCGGGCCTCCTATGATCTTCAACTTGTCCATTAAATTATGTTTTCTTAGTTCAAAATAAATGATTACGAGGGAGAACTTTCATGTGACCCATGTAACAAGACTTCCTACTATGTGGTAGTCAATTAGAATATATGTCAAGACGACATTTGGACAAGTGAATTTCCCTTTTGTAGGCCATCCAAACATATTTTCATAAATAGGAAAATCATTAATTGTACATAATAAAATTGTGTGCAAGTTGAAAGTTGACTTGGTAAATGCATCATACACCATACTTCATTTGTCCACAATTCCTTCAAATCTTCTATCAAAGGTTACAAATATATATCGATATCATTTCCTAGTTGTTTTCGCCCTGGAATTAGTAAAGATAACATCAAATTTCCATTTAACATACACAACCATGGAGGCAAGTTGTAAGTAATTAATATGATTAGCCAACAACTATATCTTGTGCTATGATCTTGAAAAGGGTTAAAGCCATCTGTAGCCATCCCAAATCTAATCTTTCGCGGATCATATGCAAAATTTGGATATGTTTCATTTATTTTGTTCCATGAAACAAAATGGACAAGATGTCTCATTTTGCCATCGTCGCTTACGATAGATCTTTTGCAATCTCAGCAATACCAAACATCCTCTTAAGTCTTGGTATTAGTGGAAAATAATGCAAGACTTTTGCAGGAACTTTTGAACCCTTAGTATTCCTTTCGTTGACATCATTCCATCCCTACTTTCCACATTTGGGACAATTTTCTACTTGCTGAGGATCTTTCCAAAATAAACAACAATCATTTCTACATGCTTGTATTTTATCACAACCAAAACTAAATTTCTTCAATAACTTTTTTGTTTCGCATAAATCTTTAGGCAAAATGTTATCGAAAGGTAGAATATCCTTCACAACTTTGATAAGTTCATCAAAACTACTATCTATTAGTCCATGGGTGACTTAATCTAAATAAAGCAACCATAGCAGACATTCTTGCGTGCTTTGCATCACCAGGATATAACGGAGTTTCTCCATCTTTCACTAAAGTTTCAAAGTCTTCCTCGCGAGAATGTGTTGGAACACCTTTAATATCTTCATCCATACTAAAATGGACATGATCATTATACATCTTGTATGTATTTTTCATTCATATGTCATCATCAATTACAAGTGGTTTAACCTCTTCACCATGAAAAACCAAAGTGGTATATGTACGATCCATGCCCTTCATCACTAAATGCTCGTAAAAAATCTCGGGTCTTTGACGATTTAAGTTCTTACATCTTCGACATGGGCAAACTATAGCTTTGGGGTTTTTAGCATGTTTTTGTTTCATATTCACAAAGTTTAGAGCTCCGTTCTTATACTCTTATGAGAATCTATAAAAGAAAAAAAAAATAATCTTAGTATTATAACTAATTAAGAAGCTTAGGTTAGCTGCTAGGCATTAGATGTTGAATAAATCTTGAGATCATTCTTTATCCATTGCAAGCATCCAATTCGTCTACTCATAACCTGCATATCAACTATCATGTGTAACTATTGAAGAAAGATTTATTTACAAGTCTTAATTTTATTTAATTTGTCAAATTATAGTTCAATTATAGCGAAAGAAAAAAAATGTAATAAGAAAAATAAATACAGTAAACTAGCCTAGTTGGCACTTATTTTACTAAGTATGATTTATCCTAGTCGACTAGGATAGACAAAAGTTCAATCAAGCCAAATCCCAAGCCATTCAAACACCCACAACTCATTCAAAATACGTCACAAAATTGTGTTCACTAAAGTTTCACTGGCACATTTAGGAAAGCTTGTTTTTTACCATTTTCACGATCATGTTTCACCAAGTTAGAGGTTTCATCAAGGCCGAGCTTAGATGGTATTCAAAATAGGATGTATAGGGATTCCAAAAATTCCAAACTTAGCTAATTTGGACAACAAATACCTATTAAAATAGGATCCTCAAACATTCAAATGAACATACAAACACTTAATTAGATTATTGTTTGATTTCCCAAATTATCGCCGAAATTTTCTTTCATATAACTCGGTAGTTTAGTCCCGAGTTTCAAACTCCTTCTTGGTCCCAAAACATTTTAACACTCTATTATTAACATAAACTTTACCTTTGTATCAACTAGGATAGACAAGGGTTTAATTAAGCCAAATCCCAAGCCATTCGAACACCTACAACTCATTCAAAATGCGTCACAAAGTTACGTGTTCGCCAAAGTTTCACTAGTACATCTTGGAAAGCTTGATTTTGACTATTTTGATGACCATGTTTCACCAAGTTACAAGTTACATCAAGGTCCAAGCTTAGATGGTATTTACAAGTAGGATAAATAGGGATTCCAAAAATTCCGACCTTAGTTAATTTGGATAACAAATACCCATTAAAATATTCACCTAAAGTTGCTAAGTTGCAATTGTCATAGTTGGATAGTGTTGAATCATACTAACATGACATATTCTACTTTGTTTTTCATTGTCCAAAAAAATTCTATTGGCCACAACTTTTATTTATCATTAAAGTAGGTTATGTCAGAATTAAAATGAGCCTATTGATAATCAATTTGGACAACTAAAACTTACTCAAATCATCACTTAAAAATAGCTCCTCACTAAGTTTAAACATGAAATTTTGTAAAACACTTGGTGTCTATACATTGTTCCACAACTTTCGCAAATCAAACCAACCTATCCACCTTTTAATAATTAAAAAGGCAACTACGACTTAATTTAGTGCAATTTCCCTATCGATTGTGGACTATGGTACTTGTATGCAATTCTTTCTAAGACATATTCATGACTAAATGCAATTCAAACAAACAACAACTTCACTGTTTGTCAAAGAAATAACTTCCACTTAAAGACAATGACCATGTTTCATGGGGTGAATATATCTAATCAATTAATCAATGGAGTAAGAAAGAAGAAAAAGACAATTCCATGTTACTCTACAGGTCATCAATTCGCCTAATACCGTTCAATCAACCACTTAATACATTTAAGTAAAAACTATACTTCAAATAAACATATTGATAAGTCGGTATTTATACGTATTTAGTAATCTATTTTAGTATATTTTTATTATTAAAAGTATTTAAAATATATATTTAATTATATTCTTGGTCATGTTTAGGTGAAACAAAGTGCGTGATTGAATTCGTGGCGAAAAAATACTCAAAATGGAGTATTTATTTGCAGTGATCAGATGCCGAACAGTTTGCCTCGAGGTACGCATTGCGCAGCGTGCAGAATAACCGACAATATATTTCAGCCAGTCACAACATGCCATGTCACCTAGCGCAGAACGCGTCACACACCGCCTTATTTTCTCATCATTTCAGCTACCATCGATCGGCCTCGAGATTCGTGCTCAAACAAACTCCCAGTTTTTCGGTGATAATCGTGCGATTTTCTTCCGTGCTACGTCATGCCACGTGGCACTCACTCATTCATCCAGCGCGTAACATTGAGGTGTTTCAGCAATCACACATGGACACGTGGCGCTGAGTCACCACACATGGCAAGCACCACAGATTTTGGCGAATCACGTGGCGACAACTCAGCTGCGGTGACATGCGGTTGTCTATCACAGCGCGACACGTCAGCACGACCCAGTTTTTTAGCGAATCGCGTTGTGACACATGGCATAATCTGATTTTTGATTTAAAAACACCCCTACGATGCTCCTCGACGCACGAGTCACGTACCTAACCCCTAAAATTAGTATCCGAGACCAATTTGGAGTACTCTACATTAGGAACTCATGTATTATTAGAAGGAGAATTAATTAGTATTTTTCGGAGATCTATTATTCGTTTTTAATATAAATTTTTGAAGATGATATCTGGGTAATCAATTTCTTGCCTAAGTCGAAGGGGAAGCAAGTCGGAATCATGGATTCAAAGCATATTACATGAGATCTTTTATTTTATTATTTAATTAATTTAATTTCTCCTATTTCATTGTTGTTGATTTTAATTATTATGATTTAGATCTTGGTATGTATGCGGCCGATGTATGCTTTTAGATGGACAATCTATAGTTATTTGGAATATTAGTATCCGTGTAATTGTGCTATTAGACCAATAAAGTAACAAACATTCATCTGTTTGTTGAAAACCCTTTTCAGTTCTTGAGTGTACAACAATTGAATCTAGGTTAAACTGCGGTTAGTTGTTAAACCTGATTGGCGGATGTCTAGGGTTATACATTAATTAGGGAAGTAGTTAGTGGCGGACGTCCCGACTATCAAAATTAGGGGAATTAGGAATTTCTGGCGGATGTCGATTTTCCATAGCTAATCTAGGAGAATTTAAATTAATAACTTTTTGGGAAAGATTGAAGACCATGATTGTTATTGAATCTCTATTCTGATTTATGGAATTAGAGATTTAGGTGTTAATTAATTATTAATTAATTGTTTCAGAAATTAGTTTAGTTAATTTATTTATTTAATTTAGTTGGATTAGTTAGTTAAATTAATATTTATTTTAAAACCACCGATTTTCCTTTTTTGTTGTTTTGACCTAAGAAAGACAACCAGTCTATGTGGGATCGACCCTTTGCCACTATTCTACAAAATAGTTGGTTTAGGAAGCTTTACTTTATTGACGTGTTCGGCGCGCGTCACATATTTCCATTTCCAAATCAAGAATAATTTGTGAATTAACACTTCAAGATAGCGAGCACACAAAATCTTTAGATGTCACAAAAACTTTTGATTTAACAATGAGAAAGATTTCTTAAAGAGACTTTACTAGTAGAGGAGATTGATACCTCCACCGAAACTGAGAGATACACGACCGTTAAGAGCTTATCAGTGAGGGTTACGAAACTGAGATAGAGACGGCTGTCGAGAGCTTACTAGTGAGAGTTGCAAAAGAGAGTGTCGAAGAGAGGTTAGAGGACGGTCTAAAGAGAAAGTCGTGAGAGAAGGCATCAAGAGAGGTTCGCAAGAGGAAAAAAAAAGCCAGATTTAGATATATTAACAAAATAGAAAATGAAACCCACATCGATCCAACCAAAATAGACAAAACAATCGATTTGAATAATCAAACCAAATCACAGTCAATTTCACAGTGCATTCATCAATTGAACCTAATGTGAACAAAAAAAAAACCCCTAATTTTTTTTGATGAATATGGAGGCGATACTCCTATGTATATATGTATGTATCTCAGTAAAAATCTATAATTTTTTTTTAAAAAAAAAAACAAAGGTAAGTGAGCTATAAAGAAAGTGGTAACAAAATGGGTCATATAGCATCCCTTGTAAAGACCACCATTCAGCCACACCAGGTAAACCAAAAGAAAGGGACATAAAACCAACATTCCTTCCCAAAAACTCTCGGCCATACAAAAAAAAAACTCACTGCCACGACAACCTAAAGCAAACCAACAAACCCCAACGTGCCCCCTTTTTACAACATTACCCAATTTTTACAACTTTTGGATACAATATTGATGAAGTTAGCTCAATCATGCATCGAGGTTTGTGCGCGAACATTCCAATGTGCATTCAATGGACCCATCAATGTTGAAAATTATGTAACCCCAAAGTCTTTATAGAATCTATGCATGCTATATATGCTAGTTGATTGATCAAACAGATTCAAACTTCTTTGTTGTTGCTAATGTCCTAGAATTGAAGCAAAGATTTGGTGAAGTGCCCACCAATCAGTTTGTCTCATTTATTCCACATGAGTCCATCTCACGAATCAATCCAATCAACAAAATGAAAAATGGGCACAAATTATTAAGGCCTATGATCCTATTTTTGCAAAACAATCATCCAATCACAATGCATTCATATATTTCTCACCCAACTTCATCTAACATTTCTTCGGTGCTCATCACGCACTGCTTCATTAGCTCCTCCTCCTTCTCCAGCTTCAAGTTCTCTCTTCTTCTTTCGCTGCTGCTGCTTGTACTGCTCGACCAACAACACCTCACCACACCACCACCAACATCCAGGCCGCCTTGGTTCTCTCTCGCTTCTTCTCTTTCTTATTGCCTACTTCACAAAACTCGACCAAAAACGAACAAAACCCACAATCCATCCCCAAAATCAAGCCCAAAAAATAAACAAATCGCGCCCAATTTCCCAAAATCGGCTAAAAATGGAAGAAATACAAACATAAAAACCAGAAAAATCAAACGATTCGTGAAGGAAGCAAAAACACATAATGAAATAAAAAAGGGCGTAAAAATGGGGACTTACTTGGGCAGTGAGGAGCTGGAATGGAGAGGAAAGAGAGGGAGGTCGCAAGAGGTCTACGAGCTTATGCGAGAGGAAAGAGAGGGAGGTCACGAAAAGGCTTAGAGCTTGTGCGAGAGGAAATGGAGGGGGGTTTGAGTGGCAAGTGAGTTTGGGAGAGAAAATGAGCGGGTTGTTCACAACTTTTAAGGTTATATATATTTTTTATTTTTTTAATGTGTGTATATGTGTTTTAATAGTATTAATGTGTTTGTACATCAAAAACAAAATTATGTGTGCGCGTGTTTTTTTTTTTTGACAAAATTTGTGTGTTTATTAAAACACAATGAAACTGAGATAAAAAAGCATAATGAAACAAAATTAATATAGGTTTGTCTCTAAACAACAAAAAAAGAAGCAGGTTTGTATGTGAAAGAAAATAAAAAAATTTCTAACCATGCACAAAAATATTTATAATTTTTTTATAAGCACAAAATATATAATTTAGTTTTTTAAATTAGAAAATAAGGAAACAAGTTTTTTTTTAGGTAACGGGCCAAAGGCCTATCAATGTCCTAACATCATATGCAAGTTTTTTTTTTTTTTTTTTTGCCCAAAGTAGGGTACAAGTTATTAGCATAAAAATAAGTTATTAGAAAAAAAAAGTGATTAACTGACTTACTAAAAATAGGTGATGGTTTGACAAAAAAAAAAAAGGTGATAGTTCACTTGAGTTTTTTATTATTATTTCAATATACATAGACTATGATTTAAAAAAAAATAATTGTAGGAATTTGTTGAATGAAATTTTGAATAACATATTATCCATGTGAGACTTTATGTAAAAATAATTGTAAGAGATTGTTGAATGAAATGGTGTGTTAAATTAAACTATGATTTTTTGAAAAATGGTGTGTTAAACTTATTAAGAAATTAGCTATCTTCAAAAATAATTGTACGAGATTGTTGAATGAAATGTTATCCATGCAGGGCTTTATCTAAAAAAATGTCCGAGATGACGTGTCACACATGCTTTTTTTAATGTGTGCACAATATTTCAATCCATATTAAAACATACTTAAGCAAAATATATTTAGCAATATATATAAATTAATATTGCAACAACAACAAAATCTCAAGCTCAAATTAGTTGCGATTTATTACATGGACCAAAATATCATTCCATTTTTTCATGTGCGGTCGACGACATGCTTTCCAAGTCCTTTAATCATTGCATCGATCTAAATAAAGTAAGATTAATTCAGTTCACCCCTGCATTGTGTAATTTTCTTCAACTTCAAGCTTCTTTCCAGTTACCCATGTGATGTCTAGCACCTCATATGGGGCTGGTCTCCCAACCCATTTTTTTTCATTCATAAGACTCGAACTTAGATAACGTTGCTTAAAGGGACCAAAGTCCTTGACCACTTAGATCGACTGATTGTTGCTCAACTTCTAGCTATTGAGTCATATTTTTAAAGCAAGGCATTTGAATGTCGTAAATCTTTACTACTCCTAACTTTTTTCTTTTGAATTCTTTTTACATCGATCTTTACGAGTTTTCTAGTGGGACACAACCTATTTATATGTTGTCGATCGTTGTTGATCCATCTTTTTTTGACTTTCTTTTATGTCGATCTTTATAAGTTTTACCACACGTATACCAAAACATCATCATATCCACTTTCACATCCATAAAAATAAAGTGGGTCTAATTATTTTTTCATGAATTTTTTTCTTACTTTGATATGGTTATTTCGATGAAGAAAAATTTATTCTATATGCCATGCATTAAATTATTAGTTATTGCATTCAAATTTTGAGTCAAGTTTATTTTTTCTTATTTTTTTCTCACCAAAAGTCAAGTTGATTTAATATACTGGTCATCAGTAATAACTCCTCAAGCTGAGTCTGCAACTCACGTAATTCTTTCGGTGCCATACAGTACAGAAGAATACATATAGGTTTGGTACCAAGAAAAAGATCGATAATGAAGTCAATGACACGTGGCTGTGGAAGGCCAGGCAAGTCGGATGGAAAAACTTCCAAAAATTTACAAACCACGGATATCTCATTAACTTTAAGTTCCTAACTCGTTTCTCTAAAGGTAACTACTCCTGCCGTAACCTCTAAATCTTGAGGAGTATCTTTATTTCCACGAGATGCAAGTTGTGAAAGATTTTAGCATTTAGAGACTATAATTTTAGAAAGGTTAAGGATCTTAAAGATTACCATCTAATGAAAATAGTCAATATAGACATGGTATACTGATAATCAATCATCCATTGTAGTGCATCATACTCTAAGAACTCTATTTCTCTATGATCAATTCAGAGTTCATCATCCCCAATTTTGACTATACATCTTTTGCAGATCAAAATTAGGATAAGTCTTCTCACTCACTGATGTGCTCAAAATTAATAATGTACTGGCTTTAACAAGTTTAATTTCAACTCATCAACCATCACACCCACAATAAAGGAAACTTTAGAACCAACATCAATTAAAACATGCATATCTCGACTGTACATGTTTAAAATACCATATACAAGCCTCCTATTAGCCTTTGGATCTGCCGCAACCATTATATGAGTCTGCTTTCATGTTGGGTGTGTTGTACTACCAACCAATGCGGTTAGCAGCATAGAACACTCTCTTTGAATATGCCTTGCCTGCCCACACTAATGACATATCGTAGAAAACCTTCGAAAAAACCCACTGGCCTTTGGAGCCTACTGGGATCCACTCAGTTTCTTTGATGACTGTGCCTTGCTATTACCCTTCCATCCAAACTGAGGTAGTTGAAAAAGTTGTTTGGCTACTGAAGCCGGAGAAACTAGTGGGACAAGTGCACTATAAAATGTCGTCCCTATAAACCTTGATTGTCTAGCTCCTCTAGTACATTCCTTTACCTCTTCTTTAGACAAAAATAAGCAAATTCATGGGTTCTTTGACTCCCAGGGAACAATGGTACTGGTGGTGGCATAGATACTGCGTTGGAGGGTTCCATTAATATGGGTGCTTCCACCTCCATCACACTTTCAATTATAAAAACATAGCTAGTGCGAGGATGAATGGAAACCACAACACAAATTTCATAATTTAGCCCACCAAGAAAGAAATCTATTTTATTCTCCTATAACTCCACCATCTCAAGAGTGAACTCACTTAACTCTTTGAACTTCCACTCGTATTCCCATATAGACATTGCTCCCTATTTTACCTAAACAAACTCAATCATCTTCTAATACTTGATTAATTTCGGGAAGTATTGCCTATAAATATGGTCCTGAACTATGGCCTGTTGGGTTTTGGGGTTCATACGCAGCGGAAATTACAAAACAATTTTGACAAAAACCCCAACAGGATCCTAATCTAATTCCATTAAAAATGTTTAAACCATGAAAAACTTAATCATACCTCTGTCGCAATATACCTTTCTGAAGGTTGATCGATCTCTAAGGCGCTGCCAACGACGAACACCCTCTACCAGTAGTCCACACAAGAACGGCGGCCGAGATTCAAAGTGCCAGCTTCGAGAGAATACCAAACCTTTAATTTGTTTCTCTCCAAAACGATTCAGAGCATACCAAAAACCCTAAGTCGTTTCTAAAACGAAAATAGAGTTTCGGCCTTTTGATTTTTTTTTCTGTGTATTCTAACATAAAGCGTCTATTTATACAACCCTTGTATATAGACGATTAAGTAAATTACACATATACCCCTACTTAAAGAAGTATAAGTGTAATACACCACAAGGACGTTTCCGTCACGAATTTTATCATATAAAATTCATTTTTCTGAACCATCTTAAAATCTCGCAAAACCATTCTTAGTGTGCGACCCAATAGGCTCATACAACGTTGGCAGTGTACCAAAACACATTTTGGTATACAAGTCATAAGCGGCCTCTAGCAAGACATTATGACTACCCAAGTTGTACGAATATCAAATCGATACAACCTAATCAATAGTATATATAACATCCTTTTGTCACACGATATCCTTTTGATCAAACGTAAGGCATGGAATTGTCATCCAACACGTTCAATCGTACTAGTCTCGATCTCTATGTAGACTAAAAACACCAAGTGACATTGATCAATATCAATTCACTTAGACTAGGCCTTTTAACAGTCTAACACATCGAGGGATCCACTAGATATATCTCTTTATATGAGAGGGACAAATCCTATCTCGATTACACAACTTCATCACATTGCTCGCACAGTAACCAATCACAACCTTTATAATCGTCCGGTTAAAGACAACGTTTGATTGTGTGAAATCACTGTATTCCTAATGTTGAAGTCTCTGGTAATCTCAAGTCAGAGGACTGAAAAATATACCTATCATGAGAAACAACTATGACTTAATCCATGTGATGTTCTCATGGCGGAATTCGGATCCAAGACTTTGTTCCCTAACAAGTACTCGTGATCTTGATTCGTAGCCCTATACGTATAATCATCATATGATCATCAATCAAGACTCATACTAGTCTTAATTCATTATAGTTCCCAGTATAATGATCGACTAGGGACATTTAGGATATTTATGTAAATACCCATGGATCTTATTATAATGTAAACATGCAAATTAATTATAATAAACAGCAAATGAAATCCTCTATTTTATTAACTAAAAGTATTCATAAAGACAGGTAATGGATTGACCTAGGGCACATGCCCCAACATCTCCCACTTGCACTAGGGCCAATCATATATGCATCTAATGCCTAATGATCTAACATGACCATCATGTTTTGCTTGTGGAAGAGCTTTTGTCAATGGATCCACAACGTTGTCTTCGGTAGGTACTCTGCAAATCTTTACGTCTCCCCTCTCAATGATTTCTCTGATGAGATGAAAACGCCTGAGTATATGTTTGGATCTGTGGTGTGATCTAGGTTCTTTGGCCTGTGCTATTGCCCCGTTATTGTCAAAATACAAACAAATATGGTTAGCAATACTTGGAACCACCCCTAGTTCAGAAATGAACTTTTTGATCCAAATTGCCTCCTTTACTGCATCGGACGCTGCAATATACTCAACTTCTATTATAGAATCTGCCACAGTCTCTTACTTCGAACTTTTCAGCTTACTGCACCCCCATTCAAAGTAAACACATATCCAGATTGCGATCTAAAATCATCTATATCAATTTGAAAAGCTGCATCTGTGTAACCATTCACAACTAGATCATTTTCAAAACCTCCATAGACCAAGAACATTTCCTTAGTCCTTCTTAAGTATTTAAGAATGTTCTTTACTGCTATCCAGTGACTCTCACCTGGATCTGACTGATATATGCTTGTAGTGCTCAAAGCATATGATACATCGGTCGAGTGCATAACATGGCATATATGATAGATCCAATAGCTGATGCATATGGAATCTTATTCATACGATCTCGGTCATCATTTGTCCTAGGACATTGATTCTTGCTGAGACTTATGCCATGAGACATTGGCAACAATCCTTTTTTGAGTCTTGTAAACCGAACCTATTCAGCACCTTGTTTATGTAAGCACTCTGACTTAGATCGATTAGCCTCTTAGATCTATCCCTATAGATCCTTATCCCTAGGATATAGACTGCATCTCCTAAGTCTTTCATTGAGAAACACTTCCCTAACTAAGACTTGACACTCTACAATTTTGGGATGTCATTTCCAATGAGTAATATATCATCAACATACAGTACCAGAAAAACAACTACACTCCCACTGACCTTCTTGTATACACAAGGCTCATCTTCATTCTTAATAAAACCAAAATCCTTGATTGCTTCATCAAAACGAAGATTCCAACTCCGAGAAGCTTGCTTTAATCCATAAATAGATCTTTGAAGCTTGCATACCTTCCTAGAATTCTCAGGATGTACAAAACCTTCAGTCGTGTCATATACACGTCCTCAAGCGACTTTCCATTAAGAAATGTTGTTTTTACATCCATTTGCCATATCTCCTAGTCATAATATGCAAGCAATGGCAATTAAAATTCTTATGGATTTAAGCATGGCTATCGGCGAAAAAGTTTCATCATAATCAATACCTTGAGTCCGCTGAAACCTTTTGCTACAAGTCTTGCTTTAAAAGTATGCACATTGTCATCCATGTCAGTTTTCTTCTTGAAAACTCATTTACATCCAATGGTCTTACCACCTTCGGGTAAATCAACCAAGTTCCAAACTTGGTTATCATACATGAATTGCATCTCAGAGTTCATGGCATTTAGCCATTTATCTGAGTCTGGTCCAGACATAGCCTCCTGATAAATGGTGGACTCATTTTGATCCATAAGCAACACATCACGACTATCAGTAATGAGAAATCCGAATCTCTCTTGCTCATGTCTTACCCTACCAGATTTACGTGGGCCTTGTGTCACTTGCGGAGGTTCAACTGGTTCAGAACGTTGTTGAACTTCCGATAGTGGTTCAGTGTTTATCTGTGATTCTTGAACTTCTTCAAGATTTATTTCTCTCCCATTAGTGTCTTTTGAAATAAACTGTTTTTCCATAAAAGCACCATACTGAGCAACAAACACTTTGTTCTCAGCGGGATTATAAAAGTAATATCCTTTTGTTTCCTTAGGATGCCCCACAAATAAACATTTATCAGATTTAGGTGTTAGTTTTTCTGAGACTTGTTGCTTTATGTAAGCCTCTCAACCTCAAATCTTAAGAAAAGACAAACTAGGTCTCTTCCCATACCATATCTCATATAGTGTTTTATCAACCGCTTTAGAAGGAACTCGATTTAGAGTGAAAGTGCTAGATTTGTAATGCATAACCCCAAAAGGATAATGGAAGATCTCGCATGACTCATCATAGATCGAACCATGTCTAATAAGGTTCGATTTCTCCTTTTAGAAACTCCATTCCATTGTGGAGTTGCTGGTGGAGTCAATTGGGAGACAATCCCACAATTTTTAAGATGATCATCAAACTATTGGCTTAAATATTCACCACCTCGATCTGATCGAAGTGTTTTGATAGTTTTACCAAGTTGATTCTGCACTTCATTTTGAAACGTTCGAAACATCTCAAATGATTCACTTTATGTTTCATAAGATATACATAACCATATCTCTTTGAAATCATCAATAAATGTAATGAAATCGATAATCTCCTCTAGCCATTGTGTTTATATGACCGCATACATCAGTATGTACTAGACCCAATAAATCACTTGCCCTTTCACTGTATCCAGTAAAGGGACTTTTAGTCATCTTGCCCAGTAAACAAGATACGCACATTTCATATGTTTCTAAATCAAATGAATCTAGAAGCCCATCTTTATGGAGCTTCGTTATGCGTTTCTAGTTTATGTGCCCAAGACAACAATGCCAAAGATAGGTTTGATTATAGAAATGACAATTTTCTTCCTTTTCGTTTGGGTGTTTTGAAGCAGGAACAGGCCGGGGCTTGACTTTTGCGACAGGTGCAGCAACAGCCTTAGCAACTCTAGCCTTGCCTTTGCCTTTCTTCTTCATTCCCTTTCCCTTTTAGACCATCAATATATTACTAGAGGGTTTCTTGATATTTTGTTCAGCATTTTGAGCATCAAATGCAACTCTGAAATTGATTTCTCCATATTATTCATATTGTAGTTCATCACAAATTGTGAGTAACTCTCCGGTAATGAATTTAGGATCAAATCCGTAGCCAACTCTTGGCTTATGGGAAATCCGAATCTATCAAGCTGGTCAACATAGCCCTTCATCTTCAGAACATGAGGACTAACTGACACACCCTCAGTCATCTTGCAAGAATGTAGGTTTTTGTCTGCCTCGAACCTTTCTTGCCTAGCTTCTTTGTTGGAACATTTCCTTCGAGCGTTATATAGCCATGTCGTAGGCTTCCATTAGTTCCATGTCCTTCTTAAGTTCGGGAACCATAGTTGCCGACATAATACATGCAACATCGTAGAATCGTTGACATGCTTATTATGCGCATCCTTCACAGCTTTCGTAGTATTGGTTGGTGGGTCCTCAGGGATTGAAGCATCCAGGACATACAACTTGCGTTCATGCTTAAGAACAATTCTCAAGTTTTTGAACCAGTCGAGAAAGTTAGTCCCAGATAGCTTATCCTTCTCAAGGATGGATCGCAGTGACAGGGGATTATTGTTACTTGAAGAGGCCATTGATCTACAATAAAGATTATGCAAAGTTTATTTTAGTATAGAGGAATAGACTCCCACTAAATTAACACCCTCCTAAAACGTACTGTTTATTTAGGGGACTAAAATCCATATTTCACCTAATTCTATGACAACTATGGCATGAAACACAAAACTAGGTTATTTAGGTAGGTAACAGTTACCAATTACATCTTATGTAATTTTTAGATCCTTTTATGAGATATGGGACATCTTATGTCTTAGCATGTTTTTATCTCATCATTTGCCTAAAGCTCAAAACTATTTTGATGGCTTTATTAAGTCGGACCATTTTAAACATTAAGGTAACTCTTACCCAACTTGTCTCACCAAGATAACACAATACACCCAACTATGGCTAAAACTATATTAGTGTGATGAAGGCCTTGACAAGTGTTTAAAATGGATGGCACGAGACTTAAAATTTAATAGAGGGATTTTATTCAGTTTTAGTGATTTTATGTAAACAATGAAATATCATATATTTTTATTGATTTGTTCAATCACTAAACAATTTGGAATTTTTTTTTTTAGAAGACGAATCTCAATTCCGAAAATTAAAATTCGCTATAAAAATCATAATTTTCGCCGATTTTATTATCATAAATTAACCCCTTAATTTATCCGAAATTAAGTCAATTAAAACATTTTAATTAACCCGGGCCCACATCTAACTAATCATCTTATCCTAATCCAATTAGGATTGAAGATATTCGAATCCAGTATATCACCAATAACAAGATTCTTGATATTTATCTCCTATTCTAATTTGTTATCTATCTTTATCAAATAGAAACTTCATAACAAAATATATATAACAAGATAAATAATTAATTTCGAAAATTAATTATTTATTTTGGATTTAAGATATTTGAATCCTAGTATATCACCAATAACAAGATTCTTGATATTTATCTCTTATTCTAATTTGTTATGTATCTTTATCAAATAGAAACTTCATAACAAAATAGATATAACAAGATAAATAAATAATTTCAAAAATTAATTATTTATTTTGAATTTAAGATATTTGAATCCTAGTATATCACCAATAACAAGATTCTTGATATTTATCTTATATTCTAATTTGTTATCTATCTTTATCAAATAGAAACTTCATAACAAAATAGACAAACAAGATAAATAAATAATTTCAAAAATTAATTAATTATAAATAAATAATCTCAAAATTAATTATTTATAAATAAATAATTTCGAAAATTAATTATTTGCAATTTCGGTCCTCATCCAAATAATCACAAACATGTAATTGAATCATGAACTACTATCCCAATCGAACCTAATGGTGTCGTGGATTACAGAATACGAAATTCAATTCATTAAAATTATTTGAATTAACCTAACATGGTTACTAGCATGTACGAAACTGATTTTAATTAAATCACGAATACGTGTATCATATACACAAAACATGATAATAAATCTCAAAGACAACTTATGTATATCACATATACATCAACTATTAACATGCTTTCAATCATATATCATGTATATATCAGAAGAAAACACGCAACGAATTTAATGGAATCGAACTCGAAGGCTCTGATACCACTGTTGGGTTTTCGGGTTCATACGCAGAGGAAATTACAAAACAATTTTGACAAAAACCCCAACAGGATCCGAATCTAATTCCATTAAAAACGTTTAAACCGTGAAAAACTTAATCATACCTCGTCGCAATATACCTTTCGAAGGTTGATCGATCTAAAGGCGCGCCAACGACGAACGCCTCTACTAGTAGTCCACACACGAACGGCGGCCGAGATTCAAAGTGCTAGCTTCGAGAGAATACCAAACCTTTTGTTTCTCTCCAAAACGATTCAGAGCATACCAAAAACCCTAAGTCGTTTCTAAAACGAAAATAGAGTTTCGGCCTTTTGATCTTTTTTTTTTTTTTTTTTTTTTTTTTTTTTTTGTGTATTCTAACTTAAAGCGTCTATTTATACAACCCTTGTATATAGACGGTTAAGTAAACTACACATATACCCCTACTTAAAGAAGTATAAGTGTAATACACCACAAGGACGTTTAGTCATGAATTTTATCATATAAAATTCATTTTTCTGAACCATCTTAAAATCTCGCAAAACCATTCTTAGTGTGCGACCCAATAGGCTCATACAACGTTGGCAGTGTACCAAAACACATTTTGGTATACAAGTCATAAGCGGCCTCTAGCAAGACATTATGACTACCTAAGTTGTACGAATATCAAATCGATACAACCTAATCAATAGTATATATAACATCCTTTTGTCACACGATATCCTTTTGATCAAACATAAGGCATTGAATTGTCATCCAACATGTTCAATCGTACTAGTCTCGATCTCTATATAGACTAAACACATCCAAGTGACATTGATCAATATCAATTCACGTAGACTAGGCCTTTTAACAGTCTAACACATCGAGGGATCCATTCGATATCTCTCTTTATATGAGAGGGACAAATCCTATCTCGATTACACAACTTCATCACATTGCTGACACAGTAACCAATCACAACCTTTATAATCGTTCGGTTAAAGACAACATTTGATTGTGTCAAATCACCGTATTCCTAATATTGAAGTCTCTGGTAATCTCAAGTCAGAGGACTGAAAAATATACCTATCATGAGAAACAACTATGACTTAATCCATGTGATGTTCTCATGGCTGGTCGGTCCAGTACTTTGTTCCCTAACAAGTACTCATGATCTTGATTCGTATCCCTATACGTATAATCATCATATGATCATCAATCAAGACTCACACTAGTCTTAATTCATTATAGTTCCCAGTATAATGATTGACTAGAGACATTTAGGATATTTATGTAAATACCCATGGATCTTATTATAATGTAAACATGCAAATTAATTATAATAAACAACAAATGAAATCCTCTATTTTATTAACTAAAAGTATTCATAAAGACAGTTAATGGATTGACCTAGGGCACATGCCCCAACATGGCTTAGTGGTGACGGTCTTCCCTTTTCTTTTTTGAGAATTCCACAAATTTCGAGCATAATTAATCAATAAGAAAGTGACCAATTTATTTTAAATTGGTCATCAACATCCACTACAACAAATCGTTGCCCCATCTCCAATATCTTGGTCTCAACCACCCCTTCCTCTATAGTGTCATTGAACCTCATAATATCAAATTTTATAAGTTCCTTATGGGTTCTGAGAAATGCAACCTTCTAAGAATCAATTGGCTCTATAGAAGCTGTCTCCGACACCTAAGCATGTGCTAAAAAGCTGGTTGAGCAGAACCTGCTGCTGTCTCTGCTCCTCCCACAACTCTGCTAACCTCAAAACTGGTTGCATGTTGTGCCTCAAGTCGCTATACTGATGGTCCCATTCTAGCCATCAGCGTTGCTATAAGCTTCGTTTGAGACTCTATAATTTCCCTTATTTGTTGTTCCATACTAGATTTCCATTGATCTTCAATTTCATTATCACCCTAATATCAAAGCCTTTACGAACCATCTCCTTTATCTGCCAATAGATTCTAAAATAAAAAGAGAGATAAGACTATTAAGGTAACATTTGGTGAAGGTAAGGAAATCATATCTATATAATAGATAACAATAAGTGCGGAAAATAACATATAATAATTTGTTCATTTTCATGTTCCCCCAAAACATGATGAAAACCTTTTATCATACCCTAAGCTTATTCATAAATTGAGACAACTCACAAAGTTAGTAAACTTAGGTTTCGGTAATAAAGATATGCTATCATTTATTTTGAAAACCATTCGAAAGTGAAAACAAGGTTAGAGCCTTGTCTATGATACCAAACTACATTAAAGTTACCACTTAAATCAAAAGTGATAAACCTTAGGCTCTAACACTAAGCTATAACATCATCTATCTCGAATAAGGCGATACTCGATCTGAAACCCTAATTAGGCCCCGGTAACCCAGCAAGACTTAACTAGAGCTAGCATCCTTTCCTTTTCTACCCGATAAACTCAACCTACATATCGATATTGAATAAATAATTTAAAATATACAAAGCGAAAAATTAAAACTTTTTCGATAATTAAAACGATATACATAATTATAGAGTTTATAAAAACCCAAAACTCAATTATAAAACCTCCCAACCTTGCTTATATAGAACGAAGTAACTCAAACGGTGTATATATATACAAGAAGGCTCATTACATAGAAGAGAAGTTAATAAGACTCATAAATCTTCTCTTTTCCCTTCCCTGAGGCAGTAGGCTGAGAACCTAAAATGTTAAATTTTGGGGTGAGCACTTTAACTTGCTCAGTAAGTAAGGATTCACAAAGCCATCAACATTCCATATAATAATCAAAAGTATTAAGCAATAACAATATTCACCAAATATAACTATCGAGATTATTAAAAGTACATAATCAAATAAGTAACAGATGCAAGTCAAATTGCCAATGACTATTACACGGTGATTCCCATTTTATATTTAAATTAAGGGTTGAATATCCACTAACACCATTAATGGAATTGCTAGAACAACACATTGGCTGATGTGTTTTCTTGCTAATCCGTTAATGTTCAATAGTTCTATCCTAAACTCTCTAGTGAATATGTAATTTATGCAACCTATCTAATTGAGTTAAAATTAACATATAGGCCAAGAAATCAAACCCATATCATATATAACATAATCTCAATTTCAGGAGTTACTCTCATCGATCACATTAAACATCGTTTTCCATTTATTAAATACATTACAGTGTACATAGTCCCCCATTCAGTCCATAAACTATATGAACTACATATACTAACATATCCAGTCAACATTGATAAATAAGTGAATCCATACTTACCTCGGTTTAGGTTTCTATTTCTGAATTTCCTAATTTTTCGGGTTACTTAAGCTTTCATGGTGCTCCAAAACCTATCACAAATCATTTGTGGTTAATATAGACGTACTACCCTATGTTTGGAACCCTTAAGTCAGTCCCTAAGACCTTAGAAAATCTTAACTACATCACAACATAGTTATTTTTTGGGGGTGGGAGCACATTCCCTCACTTGTTGGGGTGCTTCATCAATAGGGTTCATCCCAACTGATGAAGCGAGCACGCTCGCTCTCTAGTGCTAGATGGAGTGCATTCCACCATGCATTATCTTGATAGTTAACATGGTAGTAGCCACTATCCATTTCAAAAATCATCCAAACAACATCACCTACTCTCTTAAAACATCTGGGATGCCCTCTATTGAGGTATAAACTAATTTACAATCATTAAGAACAAAAGTAATTCATAGAGAATCATTACCAACACATTGAACTCAACTTCAAACTTAAAAACAAATCACCTCAGTGATGAATTCTTGTATTACAGTGGTTTGATCTCCTTGAATCACTCTAAACAATTGCTATGATCAATTCCTCAAAATCCAAAACATTAATATGCTTGTCTCTCACACTCTCTCAATTAATCGATGAACAATGATGATAATTTCGAAGGTTTTGACTTAAGTATATGGATTTTCTTCGAGATACGCATCTTGTTATCTCAAGGTTGATCAAGTTAATGATGTGTTAATGTGACACATCCTAAAATGACACACATCTTAACACCATCAACACTTAAGCTCATCTTGCGGCAATCCAAAGATCCATATAATTCATACAAGACTTATGACATAATTAGATATTTATATATCATTTATATATAAATATACACATATACACTACGTGTATGTTCTTGACAATAAATTCACCGGACATGCTTATGAGTATTCTCAAGTGTGCACATGTCACGGCCCAAATCTCTAAACCTGGTTTAAATTCCTTAATCAGGATCACCGACCTTTGATGTGGGACCCACACTATGATACGTACACCGACCGAGGCACGTGGCCGAGGTATATGGTATTTTTGTATTTATGTATGCCTAGTGTTATGTATTGTGTAGACTTACTAAGTCGATTTGTACAGTTGTAGGCGTCGAGACGAGAGCGGGGACACGCCTCCATATGTGTGTCGAGGCGGGTACCGGGTAGTTGACGAGACCGAATATTCGGTCGGGGAAAAACGAAAACACACAAATTGAATAAAAAAAATTGTCAAGTAACTCGTATGGAATAAGTATTGGGTGGTTAGTGACACGGCGGTATGCGGACATCGCGGTTCGGACGCGAAACTGAGCGTCGAAACGCCAGAAAACACAGACAAGTGTCTTAGTGGTGTCACATTTAAGTGTCACTTGTACACACACCCCACAACACACTTGTCACCACAACAACACACACTTGTCCAAAAATATATACACTTGTTCAATTTTTCCACCAAGTGTCATCACTCCCACCTAACCACTTACACCTACACCTACACCACCTCCAATACACACACAAACACACTCCCACACACACACCAGGGAGGCCGGCGGAGAGGAAGAAAACCGAGAGAGGAAGAAGAAGAAAAGGAGAGGAGGAGGAGGAGGAGGAGAGGTGACGCGTCGGGAAGGATCGACGTGAGTCTTTGTGGTGGTTGTTGCTTGGGTGTGGGCAGTGGGTGGCCAAGAGTGGGGGGTTCGGCCTCCATGGCCGAACCCCATGACCGCGGTGGTGATGGCAGGGGTGCCTCCCCTGCCATCGGCTCCACCGGGGTTGGGGTGGCTCCATCCCCGGATTTGAAAACAAAGAAAAAAAATTTTTTCTTCTTCCTCCCGATCGAAGTCGATCGGGAGGAAGGGGGTGCACACGCGCGCGATCGGCCCATGGGCCGAGCCTGGGCCTGTTATGGCCCAGTCCGGGTCGGGTCCGACCCGTCTAGGTCGACCCGACCCCCTTCCCCTTACTGGGCCGGACCCAGAACGGGCCAGGCTCGGCCCATGGGACAGGTCAGACCCGACCCGAACACTAAAAAAAAAAAAAAAAAAAAAAATGAAGAGAAAAAGGGGAGAAAAAAATGAAAAATTTTTGGAAAAATTCTAGAAAAAAATGGGAAAAATTGGGAAAATTATATTTCAATAAAATAAAGTTGATTGAACCAATTTGAATACACGATAAACCCACTATACTTGAACTAATGAGACATCAAACTCTGAAACCTAGGAAAAAGGCACGGGGGAGCGAAGGCTAGTAAAGCTAGGACGTTACCGTGTTGTGTGAGTATACCCATTGACAATTTTACTTGGCATTTCATTCCAATAATTTGTTGTCCCTGCATAGTCCTTTTGACTATTTACCTTTGTACTCTTATATCATGTGATTCTTTGTGTCTATGCTCATTTAATAAGTCTAGTTTGCATGATATCCATTTATTTGATTTAATTCATTGATTCCATTCCATGCTATGTCTATTATTGTTGTTTTAAATGTGAATTGCATGATAAATAGCATGCTATTAGGCTAGTGAAGATCTTATAAATGTTTAAGGGGACTTGTATTCAATATTTGTTTAGGTGTGTAAATGTGCCTATGCCTTGACAATCCATGCTTGGTATTTCTTGAAAATTTAAAAAGTAGTTGTTGCGTTTAGGTCCCGTACTTGATCGAGGTGTGCGCGAATCACAGGTTTAGAGTCCCTGGGGATGTCGGCACACGTTACCTGACATTGTATGACACTCGTGGTTAGAGTCCCTGAGGTGGTCTACACACCAGGGTTAGAGTCCCTGGTAACACTTGGGTTAGAGTCCCTTGTGCTATATGATTATTGGGCAAGGGTGACACGTTTCACTGCCGACCGGACCTAAATCACTACTACTTAGCCTAGTGTCGGTATCGCTTGTTTAACTCTGGTATTTACTCGCATATGGTTTATTATTCAGTTTTCCAATTTATATGCTTTTAAATACCATTTGAATACTTGGAAATGCAACTTAAACTTGTCATCGGGGATTACTATTTTATTCTTGTACTCACTGTCCTTTTTATGATGGAGAGTGCAGAGCCTTCTACTAGCAGGCCGGGCAAAGAGAAGATCGGCGATTATCCCTGAGCCCGTGGCGCGTCACTACATCGATTGTAGGTCTTCTTTCGATATTTTGATTGTATAGTTTATATATGTCTTTCAGATATATTTTTTTGGGGGTCGTATATTGGGTTGAGCGTTAGTTCCCCGACTTGACTTAGACCATTTTATCGCTTCAATGAATTTTGAAGGCTATATATATATATATATATATATATATATATATATATGCGATGGCATTTCCCGGTTTTTCACACTTAGGATATTATAAATTGCTTCCGCATAATCAATAAGACTTCCGCTAATAAATTCATTTAATAAAAGGTTTAATTAGAAAAGGCTAACTAATACGTAGTTAAGTCCTGCGTGGATATGATTAGGGCTTAATTACGGGATTAGGCCGGGCGGTGCCCAAGATTAGAAGAGGGGCCGTCACAGTTGGTATCAGAGCCTAGGTATAAGAACCTTAAGGATAAATATGAAAAACATGAACTCGTAAAAAACACAAACCTTAGAGGTGGAAACCAGATGATCCTTGCATAGGAACTATTTTGTTGGGAATTGAGTGGAGGTGAGATGGGGATTTCTTATATATACCTGTTAGTTTCTATATGTATATATACGTTATGCCACGTAGTAGCTAATTCGCGTTCGCTATCCACTTGAAGACATCATTGAGGAATTCGCGCGAGGCTGGAGACCCCAGAGCTAGCGGCAGTCGGCCTCCCACCATATATGTTGACAGTTTTTAGAGGATGTCTGATTGGACGACCGCTCAGGAGCGACAGATCGTTGATTTCATCGCTTACATGTCGGCGCAGATGACCGCATTGGTTTCGATCGCCCCGTCACCACTGCTACTACTATAGCACCCCCGACCACGAGACTCAGCACTACGAGAGTTCGACCTGCATCTAGTGGAGAGATGGGGACTCTGGTAGCGTTGTACGCTGTAGCAGAGAGTCAGGGACCCAGACTAGAGGAGATACCAGTTTTTCGAGACTTCCCAGATGTTTTCCCAGAGGATTTACCAGGATTACAGCCACCACGAGAGGTAGACTTCATTATCGACCTAGTAGCGGGTACCAGACTGTTCGTGATACCGCCTTACCGCATGGCTCCGAGGGAGTTGGAGGAGTTGAGGACTCAGCTTAAGGATTTGGGGGAGAAAGGGTTCATCACACCTTCGATGTCACCGTGGGGAGCGCCAGTTCTGTTTGTGAAGAAGAATGATGACTGTCTTAGACTATGCATCGACTACAACGCAGATGGTTGGAGTTCTTGAAGGACTACGACTTTTCCTTAGAGTATCACCCAGGAAAAGCGAACGTTGTCGCAGATGCGCTGAGTAGGAGACCGAGTAGAGATGATGAGGTGGTCAGATGTCACATGATGCATGAGTATGAATTACTCGAAGCAGCGGCGACAGCATGTCAGACAAAGATTTCTACCGATACTCAGGTGATGATTTCCGCACAAATGAAACTACGGATCGTGTCTACACAACGAGTGTCAGGTCAGAGGACCGACCAGTTGTATTCGAGATTTAGAGAGTTAGCGCAAAGTGCAGAGTGTACAGATTGGGCAGAGACGACATATCAGTGTCTGAGATACCGGGGCAGGTTGTGGATACCAAAGGTATCGGAGCTGAGAGATGAGATCCTTCAGGAGTCGCACCGTTCCAGATTTACCGTACATCGAAGCAGGACTAAGATGTACCATGACATGAGGAGACAGTTCTGGTGGCCTGGGATGAAGACATATGTGTCTAGATTCATCAGGAACCGTGGTATCTGTCAGCAAGTGAAGTCCAAGCATCGCAAACCCGGGGGATTACTACAGCCGCTTCCCATTCCTCGATGGAAGTAGGAAGACATCTTCTATGGATTTTGTTAGAGGAATGCCGATGACCGCGAGGAGAAATGATTCAATCTGGATTATAGTTGACAGACTGACGAAGTCTGCTCATTTCATGCCAATGGCATCGCATTACACATTCGGTCAGCTCAGCGTACTGTTCGAGAGAGAAATTATCAGACTGCACGGGGTACCATTAACGATCACGTTAGATTGAGATGCTACGTATACGTCCAAGATGTGGCGGAGTATGCAAGAGCTGTATGGTACATGACTACAGTTCAGTACGGCTTTCCAACCTCAGACAGACGGGCAGACTGAGAGATTGATTTAGGTCCTTAATGACATGTTGCGGTTATGCGTGTTGGAGTTTGGCGGATCTTGGGCGGAGTACCTACCGTTTTGCGAGTTCGCTTATAACAACAATTATCAGACTAGCATTGAGATTGTGCCATTTGAGGTTTTGTATGGCTGACCATGTCACTCGCCATCGTGTTGGGCTGAGCCAGAGGACCGGGAGATAGTGGGGCCTGAAATTGTTGTGGACCACACGAAAAAGGTCGAACTGATCCGTCAAAGACTCAGAGGAGCACATGAGAGACAGAAGAGATATGCAAATAAGTATCACGGTGATCTCTCATATTTCGAGGGAGCCTTTGTCTATTTAAAGGTTTCCCCTCGGAAGGGCCTTTAGAGATTTGGGGTGAAAGGCAAGCTTGCACCGAGTTGCATCGGGCCATTCATGATTAAGAAACGGGTCAAGAAAGTGGCATACGAGCTTGAATTGCCTCCACAGATGTCAGGGGCCCATCCAGTGTTCCACATTTCGATGCTTCGACTAGCTGAGTCGAAGGCAGGCGTGCGACCGACGTTGACTTGAGTCAGATCGACCTGAGTGAGGACATCTCTTACGAGGAACAACCCATTCAGAACCGTAACTTAAACTTAATTTCGAGGTCGAAATTTTCATTTTGTTGGGAATATTCGTCACGGCCCAAATCTCTAAACCTGGTTTAAATTCCTTAATCAGGATCACCGACCTTTGACGTGGGACCCACGCTGTGATACGTACACCGACCGAGGCACGTGGCCGAGGTATATGGTATTTTTGTATTTATGTATGCCTAGTGTTATGTATTTTGTAGACTTACTAAGTCAATTTGTACAGTTGTGGGCGTCGAGACGTGAGCGGGGACATGCCTCCATATGCGTGTCGAGGCGGGTACCGGGTAGTTGACGAGATCGAATATTAGGTCGGGGAAAGACGAAAACACACAAATTGAATAAAAAAAATTGTCAAGTAACTCGTATGGAATAAGTATTGGGTGGTTAGTGACACGACGGTACGCGGACATCGCGGTTCGGACGCGAAACCGAGCGTCGAAATGCCGAAAACACAGACAAGTGTCTTAGTGGTGTCACATTTAAGTGTCACTTGTACACACACCCCACAACATACTTGTCACCACAACAACACACACTTGTCCAAAAATATATACACTTGTTCAATTTTTCCACCAAGTGTCATCACTCCCACCTAACCACTTACACCTACACCTACACCCCCCTCCAATACACACACAAACACACTCCCGCACACACACACCAGGGAGGCCGGCAGAGAGGAAGAAAACCGAGAGAGGAAGAAGAAGAAAAGGAAAGGAGGAGGAGGAGGAGGAGGAGGAGGAGAGGTGACACACCGGGAAGGATCGAGGTGAGTCTTTGTGGTGGTTGTTGCTTGGGTGTGGGAAGTGGGTGGCAAAGAGTGGGGGTTCAGCCTCCATGGCCGAACCCCATGACCGCGGTGGTGATGGCGGGGGTGCCACCCCTGCCATCGGCTCCACCGGGGTTGGGGTGGAGAGCCACCCCAACCCATCCCCGGATTTGAAAATAAAGAAAAAAAAAATTTCTTGTTCCTCCAGATCGAACCAGTCAATCGGGAGGAATGGGGTGCACACGCGCGCGATCGGCCCATGGGCCGAGCCTGGGCCTGTTATGGCCCAGTCCGGGTCGGGTCCGACCCGTCTGGGTCGACCCGACCCCCTCCCTTTACTGGGTTGGACCCAGAACCGGCCAGGCTCGGCCCATGGGACGGGTCAGACCCGACCGGAACAAAAAAAAAAAAAACAAAAAAAAGAAAAAGGGGAGAAAAAAATGAAAGAAAATTTCGAAAAATTCTGGAAAAAAATGGGGAAAAATTGGGAAAATTATAATTCAATAAAATAAAGTTGATTGAACCAATTTGAATACACAATAAACCCACTATACTTGAACTAATGAGACATCAAACTCAGGAACCTAGGAAAAGGGCACGGGAGAGCGAAGGCTAGTAAAGCTAGGACGTTACCTTATTGTGTGAGTATACCCATTGACAATTTTACTTGGCATTTCATTCCTATAAATTGTTGTCCTTGAATAGTCCTTTTGACTATTTACCTTTGTACTCTTATATCATGTCATTCTTTGTGTCTATGCTCATTTAATGAGTCTAGTTTGCTTGATATCCATTTATTTGATTTAATTCATTGATTCCATTCCATGCTATGTCTATTATTGCTGTTTTAAATGTGAATTGAATGATAAATAGCATGCTATTAGGCTAGTGAAGATCTTATAAATGTTTAAGGGGACTTGTATTCATTATTTGTTTAGGTGTGTAGATGTGCCTATGCCTTGACAATCCATGCTTGGTATTTCTTGAAAATTTAAAAAGTAGTTGTTGCATTTAGGTCCCGTACTTGATCGAGGTGTGCGCAAATATCGAGGTTAGAGTCCCTGGGGATGTCGGCACACGTTACCTGACATTGTATGACACTCGGGGTTAGAGTCCCTGAGGTGGTCTACACACCGGGGTTAGAGTCCCTGGTAACACTTGGGTTAGAGTCCCTTGTGCTATATGATTATTGGGCCTGGGTGACACGTTTCACTGCCGACCAGACCTAAATACCTACTACTTAGCCTAGTGTCAGTATCACTTGTTTAACTCTGGTATTTACTCACATATGGTTTATTATTCAGTTTTCCAATTTTCAATGCTTTTAAATACCATTTGAATACTTGGAAATGCAACTTAAACTTGTCATCGGGGATTACTGTTTTATTCTTGTACTCACCGTCCTTTTTATGACGGCAAGTGCAGAGCCGTCTACTAGCAGGCTGGGCAAAGAGAAGATCGGCGATTATCCCTGAGCTCGCGGCGCGTCACTACATCGATTGGCTATTTATTATTTGATTATTTATTTTAAGATTATAGGCTTGTATATAAATTCCATTCCTATACTATAACCTATAAATTCAACAAAAATTCCAAATAAACACTAATCCTTACATAAACCCAAACATACGCAAATCGAGGTATGCCATACTTAACCACGAACCTAA